>OU744323.1:20012500-20612500 GCA_916610235.2 Lasioglossum morio | reverse complement strand
GTACTACCCCATTTTGTCATAAATCAAATCCGCAGTCTACTCATAATTTATCAATAAAGAATGAAGTTTCGATAAAATTTGGATGTCGCGTATAGTGCGATATAATATATAGTTCGTATAAGCTGTTAATTGACGTCCTCCCAGGATGAATAGCTATCTGAAGTTTCTCTCGAATGCTCGGTTGTTATCTCCCCTTGGTTGGCTCGTTTCCTCGCTGCTTGGAAGTCGAGGATTAGAAAAATGAAGTCTCAGCGAAATAGAGAGAAGCATAATTGAACAATTGTTCCATGAATTGACGCGAAACACAGTAGTTCATTTACCAACAAGTCTTAGCACGTCCCCAATTTAATTTCCCAATTTGCAGAGTTTTTCACAAAGAAATGAATAAACATAATTCCAAACTAAACAGTCAATCGTCAATAGAATGTATACGCAATGAATTTGTTAATTATTCTACATAGTAGTGATCATTATTGAGTAGTTCTTATCAATAGAGAAATAGTATTGGGTTTGGCAAATAAGTTCGTTCGATTTTTGTGATTTATTTCACAGTAAAAGCCGAACATACTTATTTGTCAATAAAAAACACCATTTGAAGAATCGTAAAAAAATACTGTTGCATTTACTAAATCGATTCAAAAGAGAAATAAATGTCTACGCAGCTCCTGTACCTTGCAATTAATACAAATTTTATTTTTCATAAATATCCGCAGTTTACTTACATCAATGAATCTACTATACGCACGTGTATGTGTGTGCGTTCGTGTATGCTTATCTTTTCCACTGAATCAACAAATGTTTCCAGGTATCCAATCGGCAACAAGGAATTGCCGTACTTTACACAATGGGTGCAAGACATACTAAACGTGGATATAGGATGCAAAAATACATCTCAGCCGATGCCAACGAACCTTCCGGATTCGGTTCTATCGTCGGAACTGTTAGAGGCGATTCAGGAAACGAACATTGAATATTCGACGAAAGGTATCGACCGGCTTATTAGAGCACACGGGCATACGCTAAGGGAGATATTTAATCTGAGGTATGGATCGTTCCAGCGGATACCAGACATTGTCATCTGGCCGAGTAAGTACCAAAGAAATACTTGACAAAGATATAACTTCGATTTTAAGTTTCTGGAATTTTTGAGAAATTAACTTTCCAGTGAAAAATTCGGAAAAAATTCACAGTCGTATGTACTGCTAGGTAGAACGTTCGTGAATTTTTTCGTAACTTTTTGTCGAACAGAACAGAAGAAACAACATAATTCATTAAAACCTACAGTGTTCACGCTGTAACTGATATATGTATTATCATTAGACTGCGGATCTTTATGCATTTATGGCTTCTGAAATTTTTCAATAAAGGATGGAATATAAAATTCGACAGGATTTAGTTCAATTTTTTTTTTTAGATCTGTGAAGGTTAAGTCGCTAGAAATAAGATTGTATTTTATTCCACTTTCTTAAAATTCGTCTAGAAAAATTGAAAATTGCATAAACATGCGCAGACTAATTATCATATTCCATCATATAGGTATATTACAGTATAATATTATCCGGCTGTACCTTTCCCATATTATCATTCTACACTCTCATTCTCCACATTCTCCAGTGACCATCGAGTTCTTTAAAATTCAGTTGTTTCAGTTAATTTCACAGTTCTCTGGTAAGAGTAACCACAATATTCGGTTCTTTACCATAATAAGTTATTCATAAGATGAATTATTAACATTAAACTGTGATGATCTTACGGGACGTTCAACTATGGGGATGATCCTTTTAGAGAGCGATTAATTCCACAAGCCAAAACAAGATGATGATCGAGAGAGATGAGACTATGGAGGCGGCTTTGTTTTCAAATAATTAGCAATTCAAAATCCACCAATAGCTACGCGTGAATCGTGTCACGAGGAACGCTGACAGTGACGTACCTTACGAGGGACAAAGATTTGGTGTCCTATCATTTTTTCGGAAACGTCACACGCACATCGTTACACGACATCAAACTCAACATCACTTTCGACGAAATTACGTTTACCGCGCACTGCGACCGTCCCGATTAAGATTATTAATTACAAACTATTTTTCTGTCTGTATATATCGAGTGCAATAATGTTAAAAACACCACCGCAAATTAGAAATTAGAGCCAACACTATAGCTGCGAGCAAGTCGGGAAATGCTGACTATTTCCTACCAAGAAGTATTTCTTAGAGTCTGCTCGTGTTGGCAGCGGTTGCCAAACTGAAATGTTGGTCAAATCTCGTACGAAATACTGAAAAGTGTTATGCAGGTCGGATAAACGGTTAGAGTATTGCACAACTAAAACGTTGACGCTTATACTAAATAATCAGCGATCACGACAACGCTGCAGGAAATTTTTTCTTTCGTAACGTGTTTTTAATGCAGTTTCTTTTTCTAATGTTACATATTAGCGGTTTAATAAATGCATCAAATCCGCTGTTTAATCATAATTCGATTGCTTTTGATTATTCGTAACGTTTTGGCACATAAAATCGCTACACAATAATTGTCCCACCTATATTCATAACATTATATAAATTATCTATAAATATAACAATACAGTTTCCTGGTGAATGCTCGCCAGAGAGGATGCAGCTACTTTTTCAATGTTAATGTCAAGTTTCGTTCTCTAAATATTTTACTGTTCTCCTATTTTCTAAATATTGTCTTTCGATGATTCTCCACGATAGACTTCTCTACACTTTTATCGATTAGTATGGCTGTCGAAACAAAAGAGTTCCCAAGCCTTGACTTAGATATACACTATAAGCATGTATATATTTCCTGAAACCATACATCTGCAATAAGGTGCTAGACATCAACAGCATGCGAATACATTGAAAAATTAAGTAGCTACGTTACAGTAACTCCTTCGTCTATCGTTGTCACAATTTTCTATTATACTCGCAAGGAAACTGATTATTACAAATATATGTATATTTTACGAAAGAATCGAGATAAAACAGAAAGTGAAATACACGCGCTCGATGACGCGACTATTTCGTCGATATTTAATTAATTAATAACATTCGAGCAAACAATGTTTAATACATTTCCACTTGAAAATAGTCTATCGAATTTTACCATCGCATGACCTCCTTCATACCATGTAGCATCTACAGAAATTAATTTTTCCTACAACGCATAATTTACAAGTTGATGGTATATTTTAATTTCTTCGATAAAGCGATCTGAATCTTCTATTAACACGATATGCGTTACATTCTCAGAGTGCCACGATGATGTAGTAAGTGTGATCAAACTGTGTACTCGTTATGGGGCTGCCTGTATACCATTTGGCGGTGGAACGAGCGTCAGCGGTGCGTCATTTTGTCCAGTGAATGAACAGCGAACAATCATCTTGCTGGACACTTCCCAGATGAATAGAATATTGTGGATAGATAGAGAAAATTTAATCGGCTGCTTCGAGTCTGGAATCATTGGCCAAGACCTTGAAAAACAGCTACGTCTTCAAGGGCTAACTTCCGGTCACGAACCGGATTCTTATGAATTCTCTAGGTACGCAAGATCAAATTTTGAATGTTCCCGAACATTAACAGATCATCTACCGGCAGTTATTCTAGTCATTATTATGGTAAAGCAAGATTTTTAAGCTTCCGTTTGGTGTAGCAGAATTATTGGAAAGCCTGTTAACAGGCTTTAGAAAATCAGCTGTTGTATAGGAAAGACATTAGAGGAAATATTACCTTGAACTTGATGACAGTTTCTTTCAAAGCTACATTTTTTCAAATGAGAAAAGAATACGTAATGTAAGGCTTTTAATTACTAATCTTAATTTTATTTTCGGAAAGAACAGTTTAGGAGGATGGGTCGCGACAAGGGCGAGCGGTATGAAAAAGAATCGCTATGGGAACATCGAGGATCTAGTGATACGAGTGAGAATGGTCACTGGCAGAACAGAGGATCCCGAGATAACGTTAGAGAGGGGTATCATGGTGCCAAGAGCTTCGTGTGGCCCAGACTTCGACCACATGATCCTTGGCAGTGAAGGAACGTTGGGCGTCGTCACGGAAGTAGTAATGAAAATTAGGCCGTTACCAAAAGTAGTCAAATATGGTAGTGTAGTTTTCCCAAATTTTGAGACCGGCGTAGCGGCGTTGCGTCAGGTAACTAAATCTATCGTGTTGTTGCTACAATGTGAATATACGAGGTGTTTCACCAGATATCGTCACCTCGATTTTCATTATTATTCTTAGCGAAGGATGTTTGTATAAGTCGAATGGTATAAACCACTGTATAAATATTCTTCGCAGCGAATAATAATAAGTAATATCTGGTGAACCACCTTGTATACCTTCTTGTCAGCGCTCTCTGCTAAAATGTAACGTGCTCTGACGCTAATCAACTTTTTCATTTATCGAATAGGTAGCCAAAGAACGGTGTCAGCCCGCTAGCATACGATTAATGGACAACGAACAGTTTCAGTTCGGCCAGGTGTTGCGACCGGAGAGCGGTTGGGGTAGTTTAATTTTGCAAGGGTTGAAGCAGGCGTACATCACGAGGATAAAGGGTTTCAAGTGGGACCAGATATGCGTAGCAACGTTGTTGTTCGAGGGTAACACGGCGGCGGAGGTGGCAGCTAACGAGCAACAGATTTACAAGATCGCGAAGGAACACTACGGTGTGCCGGCTGGTGAGACGAACGGTGAACGTGGCTACGTGTTGACGTTCGTGATAGCGTACATCCGAGATCTTGGTTTGGATTACTATATCTTAGCGGAGTCGTTCGAGACGTCGGTCTCTTGGAATCGTACGTTGTCGCTCTGTAGGAACGTGAAGTCGCGCGTGGCCAGGGAGTGTTACAAGAACAAAGTCGAACATTATTTCATTTCTTGTCGTGTGACGCAGACGTACGATGCCGGATGTTGTATATACTTTTACATGGCGTTAAATTACCGAAATCTCGCGGATCCGGTTGAAACGTACGAGGCCATCGAGCACGCTGCGCGCCAGGAGATACTCGCCAGCGGTGGTTCCTTGTCCCATCATCACGGCGTAGGTAAATTACGTGCCTGTTACTACGCGGACGCCGTCGGAGAAGCGGGAGTGTCGTTATACAGGGCTGCGAAAGCACACCTGGACCCCCATAACGTTTTCGCGGCTGGAAATCTGGTACCAAATAGCATATCGAAACTGTGAGCCTTTAAATACACACTGACGACACTCTGGGGATAATTTTTTTAACTCGGGATAATCATAGTTCTTCTTAAGAGGAGTCCGGTAATTAACAGAAAGACAATCGGTGACGTCACGACTTACCGAAACACGTTTCAATGGTATATATATATATATATATATATATATATATATATATACATAAGTGGTGGTGAAGAAAGAGACTAGAGTAATACGATATATAAATAAATATGCACCTTGGTGTTATTTGGTACAAATACGGAATTGTAATTGTATCGATGTTTTTATAAGTTATTATAAATAAACAAGACTCGCTTACTTATAGTACGTAATCGATCCGACGGCTTATTTAGTTTTCGCGAGTTTCTTTCTACTCTGTTAACGAGAGTAGCTCGAACGTAGTTTTCCATTTTTTCTTTCTTCTAATAAAAGAATATTTATTTCGTTTTCAGTCCATTGACGTCACAGGGTAGAAGGAGTAGTTGTGTGTGCGTGTATGTGTGTGTTTGTTTGGTTATTGTTCTTGCTCGTTATTATACTCTGCGCTTAGGTGTACGGACAACTTCGCTGGATTATTTACGTGCTCGGTGATACAGAATTATCTTAAATGAAAAGCTCACTGGGTATCAGCCTTTAAGGTCGAGAGAAATGAATCGAAATCGTATTCGTCGTCATACTGTTGCTGTTCCCATAATTCCGGAAGGATTTCTAGAATCGAACGATTAACGCCGGGCATACCAGCGATTTTCGATGCGCATTCTCCTTGCTTGTCTGGCCTCTTTCCTTTGCTGTTCTCCAACGAGAACAAGTCTAGTAACTGTAACAAAATTGGAAATAATCATTACAATATTGTTCGCAGAAGTTCATCACGTACAGAAAACGAAAGTTTTCTTGATTTTCATATTGGCTCGCTAAAAAATGTTTCTGCACTCGGGCACGTTGTTTAAACGATTAAAATCTTGTTGTATTTCATAAACTATTAAACATTTAAATATTGTATAAGCTACAATATCAATTTCGCACGCGTAAAATGAAAAATATTATGTAGAATGGAAATATTCTAGGTTCGAAGAAATGTTTGGGGTTCAAAGGGTTAATTTTTAGTTAATTCGAAAAATCCGCAATTTGCTAATGAATCTTACCTGGTCGGTAGCCATAGTCTCCAAAGAAGCGTTCTCCGTCGAGATGACGGTGTTCGCTGTGAGAAGTTTGAACTTCTGAAGTCCCATAATCTTCTCCTCCACTGTGGACCTCGTGATAAGCCTATAAACATTAACAACTTTCTTTTGTCCAATGCGATGCGCTCGATCCATTGCTTGAAGATCCTTCATGGGATTCCAGTCGTGTTCCACGAATATAACGGTATCCGCACCGGTCAGATTCAATCCGAGACCGCCGACTTGGGTTGTCAGTAAAAGTACATCGATGGAGGGATCAGCGTTGAAACGCGCCACAACCGAATGCCTCTGGGTCGCTGGTACGCCACCATCGAGACGTAGATACGTAACAGTTGGCAGATGCGTGCGAAGGAGATCTTTCTCCACGATGTCCAGCATTGCTTTCAGCTGGCAAAAGATTAAAGCTCGGTGCTGACTGACTAATTGTTGATGCTGCGGCGATTGATTCTCCGGTGGATTGCCGGTGGCCACGCAATTGCGATTTTGTTGAGGTTGTCCGATACCGCAATCCAACAGCAACTGCTTCAGCGCTGGCAATTTAGCTCCGTGCTCTATTTCGGCTAGCGTGCTCTTCTGTTGCTTCAATGTGTTCAGTATCTGAAAATTTACAGAATATTTCATCGATTGCTACAAACAACCCTTGTCGTATTTCAACGAGTCACACTCGCCATGAAGATTTTCAAGAAAGTCTAACAAATATGAACGTTACGCCTTTCTTTTTAAACGAAATAAAATTTGATTCGTTTGTGATCAATATTTCTTTAACGACGATAGCACCTACCGTCTGATACAGCGGATGCCGTGGGTTCAGAACTAGTTTAGGATGATTGCACACGTTGCGTAAATATCTCAACGCCTCGAACACGTGACCACTTTGAGGATCGCTCGCGGACGAAGTGCCCGATGTGGCGGACAACAGAGTCGAGGAGTGTCTGCTGCGGAAGTCTTCGTACAAGGTCCGTTGCAGCGGTGATAAATCGCAATAGTAATCTTGAGTGATCTTAGGCGGCAAGTCTTGTAGAACATCTTCCTTGTTTCGCCGCAGTAGGAACGGCAGTACCTGTTCGCAACGAGTTATATTGAACGAAGGATTTCCAGCAATGAGAACAAAAAAAATAGCAGAAAAATCACCTGTCTATGCAGTGCTTCCATGGCCAAAGCGCCCGCCTCCTGTTCTTTGGGTCCAGCTTTCGGTTCCCTACAAGCCAAGATGGGACGCGAATATTTAGCGGCAAACTGTTTCTCCGTACCCAGAAAACCCGGCATCAGAAAATCGAACAGGGACCATAATTCGAGCACGTCGTTCTGAATCGGAGTACCCGACAATATAAGTCTATGGTTGGCGTGTATTCGTTTTGTCGCCTTCGCGCTCTTTGTCTTTCCGTTTTTAATAACATGGCCCTCGTCGAGCACACAGTAATTCCATTGCCGCCTCTCGAAGTAGTCGATGTCCTTGCGTACTATGTCGTAACTAGCGACTACCAGTCTATGGTACGTGACTATCGGTCTTAGTTTGTCGCGGTCGGGCGGTGTGCCGGCAAACTGTAAAACTGACAGGTCCTTGGTTTCGAAGAATTTTTCGGCTTCGTACACCCAGTGACCTGTTAGAGTAGGCGGACACACTACCAGACTCGGTGGAGCTTGAGGATTACGATGGTGATCTACCGCCAATATGCAAAGTGTTTGTAATGTCTTTCCGAGTCCCATGTCATCGCATAGGACGCCGTGAAGTCGATAACGGTTCAAAAAGTTCAGCCAGTTGAGGCCTTGTCGCTGATAAGACCGCAATTCCGCTGCTACTGGAATCGTTAGGTCCGTGTCCGGAATACTACGTGGATTTAACAGTTGCTCTAAGAACCGTCGCTCCTGAGTTTTCTTCTCTCTGAAATATATTGAAGCGTTACGAAGTGGCCACGCGAAAGAATTCATCAAGATTCCACCTAACAGCGCACAGGATTGTCAATTTTATTCCGAAATTTTGATCGCAACATCGATTTTTAAACATTTCAAAAACTCAACATTGCTGACTTTATATATCAAAGTTATCGGACGACCGCGTTTATATTATTACGGTGCTTGATTTTTCGGATTAGGCAAAAATGACCCTATTGTTTTCAACTTACACTAGATCCGGTGGATCAGCTATCGCGCCAGGATCGAGGGGTAGAAGCTGAACAAGCGTAGCG
This sequence comes from Lasioglossum morio, assembly GCA_916610235.2. Lineage (NCBI taxonomy): Eukaryota > Metazoa > Arthropoda > Insecta > Hymenoptera > Halictidae > Lasioglossum > Lasioglossum morio. Next base: position 20,603,955 of record OU744323.1, on the reverse strand, counting down.
AAGGTGGCGCTGCAAGCTAGCCTTACGGCTTGGTTTTGATCGCTCATACGGCCAAGTAAGGGAACCATAAAAAGCACGGCATACGGTACAATATGTACACCTAAACTCTCGACAAGGCAAGTCAACGCTTCGGCTGCTCCTTGCCTTATCGAATCCACCTCGCGTGGAGTCGTTACAGTTGTCGAATACAACTTCTCACCACCTGTGGCTTCTAGAAGTGGTATTACCGTTTGCGTGACGTGTACTATCACCTATAAAATAAAACACAATTATGTATCAATAAATAATTACAGACAAATCGGACGCTGGTACGAGAAACGAAAATTTCACCTTTTCCGTGTCTAAAGTAGCCAGCACGGACAAACATCGTGACGCCATATGCCTAACTGCTTTGTACGGGTGAGCTAACAATTTACACAAACACGGGAGGCATTCTAGGACTGGCGGAAGCAAAGCTTTATTCAGACTCGGTGTCATAACTTCCAGTACTTGCAAACCAAATATCAATTGATTCACTTCTTCTTGAGAATTCTCGTGTTCGGTGCTCTTCTGCTCTTCCCTTAACACGTTCGGAAGAATCAGCTCCCACAAATTTGGCAGTCGAGTTGGCAGTTGATCGCCGAAATGAGTCGCTGTGATAATAAGGAGAACAAATAAATTATTTTAGGGAATAATAAAAAATATAGCGACTTCATGATGTCCAACCTATAGCTGTTAGAGCCAACGTTGCTCCACGACGTCGTGTTCTAGCAGCTTTAGCTTCCGGTTCTTCGCAAGCAAGCAATTCTTCCAAAGGGATCTCGGTATTTGGTGGTCGACCTGGTCCCCTTCCTCCACCGAGTCCACTGTTCGCTCCTCGATTATACGCTACTCTCTCAGCGTGTTTTTGTCTGTTGCTTAAAGTAAGGATTCCATCGAAAAGATCCGTATCCGTTTCACAATTTACACGAGGCGTGAATTCGCTATCCGAGCATAGGAATGTACATAAATTGGTCGATATCTGTGACAAAAAATTCTCGTGATATTATTCGAGCGGAACTGAGCTTGTTTAGTCGACACGACGTAAATTAACCCTTCAATTACAATGGACGAGATATCTCGCTTCCACGATGTCATGCGAAAGAAGCTATAGAATAGAACCCATTATTTCGAAGAGTCCGATATAATTACAACAGATACCTTTGAATTAGGAGACGGCTTTCTATCGAGACAAAGTTCAACCAGGTACGACAGATGCTTCGCAGCCAGTCTCTGCAGCTCTTCGTTCTCCTCGCGTTTAATAGCTTCCATCAGCGGTTTCACTAACGGATTAAGAGGCTGTGGAGATGGTGGCAAACAGTGCAACATCGTTGCAGCACCAGCCAATGCTGACATCGACATAACATTGTAAGCAAGCTGTTGCGCCGCAGTGTCGTTAGCACCCAATTCCAAAGCTTTTCGCCTTTCTTTCAAACTTTCAATCACCTTTGGCTTTAACTTAATCGTGCTAGTGGTGTTGCCGATGGTTCCGCCCGGACCTCCTGCGTTATTGCTCATGGCACAAAGCTCTGTAATCGGTTTCGCAGCGAGGTTCGCGATTTGATCAAGCGTCATTACTCCCGATGCATCTGTTTCGACAGGAACGGATAATTTATAATGTTTCAGAGTCGCTATGTAATCACGGCTGTCGTGTAATAGTCGAGTGAAAGATGCGGCAATCTCGTCATAGTACACACATTCGTTTAAACACCCCAAGAGCTTGTCCCTTTTAAGCAAATACATCATTACATAAACATTACGTTATACTTGGAACAACAGTCGGATTTAAGGCCGAGGTCGCGCGAACGTTGAATCGGCGGGCGTTTTTATCATCGCCAATCATGAAAAATTGCAATTCTTACCACTTTTGAACGTTTATAACTCGTAAACCAATTATCCAATTTCAATGAAATTTTCGAGTTTGTAAAACACATCTTCTCCATTTTCGTTATTGGCCCAACCAAGGAAAGTTGTAAAAATCAATTTTTACGATTGTTTTTCACAATTCCGACGAAATGCATTTTTTCAACGCTCCTGCGACTACAGTGGATAATAACGTGCGATAAAATTCACGTCCGTCGCTCGAATGGTTGCGCGACTCCGGCCCAAAAGGTTCATCTCCATACCTGAGTATATCTGGTATCGCAGGTGGTTTATTATTTACAGTCGCCCAATGGGACATCGTCAGGCCAGCAATGGTGCGTTGCAACGCTGAACGCGAGTTCAAGTGTGCCAATAATACTTTAGCGTAACAAAGTGCTGGACTAGGTATATCCGGTGTGTATGTGACACCGGGAGCCGGTTGCACAACGTAATGCGACAGCAATCCTAACATACGCGCGGCTCTACAACGAGCCGGTATTACGTTTGATTTTCTTATACTTTGAGCTACGGTTTCGATACCGCCGATGTAAACTTTCAACTCGGACATCGATTTCGCATTCCCAGGCGCGGCGTTGTTGTTCCCTCCGTTCGTGTCCGTTGCTTGACCGTCACAGGTGCCAACGAACTGATTAGTTTTGGCCCCTTTGCTGGCCGTACTTATCGTCATCAACAAGTTCGGATTGAAAGGCACATGTTCCGGCTGCATAGCAAGACAGAGCCACGTGCTGACAAGAGGACACGCTGCGTGCAGTAACAATTCGAGATCGCTTTGTACGACTAGATTCTCCCAAACACGTTCGGCTACGTCTTGAATGGCAGTTATGTGTTCGATCAGTACACGTTGAAACACATGACGAAGCGCGTCTTGCAATACTAGACCACCTGTTTCGCCCCATAATTCCTTTTTGTCCGTGGTCTGAGCCCCGTCGTCACCCGTTAACGTCTCCAATGTCTGCAAAGTCGCTTTGCGCACGCTTGAACTAGAATGACTGAGAAATGGCCATAGTCGCGGCAGAACCTGCAATTATTTTTGCCTCGTGTTAACAAGAAATGTAGGGCAGCAAGCGACAGCGATGCTCGGTTAAATTCAAATCCGTTCAGAAGTGTGATAAAAGAAATTTCATTTTCAGTAATTGTTGCGAGGAGGAAAGTTACACTTATTGGTTTCACCGCGGGTCTATATTAAGTAATCTTGAACGTTATTACATTGAAACAAGCAATTATTTCACCGAAGAAATGTGATTTAAGAGAAAGAAAGAATTATATTCTGAAGGCGATATATATTGAAATTTAACCGAGCGCGACAGCACAGGAAAGGTCCTCGTTCCGTTATACCTGTGATAATGGCTGAGGCGTAAGACAACCGCGCGCGGTAGGTAGCGAAAGTATAGCAGCTAAGAGACCCATGAAACTATTACAGGCCGCAGCTAGATCGTCTTGCTCTCGCAGAAGTTCCCATAAACGTGTTACAATTGCTTCTAATTCCGACGGTTCTAATAATCGAGGGAGAGCAGACGCCACTGGTATAAGCGCGCTGGCTGCAGCAGCCCCTACGTCATCTACTGGATCGGAAAGACCTTTCATGGTGGCTGGAAAAATCCTTGGCAGTATATCGTCCAAGAGATCGTCTCGCACCGCCAGCAAATACTTCAATGCGAGCAGTGAACCGTGCCTCGCTTCCCATTCGTTGTGTTCCAAGAGTTTCAGCATAACCGATATGATCCCTATGATATCCTTATTCTTATTTCCATTGTCCTTTTTATTGTGCACTAACAGCAAAAGGGAACCTAGTGCCTGGGCGCACGTTTCGCGCACGGGCGCGACAACTTGATCGGAAACGAAGTCCCCGAACCGATCTAATCCTAAGACGCATAGCAGTCGTAGAGCTGCGTCGATGATCCACTGATAATGGCATTCCTCCATTTCCTCCACAGTCTGCAGTCTCGATTTACCTGCGCCTATATTACGTGTCGATAAAAGTTGTTCTTTTGCTTTGTTATTACTAGACGGCGGATTTTATGCATTTACGACAAAAATCAGTATATCGAATGCAAGTCAGTACTGTTGTATTATTATTAAGGAATGGCAACAATGGTTTTGTAGCTCCTCTGGCTTGAAATTAGCACAGACAATTTTCATTTTGCAGAAAAATCCGCAGTCGGTTACTAGTAAATAAAGGTTCGCCTACCTTTTCCATGCAGTTTCACAAGTTCACGTAGAGCGGTTGCAGCTCCGTGTCTCACTTCCCACTTTTGACTAAACAAGTCTTGGCGAAGACTATCTGCGAATGGCTCCAGGGGCCAATCTATTGCAGAGTCTGGCCAACAACCTGTACTGTCCGGTACTCCGTTGTTTGATTCAGTCTGCGCATTACTGTTAGGTACGTTTGTTTCCGTAGAGATTACTTCTTCTAACTTTATCTTTTTACATCCTGATTCTCCTGTACTGTTAGTAGGGGATTGAGCGTTCGAGTTGCTGTGGTACTCCTCGTTGCTGCGATGGTCGTCCGGTTCTCGAGAACGTTGCTTCGAAACTGATTGCCGCGCCTAAATTCGAGAAGCGTTAATAATATTCGGCACAGAATAATTCGTCTTGGGATTTTATGCGTATATGACCGAAACTGGTCGATACAATTTAGAATGGTAGAAAGAATGAAAGAATTTGAGAATATCAATGTGAAATTTCTATACGACTCCAGATACAATTGCCACGGATAATATTGGTTTTGCCTAAAACTCCACAATCTAATAGTAGCATTATCGGTCGTTACCTTACGCCGAGCTCTGTTTATTTCTCGTCTACTGAGTCCACTGCTAGGTTGTTTCAGAGTTTCACCTACAGAAACCTTAGCCTGTGTGCCAGAAGTAGGTGACAATACTACTGGTGTAAGATCCTCAGCAGTAAACAATTCTGATGTATCAACACCCATCAGCTGAGGATGTAAACCTAATTTAGCAGCGATCAATTTCTCCTCTTGATTAGGAGTCGACACTTGTTCTCCGTCGGCGCTAACTAAATCATATTCACTGCCTTCCGATCCAGTAAGATGTGAACTACGCGCCAACACCTTTTCCATATCGAAGTCTTCCAATTTTAATCTATTATTTGGTATATGTTTTCTCGTTTCCCCATCTGTAATTAACAGGATTTGTAAAGGGATAGCTATACGTATACATAGGACACACTGTTTCTGAGATATAAATTAGTTGCGTGAAATATAAAACAGTAAAAGATTCGAAAAATTTAAGAAATCATTAAGGGATGAAATCAATTTTTATTTTATTCCTGCTTTCCCCAATAAATGCAGAAAATTTTTATTTTGTGTAAAGATCCACAGTCTATTCAGTATGTATTGTTGATTACGTACAGTACAGTTGGTAATATTACCTTCTTGATCTTCTTTCTTTATAGGTTCTGGATCCCAAGCAGGAACTTGAGCTAATATAGCTTGTACAGCCTGCGCAGCGGAAACTCTTGTGTCCCATTGCGGAGATTTTAACAGAGTGGCAACTCTTGCCAGCAAATGATGTAAATCGTGAGGGTGTAATTTCTGTGCTTCTCCTAGTTGTTGCGCTGCAGCCTTTTTCGTTACCGCATTTGTTCCTGTTTCCAATAGTATGAACAATCGATCCAACCTACAAAACCATCGATTACCAAGTAGAATCTCTTAGAAAGGTTGTCGTTATCGTTATACAAAGTCTGTCGATTGCAATCGAACCGAAACTTCGAAATAATTGAATATTTTACCTTGATGTCATGTTTGCGACTGGTGCTAATTGTGGAACAATCGCGAATACCTGCAATGAAAAACAACAACAATTCGTACTGTATCTTTTTGCAAATATCATGAAATTCGTAACGACGATTAAAATCGTCGTAGCGTTTGTAAATAATGATATCGATCTAACATGACTGTATTCCGAAAATAGCGATGTGTGCAATTATGAAATATATTTCCTCTGATTAGAAAAGTCTCGTAGGGGGTACGTTAAACGCTCCAGCTGTGTAAAATAAAATGGAGTGCAAGAAATGTTAGGATCGTTCGCAATGTCATTTATCATCGGTCCTGCGGATGTTTACGATAATTCGCGCGACAAGATCGAATTGTCAAAACCGTGGATGAAAGTCTCCTACTGTTAAAGTTGCTGAGCTGGAGACAATTGATGACATGTACATAGAGAACGCGTTCATCGAACGGTCGAACGATTCGCGTGAACGGCTGTCTCGAACTTCGAATACAATATATTTAGGGAATTCGAACGAATGAAAATACAAACAAACTGCGACGTTCGGTTCGACGAAGCGGTAAAACACGAATATACGAACGTGTATAAGTAAATGAATAGTGATCTAAATAGAAGCGCGTCTAAACATACCTGATTTTAAAATATATCGTGTCTACCCGTTATTATTCAGCTAACCCGCATAGCAGTTTCCCACTGTATTGATTCCTCAAAAATCACATTACGATGTACATTTTGAAAAAGTCGACAGATAGACGGACTATTTGTCAAATATTTCGGAGAGAAACGCATGTTACAAGCATCAAATTTATACTGACAGCCATATTGCAGGGGAACCTGACTTTTGTCCCCCAATTTTGCTCCCATTGGCGGATCAAACGTGTTTTACCGATCGATCGACCAATCAACGGTTTCTTCGTGCACCGATCGCATCGAATTGCGCATGCAGTCTCTTTCTCATAACGTTGCGCGGTCCCGGAGACGCTGCGAAACATTTCGGAGCAGGAGGTCTTTTATCTTTGTTCCAATTGGTAGACAACTTTCTGATCGGTCGTGCACCGAGATTTTATATGTAAATAGGAACAATGTTATCTGAAGCCGTGTCTATAATCTTATACATACCTCATCGGTGATATTACTAGAGTTTCGCATCTATAAGAATCCATTTTGTCTACGCTACGACCTTGTTTGAACTGTATAATTTATTTAAAGACTCACAGACATTATTTTAAATAATCACGTCACTACGATATTTCACATATTGTACATGAAATAAAACTTGAACATTTGAGAAAACGAGTGATTCGTTTGAACGCGTAAGAACATGCTCTGCGATTTCGTCGAGTTTAAAAGATTTTCGACGGAACATACTTTCCTTTTTATTAATATCATGTTAGATGAAAAAGATAGCATTGTACCGAATTTTTTGAAATGATTGTACTTCTTTTTCAACTTTGGCACAAACATAGAACAATTGGTTGAAAGTAACATAACTGATGATATATATTTAGAATACCAAGAATGCCGCGTGCATTAAATTACGGCGTGAGTTTAAGCTGCGATCTGCAGTAACGTTTCAAATTTGGTATCGTCTGCTGTAAGGCCTGTAAGTGCCCGTAAGCAGCCGTAAGTGCCAGGCATTGTGTAAATTAATGTCGGTCGTACACTATTTTGTAAACTTCTCGAACGATTGAACGCAGATAATATATTCGGAAGAATTATTAATGTTGCGTTCATGCGTGTTTCGTGGTCGATCACGTACGTGATTCAATAAATAATCGTCGATTTTCCGGCGAAACTTGAACTCGTTGCAAAACTGGCTTGACTCAAGGTGTTTTGCACTTCGTATTATGGATGACGAACTCGAAGACAGGATTTTGTATCAGGTGACGAGACAATAATTGAAAGTAATTTGAACTAATGCATTCTTTGAAAAATGATTTTCTACAAGAAAGACTTTCTTGAAAATTGTTGTCGTAAGTACACGATTATCGTGTCACGTAATTCGTATTCAAAAATAGTCTCGGTTTAACTGCTTCCACAATTTTCGAATATATACACTTTTAAAGAAAATTCGGTACAACAACATTTCTCGTTCAATTGTTTTACAACGTACGATAATATTGAATAATTAATAATACGAGTAAACACGTTATTGTTGTCGTTTCAAAGCATACTATCGTATCAGAGTTGGGCAACAATTTATGCGATTGATAACAAACAATTAAAAACGAACTAATTTATTATTAACTCAAATCCACGATGAAAGTTTCAATTCAACCGATGAACAGCTTGAATCGATTAAAATAGATAATTAATTATTTTATTGAATTTATTTCATTTTAATCTGAATGCGTAATATTTGGTGAACTACCCTGTATTTACAAGTTGTATTTATGTATATTTCTCATTACAAACCAGACTTATGTGTCACATATGAAGCTGGTATCGAAGTTTGCAGTGGGTATTCCCACTGGATTGAATGCTGGGATAAATACTCCTTTGGGTTATCTTTGGAGAATCATGAGGGCCTACGCTCTAAAGCCAGAAGTATTAATTTGTGGAGCAGTTTTGGCGATTATCATATTTTACATACAAGCAGTGGACGTGTGGAGCCGATCGGTACTAGGAAGAATTCAATATACACTCGGCCGTACCACATCGAAGGTAAATCGCTTGTTAATTATCTGTTAATATTCTGTAATTATTATTGCATCGTAAATTCGATTAACTTAACCATAAGGCATTTATGCGATAATCCATTTTAAAATAGGTGTCAAAACTACAGTTTTTAGTTAATGACTCCGTTAACAATGGGGTGAAGCTCAGTTGGGAGTTGAAACAGGGACACATCGCTGCGTATGCTGTTCAAGGTCATAGGCCTCGTATGGAAGATCGTTTTGTTATAAACGAAGATATGAATAACACAGGTGTATCTTTATTCGCAGTGTTCGATGGACATGGTGGAGAAGTAAGTTCGATATTTAATAGTCTGACTTCATTACAGAGACAACTAATCTATGAACAGAATACTTCTTACAATGCAATGTATAATATTTTAATATTAGACTCGCTTAATCAATCCATCCAAAATTGCAGATTAAAGAAACGGGTATAAGGTAAAGGAATCATAAAAAGTGAAAATAGATTTTGAGATTGCAGAGCGTTAATACTGTAAATCTATAGTTCAACAAATTATTATATTATCTTTTACTTTGTTTATTATTATACATATAGCGAATGCTCCACTTAATTTGTAATTGCTTAGATTACATAAGGCAACAGAGAAGTATCATAGCATGCAACAATTTAGAAAAATGATAATGTGTTTATGAAAAATATAGTGTATTTCATTTGAATATAGAATAGATGTGTATTCTATCTATTCGGAGAGAAACATGCGAATAACTAGATATAATGCACTTTAATAATGATAATACTATAATTATATTATAGATCAAATTATTATCGAACTGTTAGAATTGTTCTTTACAAATATTTAAAAGGATTATCGCGACACGAAGTATGCATAGTTAAATGATTTAGTTATTACAAAGTTAGCGATAGCATATTAATATTATGCTAATGTCGCGAATGTATTTGTTTATTAGCGAGCATTAAATAGAATTAGAGCAAATTTCTTTTCACAGTTTGCAGCAAATTATGCGTACGATCACCTTATCTCGAACATTAACAAAAAAGTGATCGAACTGAAAGATATGATAGCTGGTAAAGTACCGCGTGTGCAATCAGACGAAGAAACGGACACATTTGACGACAACTCGAAAGAAGATAAAAACGATGCAAATCTCGAACGTAAAAAGTCTTTCCGAAAGACAGTCAGTACATCCTTAACAGATGACTGTATGAAGAAGAATGTTGGCGTAACCGATCCAGAGTTACTTGACAAATTAGACAGCTTGCAGAGACCAATCACAAGAGAGGTATAACAGATATCTCAATATCAACAACGACAATCTTGAAACGACTAATTCACTTCTATTGAAATTTGCAGGTAAGGCCATGCAGGACAACAGAGAAACCGCAGAAAGTAGATATTACAAATTATCTCGATGGTAATAGAATCAACTATGGCAAATTGCTAACCGACGAGGTGTTAGCAGTCGATCAGTTGTTAGTTAAGGCAGCTAAGAAAAATAGAGATGTCGCTGGTAATCAATTATTTGAAGCTCGCATCGCTTCGTTTAACCCTTGGCACTCAAAATATTGTTCACATTATTAAATATATCGTTATCTAATCACTAGACAGCGGATTTTTTTTCGTTTATAGAAGAATGAGTAGGTGTAATTTAAAACAGTGGACACATTAGAAGAATTTGAAAATACTGTTATATTAATTTCATCCAATTAAACATATTAAATAACAAAATAATTTTCTATTTCGCTCAAAATTGTTGCAATTCACGTAGAAAATTTTTATTTTGCATAATGATCCGCTGTCTACTAATCGCTTATGAAATATTTAGGTATTCTATAAGGTATTATGCCAATTTCTCATCCATACAATTTTAAAAAGTATAGGTAATGAAAAATATAAAATAGCTCCGAGTGCAAAGGGTTAATCGAGTGTGAAAATAATCATGAAAGCATTTCCAATATAATTTATAGGTACAACTGCCTTGATCGCTCTGTTAGAAGGTAACAAGTTAATTGTAGCAAATGTTGGAGATTCGAGGGGCGTAATGTGCGATGGCAAAGGGAACGCGATACCTTTATCTTTCGACCATAAACCTCAACAAGTAAATTCTTTCACGTTTCACTTTCTTATTTAATCGTACCGTTTGCTTTTTCTTTTTCTAATGAGAATTATCCATAGGAAAGAGAACGAAGGAGGATAAAAAAAGCAGGCGGTGCAGTAACATTTAATGGCGTGTGGAGAGTTGCTGGTATCTTAGCTACGTCTCGAGCTTTAGGAGATTATCCATTGAAGGATAAAAAATTAGTAATTGCCGATCCCGATATTCTAACTTTCGATCTTGGCGATCATAATCCGATGTTCATTGTTTTGGCATCCGATGGTTTGTGGGATACGTTTACGAACGAAGAAGCTGTGGCGTTCATTAAAGAACGGATAAACGAGCCACACTTTGGAGCTAAGAGTATCACGTTACAAAGTTACTACAGGTAATTAGACATAGTATTACAATAATATTGTTATTCGAAGAATTGTTTACTGTACACATTTCATTCTACTTTTGTAGAGGTTCTGCAGACAATATTACCGTGGTTGTTATCAATTTAAGAGATCGTAAATTCGCAATCGCAGAGGCCAAAAAAACTGAATAGCGTTCTTTAATTATACAACAAAACTAGGATCTTTTCCCAAAGATATACTAGTCACTACATTGTATATTAAAAATGTGTTGAAAATGTTACTTGTTTTACGAATTACATTTATACATTACGTTCAATATGTTGTGCAATCATTGAAAATCGATAATTAATACTGATAGGCGTCTGTTTCTTGAAATATCAATTTTTCTACATCATTGGACGGTAGACGCGGGAGTACAACATTTATATACACTTGTATACATTACGCGTTAACAATTTGTAAGTGCGATGTATACAAAATTGAACTAGTATATGATTCTTAAGTAATATATGAGTTTCTTATACAAATGTGAATACCTGATATTTATTTTTTCAATGAACGTCTAATAGTAATGTGTATACGTTAAAAGAACAACATTCATATGTAATAGTTTATACTTGTATACATTGACGATAGTACATATGAAGAATACAATGCAAAGTTGAACAATTTCAATGAATTTCTTAACGTATAACATAGTCTGTGCAATAAATACGCGAATTGAGGTCGTAAAAACTTAATTTTACAAACTTTAGGGTATATCAATCTTGTCCTTTGTTTCGATTATTTTACGTCGCTTTTTCAACTGCTATGGTTATATTAAATGGTTATGGTTATATTATATGGTTATATTATATCAATCAATCTTGTCCCCTTTAAAATAATACCCATTTCTAACAATATACTTGTCCCATCTCCGTTTCCATTGTTCCATCCATCCCTGGAAGTCCTTAGAAGTTGGGCTCTTTAGGTTTCCATGGGTTTGTTTTCCGTGCACGCACAATTCCATCATCACAATCCCATCAACCCGCGCTTGAAGTTTATGACTTTTGGCTCCGGCTCCTGGAGCCGGAGCCGTTGTATGAAGGCGGCCTAAAGAGCCCAACTTCTAAGCACTATCCAGGGATGGTTTGAATAATGGAAACGGAGATGGGACAAGAATATTGTTAGAAATGGGGATTATTTTAAAGGGGACAAGATTGATATACCCTAAAGTTTGCGAAACAAAGTTTTTACGACCTGAATTTGTGTATTTATCGGGCAGATTATGTACATAGATATATACATACGTACATGTTCTTCGGAGTTAATGAATTGTACTGTAATTGAAATAAAATGTACGAAATTAGGAACAACTCAAATAAAACAGTATTATTTTGTAAGTACGAGTTACAAAAATATATCCTACAAATGTATAATAAACAAGTAAAGTCTTATTTTATGATACCGAAATACTGTACCGAATATATATGCGAATAAAATAGCCTCTTACAACAATAATTATAAGGTCTTGTGATTCAGTATGGAATACACTTGGAGATTTCAAAATTCATTTTATTACACAAATTTTGGAATACAGAAAATCTTACGAGGTTTAAATAAATACAGTTTATCGCTTGTAAAGTGCTGCCAAAATGTTTTGTCTTAAATATATATCATACTATAAAATATTCGTTTATTGAAAAGTATTCTAATATTTAAAATTGTATGTTTATTCAATTATATCACATAATCAATTAAGTTTATATATATAGTCATAACAATAGGACACTGGGGATTAATCAATTTTGTATCATTTTTTAATAAATTTTATAAAACTGTAGATATACTTATATTAGATTCGAATAGATTCTCATTATAATGTTAATATATTCAACTAGTCACACGTAGTAACATAACAATTAAATCATTTTTCAAGCAGGCTTAGAAACAGATACATTATTCGTTATTGTACCTTATATAAAATTTTATAATTACACTGAACTTCAAACCATAGAATGATCTTACAGTTTAATGTATTCTTTATGAGTATTTAGAGTTATATGTACAAATATAATGTATGTCTGATAGTTATGAACAATAGTTAGTTATACACTTCGTCACGTTATTAATACAATTAACATATAAATATATGTATATATATTTATATATATATGGTACAAATCAATATTAATTTTCCCCGATTCTGTATAAATGTATACTAATTTTCTTTTTTATTTGATCGATTGAAGGCATTGATATTTTGAATTTCTGTATTTCTCGTTTCAATGGTACAAGTCTGTCTGTTAGTCTTGAAAATAAATAATAATGAATTCGAATTAAAAATATGAAAATTGAAAAATTCACTCTCTTGCTCCCTGAACACATTTCAAATTCTATTGTACATTAGCGCACAGTCAAGACTCTGGTGCCCATTATTTGCTAAAGAAGGCAAAAACATTTTAGGGACATGAGTGTTCTTCGGTTTTTTGATTTGACTGTTTCGTCGGCAAATAACAAACAGTAACGTACACGTGATGCTTTTATACAAACAATTTCCTCGAGTCACTCTTAATATTCAAAGACCTTTGCAAGTAATATGTATATTTTAAAAAAATTTATTACAAAAGATCGTGGGTAAACTATTTCCACAGATTTATATACATAGCTTGCAAAACTGTTAAACAACATGATAAACACTTTAAAAATTAATATATCACAATTATACTTTGAAGAAACATAAATATATGTATGTATCGCGTTCCCTCAGCATAACAGCCATTTGTATTTGACATTAGTTTGTTATTATTTAATTAAAGTATCATATAAATTAACATTAGTGTAATTAGTACATATACATAGATAAGTACATACCACGTTGTAGGCAAAATAAAATATCTCTTTACGTAGAGCCATATTCTAGTATCAAAATTTACATATTATATTAACAATGTGTAGATCACTCATGCCCGAAAAATTTCAATATAATTAATATATACAATGTTTTTATTATTTGGTATAAATTATTTTATTTTTTTCACCACCTAGTACTGCAACAGTACTAGTTCGGTTCAGGTCTGTATATTCAATGAATAAAGGTATTTTGTTTCAATGCGTGTCAGTGAACTATTCAAGCTATTATATACATGTTTTCTGATATTGCGTAGTGATATTAATTGGTGATTAAATGTCAACCAAGTAATTCAAAGTCCTCATCAGACGTATCACACTGGGGATCTAGATGTTCAAAATCTAGAACTATAAGAAGTCATATTAAAGAAAATTATTTCAATTCTAATTTATTGATTAAAACATTTATAGAAAAAGTGTGCTCGATAGATGACAATCGACTTGATCGTGAAAAATTCAGTTCACACCTTTTACACAGGTTTAGTCATTTATTAATGTCTCCTAAATTTACTTGCAAACTATTTGATATACTATCATTTCAATGGTACAGTTAAATAGCCCACCCTATACACTATACATTATCAACACTGTAATTGTTCGCTGGTGTTTCAGACTTCAGCAAAATTTTCTATATGTAATCAACCTCGAAATAGTTGCAAATATGGAATAGTAACTTTCTGAACAATTGAATTATGTATTCGTGAAGTATAATATACAATGTCATATCGATAGCATAAGGTATTCTAGGAAATTTTTACAGAATTTTTGAAAAGATCTCAGAGAAGAGATCTTCGCAGAATAATGAACTATTATGAATTGATTTTATAGAGTAATAAGGTACTTACAACTTGCAGCTGGTACTGCTTCCGAAGCAGCGTCGTCAACAGAAGAGGACCACTGTGTCAATCTCTCGACGCATAATTCTAAAAGGGGTTGCTTTTCTGGAGTAATCAATTCGTCTTGAATGGATTTGCACAAGGATCTGAAGTCTCTTTCGGTCGCACAAAAGAAACACTGAAAAAAAGAAGAACATTGTCCATTTGTACAACTAGATACAAAAGGTGGCGATATTTGGAGTTTTGCGAGATTATTGCAAGAAATACCGTATATTATAGGAATATTGCAATTCTCTGTTAAAGACATATAAAAACGGCGAGGCTGGTTCGAGAAAGATTGTTATTGTTATTGGAATAATGACGCGAGCCAACTCTTAATGGTATTAGGCTAGACGCGTGCAGGTAGCCGGGTGGTTATTAGGTCCGCTGGGCTGCCACGTGCAAGGGAAGACAAAAGGTCTCCCTAAGCCGCCAGACAACACAGGGCCTCTCAGGTACCTGCGATTATAATGAGCATTCATACACGGGAAGACACAAGGGCATCCCGTCATCCCAGGGCCTGTAAGCCACTGGCAAAACCGACGGAGTTGATATCGCAATTATAATAGAAATACTAGGGAAGGGGATCCTCAGCAATTATGCTGAGACGAGGCCCCCACGATTCACTCTTGAACCAGTGCTCGCCGTAGACAGGATAAAACTCACACCCTCATACTTTACACTACTAGTTCTTAAGGAGGTAGACTCGATTCCAAGATTGCAAGGGTATGGGATTCAGTCAGCATAATTTCCATTATTCGGAAGCATACTATTCGGCACACTGCCGAATAATTGAAATTACGTTTCTTAAACGTACAAATAGGACTTTTGAGGACTCATCTAGTGCTTTTGACCACAGAAAAACCACAGCATTGGAAATCCAATCCTCGAAAAACGAGTCTATCCCCTTAACTAATAAATACAACATGTGCTTACCAACGCTACAGAAGGATCTATTCCCGTAATAGGAGTACGACTAGCAGATTTGCAGTGATAAGTCGTATCCATTTCAATTTCATCCTCCTCTAATTTTTTATTAACACTGCCGGATCTTTGCGTTGTGTGGGGATCTAAGTAAATTACTTCGTTTCCTGTAAACATAGATACTGTTATTACTCTTTGTCATAGAAAACCTGTACGAAAACATTGGAAATGTGTGTGTGTTGTGTACCAATACATCCTATGAAATACAGTGCAAGATTGGGTTTTCCTCCTATTACTCCTAGAGATTGTGGGATTTTGAATGAAGTCTGAAAAATTATAGGTATGTATATATTATCCTTCGCTTCATTCATGTTTTCAGTCCATCTTTAGGCATTCATGCAAGAACACATTTCTTTATTACTTTAAGCCCGTTAATGTAGATGGGATTAATCTCGCTTAATCCAAGGCGAAGAGGTATTAAAAGTAATAAGGGCTTCCATTGGCTAGGTGCTTTCAATGGTACGTTACCATCTGCTTCCGCTGTAGTACCTCCTTCTACTCTACATTGCCTTACTGTAAAGATTAAACTAAATTTTTACACTTTTGCATAAAATTATGCGGATCCCAACAAACTACTATATTTCTACTTACAAACGTCATTAACTATTAATGTATTGTCTAGAGCCACATGTATCGTGATCGAGCTCCAATCATCGTACACAACTAACTTTCTGAAAATTATCATTCGGTAATGCAACGCATCGTTCGTATACATCAATGCATCTGTACGATACAACAAATATGTACTTTAATACTTGTGCTATTGTATTGGGACCAAACCATTGGCCAACTTCTTTTCCTTCCGATGCTCCTGTTACAGCGATTTGGTGAATCGAGTAGGCTGCTGTCTTTTTGTCTTTAAAACGCTCCAGAATTTTCAAGTACGTACTATTTCTAGTTTCCGGTGTCCATTGCCAATCTTTACCTGTTACGATATGTGCATTATATAATGTTCAAAGTTTTTCAAGATTCTCGACGAAAATTATAATTAAACTAAGCTGAAATTACCTAAGTGTAAAGAGATTAAAGCCTGTCCGAGGACCATTTGTCCGCATCTCAGCATGCAACCCCATCCTTTGTCAGATGTAAACGTGGTGCTGGATTCTCCGATCGGTACAAAATTCTTCCGATATGTGAACCATAATTTCGACCTTATGTCCCTGCGAATCGTGTCGAGTTCTGAAATTGAAGATCTTATACATACAAGCTATGAAAAATCTCTTTGTCGCTGCTGTCTATTGAACCTTTTATGGCATTGTATTTTCTTCCAAGAACCCAAACTGGCTCATCCGTTTGTGGTATGTCCACCGGTTCATCCGTGATGTTTTGTGTAAAAAGGCTGTCCATTTTAACAATTACTACTAAAAACTACTTATACTAGATAATCGGTAATCTTCAATGTATCATATGGTTGAAATGCTTCGTTCTTTTACGAATGCGTAGGGGGAGGGGGTGGGGAAGAAAAACAAACAAAATCGGTGCTGCCTCCTTCAACGAAAAAAAAAAAAAATAAAATGATCTTTCGATCTTTCAAAGTTCTAAAGCGTTTATCAAAGGATAATGATATTCCATGTATACAACACAACCAACTTCAGCTTTGCTAAACAGCATTGGTTATTGCTCGTCCAGCGGAGATTTCATTGTTTCCACAAATGACATACAAAGCAACGTTGTCCCGTTTCCACTTTACGAAAACATCAACAGTATTATGATAACAGCACTGCAACCGATTTAACAAAGCATTTTATAGTAACGTGAACGACAGGCGCGGAATTATTTTGATTCTTACGATGAACTGTACCGAACGATGAACAATAAATGCAACTAAATCGAGCGCGTGTTCTTGTGATTAAAAGAATTTTTGTTTAAAGAAGGTGACTCATGGAATATTAAATCAAACACGTATTCAATCTCGCGTGTTTGTCATTTTTATGCATCATAGAAAGCCCGTTTCGATTACCTACTCTTCGCGATAGATGGCGTGGCCATTTTCATCATCAAAGTAGATACATAATATATATCTACATTCTACATTCTACATTCTACCAGATTCTACGTGTATTTACTTCGATACTGACCGGTACTTTCAATAATGCATTTATCGTAAATAATTATTATTACAAATAATGTTATACGTCTTACAAGCGCAGTCACACATCGAATAACTATATAGTAAGAATGCTTCAAGTTTCCAAAATTGACAAGTACAACTTGTATAGTCTAGATTTATGTATCTTAGACTCATATAATTGTTGACGAAAAGGAAACTTTAGGTGAAATAATTAATTAGTTAATTAATCTCTTTGTCCATACCATAGAGTTTTTCAGAGTATGGAGGATCTGAAAATCAATTTACAGTCGCGGTATTGTCGTTATTGTTTCCTATTTGTAAAGTGTACGATGTGTAAACGATATTTATTTATCTTTATCTTCTTTGAAAATGTCGAAAGCGCGCCAATATTTGAAATGTAATGTAACAGAACTTTGAAAGGCGGTAACTTTCAATTTCGATTGAATGATTTCTAGATTGCGTTCGAAAATTCGATGATTATTTGAAGGGAATTGAAATGCGCGGGATATCGATGGGTACGAAAAAAATTTTTAAATAACTAATATATTCGAAAGATTGTTATAGTGAAATATAGTCGAGCGATACGGAACTGAATAGTTGAAATAAAGCAAATAAAGTAATTGACCGAAGGCAAAGATTGAAATGATTATTATTAGCTAAATTATCAGACCTTGCAATCGACCCTCGCGGTGATTGAAGTTGCCTTGTTGAAAACGTTAAATAAACCAAGCGATAAGTAACGTTAATGTGGGATTAAGTAGAATAGCTTATTGTAATCGACAGACGGATTCGCAGTAATCAGGAATTAATATATGATGTATATTGAATGAATGAAAAAAAATCTGTTGGATTTATTCCGAATTGGGAATACAGGAAATGTTTCCGTATACTACATATGGGAATATATGTATTGTAGAATTACAAATATCATGTTGATCTTTTTCAAATATCGTACGACCATTATTGGTAAATTAATAATTGGAAATAACAGCGAAAGAGAATAATGTGTAGCAAAATTTCAAATATCTTGTTGATCTTTTTCAGATACAGTACGAGGATTATTGGTCAATTAATAATTGGAAATAACAGCGAAATAGAATAATGTGTAGCAAAATTTCAAATATCTTGTTGATCTTTTTCAGATACAGTACGAGGATTATTGGTAAGTTAAAAATTGGAAATAACAGCGAAATAGAATAATGTGTAGCAAAATTTCAAATATCTTGTTGATCTTTTTCAGATACAGTACGAGGATTATTGGTAAATTAACAATTGGGATTACAATGACATACTCGTATAAGGATAACAACAAAATAGTAAATTAAAATGCACAGGATGCCGATGGATAAGTCGACGGCGACACTGTGAATGGCCGGATACGACAAAATATTTTTGCGTTTATTACCGCAGAAGATTACGATTGCATAATATTCGAAGCATTATACCGGTGATACGGTACTCCGATTGGCGTGGAGAACAATTTCCAGTCTCCTATATGTTCAAGTTCTACCTGCACTGTCGACTCTACTTACCCACTTAACGTTTTCCGTTTATTCCGGTCAGTCGCTTCATGCAGCACAGTGCCATGACCATTCTGTGTTTCAGATTTACGGAATTCATTCTACAACAATAGCGGAAGAAACTTTTTTATTCTACGGTAGTGCGATTCCCCAATAGTAACTATTCGAATTTTTGTTTATTGTGAATTTCTAAGTGCACGCGTGACGATGCGACAGTGATATCCCCGCGTCTATGGATCAATAAAATATCAAATAAAATTAATCAATTACCAGGTAAGTGATTTCTCTCTGTATTTTTAATCTTTGTTCGATCAAGCGAAGCGTTCATATCGTTTGTTAGGGGATTTACTTTACGACTTTGGCCTCTTTCGAAATTTCATTGGATTATACTGTATCTTAATCTTGCTCAATCCTAGCTTGTCCTCTGGTGCAGCATTAACTTGGTTTAACGACAGCGCTTAGCCGATTATTATTGTATTTTCGCACACGGTACACTGTTTACAATACAATAAACGTGATCTCACTGTATACAATTACAGTGCATTACATTCTCCTGCAATGCAATCTCCTTTCATAAACTAGATTTCCTTGAGACTTTCTACATCTATGTTACTTATGCACTCTTACAAGAGCGATCTTATTAAGGCATTCAACCAGGAAGCAACTTGATTTCCCTGGTAATATTTTGAACGATATAATTATCGATCCATCCAAATAATGAATTATTTAATTCCAGACCAAATCTCTATATATAATAAAATCGTGTCCGTCTGTAGCTAAAAGAACCTGCGCAGGTGCAGCTAAAGTGATGGTCGGGAGGCGGTCAGGCGGCGCACTATGGGAAAACTTGACCTAACTCGATTCAAAAACAAATAACTTTCGATAGAAATGAGATAGAGCGATGAAATTTTTTAAAAATTAAAACTGAAACAATGTAGAATATGGGAAAAATAGGGAGATTACAGTACGAATGGTTTTTAACCTTGAGAAAATTCGTCAAACTTGCACAATTTCAAGAAAATGTGGTTTTTCCGTTACCACGAGCAGAAAATTTTTTTTTTAACATGCTATGTATCATTTCCCGTAGATTTTTTCACGCTGATTTCAAATGTGGTCTGCAAATTTGTCTACAACCTCTGGTTTTTCCAAAAAATCGAATTATAGTTAAACAGTTAAACTTTTATTTTTTCAAGGTTAAAAACATTCGTACCATAATCTCCCTATTTTTCTCATATTCTACAATGTTTCAGCTTTAATTTTAAAAAAATTTCATCGCTCTATCTCATTTCTATCGAAAGTTATTTGTTTTTGAATCGAGTTAGGTCAAGTTTTCCCATAGTGCGGCGGTCAGGTGATGGTCGGATTTGTAATTGCTTGAGAATACGCGCGCAATTAATCAAACGAGCCAATTAATTATTGATAAAGGAAATTAAATTACAACAAGATTATTATTTAAATTATAAAATTATTATTTCAATCTATCTCGTAATATGCACTCATTTCTCACATTTTTACGACGAGTAAATGCTAATTAGTTTGACAGATTAATCTCCCGGAAAATTGTGATAGATTTCATCGTAAAATAGGGAACAACTGAGTCCGTTTTTCTACGCAACACGCGTACAGTAGATTTTTGATAACGAATGATTTTTATTAACAGACATAAGGATTAATGTATAAAAGCTGATAACGCGCCTGTACACGAAAAGCACTTAGGCTCGGCGTGATCACAGGCGTCACACGCTCAGTTTAAACTTTAACATATTTTTCAAAGAATTTTCTGATTTTACTTGCAGTTTCAGAAGTCTTGAAAATCTGAAGAGAAGAAGATACAACTTTCGCAGTAACGATGTGGAAAACATCTGCGACGAGTTCGTGCTACGATAAGCGCAAGTAGATCTAGAAAGCAACGATCAGACGCGGAAAACAAAGACATCAGGAAAAGAAATCAGCTACGAAACAAATTGTAATCTATATTCAAGGTAGCTTCTAAATCGTTATGATTCTACTAATTTTTAAAGTTTAAGAAATTTCGGGTAAACTTGTGGAAACGTCGATTCCTCTCGGACTTTCATGAAATTGAAATATGTTATAAATCTCGACATTCTGAACGACTATATCCTACACAGACAATAGGCGGTCTCTTTTAGTTGTTTTTTTTTTAGATATTAACAAGAAACTGTTGGTTCGACTATAGTGAATTCTGGCAGAAACGGAAAATTCCGTCAATGAAAAAAAGGCATAATTCGCCATAGCGAGTGTCCGTAGTTTAAACACGTGTATATCGAAATCGAAGGCCGAGCCTAGCTGGATTTTTCGACATAATGGCTGAAATTTTGTGCAGTTATATTTTTTATATGAACCCAAACCCAGACCTAAAAATATTTTTGCAAATATCTAAAAAACCGAAAGAGACCGCCTATAGAATGTATAAGAAAAAGTTGTTTAGAATTAACACTAGACCTACCAGGCACTAAAACCGATTAAAATGTTTCAGTTTACAAAAATAACAAGGGTCCATTTATTTGGAAGTTGTGCAATTTTTATTGCAACATTTGCTTGTATAAAGAAATTGATCGAATCAATTTCCACGTATGCAGCTTCATAATTTCAATAATTGGAAGATGAAAAATATAGAACGAGTCATTTGACTGGCAGTGGTCGGTTCAGTGTTAACACCTTGACAACGTATTTGAATTTCATAAAAATCCGATAGGAAGTTCCGACAAGTTTACCTAATTCTGTATTCTACATATCTAAACTGGAATTCGACATTGGAAGCAGGGGGTACGGGTTCCTGAAAAGTAACGAAACTGTGAGAGGGAAACGTGGCGCATCATGGACAAGCGTCGATCAATAATCCCGAAGCGCTCGCCCGAGACCGTAGTCCTATCGTTTGAATCGTGATAATCGTTTCGGCGCCGATCGCGAGTGCAATCCGCGATTCGAAATGTTCCATCTTGAACAGTGCGGAGCGTTTATTCTTGTGGCAAACGCGTTGTGACTTTCCTCGATGATTCGTGGAAAACAGGAATTTTGACGAGCAGACTCGCAGAACGCGGAAATAAAAATGGAACTGGTTAAACGAAACGTTTTCCTCTAGCGAGCTTAGGAACGACCAAAGATTCATACGGATAACGCATCGAATCGACGATCAGCTTATTCTATATTCACAATCGAAGCGTTATAAATACAAAAACAGCTGGTACGTGTCGCCTCCTAAAAACGGCAAGTTGAAATTCGTCCTATGATTTTTACAACACGTTTTATCTTTATTAAGTACAGAGACGTTATAGTGTTCTTTTTTTCTGTAGTACGTTAACTCGTAGCGGCGACCCAGTTTCGTAGCCATCCATCACGTTCGCTGTTAACCTTTTTCGGACGCTATCAAATTAGAAAGTCGCGAAATCACGGTTCATCGTTGAACGTACGAACGAATAATTTTGCTGAGAAATGGAGAGGAAGTTTGAAAGTGATTCTGGATCATCAGAGACAGAAACACATTCAGAAGACAAGTTTTAGCTTGGTTGTGACTGTTGTGTATTTTATGGACAAGCCTGCGGTAGGAAGTGTGTCTTAACGCATTCTTATCGTTTTGCGGGCGCATTTGAAAGCGAGGTACGAACTGGCAAGTCGCATGGAGGCACCACGTGTATACACAACTGTTGCTTTGCGTAACAGGTTGTCGCGGTTGTACCTGCGCCGAGAATGTCGCGCGAGTACATGCACGTCGATAATCTGCCCATGGACACCAGCGTACTAGAAAGATTGATAGTGGATTCGGACGAGGTATCAAATCCCGAGGAAATTCTTCGTCCCTGAGAACTGCGATCCTCAAAGCGCTTGCAACGACGCGTCGCGTTGCAAGATGCAAGTCGCGAGAGTTCGCGTAGTTCCGACAAAACTACTACATTACATTTCACCGGAATAATAATCTCGTGGCAGAACGATTTTATCGTACAACGTGTCGCGCAACTAACTGGCAGTGCAGGAAAAAATATAGTGACTCTCACTAAGGTTACGGACACACTTAGAAAGACTTTTTTCATATCGGACTATACGGTTTGAACTTGTTTGAGAAGTTGGAACGTAAGAAGAAATTTTTTTGATTGCAGAGAATGTACTGTAAAAGTTTTATCTGAAAACTTTTCTATGAGGGAGTATCAATTAGACGTATTCGACGTCGCACACATTTCAATGCATCTATCCGTCGAACATTATCAGTTATGTTAATAAAAATATTCGATCGATGTTCGGATCGACGTGGAAGAAATTGTAGGGACGCTTTTCGAAAATAGGATTAAAAATGTTGACTTGAATGAAAAAAATATCTTGACATAATTGATAAGTTCTCGGTTTGGCGATACGGCTACGGAGATCGATGATGTGATAAATAATGTAGTCTTATCGAGCAGACAGATGTTTTATATATAGAGATTTTTCTAATCTCCTCTTGAAATATTTTCTTACAATAGTACAGTGATATACTGTACGTTCCTCTCGTTTCTAAGACATTAATATCGAATTGATAATGTGATGATTTCTGTTGTTCTCCACAGCGTGTTTCTTTGTCGAAAATACGGCACTTTCTACTTTCGTTGTATTATTAGGTCACCGCTTCTGTGTCCTTTCTCTGATATCGGTACTTTCTCGTTCGATCTCGTCATTTTACGATGCGTTACAGAATAGATATTCTTCTCGTTAATCAAATATAAATCAAACAACATCTCCGATAAAGATTTGCAATATTTCATGTGCCATCTAATATACTGTGGTGCCCAAGGTGGTTTGGAACCCACCTTAAAAAACTGTAGCTACCGTCGCGAAAAAACGTTTAACCTTAGCAAAACAGTTGAAAGCAACGTTAAATAAATAAATATATATATATATTTATATAAAAAAGAAAGATTTGCAATCTAGCAAGAACGTATCCGATCGCTATAAATTCTAGTGAGAGTTCGCGCGAGGATTAAGGCGTGCATAAACAAAGGCGTATATATATGTATATCATTCGATTGGTTTTTATGTTTCGCGAAGTATAATAGAGTTCACTGAGCTGTGTTTGAAACCAGTCACCTTTCAGGACACAATGGAGAGAAAGAAGTCGAGCTCGGCCGAGACCGCCAAGGATACCGAGTACGGGACGTGAGTTTTACATGCAATTGCAATATTACTTCACTGTAGCCTAGTTCCTTTGTTTATTGAAACAAAACCAGAAATTCCTCTCGCATCGAACATATTGCATCGATGGGACCAATAGCGGTGCGCGATTAACACAATAAAAATTGTATTCTTCTTTTAATTATCCTATTAAGCTGAAACTGATACGTCGATGTTCTTAAATATTTTTAACATGTCCACTTTTTAACATGTTTTCTATTAATTATCCTATTCAGCTGAAACTAACGATACATCGATGTTATTAAATATTTTTAACATGTCCACTGCTTTAAATTGTACGTGCCCATTCGTGTCATAAATACATAAAATCCGCAGTCTAATAATTACCGAGATATAAAAAATTAAAGCCTAAGAAAGTTATTCTTGCGCATTCATACGTGTTTGCTTTTATTTTCTCGGGCCTGTTGGTAATAGCGTGAAATACGAAGACGAGCTTGTGTCATCATGGAAATTTTGGAAAAAAAGAAGATACATAGTGGGACTATTGGCGTTCCTAGGATTCTTCACCTCGTACATCCTTCGCGTGAATTTGAGCGTGGCTATAGTTGCGATGACTGCGAAAGTCAAGAAAGTCGATGATAATGGAAACGTTACTTTTGTGAGTAATCTACTTTTAGTCTTCTCTCGCAGAAAATTCCTCTCCCACTGTATATACATCGCGCGAGAGTAGAGAAACAAGCATACAATTATATCAGAACGTGTTAATCGATTGAATGAAAGATTGGCAGCGTAGATAGATGAAACAAGGGATCTTATCAGAGATAACGTATTTACAAGTTTAATGAGGAAGATTAAGTTGTGTTCGTTGATAAAAGCTTCTCTGAATCGTTTATCGGATTTTTTGTCAATCTGATGTCTGCTTAATAAATATATTACCATAACTTCTGATTGTTTATCTTATTGTTCGTTTTTACGACGCGACGAAAGACAGAACTCGGAGAGAGAACGACTCTTTAAAACGTGTACGAATGATTTTTCTATTTTACATTCGGTTTTATATGTATCCAGAGTATTCTTCTTTTTGCAGGAGCCAGAGTTCGACTGGGATACTAAAACGCAAGGATTGGTCTTGAGCTCATTCTTCTACGGATATTTGAGCACGCAATTGCTCGGGGGATGGCTCGGAGCACGCATAGGCGGGAAAAGAGTTTTTGGTATTGGAATCGCAGCTACGGCATTTTTCACAATTATCACGCCGCCGTTGGCCAAGATAAGCGTCTACATCTTAGTCGTTCTGAGGATAATCGAAGGAATCTGCGAGGTAGGCATACTCATTTTCAGACAGAAAATCGAGTAGATCAAATTGAAAATGGTTGGATAATTTTTTAATTTCAACGACGTCAATGCAATGACTTCTCCTCTTTAAGGGAATAAATAACATTCAATTTAGTTTCTATGTTTTGCAATTGATACAGACCATTTTTACTTTGCATAAAGATCCGCAGTCTAGTCATTTTATTACTGTTTGTTCAGAAGAGTCCATAGAATACTCTGATGCTCGATAATCGATTACTGTTAATGTTAATGCATGCAGTACATGGTCGAATTAGAAAACAATAGTGGCTAAACCGATTTTCATAAATCACGCTGCTATTTGACATGCGAATCCAATAACGCATATTTTACTGTACACGCTACAATCTATGTATAGCAGCGTTACTTCAAATCCCATTTCCTGGAGAAAACTACCACGTAAAAGAAAAATTGTAAGAATTTCTTTTGTAGTTCCATCCATACTAAATAAACTGAACAATGTTTTAACCGGCTTGACCAGTTTTTCGGAAGTAAGTACTGGAATTCGACCGGCCTTGTTCAAAGTCGGTTCTGTAGAAACGCTGCTAAAGAAAAGAACTGGTCTGGAACTCCTCTTTCGTACAACGAAAAAAAAATAAAGAAGCAGGGTTGACAATCGAACCTCGGAAACATCTCAAAAAATGTTGTTCAACCTGTTCGGCGCATCCGTTGTTCTTGTATCAACTTCGCGAGCCTTTCGTTCTTCGTCCTTTTTTTGTGGAAAAGACTCGATCGTGGTAAAGGGCAAACGAAACGCGTAAATTGATCGCACAAGAAAACTGTTTTTAAGGGAGTTCTTAAGCAATTTCAAGAACTTTCTTAAACCAAGCCCACAGTAATAGAACATTGTCTCTTCGATTTCATATTGTTAAGTTGTAAATTGTTGCCAACAACCGTAGTCCCATTGAAAGCACCGGTTCTCGTTAGATCACCGAAGTTGTTAAACAATGTGAAACGTGAACGGGACCAGGATATGGGTGACCATCTGGTAAAAAACCGGAAAGTGACCCACCCGGGGTGTTTTTCACGTGTTGTTGGCAAAAGGTGGTTCGGAACCCACCATAAACAGTAGGTCCCGCTGAAAAGGCGATGGTGAGAGAGTGGAAAGAGGGGGAAGAGGATTGGTAAATGAATTTGAAACCCTGAGGCGACCAAATATCATGTTACAAGTTGTAAATTGTTTGCAGGGCGTCACTTATCCTTGCATACACGCGATATGGGCGCAATGGGCGCCTCCCTTGGAGAGGTCAAAGTTAGCGAGCCTCGCGTTCTCCGGAAGTTTCCTTGGCACGGTGTTTGCTATGCCTGTTGCCGGTTTAATGGCCGAACACCTTGGCTGGTCGTCCATTTTTTATGTTTTCGGAGCCGCCGGCCTCGCGTGGTTTGCCTTATGGTGGATAATCGTCAAAGACAGACCGGAAGACGATCCTTACATCTCTCAAGCGGAACTTGAATATATAAAAAGTAGCCTTGGAAATAGCAACAAGGAAGAGGCGAGTATTCAGCGGAATTTAATGAACATATAAATGGTCTTTACTGTTTGGAGAAACGGTTTGTTTATTCATAAATTTCTGCTTTCCAGAAAATTACTCATCCGTGGAAAGCGATGCTCACTTCACCGCCGGTTTGGGCGATCATCGCGGCACATTTTAGTGAAAATTGGGGCTTCTACACTATGCTAACTCAGCTCCCGAGATTTATGAGCGGTTCGTACAACATATTATTTTAGTTTCTTTACTTTCAATCTGTTTTTTCAAGAATCAAACATTGCACGCTCGATTGCGCTTCGTTTGCTTCGCTACGTTATATTCTATTAGCTTATATTATTCTATTCTATTCGAATATTCTATTATTCTATCAGTAGAGTATAATTCTAATAGAATATTAATCTGTTAGAATTATATTCTACTGTAAATGCTGTTAACATTAACGATAAGTGAGTTCACTTATTTCTCAGATATCCTCGACTTCAAGTTGGACAAGACTGGATACTTATCCGCTCTGCCGTATTTGGCCATGACTCTCGTCGTTCAAATTTCTGGACACTTAGCAGATTATTTGAGAGCGAGGAGAATCATGACAACCACACAGGTCGACTAAATATTTATTACTCCTATTTGTCGATATCGCACGCTGACAATCAGTTCGACATAACAAAAACTTATCGTAATCAATTATTTTCTTTGTAGGTTCGCAAATTATTTAATTGCGGGGCTTTCATATTCCAAACAATATTTATGACGAGCACAGGTTTCATCCACACCCCTGCTGGAGTGGTTATTTGCATTACTATAGCGGTTGGTCTGGGCGGTTTCGCGTGGTCTGGTTTCGGGTAATTTACTTGTTGTTGAAAATTTTACGAAAATTTCTGTTCTATATTTTTCGAAATTATATTTCGTTTTCAGAGTAAACCATTTAGACATCGCTCCTAAACATGCGAGTGTACTCATGGGAATCGGAAACACTATCGCAACTTTGCCCGGTGTTATTAGCCCTATCATTACTGGTTACATTGTTCAAAATCAAGTAAGTTTATAGCACAATGACTATGCTAACATTTGTAACATATTTGTTGATTTTCATTTCGTCGAATCAATTAATCGCGTCTAATATATATGTGTTATTGTCAACGACCGTAGTCCCGTTAAAAGCACCGGTTCTCATTACATCACCGAAGTTAACCCTTCGACTACTGTTGGCGCCTATTGGCCTCCGACACCTGTTCTCTTTCTGGTATTGTAGGCGCCAATAGGCGTCCAGATCAAATTCACCTGTTTCGCCCGTTTTACAATTTTATAATTGCCCAGTATTTTGAATATTTTAATATACTTCGTCAGAAATGCGTCTAACGAAAAACTTCGCCGTACCCAGTGAACGTCGCGAGTGAATTCGTACCGTACCGTACGGCCGGTGCGTGCCAAAGTCTGCCGTAGCCAAAGGGTTAAACAATGTGGAACGTGAATGGCACTAGGATGGGTTGGGTGACCGTCTGGTAAAAAACCGGAAAGTGATCCACCCGGGTGTTTTTCACGTGTTGTTGGCAAAAGGTGGTTCGGAACCCACCATAAACAGTAGGTCCCGCTGAAAAAAGGCGATAGTAAGAATGGAAAGAGGGGGAAGAAGATTAGTAAATGAATTTGAACCCTGAGGGGACCAAATATCATGTATATATATATATATATATATATATATATATATATATATATATATATGTGTGTGTGTGTGTGTTATTGTCATGATATGTTAATAGAATAATTTATTCTACAGAGTCATGCAGAATGGCGCATAGTGTTCATAATTGCTGGTGCAGTTTATTTACTGGGTGCAGTTATTTATGGTCTATACGCATCCGGCGAGAAACAAAGTTGGGCGGACGAAACGCAGAGGACAGAAAAGGAACCGAAACGATCTTATGAAAATCCTGCAATGGAAGTAGACAATTTGTAATATACGAAAAACAAATGGATCAGTCCGAAACGAGTATTGTTGATAACATATTACTCTGAACGAGTATGTGTTTCGTATACGCGTAATCTATGCGTATGGTCACCACATTATCAGTATTTACAATGGACTGCGGATTTTTATACGCACTTATGCCATTTAAAAGTTTCCAAAATATCAATCAAAACATTTTTATTCTTTTTCAGAATGATGTATGCAAATGAGCATTTGCGGAGAAATCTGTAGTCAAAACTATGAAAATCAAATAATTTCATACTACAATCTGCATACAGTATTTAAAAAGTGACACTATAGAATCGCAGTTAGAAAATATCAGAATATATACTGTACAGTTTAGTCTTTGGATTGTTAGTAATTTCCATTTGCTTTTCGTTAATTAGAAAAATGTGACTTTTAAATATACATATACATATATGTGAAGTATATGTATTAATGTATACACCTCACCACGTATACTATTTATTTTAGAAGAATTATTGTTTATATGAACGTAAGGAACTATTTTTTCGTTTAGTAGAGCAATTAATACTGAAATAAAAAGCTACGTATAAAATAACTCGTTCAGAAATTCAAACAAGAATTTAAATACTTAGATCGTAATAGAACAATTAATTATAGTACGATGGAAACTTGAATGTGTTTTCTTTCTAAATTAAAAGTTACCGACACAGAGGTGGTAGGTCGGTATCCGCTGTTACCTACATCTAGCGGGTGAATTCGAAACTAAATTTGGCTAACAGTTTGAGCGTTTCGCCGCTGCACGAATTGGCGCTGTACGGAGGTTCCTCGAGAGCGCCATTTAGCGGTGGAGTCGGAACTAAATTTGTCGAACAGTTTGAGTGTTTCACCGCTGCACGAAATGGCGCTGTACGCAGGTTTAGAAAGCAAATAATTCGTGCCGGAATTTACACGTCGTCTTATGGGAAAAGCGGGACGAATCATTTGCTGCTGTAATACAAATTCGATACTCTTAATTTTGATTGTATAATACAGACGGAGAGTACACTAGCCAGTACACTCCCACACGTACAATCCTTTACTTTTTTCCCGTGTACGCACAGCAGGGACCACTAGTATCAAAGTGCAGATAAATTCTAGTCCATATACATTGTTCACGTATGTACATGCAGATGTATCCAGTATGTATGTTAGAATATAAGTTATGTACATGTACAATATCAACATTTTATGTACGCAAATACATGAATAAATAAAGATAATGTCATAAAGAACCGCATTTATTTATTGCACCACCTATTCTTCCTGAATCACTGTCTCGACTGCATTGCACCACCGACGAGATACTGCCAGCGCCCGTGTTATTCCGCGGCAGGGTAAGTGGGCGCAATGGGCGGGGTGGCACCGACGAGATACTGTTATCTCGTCGGTGCTAACAGTCTCTCGTTGGTGTCAAGATGGTTGCGTGACAATTTGCCTTTTGACCACTTTTTACCGACGAGAATCTGCTCAGTAGCCTTCTGTACCGACGAGATCACGTCGATGGCCTTCTGTTTTCTACTCCGGTCAGAATACATCCTAGAGGGCATAAGATAACACCGGATTATTCGAGTGACACGATCTCCCATAAGGTTGGCAATCTTGAACAGTATCTCGTCGGTGTCGACAGTCAGTTCGTTGATACGTTCTGACGGACGTGTTCAACTTATACCATATAACTGTTCACGTTCTTCTTCCTTCTCTTCGACTGAGTCTCGTGTAGTAGCAAATATGAATATCGGATTGTATCCAAAGGAATACGATCGAAGCGTACACGGCCCGTACGATCCTGCTCGGTATTATGGAAAACGTGAGTTTCGTCGTCACTGATTTTCTTGATTCAATGTTAATAGAAAAATTTCATTTGCGAATATATAAATTTACAGCCGATACACCGTTCGGGGAAGTGAAGCTCGGCGAGTTAACTAAATGGGTTGGACGACGTCAGATAGGACTTAGACCTTTTGCTGCTTTATGTTCACGAGGTACTTATTTTCTGTGTCAAAATGGCTATATTATACTTTAATAATTGCGTAACGATTCCACTCTTCCTCCCGCGCTCACCCTCTATTTCATTTACATCATACTCCTCGTTTGAATTCGATGTATCTGTTTGATTCGATCAATCGTATTTTCAATTTTATATTTCGAAGTGTAAAATGAAACTGAAAAGAATATCACAGTAGGATTTCTCTTGCAAATATTTTTGATAAGTTTTGCGGAAGGTTAAGAAGAGTAAAAGTGACTGTATCGTCGTTGCCTTCTGTTAGAAATTTATTATAATTTATGATATAAGTTAGCTTTAAAGTTATCATCGCATTGTAGCTTTCTGGCGCTGGCAGCATAAATACGTACAGCCTCTGAAGGGGAATTTTGCACCAGTCGTGCAAGTTGCTGTCACAGGATCAATCGCATTCTATATAATGAATTATTTGCGTTTGAGTAAGTATATTATTTTAAAAGTACTTTTCCATTGAAATACTATGAAAAACACTACAATAACAAAGTGTTATTCAATTTATAGGGGGACACAGGAAATACAAGTACCACTAAACTATTACATCGCCCTCCCCCGATGAAGATCGTTTCAGTCAAAATAGAATACAACGTTGCATTAGTTTATAAGATGAATGTTAACGATTTGGAATGCTTATAATATACTAAATAAATATTTCTCAAACATGTAAACGTTCTATACTGTGACATTATTTCAATTATAATATGATTTCTATGTCATTCTTTATTTCCTTAAACGTGGAGCAGAAAAAATATTCTGAAAACACAGAAACATTCGCTAGAATCTTCTGCATCTGTAGTATCAGAGGTATTATGTAAAAGATCGATTAGAACCTCGCAATGAAAAACTGTTATTCGATAGAAATTTAGTAATATAAAGATTTGATTACATTACTATGAAAACGCTATCTTGCGGCGAAATTTTGTGGCTAAACACAAATGATTTTTCGGTACGATATAAATTTAAAATCAAAAATATAAAGATGCGATTGCAGCTTCATTTTCAAATTTTTAACGATTGAACCTTTGCATTGTTGTGCAAACAATAAAAATGTGATCGTACCACCATACAGATCTACAAGATGTTTGCACGCCGCTATTGGTCGACTTCAATTATCAACAATTTGAGAACAAAGCTGAAATTCTTTTGAAATTCTCTGAAATACGAATTCTACGAAGAATTTCTAGAATTATCTGTAACAATAATATAAGCCATCGGTCTTCAGTGTAGCAATTTTGAATACCGTTATGATCGCGCGTCTACCAACAGAGTTCTCAACGGACGATAACTTTGCCCACATCCGTTATCTGGTAGATGAAGTAATCTTGGAACACGGCATGTTATCAGAAGCCGAGTCTATAAGTATATATAGTCTAAGGTTGCACGTCGCACGGTCCATCAGGAAAAGTTTAATGGCCACCCGTGTAATTGCAAATGGCTGACATCACGATAGAGGATGGGCCTTGATTTCACATGCCCGAAACTAACGGTTCGAAAAATGTCGTGTAGTGCCGATCCGTGGTATTTTTAACAGTGATTTTCATTGAAATTACCGTTACCGTTTCACGCGTCGAAACGACAGTTGGGTAAGTGTGAGAAAGTACGCGGGAAAAAATGACTCGTGGCCGCAGACACGCGCCCTCAGTTAAACCGATCCGGTAACCGTTTTGGAGCACGTAAGCGTGTGGAATTTCGAATAAATCGATAGCATTGTGATTCTACGTGTCCGCGATCCGAGAATTTCGTCTATTATGTGAAATGCACCGTGGTAACGACGATAAAAATACTCAGTACAGGCTGTAACGTGTATAATCACGAGGAGAAGGTAAACAATGAATCCGTTCGCGCGGTATCTATTACATGCCGCGTGCTTTTCCTGCATTTCGTTACTTAGTTTTCGATCGAATATTGTGTAATTATCGATCGGGCTTCGAGCGATTCGTTTTTCACGTTTTTCTATCGGATGGTTTCTACAAGTGGAATATCGATTCGTTATTAACAGTGCCTTTCTACATGAATTAGTTGTGGAATTAACCCTTTCACTTCGACATCTGCGGCATCCTTACATCTGTAACATGCACGCACGCACGCGTGTATCTTGAACGCGAACACGAAAAATGTACGATTATTGTGCTATTAAACCGTTTTGTTTAGATAGACGCGACTGGCAAAGTGACGTACCGTGTAATTGGGTTATTTTATCGTTCTTATCGTTCGCTGAAACAAAATTACGTGCTTCCCTACACTTCTTTCGGGACGAATATTGTATAATCGTATCATTTATTTATTTGCCATATCTAGTCTCACGTGTTCCGACTTCATATAAAGAACAAAATCTTCGATAATACGGTAAAATTCAAATGGAATTAATAATCAAACGCGAACATTTAATTCTAAATAAGTAAAACATCGAGAAAATATCATATGTATTGTAAGCATGGTTGTTCGATTGTATTATCGGCAAAATGCTAGTCTGTGTTATTTTGTGTACCAAAATATTGATTTTTTTAAATTGCTTATAGGAGTAACAGATAAGAAACATTTGATACAAAAGGAAACGTAACAGCAATGCCTGCAGTGAGCATTTGCGACCCGGTAGCGGCCACGCTCCGTCGTACTCTGGAGACCAGTCAATCGAAAACATCGGATGACCTATCAGCGAATTTAGTTGGTAGCGCAACTAGGATTCTACAATCGGAAATTCAGTATACAGAAGTGGACGATTACCAATCAACGATTTTAGATCAGCTCAAAGCCAAATACATTGTGCTAAGTTTACCGAACTCGGAAAATTCTGAGGAGAAGGTGAAAGACAGTGGGAATTACGGGAAGAAAAATGAAAGAGCATCCAAGGGGCCCAGTTTACCGGAACCAACCGTTACGCTTTATTCTTCAAAGAAAATCACTTTAGGATGGAAAGGCACATTTCCCGTCGGTGCTGGCATGTACAATGTTGGAAATACTTGTTATTTGAACAGCACGCTTCAAGCATTGTTTCATGTACCGGCACTTGTTAACTGGTTATTGTCGGATACACACCACACGTCAAGATGTGAACAAAATGGTGAGTTACGATAGATTGTATCTTGTTGATAACATAGACCACGTTGAACGAAAGTTGAAATTATAATATCACGTTTTTGTATTCTATCCTGATAGTATGTTAGTTTTAGATGCAGGTGGAGAGTGCCTTACCTGTGCGGTCGCAAAGACTTTACAATTTAGTCATCAGAAGTCTGGATGTGCTATTAAGCCATTTTATATATACAATAAATTGAAGCGTGAGTATTTGCGAATTGTAGAATATTTCTCAATATATAAGTTATCTCTGTAAATAATCTTTTTTTCAATTTGTTTACCAGTCATTTGCCGAACCATGGTGCCAGGACAACAAGAAGACGCTCACGAATTTTTACGTTATTTATTAGAAGGCATGGAGAAAGCTTATTTAGCCAGACACAAAGCTAGCAAATTAGACAGTTACTCTAAAGAGACAACTCCTATTAATCAAATCTTTGGTGGCTATATTCGTACTGAAGTAAAGTGCCTACAATGTCGGCATGTTTCTACTACATTTCAGCATTTCCAGGTACGTGTAAATTCGCAACACACAGTCGCTTAACTGTACCGCTTGAATTTACTCGTAACCTACTCGTTGCATAACAAAAAGTTTCAAACAAAAGTTCCATTATGTCAAAGAAGTTCAAGGTTGAATTTTTTAATGAAACTTTCACCAACATGTTCATGACGTTTTTTCTGATTAAAATGATATCCAATAGGAGTGTTTGGACTCGCTTTAATCGGAAAACAGTCGGAATACACAGAGTAAAGTTAGGTGGTGCAGTAAGTGGTTAAGTGACTGACCCGATGTGATTGAAATATTTGATTATTAATGTCCGAGTCTTTTTTTTGCAGGACTTATTGGTAGATATACGGAAAGCAAGTACTCTGGACGAGGCGTTGAGTAGTTACTTTAGTCGAGAACAGCTAGATAACAATGATTACAAATGCGAAGCTTGTAAACGAAGAGTTCCTGCCACGAAACAGTTCAGCCTAGAACGAGCTCCGAAAGTGCTTTGCGTGCAGTTGAAGAGGTTCAGCGTTCTAGGCGGGAAGATATCCAAGCACATAGGTTTTAAACAAACAATCGATATGGGTCCTTATCTCTGGAGGGAGCCAGGGGAGCCTGCACAACCGCTTACATACAAACTGACGTCAATAGTCACGCATATGGGTCCATCGGTGAATTGTGGGCATTATACTGCAGTTGCCAAGGTTTCAACAGGCAATTATTATTCTTTTGACGATAATTGTGTTCGTCCGATTAGTTTGTGTAATGTACTGAGTACAAACGCCTATATCATGATTTTCGAGTTGGAGCAATCGACGCAATCTCAGGTTCAGAATCAACAGACTGTTAAATTAAATGGCACATTGACCATGAACAATACATTATCCTCGCCTGGAAGTCCTATGAATAGAACCATAAGCCCTAAAGCGTCAACGTCTGGACTGATCACGTTGAATGGATCGATGAACGGCTCGACGACCATTAAAGAGAGTAGCGAAGATTCGGAAACGAGTTCGCAAGCGTCGGTGAACAAAAATCCAGATTCGCAGTTCTCCACGCAAAAAGTAACGAATTTTATTGGGCCAGAACTGCCACAGAAGATGCAAGACAAAATGCAACCGAGGTTAATCATGCACATTAAAAATGGCAAGATCTTGAACGAAAATAACAGTTTGGTCCCTTACGACGGATCTAGCGAAGAAGAAGATGCGAATTTCGCCGGGTCGGTCAAGAGTAAAATAAATTCGAATACCGCGTCGAAACCGAACGCTCTCTCTAGTGGTACTAACGGCGTCCAAAAAGGGTGTCCGATAAAGACTGTTTCGCCTAAAACGGTTCTCGCCACGAAAGACACGCAGAAGTCAGCATCGAAAACGAATGGCAGTAATATTTCGCAGAGCCAAAGCAACGTAGCACAGTGTACGAAAACACAAAACGGTTCCGGCTGCAGCACCGTTACAAGTCTGAAGAAGTATCAGAACGGTCAGTCGGAAGCAAATGGTAAAATGGAAAGCAGCGGTAGCAAGAGCAAGTGGCATCCAACTGTCAGAATAAAGACTGGACAGGATGAGAAAGTGGTTACGAAAGCAGCAACTAGTAGTGTAAAAGGGTGGCAGGTTTCTAAGGACACATTTTCACCTGCGTCGACCGCGGCGCCGAATGGCTGGTCCGTCACTGATAGGTAAGCGATTCCCGTGAAATATAAATTATCGAAGTCGATTGTAAGAAACATAAATTAAGTAAAAATGTACTACTCTTAAATTCTTCGAATATCTCCACAGTTTTGTCATAATTCACTTGTAATTATTCTTTCTACAGGGAGGATATTAATAAAAGCCACAACAACACTACACCGAGTGCAGCAGCCTTAAGGGACTTCAACGGAACGAACCATTCGGAGACAGTTTCGCATTTATTAAAGATGTCCCATCGTGGTTATGGCAGTTCTACGGGTCAGTACAGCAAACGAATATTATTGCCGAATCTCCCACTGAAACCAGCACCCGTTCCTTCGAAATCCTCATCAATTTCGTGCGCTTCCATGTGTCGTAAATCGAATATTCCTTCGCAAAGTAATAGGATAAATGCACAAGGCTCGAAAATTTATAACAATTCGAATGTTGCGAAAGCTCGTCGTAAAGTAGTTCAGCAACACTTATAGGAAAACCTGATTTGTCAAATCATAGTCGATCAACTTGTATTCAAAATGATATTTAAATTCTTAACGAAGGTACAACCTGTCAAGCATCGATATATCACAGAAAATTATATTAAATGTTATTACTTCATCGCTATCGAATGTTAATGTAAAATTCATTTAAAAGAACTACGTATACAGCTGCGTCTAGACGTTGCGAGGCAGTTCGACGAGTTCGAGACAGTTCGTTGTCAGCTATTAGATGTCAAAGGTGTCTTGCAGTTTGTTATTCGCTACACAAATAGTTGAGGCTATTTCGCAATGTCTGGACGTACAGTCAGTCTCACAGTTGATTGCACACGCTTTAAATCAGAATAACTGTTTCATAAATGGATCAACCGACCTCAGTTTTTCTGTCTAGCTAGACAGATTGATTTATTAATCATAGCACATTTATTTAAAATTTTATATCATCTAGTGAACTAATTCGTCTAGCTAAGGCAGAAAAACTGAAATCGAAAGACTGACTGTTATCGAGAGACTGAGAAGCGAGATACGCACTTTATTAACACTTACAACAAGCTGAAAATAATAGATTTCATTTTTCCTATAAGTGTATAAAATTCGCAGTCTACTTATCAATGTTCGTTGCGAATAGTTTTTATACAGGGTGGGCCAAAGTCGTCAGCAGCTCTGAAGATATTCGAGTGGATCGAATGGGTCACCCTGTATGCTTGTGTGATTACAAATAATTAACAGCGTAATACATGTGCTTGTATGTTTACAGTGTTGAATTGGAACGGAAACAGAACGCATTTAGACCGAGAGGTAGACAATGACAGACGGGAAGAGCGTAAGCGTCACTTGTATACAAACGACGACGATATAGACCGCGGCCGAGTGAAGAAGATGAAGGATCACCGAACATACGAAGAGAGAAGTAACACGGGTTACAATCCTTTCCAAGAGTATCAGAACGGCAAAACGTGGGACCGGTCTCTCGATGGTTATTATCGGAGACAGTATTACAGCACTTTTAACCATAGTCGGCAGCGACATGGTAGACCATACAGACCTACACATTACCGATACCATAGTAATTCGCGAGCACACTGGCAACGGGGATAAAATGAACTGGGAACCGTTATTGTGGGACAAGAAACTTGAAAAGCAATCTGATATCAAAAGACTTTGTTAGTTCTTCTATTGCTAAAACAAATTGTAATTTTTTTCAACATGTTGAAACACGAAAACGCTGTAGCGACAAAATGCTAATTTAGACAATTAACATTTATTGTAAAAGAGAAGTCGTCGAGCTGCATGATTTTCAACAGTCTTGCATGTTTCTGAGAAAGACTTTTAAACAATAACTTGGGGGGGGGGGGGGATGAGTATCAGTAACTCTGCCAATCTTGTGTTCGAAATGAATTGAATTAAATTTTGTACGTTATCAGATTTAGTCTTGTGACGCGTAATATCCGAGGAATGAATGGGCGGTTGCGCCGATGTTTAAGCATTATATTAATGAATTTTAAATACTATTTCTCATTTAGTTACGATGGTGCAATTATGTTCATGTTATTTAATTCGAATCACGTGATTTGAATTTTATTTTTAAAAATTCTTTAACTCTCACGTGGCGTAATAATTTGAAGGAAGTATTTTATAATAATCTTTTGATATTTATGATATGTCAAGCATGGTATGTACATGTTTCCCTTCACTTTGTATACATCTCATTCTCGACTGATGGTTGTAAGGTTTTTTCTCGTTATTAAAGGATATAGAATTTGATTTCGTTTCGGAGAACACATCCTGTGTTCTTTGAAAACAAAATAATCCGTCCTTTGTTTTATTTTCTTTTTGGTCGACAGAGATACTCCTCCCTCTTCAACCGATAGCCAAAATAGCATAATCGTACAGCAATTCTCGGTGAACCGTTGCACTAAGGGAAATGATGTTCTTCGACGTGTCGAGTATCGAGGGAAAAACCGAGTTTACTGTTATAACCGTTGAGCGAACAATTTCTCATGAAAAATATAATGAATGTGCATACCTGTGAATATACGTGGACTCTGAATTTTTTTTTGATATATTACTATACATACAATTCCAGAGTGACTGAGGAAATTGTGTATAATCGGAAGGAGAATGTTTAATGATAAAGATGAGTAATGATACTGAGGTACTGAACTCCTATACTTAAACGAAGAAAAATTGTAAATTACATAGTTAAGTGTAGAATTTTAATAATATGGACTTCTTATAGTGCATTAAACATTGCAAAAAGCCATAGATAAATTGTTAAGCAAAGTGTAAAGAGGCCGGCGGATTTTGTCAGCTCGTTACATTGTAATACCTCGTTATATCATTCTACAAAAACTAAATAGGAGCCAAAAGAAGATAAACATAAAACATATATTGAGATCTGGCAACTGATTGAACAGATCTTGTCGAGATTCCCACTGATTATTTCGTTTCGGATGGTACATGCATTTGTCGTGTGCTCGTCGGACCTATATCTTAAGTATTAGACGCAATTTAATAATCATACTAGCTTGATAACGCGATAAACATAATAATATAATTATCATGATGTAACCTTGTAGTAAGAAGGCACGATGTTACTGCATCCGCGCTGAAGTAGAGTAACGGTCATTTTGCAAGGGACATGCAAATTCATGTATCATATGCGTGACGGATTCCGAGAATTTGTAAAGGTCATTTATGTTTAGTATTGCGAGCGTATGTGATGCCGACTATACAACGGTGAATGCCAGAATTAATTTATGTATCAAGTATCGTAACAAAAAAAAAAGAAATAATAATAATTAAAAAAAACCAGAAATGTCGTTTGTACGATGTTTGAAATATCAATGTATCGTTACGCGTGAGAATAGAGGACGGTCAACATCCATAGAAACCGACATTCATGCATTTACGCTGTAAAAGGAAAAAAGACTATCGCGTTTTCAGGCGAGGGTGAAGACGTTTGTAGACACACGTAGTTAGTAATCTATTTTAGCATTTTATTAATGTTACGTCTCGTCGATATTATCTATATCTATTATTTGTAAAAGTATCCAACACATGTTTCTGGATACTCAGAAAAAAATGGAATGTCTGTTAAAAAAGGAGGAAATGTCCCAAAGCGAGCTCATAAACACGCTCGAGAGGAATGTGAGTATTTACCTATTCGATTTAACACTTTCATACCTTCGGAGCGAGTCAATCCAATCGTTATGATTTCGATTTATCTATCATTCACTTTGTAATCCAACCGGAGTTTTATCGTTGTCACGAGAATGTCGGAAAACGGAATTGTATTTGCATACTACTATTAAAAACACGTATTCTCGAGCTGTTTAGCGTAACGTGGAGTTAAAGTAAGTGGTACAAAAAAAAAAATAAAAGTTTGACAACCATGATTCGTGGACATAAAGAAAAAATGAAAAAGTGCATTAACTTCAATCTGAAAAGAAACGACATAAGAATATATTATAAATAAAGACCAGTAAGAAAACATAAGAAGATTATCGGTGTTTATTTAGGTAGCGATACTGAAAACCGAGAATCGTTACAATTTAAGAATCGAACATGAATTAGAATCTAAGCTCATGGTATTCAATAACGTTTCACGGGGTCTCGAGAGTAAACTCGACTCTTTATGGAATTTAGCTGATGCACGCTATCCGGAAGGGAACGAAGTCAAACAGTTTATAGATAAGATTTCGAATTCGTGGACTTCCATTAATCGGCAGGTAATAGTCCCGAAGCATTTTTTAAATTATCAAATTCTGTTCATATACAAAATGTTCAGGCAATTACTAATTGATAATAAAAGTAACCAACTAAAATGTTAGCACTACCTTTCTCTCTTATTTCATATTTAGGTGAGAGACATTAGTAATTGCGTGAACGCTCTGCATCGTCAAATAATAATGTAAAAAATGATTCAATTATATACGTAAGCGCAGATTTGTGATAAGAACTCCAAGATTCGCATGGCAAGTCGAACATTAAAAGGAGTCCCATTATCGTTGTTACTGGATAAAGTAAAGAAAGAAGTCATTTTGCTGAAAGTTTGTTTGCAAGCTAACGACATTTCTTACAACCATGAACATGCATTGGAGGGATGCAAGTTGATCATGGAAGTCGAGAAACTTTTAAATAGCTTAGAAAAATGTGATTATAAGGTAAGGAAGTTGACTGATCTTGAGTTGAGATAAAATAATAGTTCAATGTTACTTTTCTTTTTTCGAATTATAGTTGCAACAGTATTTATCGATATCGAATATCATTCCGCATATTACAAAGCTAGAGTCAATGGTGGACAAGTATGTCTCCAACATTGAGTTACTGCCTGTGCAAAAATCATTTTTAAATGATTTGAGTACATTTTCAATTGTCGCCAAGTTGTTGACAGGCGAATTGCTAGGATACGAGCAGTTAGATCCTAATCACATTCTTATGGAGAATATACCGAAGAAACCGGTTTTGATTATCAAGAATGTTAAACGTAAAATTCTTTGTCCTTGCTAGCAAACATATAGGAGGATCGATTTCTATGTACACGTGTATTTGTTTCAGTTCCAACAAATTCTTTATCATATATATGTTTTCATAAGCAATTTCTATCCACATGCGAAGCAATACAATAATATGTAGTTAATATAACAAGAAATGAGAATGATTCTATCGTTTGAAATAATACGTTTTTATTCGCTTAATGACTGATATTTGGCAATGTGCTGCAAATTTAAAGAATAGAATTTACAGCGATAACTTTTTATCTCTATACTATACATAATACATTACTTTACAATATACAAACGTACAATTAATTGAAGCTAGTCGGACAGACGAATAACTTAAATATCGCGATCCAGATACTTAACACTAGGTTTACGAAGCACTAAAACTCACTATTTTACATTAATTGTATAAAAATAACGAGGTAACGTGTTTAGTCGAATTTATAGCAAGTTTTTTTTATAATATATACCCAAAGGAATAAATTTGTCGAATAATTCCTGATAAATTAAAGATATTAGAACGCGTCATTTTGACGTAAACCTAGTGTTAAGGGGAATATTATAATAACAACACGGTATACTCGAGCAATTATTATAAAAAGGGACCTTATTAAAACTGATAAGAATTGAATTTATTACATGGAGTACGGAAACAGAACCACGCGCAGTGTTCATGGAATGAAAATGGGGGATCTGGTATATAATATACATACATAAAACTCCAGAGTCATTTTTTTATCGTTAAAATGCTACAATCCACTGGTAAGTGTGATATCGAATTTTGATATTTGAAGACTAGATTAGAAAATACCTTCAAGATCTGGTAAAGTGGGTGGCGCAAGTCTTAGAGTAAGGTTGTTACGCATAAATTCTGGTGGTAGAATTTGCTTGTGTTCCTGTAAAACGACACTGATAAATATCATACTATCAATGTATGGTATAAGTATATGTTAACCCTTGGACAGCGGACTATTCTTACAATTTTATAGTCGTCGATGTTTAGGAC
Source organism: Lasioglossum morio (assembly GCA_916610235.2). Taxonomy (NCBI): domain Eukaryota; kingdom Metazoa; phylum Arthropoda; class Insecta; order Hymenoptera; family Halictidae; genus Lasioglossum; species Lasioglossum morio. The sequence continues at coordinate 20,561,653 of OU744323.1, read as the reverse complement.
TATTCGCTGGTTTGTTTACTAATTTTTTAAAACATACTTTTGGCGATAGTTCTTGTAGACGCGTTAGTTCATTTCATTTCATTTAATCGCTAAAACCTGAGCGATCAAATGATTTTGTTATTCCGAGTGAAAATAGACTGAGGCTCCGCCGTCGGAAGGTTAATATTAAGAATAATTGTACTGTCACTTGCATGGAATGATCTGGTAGGATGCGTGATATTAGTAACAATGGGAGCCCATCCCTTTGAGTTTAAACATTTGTAACAAGACCTTGGTTCACCCAAGCATTCCGAATGAAAACCATGCCCGCAACTGAAAATCACTGCATAATCCGTACATTGCGACAACAAATGACGGCATATTGGGCAAATCAGCGATATACTCGAGCACGCCTTTCCTGCGTCGCTAAACACAAGAAAAAAAAATACGAATATTTAAACAACTGTCAATGTCGATCTAATGTTTAAGATTTCACACTGATACGTCTGATACCTTAACGATTTTTTCAGTGCCTTGTGAAGCTCTAAACTGACCAAACGTGCAGTAGTTTCCACTAAAGTTTGCTCATATCGTGAATGTGTAAGTACACCGGATAGTAATTGTCTTATGTCGCCTATTGTGCCACTCGTTGCTAATGGATGTTTTAGAATTTGTTCTAAGACGATAGACAGTGCCGTTGTACCACTCAAAAATTCCAACACGATTCTCAACAGTTTCCCACTTAATTTTTCCACTGTAATTTGATGTGTTTAATCTTTAATTCAATTTATTTGTAAAAATGTATGTAATGGTGTGTGTACAGTCACTCGCAATTCCGTAAGAGTGCCAAATATTTCGGCACTCTTACAAAAACGATGACTTCTTAAATATTGGACCATACAAATTTTTTTTTCACACTGTGTAGTAAACGAATTGTTCGAACTTTTAAAATAAATTTAAATTATATATATGGTCCAATATTAAAAGAGTTATCGTCTTATTAAGAGACTGCCTAAGCGTACCTCTTTCATTTTTGCTATTCGAATGAGTTTTAAGTATCGTTTCAACAAGCGGCATCCAGTCTAAATTTCCAGCAGACCTCCTGCACAATCCAGCCAGTTGTACAGCAGTATGAATCGATTCAGTGTCTGAAATCTCGTTCTGGCAATACTAAAAGGAAATTCTCGTATAATATTTATCAATCGATTACACTAATGTTTATTTCTCTAATATATATCTACCAGCTTGAGATTATTCTGAAACTCTTTCAAAAGAATGTCGAACGCATCCTGATAGTTGCCCAGCTTCTCCAGCATTACAGCTTCTGCATCTTTATGATTTGCATTTTGAACTATACTAAGCGCTTCGTTCAGTCTACAACCATGAACACCTTGAATATGGTCGACTACCTGTATTCAAGTAACAATTAATCTCCAATATTATACATTTTCAAACACGAACGCGATTAAAAGTTTTACTTACACATTCCGGTTGCATTACGCACATTAATTCCAAATACTTTTCTAACAATTCGATCGAGAGCTCCAACGTGATGTCTTCTTCTTTGTATTGAACAATTTGATACAAAGCTTCCAGTAGGGTGTACTGCAAGTTTGGTGTGTTTTCCAGCTTTTCTATGATTTCCTGAACGTTTTTTTGCATATGTGTCGCTATAAGCAACGCGAATTGACTTGCATTGATTCCCACAAGAGCTTTCACGTTGATCATTACAACTTCTTGTAACGAACTCGGAGAAAGTTGCTCCAACCAGGGCCAGATATCGTGGTGTCTGAACGGATGCAGTATCATGCATTTGCAAACTGAAATCCAGTCCTCCCTGGCGCTGTACAGTAACTCGGCAACTTGCATACTGTAACATTATGTACTGCGATACAAGTTACTATGTATGATGCTACCAGTATTAATAAAATTATGCAATTTCAGACTACCTAAAGGTAGACCACCCTGCATACACTTATGTAAACATTAACTCTTTACCATATAATTTTCTTAAGCTACAATGATCAGAACCTCTTTCTCCTTTATTGTTTGAACACTAGATTTACGGGACGCGCGTTATAATATTTTTAATTTACAATTGTCGAGATTGCAAAGATCCGTCCACGAGGGATTGTTTGAAAAATTTATTTCCTCGGGTGTATTATTAAAAAAGTGGTTAAAAATTTTGATAGACACATTCTTGTTATTTTTATAATGTAAAATAGTCGGTTTTAGTGTTTCATAAACCTAGTGTTCAAGAAAAGAGTTCAGCCGACTCGATATTACATGGCAAAAGGTCAATAACAAGATTGAGAAATAATTTTGAACATGTATACTTACAAATTAGCTCGCTCAGCTAGATTAAGTAAAGTGTTATCTGATATATTACGCAATTTCTTCGAACGTAGCAGGCCCAATATTGCGTTCTCTTTGTCAGTCTTAAGCTCTTTCGATGATCCTATGCTTGAATCGGTACATAATATTTCTATCATCTTATTTAACATACTAGGTTCCAAGCTAACTGTGTTTTCCGCGACTTCGTTAGCTACGAATATAAGAACTAGATTTCTTTGATCGTCGGCGATACAATCGGGACTTCTTGGACTAAGCGGTGTACTTGGCAAGACAAGATTCAGCAGTACGTCTATGAGCCTCTGTCGTTGCCTGAGACCCATTTCAGACGTGAATTCTGGTTCTTGAAATGCAATCGCTATTACGTCGAGAAATCCTTTCGCGTCGAATTGAAGCAACGTCCTCAGATACGGATATTGTCTTTCCGAATCGTTAGCCAAGCTCGAATGCTGTGAAAGTAAAGCCCTCAGTACATCCGTTTTCGCTCTTTGGGATTTACCCTCGGGAAGCTCGTCCCTAGGAAACCCGCGGCCGGCAAGGCAACAACTGGCATAGACCAGAATCGCGTTACCAAGCTGTATCACGTCTCGAGTTAAAGAATTTATCGAATTCGTTAACGAACTTTGTAAAATAGGTACTAGTTGATGAATCGGAGCAGTAAAGTCACCTAACGCTGTCGTTTGGAGATGTATCAATGCTTCCCAAAGTCCTCGCTGTCGACAAATCGTTGTCACCTGCAAATTCGAATGAATTAAAATCAACGAACGAGTAATTGTAATAATTAGACTGCGAATTTTTCTCTTAAAGTTTAAATGTCTCTATTGTTTTGCATCGAATCTACTAAGTCTTGTCGTAAAATCCGCAGTCCAATAATAATTATTTTTACCCACTTGATGAATATCTAAGCAGTCAACGTCCAGTAGCACTATAATCGCTTGCAAGGAGTCTACTTTATCCTTTTGGTCGTAAACCATAACTAATTGTTGAGCAATTAACGGCGGTAGTCGCGGTCGCAAACTCCCATCCAACAGAGGATTTTCGAGAGCGTGTAAATAGCATGCTTTAAGCCCCTCCGATTCGGAAACTAAATCCCACAGTTTCCCAAATAATAGTTCTGTATTCTCTAATTGTATACAATAATCTACACACGTTGTGACTATCTCGGACTCTGTGTTCTCGTCTGTATTGCAACGATTCAATTCTTCCATGTACTGAATTAAAACCTGACACACTTTGTCGCGTGCTATCTGTTTACGGCGTTGCTTCGAACCACGAAGACCGACCACTGCTTTCCCTTTATCTTGATAGAACGAGAGTCCTAGAGCTAATGCTTCTGGAAATCTTTTCTGAAATTATGAAACATCGATTGTAACGTTGTCTTTCGATAACCGATAGAGTCCAGAAGAATTGGGATTCTCGAGAATTTTATTCGGAATCTGGATAGGTACTTAAAAATTTTGCGATTTCCGAAAATTTAAAAATTTCCCGAAATCTCCGAGAACCCGATTCGTCCCGATCCGACGTTCCTCGGATTCCCTAATTTGCAACAAACCTGCATCGTTAAATGTCTCAATCGTTCGGTCCACGTTCGTATGCACACTACATGTAGGCTTTTCGTTCCCAAGAGCAGAAGTTGAGTACCAAATGTGACCACAGTATTATAGCATGCTCGTTCACCGGCTAACGCCATTGCCTAACGTCGAAAAAAACATTTATTATTCCATCTTAGGTAAAATTATATAATTATCTAACGAATCTCTACCTTTGAGACATTTCCACCGGTGGACAGACCTTTAAAATGGCTAGAAGCATATGAAATACCGACACGACTCATATCTAAAGTTTCCAAATTATCCTGTGCTCTTACATCCAACAGATGCAACCTTTCTTGGGTGTCTAGCACGGCTAAAGACCGTGGATTTAACCATCGTAAGTTACTTATCGTGTAAGGAAGAGTCATCCTCCGTAGAGGAAACAGTTTCACTCTCGAAGAAGCCTCGGTGCACACCTGGTTGAGAAATTGAAAAGATAGAAACACTTGGCAACGCGATTATTTGATAAGTCACGTAAAATTCCTACTTGATAAAAGTGAACCACGTCGTCTCTTGCGAGTGCAAGGACCGGGTCGATTACACGAGAAGCATCTGCCGCTTGTATAACAACAAGTTGCCACGACAATTGTGGTGGTGCTATAGGAGCACCGGATAGAGCATGTGTCAGTACAACACGCACTCGAGGTCTTATGCAAACTACTAATACCTGAAACATGTATATACACATTTAATGCGTTTTTGAAACGAATAAAGGAAAAGATATTCATACAAACCGTTGATAACGTTGCCAGTGCGACCAGCGTATAGTTTTTAAGGGGATGCGACGGCAGATGGTTCAATAGCAAAGGTTCTAACGTGCACACTTCGCCCTTGGATCCGCTAAATATACATCTACTATCGCAACCTCGTACTCCCATGACTCTTGTAAAATTTAATTCAAAAACTGACCCTCCACTGTCACTGCATAATGCAACTTTTGGTGAATCTGTAAACTGTAAAAGAGCAGTTGTTTTACAGTAGGAAACAGTGACATATAAACGAAGTATACAAAGTATACTTTGTGTCCTAATTCAAGTAAATCTTACTTTAACGTGTAGCACAGCCGTATCGAGAGGGTGAACATCGGTGAGCGTCCTCAATACTTTTCCATTGGAGCTATCTATCATTAATATATGTCCCCTAGCGAAACCTGCCAATACTCTGCTTCCGTCGTAGTTAAAGCACAAAGCAGATACCGAACCCTGATGCCGAGCTTCTTGGTCGCACCACCTTAAGGTTTGAGAAGAATCGAAACCTAGAACCAGACCATGACTGGTACCAACCACTAGCATGTTTCCTCCAGCAGCAACCGCGCTCGCCAAACCAGCATTTACTTTTTCCTAAATATATTTATGCAATTATTAAATTTCATTCAACATATTGTCATGTTTGTCATTGCTTTTAAAAACTCACGCTAGCCGACACAATTTGCGCAGATATTCCCTTGAGGATAACATGCCTCAAAATAGCACCGGAACACGTCGATTGCGAAGTTTTATTTGGTTTATTTAAAGAATTCAACGATAAATGACTTCCGACGCTTGTTGTTTCGCTGCTCCCCAATTTTTCGCCTACTGTTAAACCAAAGTCATCGTCTGTCCCAGACAAGGAAGCACAGTCTGGCTCTGTTAGTATACTTTCTAAGGAGGGTAATTCCTCCACAGCAGGTATAGCATATTCGGTGTTGTCCAACTAGAAAAGCAAATAGATCGTATTATACTTTGTTAATCTAATTAGAAGTGACAGACTATATGTACATTTAAAAGAAAACTTGAGGACAAAAGAATTCTTTCGTTCAAATAACAAGTACGATATGTTAGAAAGTGAATAAAACATCGAATTGTTACAACTTTATGAAACGTAGTATGGTAATTATACCGTTAAAAAGACACGGTATAATAACCACAACAATAGAATCGGTACAGTTGCGAGAACATAACCTGTAAATTAGGTGTAATATGGAATTGATGTATTTATTATAGAAATATCAAAGGATATTCAATTACCTCTTCGATGTCTAAATTAATAAACTCTGTTGCCAGATATTCTTGGGACTCAACATCCGATCCCAACCCATTTTCAGCCATTTTTTATTCCACCTGTCATTCCACAGCTGATTTTCATGCGTGAGTATAGCAGGTTCTCATCGAACTACATTGAACTACATACAACGATACAACTACGTATATACATATATATATATATTATAGAAGGAAGCAGGAACACTCTGCAATAGATTTTCTGTCATGTAATATTAGCACCTTAGACCAGACCCGGCTTTTAAAAAAAGAATAGTAAGAACAATATATACGCGGTATAAAATACATATTTGTGAAAAGATAGCAGTATTACATTATTATTTCAAATATGCATGGCTAATTCATTATGTCAATTATAACTTCGACAAAGTTAAAGTTTCACGTAGATGACGATAATACGAAATCTGTATATTCATTTCCTAACAACTTACTTTATTTAAAAAAGAGAATAGTAATACTTGTGAAAAGTATATTTGTACCACGATTTTGTCGTTCCTTAAAATTTTTTATGCAACTAGCTTCTACCATTTTTCCAAATGTTTATGGTACTTGTATTCTTTGCTTTTATATATCTATCCAGCAATTATTATTTTGTGACGTAACTTGTGGGCACCAGATTCTCCATTATCTTGGAACACTGCTTCCTATAAATATCCTATAGAGGCAATGACAGATAGCGCCTATCTATCGGCGGCAACCAAAACTAAATTGGCTAAGAATATCAGCGTTGCGCCACCTATCGAAGAATATTTGAAACAATTGGAATAATTATAGGGGAGGGGATCGTTCTTATCATGGAAGTACAACTCTTTTCGGACATGTTAGCTTAGGCACATATTAAAATAATTACTCTGTATTTCTACCGCTATTATCAATAACATGTGTGTACGCAACCATGAAGGTTCTTCATACTTTCTTGTCCTAATTAAATATAATAGAAGAATTGGTAATAAGGACATTGTTTTCTATTCTTTTATCAAATCTCGAGAACGTTCGAACACCTAGCACATCGAAGAAGGAAATAAAGACCGCAGGTGTGTATAATTCACGCCTTCATGTTTTATTTCTATACATATCTAATGCTCGTCGTCGTAATTTCACAATTAATTGTCGTCAAAGCAGCGTCGTGGGTGCGGAGAGATCCTTCGTTTCTATTTAGGAGATACGTTACCGCGAGATCGATTCGCTCGGGAGTCGGACAGGCAAATCCACAGTCAAAAATATATTTCACAGTTGGATTCGAACGTGGTTGTTCTATACTCTATGTATGTACAGTTTAAGAGAGTACGAGAGTTTCGTTCCAACCGCGGCGTTTACCGAACACATTTCGAAGTCTTATCTTATGTATGCAATGTTCACCGATGTTTCAGCTCTTGTCTTGAAGCGATCGCGTTCTCTTTGGTCGAAACGGAAGTTGCCCGAAGACTTGAACGACCTTCCCGACACGGTCGAAGATCTTCGGGAATCATTGAATGGGGTTGAAGAGGTACCGCAACGTCGGACTTCCATCTTTGCCGACTCTCACTCTATTTTCGAATGGCGAGATACGTTTACACGCAAAACCTGATCTAAACCAGTTTTACGCCATGGTAGGCTCCTCCCAAATCGTTTACGGACGCGCTCGCCTCTTTATTGGCGACTGGATGCGCATGGCAATGGCTCTAGCGACCATGCTAGCCGCGAATCTTTAGTCAAGATTCGAAATATTAGGTCGGTGCAACGAAAAGAAGGAATTCAACCTGCAGGTTATTCGCGGAGGATTTAACCCTTCGCACTCGGAGCTACTCCAATTCGAAAACCGAATTTTTCTTCCGAAACATTTCCATTTCATATGATTTTCTTCATTTCATCGATATAAAACTGATATAATACCTCGTACAAAATATTAACCCTTGCACTCGGAGCTATTTTAAATCTATATCCTCTTTTCCATTTCATGAATATGAAATTGATCTAATACCTCGTACAATACATAAATGCTTAGTAATTGATTAGGGGTACCGACATATTTAATAAAGTAAACAATATTTTGAATACTTGGTGCAGCAAGTTTTAGTGGTCATTTTCTCTCCGAGTCGTCACTCGAGTGTTAAGGGTTAAATATGTTTAGTAATTTGTCGAATAGAAATTGAACAATGCAACAAAAATTTTGTATAATGGTGCAGCAACTTTTAGCGGAGCCTTCGAGTCGCCACTAGAGTGCAAAGGGTTCAAATACAACAATGAGTCGGGCACGAACTTTTGCACTGACCTGATATAACAGTAAAGTCCCAATTTAAGTCAATTCTCGGTTCTGTGCTGTGACATAGATCGGGACACTATTTTTTTGTGGCTTCGAAGCGAAGCTTGAGAACTGACTTGGAGCGATCACCTTCGCCGAACTTCGAATGGGACTTTACTGTAGCGATGTCTTTATCCAACGGCGAGAAACTTGATTCGCGTGCTTTGACTTCGGTGTAGCAATTGCTTAAACATCGGACAATCCGAACAATCTGTATTTGCACGTAATTCGCCAGAAGAATATATGCAAAATGTTGTCCAGCAATGGTTCTGCCGACCATAGTTAACTTTGGTCGTGGTAGCGATAGGTTCGAAACAGAACAACCCGAACAACACTCCTTATTTGCACGAAACTCGCCAGGATATATGTAAAATGTTCTTTGGCAATGGTTCTGTCGACCATCATTAACTTCGATCATGGTAGCGATGGGTTCGAAACAGAACAGCCTAAACAAGACTCCTTATTTGCACGGAACTCGCCAGAATATATGTAAAACGTTCTTTGGCAGTGATCCTGTCGACCATCACTAACTTCAGAACTCGCCAGAATATGCACAAAATGTTCTCCAGCAATTGTTTCGCCTACTACCGTTAACTTCAGTCATGGTAGCGATGGGTTTGTAACGGAGCATCCCGAACAACAGTCGATAATCGTACGTAACTAGCTAGAATATACGCGAAATGTTCTCCAGCAATTGTTTCGCCTACTATCGTTAACTTCAGTCATGGTAGCGATGGGTTCGTAACGGAGCATCCCGAACAACAGTCTATAATCGCACGTAACTCGCCAGAATGTACGTAAAATGTTCTTTGGCAATGGTTCTGACCATCGTTAACTTCACTCGTGTTAGCGACGGATTTGTCTATTTGCACGTAGCTCTTTTAGGATTCCGAGGAATTTACTTTTCTTTCTCGAACCTTCGTTAAGCGTCCTTTAATTATTTGAGACACGCAGGGGTCGTCGTCGTCACATGCGCTATCGTCGACGCGGGAGAACTTTGATAGTTTTTGCACGTAACTTCCTAAGCCGCGGGGGACATGATCTTTCGATGATCGAGGTTGTCGAATCAGGCGTACGCCTGCACGCGTCCGAAATCGTCGTTCTGACGATTCACTGACGAGTCATCGTGGTGGTTTCGATCGGAATCGTAATCCGTCAGTCACATCGAGTGTTGGGGCGGCGACAGCATCAGCTCGTAGCCGGTTGGCATACTTTGCTGATGGTGGTGATGGTGAGAGGTGGACATCATCTGATGATGCGATTGCTGGTAGTATTGGTGGTGCATACTCGAGTGACTCGAGTAGTAGACGGTACCCTGCTCGACGTCTTTGCCTGCAACAATGTAAACTAGTTAGCGGTCTGAAAGGAAATTAGGGGTTTCGAGATCCCTCTTCGCTCGCTCGCGAAGTCTCGAACAGAAGAGCACAGGAAAATAAATTCCAGGCTTGCGTTATATTCAATGTGAAAGATCATTTGCTTGTCGGGTCTTTTCGTTTTGATTTTACATACTGCAAAACAACCGAATGTTTTTTTTTAATGTAGTTTCCAATAGGCTGCAATATAGACTGTGTGACTTCTTTAACCCCTTGCCTTACAATATCCTGTCAAATTCGTGATGAAGATTCTGAACAGAGTCTAATAAAACTACAGTTAATGTTATTGGCGCACTGGTTCGATCAATTGTAGACAATCAGCAAATTTGCAAAATATCACATGAAATTTAAATCAACGTTTCGGTCTGAATTTAGATCATTTTCAAGAATGTAAATTTTCTGTATTGCGTCTGTAAGAATTTATCAATTAATTAATACATGGTTAGAGTCTAATAAATATGTGTGTCATTAATTTCCTTTAAACCGAGATGAAATTCGAGATGAAAGGGAGAATATAGTTATTCTATATTGTATACTTATCTTTTAAAAATCAATTAATACAATTTCGCAAATACTTATACGGATAAATTTTTTCTTTCAGTTTGCTTGAAAAATGTATGGGATCCAATTACCTGCCTGTACATGGTTAACATTAGAATAGCGGTACACAGAGAGAAGGTTAAAAATAATGGAATAATCGCCGGTAGATAATCGTTGGAGATGTAATATTGGAAAGAAAAGAATTGAAGAGTGCTACTGACCGGTCTCGTAAACTCCTCGACCATAGCAGAGCGTCTTGACGTCGTTCATGGGGCTGAGGCCGCCGTTGTGAGGATGCGTCGTGTGTACAGACGACGGGGTGACGGGCGTCGCGTATCCGTGATGATGGTGTCCCATAGGACTCATACCCATCGGGCTACACGAATTCATGCCCACCGGTGACATGCCCATCGTCGACAACGGTGACATCGCTAGATTCGGACTGCCCGGATCGATGCTTTGTAACGACTGTATGCTTCCTCCGTTGCTCGTAGAGCTACCGATCACGTTGTTCCCGTTGCCTTGGCAGTTCAGCGGCAGCATGTCCCTGCAACGATCGTTAATCGTCATTTCGGTTTCGAGAAAAGTTTCGCATCTTAACGCTACAACTACACCGGGTCCTAAACGAGACCGATGTATATTCCCCTATAATGATAACAGGATTGAAAGAAGACCTTATTCTGATTATTTGCGCATTAAAAAAATCACAATTGTACTTGAAATACCAATAAATACGTATGTAACGTATGTAAAGTCCCATCGTAAAAGGTGCGATAGGTTTCCTGAAAAGAAATGGACAAAACTCGTGCAATATCGCCACGGATACCAGAATACCCCCTGAAAGTGTTACATTTTAACGCTACAACTACACCGGGTCCTAAAAGAGACCAATGTCGATAACAGGATTAATAGAAGACTTTCCTAATCCTTTATTCTTGCCACGAGAACCAGAATAGTCCCGTCAAGGGTTCTTCTTAGGCCTTAGGCAATTCTGTCGATAAGGTGTCTCTTGAACTCAACTCTCACAAGCTGTCCTTTGGATGAAGGTGCAACGAAGATGCACCGATGGATGGTTAACCGGAATCCGAGCATTGCATTACACAGGGCCGATTGTCGAAACTGTACGAAACGAGTGGTATTCGAATGGTACTCGAACACGGTTGCTATGGATACGAGAAACGACGTACGATAATTCGAACGACCGTGACGCGCACGAGGGTGCAAACGCGCGTAACCGGTAGGCCCAAGAAGCGAACGCGTCTACGAGAAAAATTGCCTGGGACCGCTCGTAAATCTCTATCCTACTTGACCCCTCTTGGAAAAGTCGAGAAAAGGCCCCTGGTGAGAAACATGTGCGAGAGGTTCACCATTGTCTTACCGGTATCCGAAAAAAAAATATCCTATGACCCTTGGCCTACAGCGACGAGCGATTAGGGGCTCGCGAGAGCACGCGGCCGCCCCGTCGTCTTTCTTCCAAGAATTTTTTTCTGTCGCCGAACGAAAAAGGTCCCAACGAACGAGAGAGAAAAGAGAGAGAGAGAGAGATGCCATCATATTCACACATTGTTCCGTCCCCGAAGGAAACAATCGTCTCGGTCGTTTGCACGCGCGCTTATTTCTCTCTCTTTTTCCTTTTTCTTTTTATTTTCTACTCTCGGTCCCCTCGGCCACGACTGTATCTTTACACGCGTTCAGCCATACGCGAGCATACACATACACACGACGTGGTCCATGCGCAACCAGCTCCGCCCATGACCGTGGCTCGTTCATACTACTTCTTCTCCCGAACCTTCCCTCCGACCTTCTTTCGTAAGCACGGAACGCTCGGTTTTATGGTCGCGTCTCAAGGTCTGGATTCCGGCGAACTCGTTGGCACGCGGTTTCGCGTTCTGTCGCGATTTAGTTTCCGACATAATTCTTTGTCTGTTGGATCCGGTAATTGTTCCGTTAGTCAGCCGCTTAACACTATCCGTACCATGACCAGTCGAATGACCGCTTTCACAATGGTTTAGTTTTTGAATAATTGAAATTATAAAGATACTTCCCCATTAGAAATTATTCGATAAATTTATTTATTCGAGCACGTGTTATTATAAAAATCGTGAAGAATAAATTCAGGTAGGAAGTTCACTTTGGAGACATTGCCAATTAAAGGTTCGATCACTAATGCTTTGACATAGGAAGATCGGTTAAATTTCATTGTTTTTCTGAGCCTTTCGAATTTATTTTCATGACTTTCTTTCTGGTAAATACGTCAATCCTATACTATAAATTACTGCGTGAACTCAAATTTTTTGAAATTCTAACACACAGCGTTTTTTTATTGACAGCCAGAAATATATCCGTACAAATGTTTTCTTTTATCTCGATAGCCAATTTTAAATAGAAATTGCAATTTCGGCGCACAGGTTCGATCCTATGTTACTATTTTCCTAAGCAGTTTTACGAATTAATAATTCGACGTTTCGGTCTAGGTTAAGACCCTCTTCAAGAATATAATTGCGTCTGTAAAAATTAATATAAGAATATATATTTCCGCGTTAAAAAGCAAAAAAAGAGAACAAAAGAGAAAAAGACAGAATAAAGAAACGAATGGTTTGTTGGTGCAAACTTACTTGCTTAGTAACAAATTTAATTTAGATTTAATATTTCAAACACTTGTTGACCATGTGCCGGCATGATACATAGAAGGTGAATTACAAACGTTATGATATGACCAAGGTTCTTTGTTCGAGGAGACGACAAATCAGATGACAAAGATCAAGCCGCCATTGATCGATCGATATATCCGTACAGTTAGTATTAACTGTTTTGCTAAATTTTCCTAACGTACTCCATATAGGATTTTTTCATCTCCTTAGACTGGGTGAAAAGAAGAAATCCGAAAGAGTTTGACAGGATTTTGATCTTGAACTCGTATAGGGAATAAGTTCTTTGAAATTCCGCGAGTCTTTCGATTTAGAGATTCCGAGACTGTTCGTCTCGTCGGGTGGAAGATTCGCGAACCGATTGAGAAGCGACGGGCAATTGCAGCCGCCGCGTGCCACGCCGAGAAGGAAGAAAAATCACGAAGACGGGGAGCGAAAGAAAACGAGAAAGGCGGAGAAGAGAGGACTTCGAGATAAATCGCGAATACGTCGGAGGGCCGGTCACGGCCTTTATGTAGTAAACTATTGGTAGTGCGAACAGCTCAATGGTGAAACGGGAGACGTAACCGAAGCTGCGTCATAAAACGGTAATGGGGCGTCGCGTTTCCTTTTCCTCGAGCCTTTGCAGAGGGTGGACACGTTAAGGGCGGGCGGGAGAGGCCAGGGAGAAAGTTAGGATGTAGGTACGTACGAGCGTTAGGTTCGTTCGCCTCCGAAAAGGAACATTCTCGTAGCCATTCTATGCAACAGCGAATATCCGCTGGGGATTTCAAGGCCTCGATTCTCCTGGAACAACCACCCTCCTCTGTCCGTCGGAAAATCGTTCGCGATCGAGATGACTGCGGTAGCGTCGCGTTAGTTGATCCGATTACGGTCGTCGTATCTGGCCAGCTATTGAAATAGCCGCCGGTTGTTTTATTCGCCGCGGGGGAGATGCGGGTATCGGTTACGCGTTCGTTCATTTTCGACACGCGATGCCCTGCTAATCAGCTAGCGCACCATTAATTGCTGTATATTTCGAATTGTTGCGACAGCTTCAACGTTCACGATCGTTTTCTCTGTAGGATCGCTGCGAAGGGTTAACGGTACGTGTCCATTTCAGAGTGAATTTGAAAATTTCATTATCGTATGCAGTAAATTCGAACAGAGATTCGAGCACATCGTTCAGCCAGTTAGGGGTTAAACAGTCGGTGTTTTAGTCGGCGAGTAGCGTTAACGGACGAGGTCCATGGTGGTCCGTGACCGAGGCTCGTCGTAGCCATAACAACGCTTCGTTCTTTCCTCATTCTCTTCTCCGGTCTTTCTTCCCGAGCGAACTCGCTTTACCTCCACGCGCACATGCCGCGAGGAAGATTTGCAAATACGCGGGCACGCGCGTCCCAAAAAACTCCCCAAAAATTGCAGTTTCACACAAAAAAAAACAGCGACGGTGGAGATTAAGTTGAAATTAATCTATGAAGATGTGGCAATTTCTAATTCCACGCTAAACCTATCACGATCAAACGATCGGTTACTCATTTTATGATTGGACTGCGGATTTGATGCGTTTATGAGGGAAAATGTGCGCGTACAATTTAAAAAGCAGTGAACATGTTTAAGATTTTTAAGGACACCAAGGTATTCGTTTCAGCTTAATAGGATAATTAAAAGAGGAATACAATTTTCATTTGGCTCCTGTGTCCTGCAATCTACGCGAACATTTTTTATTATGTTGCGTAAAGATCCGCGGTCAATTTATAATGAATAAAATTATGATTTCTGGAGGTGAACTGATATTCTGGAGATATTGTTTATAGTTCCTGAGGGAAAGAGTACCGACTGTATTGGGAAATTTCCTCTCTCCTTAATATCTTTTTGCGCGCTACACGATCGAGTAACAAAATATCAAGACGATAGTGTCATAACGTTTGAATTGTGAGACTCGATCGACTGAACCGGCGAACCAAAAGTTGCCAAACGTAAACGCGGCTTTAGCGACGCGTAAAGAGCGATAAACGAGCGATAAACGAGCGATAAACGAGCGATTAAACAACAGATACGGTGTCAAACTGTTTACAAATATCGATGGACTAATCACCAGAACACGTCCAACGAGTTCTAGTCTTACGCACACCTTGCGCGATTATCATGTGGGGCCTGGGCGTTAGGAATTCGATAAGCTGATGGTTGGTTTGCTTCTAGTCTCGTCTGGTCTCGTCTGGTCTCGCCTCTCGATTCGGTAATCGTTCCGGGTAAAGAAGCGTTCGAGAGAGATGGAGAGAGAGAGAGAGAGAGAGGGAGAGAGAGAACAGCGTTGCTGGAAAACCCGATCGTTGTTCTCGGTGTCCTGCACGGGCGAAATTCGATTCGTTCGAGGCGGTATACTCGAGGGTCGACGATTTTCGTGGCCCGCTTGCTACCCCGCAAGGACGATCGGGTACACACTGTACACAGCCTCGTCGAGAATGATTTACCGCCTCTGAACTGCACACTGGACCCGCTGTGCCTGTCGAGAAAGGACGCACGGGTCCGGTACACATGTCGGAACACTTGTTGCTCGGTGGAAAAGTCGAGACGACGACCCCCCGTCGGGACATGTGCCCTCCATGCAGCGTGTCCGCCATAAAGGACGCCCCGTGTCCCCATAAACTACTCGAAAACCCTAAAAACTATGGCAATTTTGTCGTTTCCACCCGCGCCTCACGCACAAGTCACCTTTCCAAAATCTAGCCCCGTTCCGCGTAAACCTAAAGATTTCTCTTCTCGAATGTTTGAACCCTGCCGAAGGCGAGCTATTTTTCTAGTTATACCATTCGACGATGTGGAACGCCGATTTATGGATCCGGAAATTTTTTAAACTAACTGTTCAAGCTACTTCTTTTCGACTTCTTAGTGCACTGCAGAGTTTTTTTGCAAAATAAACTTGTCCAAAATCGTAGACTCTGGACTGCAAAGGTGTTGCCGATGAAATGTCCGATTTTAGAATGCAAATGTTGCAACGCGTTTTGATCAAGAAATACTATTACAGTTACCAGCTTACGATCCTATCTTCAATTTTAATTTACATATCTTTTCAAATAGATTTGATTTCAACAGAAAGAAAGTTTACAACGATTTAAGAGAGCTAATCTGTGTATTTTTCACAGCTGGTTAAAATGATTAAATTAAGAATAAACTATTTATGTGGCTCCAGTCACTTGCAATTGTTGCAAGCAATTTTCATTTTGCATAAAGATCCACGCTGTTTGTCGATAGTAAAAAGAAGTACAAAATAGAGATGACAATTTTGTAAATGAAGCCTGCGAGTGACCAAAAAATTCAATGTCCACCATAATACAATCAAGAAACGAGTGATCATGTGACGATCATGTGAATAAGAAATAGTTGCGGTTGTTCAACGTTGCTGTTAAAAGTCGGACATTTCTTATGCAACGATCTAATAGAACGGGAAGAATCGACTCACGTTCTGGTTTGCGGTGTCCGGTCCCTCTGTCGCCGATTCTTGAACCAATTCGACACCTGGGTCATCGTCAGGCCGATCTTGTCCGCGAGATTCTTCTTCTCGTTCTTGTTCGGGTACCTGTTGCTCTTGTAGAACAGCTTCAACGCGTTTCTCGAGCGTTCTTTGAAGCAGTACACGGTTTCCTCCCCGTCCCAGATCGTCTTCGGCAACGGATACTTCTTCCGCAATCGGTATTTGTCCACGGCGCCGAGCGGACGTCCGCGGATTTTCTCGGCCTCGCGATAATGCGACTTGAACCACATCTCCTGTAGCTCTTGGTGTCGACGAGGAGAAAAAGGATGGCTCTCCAGGATCGAGTAGAGCTCGTGGCAAGCACCTCGATGGAAGGCCACCGCCGCTCTCGCTACCAACACGCTCTCGCCACCCCGCAACAGCTCGCCCGGAGGCAGCGACCAGAGAAACCTAATCGAAATCATGCAATTTCAGTACACAGCGGTCGCAGCTTCTCGGATTTTTATACGCTATTCACATTACTGTGCAAAACTAAGAAGCAGCCAGTATAATGTATATAGAAATTGTATTGTACAATGATTGTGTGATTTATTGCATTCCAAGTACCTATTAGAAATAAAACACATATCCTCAGAACTATGCAATTAAACAGCGGAATCCCTTTCGAAAACTTACCGGGTTCTTATTTGCTTTATACGCTTTTCTATTAAATATGGCCGGGTGCTTCTTTCTTTTGCACAGTAGTGTACACCCAATAATTCTTAACACATTGCCGACCGGCGATTATTGCATAATTTTTAAAAGTCTATGTTTCATAGCTAAACGCATTTTTAAAAGATCCTTCAACAGCGATTTCAGTGGTGAACCAACAACTCGCCTTTAATAACGTCATCTAACAATTTCAGTTCGGATTGTAATCTAAAAGAAGATTTCTAAGCTTTTTTTTTGTACAGCACAAAAGTATTGAAAATCTTATTAATAAGCTTTCGGTAGGTAAAGTTTTAACGCTAACCGTACCACGACGGTTATAATCGTTGAAGTTGCAAGGATAATTCCATTAGATACTATTAAATGAGTTTCTTCATTCGAGCATACGTATTGTTATAAAAACTGCAAGAAATTTAAGTAAATTCAGTGTTGTCATTTTTGTAAAACAATGTATAGCAGTCGCGTTTTGTGGTGTTTAGTGTTAACCTGTAGTGGTACTCTTAATTTTCAAGGAAATCAACTCGAAACTTTTAGACAGCACGGTAACGTAGGTAGAGGAGAATTATTTATTGTTACATCTATCGATGAACCTACTGAAGATTTCTTCGACGAACCTCAACGTTTTATCTACAATATGTTTGTTTACGGAATCAAACTTAGTTGAAATTAGAAAATTTCAAATGTACGGTGTTTATTTAGCATGCTTTAAATATCGGCGGCTTTTCAAATAGTCCGACGGGGAAGTAAAATCTGCGTATTTAAGGTCGAAATGTTGAAACACTGATAGCTGTCAATTTAAATATTAATGGTTTATTTATGATAGTTGCAAATACAAATATGTAGCTTTTCGAGTCACCATTTTCTTTCCTCACCTTATTTCATTTATAAATGGTAGTTTTACACGGTTTTCTCTAGATTAACAATATGATTTTACTCGTAAAAGAAGCGTTCCACTATTTTCCGGATAGAAATGCTATTCCGTCGGTGTACAATATCCGAGGCTTCCGGTCAAAGAACTCTAAACGATATTACAAGCTTTCCAAGAATCGAGTGTCGTAAATCGAAATAAAATCAACAGTTGTTGTAGTTTGAAAAAAATGAATGGGACACTTTTCCGTGAAAGAACATTATGCTTACTATAAACGCGCAAACAAATCGTATTTCACTAATCCGTATCACGCTCCGTGTTTGTTTACACTGGATCCTAATACTCGCGATAGCGATCAAAAATGTTTGTTTAACTTGATCGGTGAAAAACAATCGAGGCGCCAAATGCCGAAGGGGAGGTAATCGTTGATATATGTTTCGATTACTAATTCTTTCACATAAAACACCGATTAATTTGCATTATTTTCTGAGCCTTTCGAATGTATTTTCATAACTTTTTTAATGGAAAATACGTAAATCCTATACTATAAAACTCAATTAATGCCTAAACTCGAATCATTTGAAATTGTGAGATGCGGCGTTCTTCCTTACAACCGCACAATTCAGCTGCAGAGTGCAGGATCGACGTATTTACCAGAGGAAAAGTCATTAAAAGAAATTCGAAAGCGATTCATTAGCGATAAAAATTTAAAACGACAACATCTCGAAAGTGAAAGTACGTGAAATGCGGCGTTCATCCGGAGAGCCACGGAATATTTGATGAATACGTATTTAAGAGCCCTTGGAAGTGGCAGAAGATCGTGGATCTTACCTGGTGAGCTTCTCGATATCACGCCTCTGCGACAGTGATTCGCACATGCAGGAGATCTGGTCTGGCGTGAAGTTGGTGGTCGAAGTGCCCAAAGCGAGTCCCGCGATATTCCCGGTGTTACCGTTCCCGTTCCCGTTGGCGTTGTTGCAACTGGCCAGCTCCTGAGGATACTGTGGACTCCCGTTGGACGCGGACGTCAGATTCTGCGGATGGGAATGATGCGACAGAGATATTCCCTGCATCGAGGTAGCGTTGTACTGTCCGGCGGACGGGTTCCGGTGCACAGCTCCCATCTGGCTGTTGCAGTCGCTGTTCGGCGGTGACAGTTGATCCGAACTGTCGGACATTCTCGATGTTCTCAATATTCCTCGTCGCTCCTCAGGCCACGCGCATAGCGAGTCCTTCGAAAAGCACAATCGAGAAGTCCCGATCCACGATATCCGGCTGCGTCCGTCGATTGGTTAAACAAACTCGTTATCGATTCGATCGCGAGCGTCCGTGCACTGTGACGGAGCGAACCACGCGTTTCTCTCGCGAACACCGTAGCGTAGTCGTCTACGATTCCGGATGACCGAGCCGCGACCAAAGTAAGCATCCGCTGGTCGAACGATCGGCGCCACCCGACGGTTGTTTGATCGGCCGCGTTTCATTCATGACTTTCCATTCATGAATCCTTATCGCGCCGCGCGAGAACCGAACGTCCACCAGCTTCGAAGCTGTCCTCTGCCTCGTCCTCGAGGACCCTGCCCGCGAAAACGGACACACAGTCTCTCGCACTGACGAAAACACACACCGACACACCGGACGCGCACTGTACGGGGGTCCACGCTGATCCTAAATGCGACGACAGTATCCGATAAGCTTGTCCCAGAGTCACCCGATTATTCCACCGATGATTCAAGTAGATTTTTTTCGATGGCGATCCTCGAGAAACGCCATAGATCCCGATCGCTTCAACACCAATACACCGATGATCCCAGCAGATTTTCTTTAAACGAGGATCGTCGAGGGAAACACTGCGATACCTCTCTCCCTGTCGATCGCACTTCGTGCCAATACACCGATGATCCAACCAGGCTTTTCGAAACGAAGATCTTCAAGGGCCGCCAGAGATCCCGAAGAGTGGCGAGCTCTCTTTGCACTGCGACGTCTCTGCCGATCGCTTTTCACACCGATACACAGATGACCGAAACAGATTTTTTTTTCAGAGGAAGATCGTCGAGTATCGTCGAAGATTCTGAAGAGCGACGTACTCGTAGTATCGAGTCTCCGAAGCTGCCGATCGTTTTCGCACCGATACACCGACGATCCAAGCAGGTTGTTTGAAACGAAGACCTTCGAGAAGTTACGCGGATCCCGAAGGCAACGCGCTCCTGGTAACACTGGACGTTTCTCCCGCTGCCGATCTGCTTTAGCACACCGATTTGCCGATGCAGATGCGAGAGTCGCTGCCGTTTCGTTGGTAGCGCCTAGGTCGCCGATGGTGGTGACTGTGACGTTCTGCCGCGTTCTCTCTTCCTCTTCCTCTTCCCTTCGGCCTGATTTTTTTTCTCGACAAGGAGAGGAGCAGAGAGCGGAGCGGCGCGATCCTCCGTCCCATTGGACGAACGGATGCGCGGCAGCTCGTCCCATTGGTCGGCTCCGGGGGCGGCGCAAACTGCTACCCCCCATTACCCCCAACAAAAGCCACCCCATTCGGCGACCACCGTCGAGTGGAACACCGTGGATCCTCACCTGCCGACGCGACGTCCTCGACGAGTTCGATAGACGATTGCGTACCCCCTACTACAGCGCGATGATCTGCTGTCTCTCGATTAGCATCCGGGAATATCACCGCCGATATCCTCGCACAGCTTTTTTCCAATACTTTGCTGCGGTCTTTCGAGGATTTTACCACGGACCGTTCTCTCCCTCCCTGTTGTCTCTCGATTATAATTAGAGGATCTTTATCTAAAATAAACATTTTCACTTGCAAGGAATAGATTGAGTAATAGATTGAGGACGAGAGAGAGAGAAACATTAATATCCTTAAATTCTTTTAATCTTTTCACTGTATTTGAAATTTCTGTCTTCTGAAATTTTCATCTTGCATATGATACCGGCAGTGACCTCCATATCTTTCTTATTTGAAAACTTATAGACTTTTCACGCTGTGAGTATATTTTCCTCTAAGCTTTTGCTTCATATGTGTGCCCGCAGGTTTTCAATTGGATTCACATCTGGAGACCGAGATGGCCAATCATTGAACCGCGATTGACATTTTCGCGAGCCCACGTCGGACGTTTTCCGACGTGTTCCGAACAGAGCAAAGATTTCTTTACATAACAGTTTCACTCTCGATGCTTCTAATTTAATACTAACCGATCTCTTCGAAACCGTATTAGGGGACCCACTGAATGTTCATTTCATCATTTCACTCGAAGAGTTTCTTCGAAGATAACACAGATATGTACAGGGAGTACGCTATTGTGAAACAGACTGTATGTATGTCTAATGTATATCTTTTTGATTGAGCAGTATCGTCCAGATGCGTGTGGTCACGCGAATTCAGGATTCTAGTTGTCGCCGTCGCCCGAGAATATACAGGAGTCGGCGAACACGTAAACCGGAAACGAAACTCGTCAACGTTACCGTACACCGTGTTGTGATTCTAAGCTGTGCTATCACGTCTCGCGTTCGACTAATTTCATAACAACCGGCAACAATTCCCCGCTTTGTTCAGCGTTCCTTATCTCGAGGCTCGTTCGCGTCGATTCCTTCCCCTTTCGCCAGGAACCCTAACCTTCCACTTCGGACTAATTCTTCGAATCTAAACTTAGGTGACTCGCGAGACTCGTGCTTCGACTCAATCGTCGTTTAACGTGCTATTTCTGTAAGCAGACTGCACCATTATTGAGATCTTACAGATTCCGTTAACAATATTCCGTGGTTATAAGTTGCATTGAAAATCGGACGTTAGAATGAGCCAAACGACCAATGAATTTCTAATGAAATTTCATCATCAATAATCTAAAGTGGATCTGTATGCATTTATAGCGCGCACACATTTTTTAAATACAAGAAAACATGCACTATAATAAACATTAACCGCATCTGTACTCTATGTTCACCGTAAGAAAATGTTCCAATTTAGAAATTGAATTTTTCCTCGTTCTGGTTTCTATAAAATCAGAAGAATAGAATTAACTAATCATATGAATTGCTAGGACGGTGGATCTGTATGGACTTATAGCGCGCACACATTTTTTAAATACAAGAAAACATGCACTATAATAAACATTAACCGCATCTGTACTCTATGTTCACCGTAAGAAAATGTTCCAATTTAGAAATTGAACTTTTCCTTGTTCTGGTTTCTATAAAATCAGAAAAATAGAATTAACTAATCATATGAATTGCTAGGACGGTGGATCTGTATGGACTTATAGCGCGCACACATTTTTGAAATACAAGAAAACATGCACTATAATAAACATTAACCGCATCTGTACTCTATGTTCACCGTAAGAAAATGTTCCAATTTAGAAATTGAATTTTTCCTCGTTCTGGTTTCTATAAAATCAGAAGAATAGAATTAACTAATCATATGAATTGCTAGGACGGTGGATCTGTATGGACTTATAGCGCGCACACATTTTTTAAATACAAGAAAACATGCACTGTAATAAACATTAACCGCATCTGTACTCTATGCTCACCGTAAGAAAATGTTCCAGTTTAGAAATTGAACTTGTTCCTCATCCTGGTTTTTATAAAATCAGAATAATGGTATTAACTAATAAGAATTGCAACGACGGTTTAGTTAGTCCGTCCCGTAGGCAGGAAGTCGAAGAAACTGGTCGACGCGACGCGGCGAATGAATAAAATAGCGTGGACCACCCTGGCGCGGCGCGGCTTTTCGTAGATCAATCGGAGCCGATGTCCTGGCAGACGAACGAAGTTGTCTTTCGTCTGCCACGGAAATCTTTGCGCTTGCCACGCCTTGCCAATCCTTTACTGCAGCTCCGCCTTTTCCGACTAATTGCCTCGCGTATGTCGCTCGAAGCTTGTACCACCGTGACGAGACTCGTCACGAGTCTTCCCGATACACGACACCGACGAATTTCCTTCATGGATGCGCCCGAACGGAATTTCCTCGAAGAAAATCAGAATTTTCCGACCGCGACAACCGTGACGCCAGACGTTCGTCCGAAAGTAATTCCGCGCTTACATTATTATCTTCTCGAAAACTAGGATGATCAGTTCTTACAATCTGACAAGATAATCTTTTAACCCTTTAACCACGGATAATTGAGGACATCATATTGCCCATATCAAACCCACACGTTTTGCTAATCCATTTACCAATTATCCAATTATTTCAATAATGACAGATGTACGTGTATTTGATTTGTTTCATATTTGAAAATGCTATAGCAAATTTTAGCAAGTGTAATTGTTAATTAAGACTTGAAAGAGGCAGATTGCCTAGGCTTAATAACCTTATTTTGTTCATACTGGACTAAATTCGTAAAAGTAATCGACGACAACCAAAATCGTTAGCCAATGCCTAGAAGAGACAGATCCGTTAGTTTTTCAGCGATTTGTTTACCGAAAGAGAGATCGCGACAGCCGAACGGATCGAAATCGCTCGGCGTCCTTCCGGTCTCCACTGCGGAAGAAGAGTCCTTCGGAAGAAGACTGACAAGATAAATAGCAAATCGGTTGAAATTCGCGGGGATTTTCTATGGTTCTAGGCATCGGCACTATGACACCGCCGGCAGAGGCAAGAGCCGATGATAGAGGGGCGGCGCCACGCTTTGCGATGGCGTCTCCTTCGATTTGGTGTCGGATTTCCTCCGAGCCGCCATTTTCCTCGCTTCCTCTCTGTCTCTCCCCCTGTTCCCCCTCGCGCTCCCACCCCGTTCCCCTCCTCTTCCTCCTTTATACTACACCCCCGCACCCCTTGCCCGTTTCCACCCTCGCGCAAGACAGGAATGCGCTTTCTTATCAAAACGATCCTCGGACTGCCGAGTCCACCACTTTTCTCTTCTTCTTCTTCTTCTTCTTCCTCTTCTTCTTCTCGAGCTGTGTTCCTCCGCGAGACACCCCCGCGTCCTCCTCCCACGCTCTCTTCACGTCCTCAGGGGATTACCGGCGAGATTAATGCTCGTTAAAATCGCTCACCCTCGTCTCGCGCGGATTTCACTCGCTGCTGCTCGGACTTGTTTCCTTTGAATCCTTTCGAGAGGTTTAAATTATTCTGCAGTGCTGATTCGTTCGCTGCAAAATATTTCTACCTAGAGTAATACATACCGTTTAAACATTGTTCTCGGTCGCACGACATTTATAAATTCCAAAGCTAATGCTCCTAAAATCTTGTTTAGTTTCGGATATTTTTCTCGTGCATCCTTGCGAATCGTTAAACCGCTCAGGGACAATATCGATACATCATCAATATCGACTCTGAGACGAACGTTAGAACATAAATTAAAAAAAGAATCATTAAACCCTTGTGTAGTCATAGTCAACCAAAATGTATATTATAGATATTTTAAAACCTTTCTGTATTTAACATGTTCGCAGAAATTCTCATTGTAAGACTATAAGTTAATATATTAGCGGGTAAAGAATGAACATTCAGAGAAATTTTGTAATATCTTTTACAAGAACATTAACAAATTGTTGAAAGAGCTACAGTAAATGGGTACCCGGTTTGACTACACAAGGGTTAAAAAACTATCGCTGCTACGCGATAATCAACCTCCGCGAGACGGTTCACTTTACTTTCTCAAACCGCGAAAGGGGTGGAACGCAACGTTTGTTAAACAAACGTAAAACGTTTCCAGAATTAAACTGCGGACCTTTATGCATTTATGAAGAAATCGGCTGGGTGAAATTATAAAAAAATAGCAGATTAGACAAATCTCAGAATATCGTAACTTTGTTTATAATGCAACAAGATCAATAAGGGATGAAATCAATTTTTATTTTACTCCTGCTGCCCACAATCAATGCAGATCATTTTTATTTTGCACAAAGTTCCGCAGTTTAACCATGACAATGTCGTACGCCGTCGTTCTCCAGTGTCTCGTCCAACAATTGACGATTATCTTTTTGAATACCGAAGCGAGTCGAACGGGGAGTGCGCAACATGGAATGTTTTCAATGACGTCGCGTTAATTTCAATTAAACGAACAGCAGCGTTACGACGTAGACGCGTTACAAACGAGAAATAACGCAGACCACGGATTGCGTGGCAAGTCGGTCTCCAGTGTCCTATCCGGCAATTGGCTTTTCGTTTTTAAACCCCGTTTGAGGGGGGGGGGAGGGTGCAAAGAGCTTTGCGCGGCGTTTGTCGGTGTGGCGAACGCGTCATTATAAACTCTGTGTGCTCTCGTCTCTGTGCTCTTTGTCCGGGACGGTTTAGGTGAAACACGGGACAGAGATACTTGAAACGTTGGACGACAGGACTACTATACGAAAGCGAATGCGAGAGGGAACGTAGCCGGGGCTTGTCGTGTCGGGCTGCCGTTGAAATCTAACGGGAACCAGAGAGAAAGAGAGAAAGAGAGAGAGAGAGAGAGAGAGAGAGAGAGAGAGAGAGAGAGCTCGAGTCCGGTTTAATTTATCTGAATTTACGCCGGTGAAGATGCCAGACCGTTTGTCGGTGAACTTCAAGAGGCTGAACGAGGACGAACGGGAGAGTATATCGTCGGGTCGATTTTGCACAGAGCCATTTTGGAATGCAATTAAACGCAGTACAGCGAAATACGACGCCGATGCTGGTGCCGGTGCGGGTGCCGATGTCGATGTCGAAGCTGGTGCTCTGCGCTACGTTCTGTCACGCTCCATTTCGCTTTGCTCCGTTCCCTAGTTTCCCCACCTCGCGAGAATTCGCACCCTTGCCCGCCTTCGCCCTTCCCTTGCACCTAATGCGTCCCCAAACGGGAATACACCTTTACTCAGGTATACGGACCAGTCGATTCCGACCGGAAAATATTCTCGCGCCTCTTTGTTTGCGTACTTGTTTGTAGTTTGTATTCACTGCGTCCCGCGATCCTGTCTCCCAGCTTCTTCCCTATTTCCCGATCAACCCCGCGGTCGCGAACCCTCGCGCGTTTATGCAAATCCGTGGAATATTAACACTTACTTAGCGCTCCATAAGTCTGACCATTGTTAGAAATTTAAGACCAAACTTAAATGTTTTTTCTTTAAAATAACCCCTACGCTTGTGATTTAAAAAATAAGATAAATCATATACAATGATAATGGAATAACGTAGATCAATATAGAAAAGCGTTGCGTATAGATTTTGAATTATTGTATAGTTCAAATTGTATTTGGATTTCGCGGTTTATGCCGCCTCTCTGTATCATAGCACAGCACGGCACGGCCCTGTTGCCATTGGCAACCTAAATTGTTAACGCTTACTAGCTCATAAATAGCAAACCTATTGCTGATTTTTTTGTTCTTCGATAATAATGAATTTATACTTGTACCGTAATTGAATATCGTCGAAAAATTCGGTTATCGATGCAAGGGTTGAAGCGAATCTCGCGAGAAAATTGATTTCCCTGATCGTTTCACTTTATTCTAATATAAATAAAAATTCGAAGAACAACAATTAATTAGCTACTGCTGCTGTTTTGGAAAATATCGTGACACCGTTCGAAGATGCATCGAAATAATTGATTAGTAGACTGTACGCATTTCTAACGAAAAGTAGGCGCGATTTAAAACGGTAGAAGGATTCAAAGTATTTAATAAATTGTCAAAGAATTAAACAGTCTTCCACATGGCTACTGACACTGGCAATCGATGCAGACAATTTTCATTTTGCATACAAATCCGTAGTTTATCGATTAACACAAGATTAACAAGAGTTGCGTGTAAACTACAGATCATGTTTCACCGGACGATCCTGCATCTGCATGTAGTTTCTCTCTTTGTATTTCTCTCGTTTGCCTCCATCGAGGAGAAGAGAACTGACAATGAGCCGCACTCGAAGCAGATTTGCCGAAAAATCGATGGGTATCGCGTTACAACGAGTATAAAGCGATTTTTTCCCCTACCATTCTTTCCTCCTCGTAACGAGCAATTTTATTTTCGATTCGGAGGAAGTGGCGGTTCCGCTCGAACCGATACATACGTTGACGGGTATCGTCGCCGATCGCGCGCAGGTGCTTCTCGTATTTCGGTGTAAACGGTGTCGATACGGCTCGTCCGTCTAGGTACATGTGTACGCGCTTATGTATGTACATATATCTATAAAATTCATACCGGCGAACAATAAAAGCGACCGGGTTCGTCTCGCGGGGGTCGAAACGATTGCCGGTCGTGTTGGTGGCCGTCACCGGACACCCGCCCGCCGAGATAGCCACTATCTTTGTGCCCGCGTAACGCATACAACCGACAACTAGACTCCGTTGACAATCGGTTCGGTTTATTTTTAGAAGGCTGACATTCTTGCTGAATGCAGGTGACCGGGATCCCCGCCGTAATTTTTCTCTTCCCTCCGTTTCGTCCCGACGCAACTGAATATTCACGCAACTCTAGCCTTTCTATCTAGACAATTTATAGTTCCGGAGACTTCCCTCCGCAAAACCACAGCTCCTCGATACCGTCCTTCGCTGCGATCTTATTTGATAACAAAACATATTGGAATAGTCAAAAAATAAATTGATGACATCGGCGCCAGGTTCGATCATTTATAGAACAAAAAGCAACAAATGTGCAATTAATAAATCAGTTACATATCTGCCACCATGGCTTAAAGTTGGTTTTCGTGTAACTCAATATTCTTAAGTATTTGTCCACATTTTGACACAACATACGCAAAAATGTCTCTTTGAAAAAGATCCACATCGGGATCGAAACGTTAGAAACATGAATTAATAGCACATTTGTTGTTTTTTGTTCTATAAATGATCGAACCTGGCGCGCCGATATCATCAATTTATTTTTCGTGTCTTAATTTCGATCGAGAAGAATTTAACCTTTATATTGGAATAGTATCGTCCACGATAGGGTAAAACGAACGTGGAAGACGCAATGAGGAAATTAAAATCAATTGCAAGATTTGTACCAAACAGACAAACAGACAGACAAGTAAGCGAACTAATAAAAACATGGTAAAACCACATAAAACGTTTTTTTCCACTTTCCTCCGGTTCGTCGCGAGGGAGAAGTGACGCAAGGGCGCGGCATAGTTTTCCAAGTTTCGAGCACCGGTTCGCGTCACTGCTGATCGTCATTCGATAATGGGCCATAGTGGAACAAGGTCGTGGACACAAGAGTGGTCTGGATCCAGGAGGACAAAACGTAAGATTCGCTCTATCCCAAACGCGACAATGAGATCGCGTTGGCGGGAGGATTAGGCGACGTAATCCGTCGGTTATTTCCCCATTAAGGGGGCCGCTGGAAAGATCGGTGAGAGAGATTCTCGAGAGGAAGACGCGAACAGGCGTGAACACAGGTAGCTGCCCTTTCACCGGAGGATCTTCCTAATGCTCGAAAATATGCTCTTTATGTGTCACTGGCCACGGCCACTTTATGCCAACGATTCGACGTTGCTCGCCCGTCGCGTCGTGTCGCATAGTCGTCGCTCATCTCGGGACAATTTTGCCTCGCAGCATCCTCTAACACCGAGGATGTGATCGAGCGAAATGCGATCGAGCTGTCCTTGTATCCGATCGTAGAGGCTTTGACCAGATAATAATTATGTATCTTCGGCCATTTTGTAAATAGGAAAATCGAGCATCGAATGCAGGCATTTTCTTTGGAGATCTGTAACACGAGCATTGAGAGGAGTATAAGAATATTTTAAGAGTATATCGTTTATTTCTAAGTCTATCTTATCTTTCTAATATTTTAGGAGCTATTATTAATAGTAGACTGTAGAATTTGAAGCAGTGGACATGTTAAAAATGTTTAGGTACATCAATGTATTAGTTTTAGCTTAATAGAATAGGTCCTGCGTGTCCTGCAATCGATTCATACATTTTTTACTCCGCAGAAATATGCACGATCTAGTTATTAAATTAGGGAGGTGCCTTCCGTTCTCAGCAACTGACCTAGAGAATTTCCATTTTGCGTAAAGATCCGCAGTCTAATCGTCGGAATGATTGTTCTGTAAGTTCGGTGAAAGAAGTTCGCGCAATTATAGTTTGGCGGGTCTTCCCGAAGATTAGCCGGCAGAGGACGGGTCCCGCAGCGCGGCCGAGATCATGCTCGCAGAGCGTGGCTCGTTTTAGAAAAATTCTGATTTCAGGGCGCGATCGCCGGGAGACGAAAAGCTGCGCTAATTATTGTTATTATTGCGCGACAACAATAGCCAGGGGCCGCCTGTAGTTTAGGAGGGAAAGTGCAGCGCGTAGGACATTACGGTCGTAATAGGTTGGAATGGTCGATTACACGGTTAGTTAGGCGCGCCCGGTGATTTGAGGGTAGTCGGAACGCGGACTGTCATCATCCCCGGTGCAACGCGCGTTGCACGCGTTTCAGACCGCTGCGACTAGTCCCCAAGTGTCCCCAAGTGTCCCCCGAATATTCCGAGGTGTATCGGAAAGGGTTCTACAAGGATTCCCCAGCGGTCGTCACGCTCGACTTCTCGTTTTCTCGGGAAAATCTCGCCGTAAAACATCGGGAAGAAACGTTCCGACCGAAACAAGGCCGGCGACAGTGATTTACTGCGACGGCTAATTATCCGCGAACCGATGCGCAGCGAACACAATTCGGCGGCGAACACGTCCGAAACCACTTCGGTTTCCACCCGGACGGGTTAGGTAGACGCGATCGAACGCAATCCGAGAACCACGTCCGAGAGCCGGACGAAAATAGTTGACACGCATTTATTCAGGGGGTTTCTATTTGTTTGCGCGGCGAAAACATTGAAACTGCTGCTTCCGGTCCTTGCTCTTCCCTGCAGTCTTCCACATGTTCCTCGAACCCCATTTCTAATTACTCATGTTGTAATTTCTTATCGGCGCACAGGTTCGATAATTATGTTACATACTTTGAATTTTTAATAAATGCTTATTCCTCAGTGATATACATCGGTGGTTCACTCCGTGTAAACCGATTTTGATGCTACACGGAGTGAACCACCGATGTATATCACTGAGGAATAAGCATTTATTAAAAATTAAAAGTATGTAACATAATGATCGAACCTGTGCGCCGATAAGAAATTACAACATTGAGTAACCAAAAATACATTTACGATCGATAATTGAATAACCCCGTTTCTAATCATTACTTATACGAATTTTGCGAAGGAAAATGTGTTCTGAATATACCGAAATGTAGAGGTAGTTAATTGCTTCCTTGCAATCGAAATAAAATTAAACGGTCAAACGAACTTACCTGTATACGAACTCCGAACGGAATTATATGAATAGCCTACATCCACAATCTCGCGTACGAGGCGAATGAAATACATATAATTCGTCTGCGGATTATTTAACTACTGCTTTCCACGATCGATGCAGAGTATTTTTATTTTGCATAAAGATCCTCTGTCTAGTTATCGAGAAACGAATGCGAGACTTTCTGTTTCTTGTGAGCAGGGGTTGGTTTTTTTGGTTTGACACGAGACAGCCACGGGTTCCGGCCTCGTTCTGCTCGATATTCTAATTACACGCGGTGTTTACATTGAATTGTTGCATAACAAAGGCGACATAACAGTAATAATAGTATTGATTCAACGACAGCCGGTGTCGCCTGACCGGGAGAATCCGTTCGCGTTTCTAATATAGTGCCACTTGGCATATTCGGGCGTCCCGTTATCTGCGCGGCACCGTGTCAGGTGAGTTTTGTGGGAAAAAAGGCGGACGCGCGGTTCTCTGGACAGAGTAGTCGTCTTTCGCTGACTTTGCATCATTTATCTGCAGGTAAAGTACGACTCCTGCTTGCTCGCATAAACGACGCAGACCCTACGAACTCGTTCTCACACTCGTTTTCAAGCTCGAAACGCGCTGCTCGAATGCAAACTGTCTGCGTATACATACTACATATGTATGTATTCTATTGTATGTACATATTCGCAATCTCGCGGCAAGTGGCACGCAACAACGTCACATCTCTAATTTCGCAGGTTTTCAATTTCAGATTCACCCTTAACCCTTGGTCAGCCGACCGTTTTCGTAACTTGTATAATTGATAATAAATGTTTCCTTATGTAGAGTTGTTAATAACAAATACATTACTGTTAATCCTCATAACCTCCTCAAAAATAGCCGCATAAAAGAGACTGGGATAACAATTCACCCATTTTTATTTTACACGTGAAATCAACACATTATGTTTCATTTATAACGTGACATTTTAATGAAATACATCTCACGACGTGGACATAAAAGGATGAATAATTTTACAGAATGTGAAAATACTGAATGGGTGAATTTTCACCCTGAGAAACGTATGAGGGTTAATTCCGGACGTGTGCAATAATATTTTACACGACACTCTGCTGTGTGTCTTGAATATTGGATAGTCCGTGGTTACCATTCGTGGAAAGGCTCGTGAGATTTTCGAAAATTTCCCGTTCCGTTTCCCGTCGCGGAAAACGCGTCCGCGCATCCGGCACCGAAGAATAAAGGCTTGACGCCATGCCATAGAGGCATAGAGGCGCGTTGCCACTGTTATGTCGACAATATGTTCCGGATCCTTAATAACGACGACAGCGAGCGGTATTAAGAGGTATTACAAAGCGGGGACACTTGAATGCGTGTCGAGGAGGGTTCTCACTCTTGAAAAGAGCATCTGAGCATAGAGTACCCTGTTGCCCCCTCGACGTTATTATGAACTTCCCCCATTCACGACACGCTCCTGTCTCTCTTCACCGTGGCTCCCTTTCCATCGCACGTTTTCCTACCCGCCTCGATTTTCTCGACGTTCGCCTGCGATTTCCAGAAAAATATTTCAAATGCCTCATTTCGAACGCCACAGACGCATGTTTACATCGTTTACGCACGTTTACATCCAGACACGAAAACCGCACACGAAACTTAAATGCATTAAACCTCGTGGTCTTATCAAAATCACGTAATCGTATTTATTTGTACGATTATTTCCAATGACAGCATCTTCATAAATTCAATAATTGCAATATATTGGGTTGGCAAGAAAATCAATTCGGTACTTTAAGGTGAAATAGAGAGCCCAATTTCTTGTTATTCGAGCAATGAACTTTAACGAATAAGATATTTTTCCTTTGCTAAGAAAGAATAAACGAGAGAATATTTTATCGTGAGTAAAGTTCATCGTTTGAACGAAGAAATTCGGTTTTATTTCACCTTTAAAAATAGTGAAATTACTAACTTGCCAACCCAATAAATAATCTGGAAAGGGCCATTTGACCCGCGGGTCTTCCTTACAAATTCGTCGCTCGTCTCTAGATAATTCGAGCGGTTCGAAAAGGTGCAGAGACCTCTCGGAAAATCGATTAATTTTCACCGAGTAATCGACGGGTACATCTTCGTATTAGTTCGCTCGAAAAAATCCTCTCGAGTTTCGCTGAATGCTGCGAGGGTGGTGGATTCCGCAGTAATTCGATGATAATTCTTGTATCGACGCGGCGGCGCGGCGGTACGAGGTAAAAAATGCGAAACGAGAGGGGAAGGTTTCGCAAGGTGTTGAATTACATCATTGTGTCCGCCGGAGCCACGAGCACCCCAATACCAAGCCTGGATACGGGAACGTTTCTAGTAGGCGTCGCGACGCCCCGGCTCGTCGCGTAATCAACCCTCGAAAATGCCCTCTCCCTCTGCGACTATCGTCCGTCCCCGTAGAACACACACTTTCCGAACGATATAATTTGCCCGCACCGCAACCGAGATTTATTTAATCAGACGCGCCTCCCTCCGTTCGCCGCGCCGCATTACTTTCGCGAGTCCTTCCAAATTCCACGCGATCAACGATACTGTCAATAGTTCGCCAATTCGCGGCGACAATACAGGATAATATTTCAATAGTTCGATAGTTTCAATAACAGTAGATTCGTTTCTCCAGGATTGCAAAGGTGCGGGATGCGGCTTCTCATTTTTCCGTAACACAAAGACGGGGTTGTTCAGTAGTCAAAAGAGCTAGATGAAAGTCCTATTGTTACGTTTACGAGGCGTAATTTACATTAGTAGGCAGCGTAATCTCACATCATTCCATTTTCA
Source organism: Lasioglossum morio (assembly GCA_916610235.2). Classification (NCBI taxonomy): domain Eukaryota; kingdom Metazoa; phylum Arthropoda; class Insecta; order Hymenoptera; family Halictidae; genus Lasioglossum; species Lasioglossum morio. Next base: position 20,528,841 of record OU744323.1, on the reverse strand, counting down.
TAAAGCTGCGACAGCTACGTAGTGCCGAATAATGACCGCATCCTTGCAATCCTGGAGAAACGAGTCTACTTGACTCGACGAATGTTTCACGAAAAACGATTTTCCTTGGTCTAGGAGAAAATCGATCGAAGCTCACGCGACTTTTGACTTTTGGACGATCGGTAGACGGACAGACAGAACAGAACCAGGAGGAGAAATTACGTATCCGGGACGGGAGCGCAAAGCTGTTATGCGACGATACTTTCTTGCTGACCATGCAGAGACAAGCCAAGGCCGTGCCGCACCTTTGTCGGCTTATCACGACCAAGTAGCCAGACTACTTACGCTGTGGGAATCGAGCATTTATCGCGTTACACCTCCTGGAATTGTATTTATAACGGCTCCAGGAAGCGGCTGCGCGGCGGATCCACGTGCAGGGCAGATTAGAACGCGGGACGTGCTTGAACAAGTTGTTTGGAATAGATCAACCCTCTTGCTCGTTTGTCTCGCTAGCCTCTTCTTACGTGTCCTGCTTTATACTTGGCGTTATCGCGTCGACTGCTGCAATGCTTAAGGGGGTAGACTCGTTTTTCCAAGATTTCAAGGGTCACAATGCAAAATAGTGAAAACCGCTCAATAAAAGATTAACCCGACCATTACCATATGGCTGCTTCACTTGCTCGCATTGGCATCATCGATAATCCCAATTGTAAATGTAACCAGGAGCAGGAAACGCTTAACCATGTTCTATGGCAGTGCAACCTATATAAAGATCAGAGGATCAAACTTGTCCAGAACCTTACTAGAGCAGGTTTCCAATTGCCATTGGACATGGGTTGCTTAATAGCAGAACCCAATATTAGTGCTTGCGTATACATATATGATAGCCTTTTTAAATACATGTAACCTACGTGCCTAAGGATTTTTGATTTTTATATTGCAAATAATATTTTTGTTATACCATACAACATACTCTGTACTAATACTCTGTTATGTAATACTCTGTACTAAGCATTATGTTGTAATAAATCTCATATGAGATTTCCAAAATAAAAAAAAAAAGATTAACCATTTGCACTCGGAGCTATTTTAACTGGAAAATTAAACGTTTCTTCTGACCTACAATATTTCCATTCTCTACGATTTTTTAAATTTGATAAATATGAAATTGATATAATACCTCATACAATACTTAAATGCGTAGTAATTGGTTAGATACCGACATATTTGATAGTGTAAACAATTATTTAAATAATAGTACAGCAATTTTTAGTGGCGCCTCAGAGGCGCCACTCGAGTGCTAAGGGTTAAAGGCCGCGATCGTCCTTAACCCTTATACGCTCCTCGGAAATAGTTACACAAAATCATTCACCCATATTTTTGCTTTACACTACTTTAATCAATGTTATATATCATAATATATTTCATTAAATGTTAATTAAATTCATTTAATCAAATTAAATAAATAGCATTTTCATTCGTAATAATGTAGAAGGAAGAAAAGATTTAGGCGATTTAAAGCATTGGTCGAAGCATCCGAAAAACTCCACCCGTTTTTCTGAACAGTTCGTCTGTTACTTGTCAGCGACGAAGGTGAATCCGCTGACAATTAAACAGGCAATACAAGAGTGAATGACCCAGAAGCGATGTTACGAGAGAGTGAGAATTATGATGTGAGAGAGAGAGAGAGAGAGAGAGAAGAACGTAAGGTGCGATAACCCCGAAATACACCTGTGTGTGTGTATGATTCGCGGCAGATATGAATAAGGCAGCCCGTGAAAGCGAAGAAGAGTCGAGGGTAAACGAGTAAAAGAATAAAAAAAGAGTAAAAGAGCAAAAGAGTAAGCGAGCGTGATTAATATACTTTAATTACCGTAAGTTAATTATCGCCTAATAAAGATATATGTATACATATATTTGAAACCAACTTCTGACACTCGATTATTTTATAATCCCACAATAAAAGCCATAAAAGTTCGAAAGGAAACAACGGTGGTCGCTAATAACTTTCCATCGACCTATTCTAGAACCGGCCGCTAATCGAACGGATCTCTGTTATTCTTTGAGCAGGCGCGTTTACGCAAAACTCCCACGCGCTGCGCGGCAAACCATTCACACTCGACCGCAGACGCTGCTGAGAATCAAGAGGTTGTCAAAATAGAAGCTGCGGTTCGTTACCCACGAACCCGGAGGAGGAAGCTGCAAAATCCAGGTAGCCGCCACGCCGGGCTATCTTTTGTCGGGACTAAATGGATTCCCGGAGAGAGAGAGAGAGAACGATGTTGCGCGCGCCTCACCGGTGCACAAGGTGCGAAGCACGCTTTAAAGAGGAAACACAAGCCTATTCGACCATTAAAACCGCATTTCGCGCCTGGAGATGCACACCGTCCGTCCTTTCACCGGCAGTTTCCCGATCGATCAAACTTGCTCCAGCAAATCCGCGTTACACCTTCCGGTAAACCTTAGTCCACAGAATGCAATCGGTATACACGCGAGATTAGAAGCCTGACGATCGGAGGAGCTACACCTTGAATTATTTCAAACAATGTTTACATTACTCTCTTGTATCGAAGAAATTTTTCTATACAATTTCAATGTTGCAAGCAGGAACAATAAGTTCAACTTAAAGTAGTGAAGTAAATCGTGTAGATTGTCTTGTGTTTGGAGTAACAATAGCTTCGAGTGCAAAGGGTTAATAGGATTTATTTAATAATTGTTTAAATTCCTTTGGCTGAAACCTTTTTAGTGGATTTTTCAACAGCAGTTTCAATTAAGAGCCAACAAGTCACCTTCAGTAGCGTCATCCGAGAATTCTCTTACAGATCATGTGGTACATGTAGATTGTAAAAGATTTCCGAGCTTTCTTTTGGTGCGGTATTAACCCTTAGCACTCGAGTGGCGCCTCTAAAAATTGCTGTACTATTATTTAAATAATTGTTTACACTATTAGATATGTCAGTTTCTAACCAATTACTACACATTTAAGTATTGTATGAGGTATTATATCAATTTCATATTTATTAAATTTAAAAAATCATAGAGAATGGAAATATTGTAGGTCAGAAGAAACGTTTAATTTTCCAGTTAAAATAGCCCCGAGTGCAAAGGGTTAATCTTTTTTTTTTTATTTTTGAAATCTCATATGAGATTTATTACAACATAATGCTTAGTACAGAGCATTACATAACAGAGTATTAGTACAGAGTATATTGTATGGTATAACAAAAATATTATTTGCAATATAAAAATTAAAAATCCTTAGGCACGTAGGTTACATGTATTTAAAAAGGCTATTATACATGTATATATACAAGCACTAATATTGGGTTCAGCTATTAAGCAACCTATGTCCAATGGCAATTGGAAACCTGCTCTAATAAGGTTCTGGACAAGTTTGATCCTCTGATCTTTATATAGGTTGCACTGCCATAGAACATGGTTAAGCGTTTCCTGCTCCTGGTTACATTTACAATTGGGATTATCGATGATGCCAATCAATTTCATATTTATTAAATTTAAAAAATCATAGAGAATGGAAATATTGTAGGTCAGAAGAAACGTTTAATTTTCGAGTTAAAATAGCTTCGAGTGCAAAGGGTTAATTGTCTTCCGATAGCGTTAAGAATAAAAATGCTTCGGTACCTAAAATGAAAAAGAAAAAGTGAAGCACGGGAGGATCGAAGAGGAAAACGATGCGTAATTTCCAAGGTGAGAGGCGTTTTCACCGGCTTGCTGCCGATCGATTAATCTCGCTTCTTCTTCGGAACGATTGCAAATCGGTGTTGTACCTTGGAGGAGTCCCGGGTCCACGGAATCGTTACGCGAGATTAGAGACCGCGATTTATTAGTCGGTCGTCCCCGGCAGCGATGTCACGCGCTCCATAACTTATCGTTGGCCGGCGCGGCGCGGACGATGCAAGCGATACAGAGAATAGTCGTATATAACGAAGGTTATGGTGTTACCGGTGGATGGTGGAGTGGCACGGTGTCCAGTGACTCCCATGTCGGCTTGTTATCCGGACCGCCCCATCGTTATCTGCAATTACCCGAAAACAGCCCCTAGTTTATAAATTATAGACCACCCCGTCCCCATCCCCCGACCTCGTCCCCCATCCACAATCCCTGGCTGCCCTCCTCCCCTATAACCCCCTCCCCCATGAACCACCCTTCCTGTTTCTGCCCTGGCCCTTCCTCTAGCCTCTCCAGCTTCCGCCGGGATTACATCTGTCATCAAACGCAACCAATTACGCTCAATTATACTCCCGGCGAACCACCCCTTCCACGGTGATGACCCGTATCTCCCGATCGTCATCGTTCGACGTCGTTTGCCACAGAGACAACGTGTTCGCGTGGTCGTTATTATGGTTGCTCGAAGGTATGCACACCGAGAGACTACGATCTTCGAAAATTCGCGGGAGATCGACGGACGATCGAGGAACCGGTACGCGATTTTCCGAAGCTCCTTGGGGGATGACGAGTTGACTCTCGTTTTCAGGATTGCAAAGGTTGCGGGATGCGCCTTCTCGTTTCTCCATAACGCAGAGATGGGGTTTTCCAGTTGTCGAAAGCGCTAGATTGTATTTTCATGTTTACCCAATTTGTATTTTAACACTTTCACGGTAAACCTACCAAGCGAAACAACTGTGAAAAACCTGTCCTCAGTTTTGTCACCTGCTACATCTTGCACAAATATCTTTGGGAAAACTGAATGATAAATAGAGAAAGCAGAGGCTTTCAGCTGTAAAGTGAGTCCAAAATGACTGTACTATGGTTTCTTTTTTTTTTTAACGAAATTATCATAGTTCATATGTTGACAATTACTCGAGAATCTAGCGATCAAATATCATTTGATTCCTACTGCGATTGCTTCGAGATCTAAAGGCTCGATTCGGTCGATCGTTAATGGTCGTGGACCCGGCAATGAACTCGTTAATGTTTACAACGGCAGATGTCTGTTTCGCGACGTAGGAGAAGGGTGGTCACGCGACATAATAATTCCATGGCGTGGTAGCGCAGTGTCGGTGGAAAAGGGCGTGAAATGTACAGTCAAGCAGGCTTATACCCGTCGAAGGGAACCTAACTAAAAGGGAACCACCATCGCCCTTTACGCAACGCCTAGCACGGTTGTCAACAGTTCATTGTCGCAATGCCTATTGAAACGTCTCGGCGACAATAGTTCGAACAGGCCGATCGCATTGTCCCCGAGACACGACCCTCTAACTGTGGGTAGCGCGACCGGTCGAGAAAATCGCTTCGAACCGAGGATTACGTCTCGTAATCTCGGATCTTACGCGACCAGCTACCGCCTCGATAATCGCGAAATCTCGCACCCTGCTCGCCTAAACGTGAAATTTCAAAATTTCCTACACGCGTCCTACACAGGCATCTTACCAAAAGAGGATAACTCGAGCGCCACCCAAGCCGATTTTCCTGTGAAATCAGATGGTTTCTAGATGAAGAAAAAAATTATCCTCTTGAGAATAAACCTCGAAATTCAAGATGAAAATAAATGAAAGAGACTCTATCAAGTTCCTTAGCCTTAGTAAGTTGTCGAACATCTACAAACTGTATTAAAGTTGTTCATGGCTAAGGAAAGACACGATGATAAACGGCACGACTATAAATCTGTGGTTATCAGGGATTATGATAATAAGTAATTAAATACACAAAAAATTATTAAATTGAAATACTAAAAATCAACAGGATTAGGAAATTCCGAGATCGAGTTACTGTATTCAGAACTAACAATAGAATTCGAAACCAACCAGGACGAAACCAACGAGGACGACGACGTTGATACAGAAGATATGGACCACTCCTGGATAGAGTTTGATTTGCGAAGAAAGAAAGCACTCCTGAAATATGAACCTAGGACCGGCGCACAAGATATAAGCATCCAAAATTGGCGTACCGTTTATAGAGATAGTATTTTTAAAAATTTTGTTTACTTTACCGTCGCATCAACTGCTAATGGTTACTAGCAACAGGACCTACCAGTGTTTTATTAAAGTGAGTTCAAAACCTACCTTGGGCACCACAATACATTACATGGCACTGGAATATTTCCAGAGGTATTGGGGCGGCAGGATCGAACATCCACAACCACGGTGTCCGGCAGTCGCGCGCTCTAACTACTGAACCACTGCGCCACTGCTGTTCACAGTTAATCAAACGAAAGAGTTTCAAAAGAATTTCTATGGCCACTGTTAAAAATCATTTTTGGATTATAAAACACAAGGATAGACCATTATAAAATATATCTAATAATCTTATACTGACTGGTCATTTTATATATGTTTTTTTATATTTTATATACTATATATATGCGCGAATCGAATAAAGGAAAGACGAAAAATAATAAACAGAATTGTTTATTTTAGTTCCATTGATTTCAGTAAACGAAACACTGATATAATTCTTAAGGCCAATCTATGTATAATGCCGCATGTCACAATTTCAAGGAGTTTATGTGTTAATTGAGTTTTAGTAGTTTTACAGTATAGGAATTACGTATTTACCAGAAAAAAAAGTCAGGAAAACAAATTCGAAAAAGGCTCGAAACAATAATGCAATTTAATCGATGTCCTACGGCAAAGCTTTAGCGATCAAAACTGTAAACGGATAATAAAACTTTAAATGAATGTATGTGACATGGGGCGTTCTTCCTGACCAGCACAGATATAGCCCCAAGTGTCCTCTTTACGGACTGGATTTTTAAAATACGGATACTTCAAACTTGGCGACATGAAAGTTATTTGAAGTGAACGCTGCACCGAAATATGTCGCGCGATGGCCGTCCTCTCGCCACAATGGGCCAGATCGACGCGCTAGCTGTTCATGAGTTAAAAAAATCAAAGTCCACATATCGATTTTTAACGAATTTACAATTTTGATCAATTGTTATTTAAAAAACACTTTTGCAAATTACCACATTAATTTCAACGTTTCGATCTTACTTTAGATCATTGTCAAGGAGTAATTGTGTCTGTAAATTATTATACTGCATATTAAACTAGATTGAGGAAATGTATATCTATGTTGAGAACGCCCCAGGAACTAAACATTAACGTTCATAATTTATTATTAAAAAATTAATTAGTAGCCTAAAGAAAATCGTCGAAGTTTTTCACCTTTGACAAGGGATAAGTTAAAAAGTTCATAAAAGTGCATGCTCTAACAAAGTGGAACATTTTCAGGAACGTCTCCTCTAAAAGATCCTGCAAAGTTCTCGTCTCAGCTCACCCCCGTTTCGAAATTACGATGGTTCTAGTCGTCGCGTGACACGCAATTGTAACAGCATGTTTTTGATTTCTCATTAATTTTAACAAAATTCGTTGATTCAAAATTTATGGATTACTCTTGTTCGTATACCTGACCAGCCAGTTTTCAATTACTATTCATTATTCACACGATTTTCAGACATTTCCGGTGGCGTGGCAAAAAAACGTTTCGTACAAAAAGTAATCAGTAGTTTAGTCTTCTACTCCATATAAACAATTTAAAGAATTTCTTTTTTTTTATAAAAAAATTGAGGTCACCTTGATTATTTATTTATCACTATATATTTTTCATTTCAGAACATTATAGCGGAGGCCAAGACGAATCCAACGACCTATTTACTGTGGTCTTTAAGTTTTTAAATAATGGGGAAATAGGCGTGAACAGCTAGCGGGTCGATCTGGCCCACTGTGCGTCGCGTCGGACGAAACTAGAAGGGTCTCACAGACGGGCCTACCCACACATTTGATATGTCGGACCGAAGTCTCTGACGTCACCAGAACGGTAGGACGTCGGATCCATCCACTGGGACCACGCCCTAACGATCGCGGTCCTCGATCGTCTATCCCCTAACCGTTGATAATATTTATATATAATAAGATTGGCTTTAGCACAAAAATACATCTTCGTAATTACATGTAGACCATCTCCGTGGTAAGATCGGAGCACCTGTAAGTAACGATCTCGCAGCATAAAAAGTTCAAACGTCGAAACGTCTCGCGTCTATCTATCTATCTATCTATCTATCTATCTCTCTATCTCTCTCTCACACACACTCTCGCGGGCGCTTTCTCTCTCTCTCGTTTTCTCGTTCTGAAATTCTTCGAATCGCGCGAAAAGGAAAAGACATTCCTCCGTTCTGCCGACGCAGACGTGTCGGAGCAGCACAGGCGATCCTAACAAACGTTGACTTCGTCACACAGAAACGCGATACGCGATGCTCGTTTAATTATACATATAATACGTATATGCACGCGTGGTACTGTAATGCACGCACTGTTTAATGTTATGTATTGTTATGCATGTATTTATATATTTACACGCGAAGTTTCAACTTTTTTGTTCTTTTTAATATTCGCTTGGAAGACAGAGGTTCATATGTTTACGCACATATCGATACAATTGTAATAAATTGATATGCGCACGTTAACGTATGCGAGCGGTCAGCGCGCCGCGCCGGCCGGCATACACGCGAAACACATACAGGTTACTCTTAAGTATGCAATTCACTCGGTTAAAACTATAGCTACGTTTCTTTTTATTTCTTTTTTTTTGTTCTTCCAACGGGATTGGAGAGAAACGTTCGACTTCATTTGACACCGTCGTCGTTGTCTATTCGTTCTAATTTTTCCGTTGCCTCGCTATTTCCCGCGATGGGAGAAGGGAACGGGGGCTACGAGAAAAAATCCTCGAACTCTCGAACGCACGAGGAGCGATAAAGATTGATTATAATCTAAGCCAGGTGTTCTTAAACTTATGTAGTCCGAGGCCCCCCTCCTCTTGAATAACATTCTTTTTTTCCGAAACCCATCCCAACTCTAGGCATGTTATTTATTGTAGTTATTTGAACAAAAGCGAAAAGTTGGGGAATGTAAAGTTAATGTCAAATTTTCTTTCGCGGACCACAGTTTAAGAACCTCTGATCTAAGCCGTTCTCGCATACTCTTCCGGAATTCGTCACGGTCGTCCCGGGAACGAGTCTCGTTCATTAACGCGTGTAGTTTTAACATCGTTGATATGGTCTATTCATCGACTAACAATGATTGCTGTTCGTGATATGTTTTTTTTTTTGTAAAGGGATCTTTCGAACAAAAGAAAAAACACTCGCGGTCGCCGAAGTTCGCGACGGTGTCGAGAGAAGAAGGTACGGTGTCGGGACAAGACGGAGGCCGATCGACCGCGAGATCTTGCGATCGAATTTGGATCGTCTTGGCATTTCACCGCGAACGAGGAAGCCGGATCGCGAGCTTCGCCGATTGCTGCAACATATTTACAAGATATTTTACATCGACGATCGGAAAACGTTCGAAATTAGACGATCTACAGCGATCGCGATACCACGTAGCAGTCGAACAAGGGACCACGAAGAGCGAAATCATTCAGGAATACCTCGATCCCGATAAAAGCGAACGATCAAAAACCGAATGATACCGGGTCGGGGCGAAAATCTTGGACATCAAGATGTGTTCGTGTGCGTTTAGCGATAAAAGAGGTCAGACGTGGACACAGTGGAAAAACGTGAGGAGACGAACACGACGACAGCGTTCTTCGCCTCTTTTCTCCTTGTACTACATTACTATAACATCGAGTCAGACTCGCGATGAAGATTTCGAACAGGATCTACTAAATATGTATGTTACGAGCGGACTGCGGATCTTTATGCGAAATAAAAACATTTTGCATTGATTGCGGGAAGCAGGAATAACGTAAAAATTGATTTAATCCCTTAACGATTTTGTTAAATTAAAAGCAACATTTACAACATTAAATTTAACAAATTTTTTACACTTTTACATTTCACCCAACCAATTTCTTGGTCAATGCATAAAGATCCGCGATCTAGTTATGAATTTCTCTTTTAGATCGAAATGAAATTCTATCGTCATCGTTGTCGATATAATAACCATTAGAGAATACATAGGTACGCAGTAAATACAAACTTGCTTGTTCTTTTACGAAATGATCAACGACAAAGACGTTCTAGACGTTGCAGTCGTGAAATAAATCGTAGCACAAGGAGTTAACACGTTCACTATCAGCATTTCCTCTGCTGCTAACTTGTATTGATGTTTCATCATACGCAACGTACCTCCTTCGTGAAATATCGAAACGATTTAGAAGAAGAAAGTCGCAGAATCCTTAAATATTGTGCCGTATACACAGAAAGATTGTGGACATCGCGTATTCGTGACAGTGGTAGCGAACGTGTTAAGCAATGTCCACGCCGAAGCAACTTCCTTTGTCACTCCTTGTTCTCTTCATCTTCGATTCTATAAAAAGGAAGATAGCAAACGGTATCGTTTCAGCGTGGACACGGTTTTTCGAAACGGCGAGACATGTCTCACAACGACGGAAGCAGACCGACAGAAATTGCTACGTGTAAATCAAGTCGGACGAGATTAGCCCGCGGATTTTCGTAAAGTGGAAAACGTTAACCGAACTCGACGGTGTACATTCTATCAAACTAGATCGAGGAATATTTCAACGATAAGGAATCTTCCGGTCAACGAAAGACGCTTCACGCGGAGAAGATCCGCAGGCTAACTGTGTATGATAATAATGATAATAACAAGAATAACAATATAGTATTATGCATACGTTGAAATTGGAGAAACAGAATACGCGACGAGGATCGTCCGTCGAACGACCTACAATCGGTGTACAAAGTATTCGTAGACATTTTTCGAACAAATAACTGTTTAACGAAATTTAAAAATCGTTACCTTTACTTTCTCCTCCGCGATTGCGACCAATAACAGTTGAAAAGAACAAATTACTTCTGACATCTGAAAAAGACTCGAGCTGTCGGGTCGAATTTTGAAAAAGTTATTCGTTTTTGAAAGGTGTACGAATACTTTGTACACCACTGACCGTAGTTCCTTGAGAAATATTTTTCAGCTGCCGGAGGGCTTCATACTCGGATCGGTGTCATAGCGGTGACACCGACGCCATATTGTTATCGAAATCGCGACGGGAAACTAGCGAATTCACGGAGTCCGGCTCCGTGGATTCACGAGGTTCAGAGGATACGCCGTTACGAGGCTAATCGATGCGTCCTTCCTCGATGTCGCGCGTCGTGTGGATCGTTGACGGATCGCGGAGAACGTCGCGACGAGATCTAGCCGAAGCGGACGATCGATGGAGATTGTAATAATCGGCCTGGCGACGGAGGATGAGGATGATGGTAAAGCAATCGATCGCCACCGACAACCTCGGAGCTGATGGGGGGTCTTCTCGTTGCTCGACGGCTGGAGACCTCCCGTCGATGCTTCTTCTCTTACTCCATGGTGTCGTACTTTACCTTTTTCACCTTGAAGTAGCGGTAGCCAGCGTAGCCGGTGATAGTGAGTAGTACAGCGGCTGCCAATGTCGAGCCGACAGCGACCGGCGCGGTTTCGTCGCGGAATCCGCGCGCGCTCAGCGCCGTGCAGGAAAACTCGGACGCGAACTCGTTGTTCTTAAACTTGAACGGTTGCAGCTTCATGTCTCTGGAATTTCGAAATACCCGTCAGTCAATTTTCGCAACTTTGCCAAAGTTGTGTTGCGCGGTACATATTTCATTTAAAAAAAGAAAAAAAAAACTGGAAAAACTCCACATTCGTGTATGTATACAATTTTTAGTTTGCATAAAGATCAGCCGTTTAGTAATTACTAGGCTGCGGATCTTTATGCGTTTATAGGGAAATTGTGTAGATGAGAATTGTTGGAAAATTGAAAAACTTGAAGATGTCAATATATGATCCCTCCTCTGTTACAATCATTAAGGGAAAAAATAATTGTTATTTTGAATAAAGATCCGCAGTCTAGTGATTATTGCGAAATGTTGATTAATATGCCAAGTGTGATTTATGTATATGCATTGTTCTACTAGTATGTTATCTAATATTTTTAATAGCGCTTTTCTATTATTAATAACGCATGGTTTGCGTCACCAGGCGTACGAACTGAATATAGGATATGTTGTAGCTTAATAACAGGACGATATTATGGTTTTAAATCGATAAATAAGGCTGGAATAGATTTTTCCCGGTTTCGTGGGCCAGATACCAAACCTTGCGACATTTCGAGAGATTTCAAGAAGTTTTACCTGAGAAGCACGCTGGCTTGGTGCTTGCCATCGGTCAGGGTAACGGTCGTCTCCCCGGGGCAGGAATACGACTTGCCAACCGGTGTCGGGAACAGCATGGCGCTGTGCTTCTGACCGGTGTTCACTCGAATCGTCTTGTCTAGAGAAGGAAACAAAATTGGAGTCGATCGATCGTTGAATGGGAACAACTCGACTCGACGCTTCGCTAAGAGAGACTGAAGTCACTTACTTGGCTGATCGATGTGCTCGAAGTGTCGGTCGCTGGAGTTGTAGGTCAGCTCGATCTTCTCGACGTACCACCGCTCTCCACCGGGAGTCTGAAATATTCAGCGTTTAGGTACCATTTCACAATGATTAGATACATTTCGACCATTCAATCTATACTAGTTTCTGGTTGTTTACACAAGGGATCTCCAAACTACGTAATAAACAGTCTTCCAACAAGAGTGATAGATCTTTCACAGCCGTTCGTTATTCAATTGTTAGTGTCACATGTTATTTGTACTCGATAAGTACTGAATGCGTTGAAATTATTGAAATGTATCGCTTTTATTGTTTATTCCAATAAATCACCGGTAAGATACGACCTGGTTTATGTGCCAAAGTCATCGAAATCGCGGTGGTCATTTATATGACATTGTAATTGAGTGCACTTTAAAATAAAATCAGCGAGTACTAGATCATCTTCTGTATTTTTCGTTTTCAATTCAAAGTTCTATCGCTCTTATTGATAGACCCTGGTCGTACAGTGAATCGGAGAGTCAGCAGACTCCTACTGTCCGATCGATTCACTTATCAGAATCGTCTCGTGCACCGGAAAGGACAGTTCAGATAAACGAAGTCCCACTGTACTAAAATCGATTACCTTGGCAAAGCTCCACAAAAGGACGAACGCCTTCCACTTTAAGGACATCGTGACCGTGTTCTCATTGTTACAGTTGCCGGTCACTGTAGCCTCGTTTGGAACGTAAATGTCCGCCACCTGGGAAAGATATCGACCACATTAATTCACCAGAAACACGAATTCTTCGTATCAAGAGAAAGAGAGAGAGAGAGAGAGAGAGAGAGAGAGAGAGAGAGATCGATGCTTACTTGATCTTCTCCAAGGCTCGTGCGATATTTCACGGAGATCAGAGCATCCACCTGCAAGAGAATGCAGGCCTGACCGTTGCTACGGTCCAAACGGTACAGTGGCTTTTCCGTCGAAAATGATCTATGTGTTGTTGTTGTCGTCTCCAGAAGCATCGTGGTCGTGCTTGTCAGCTCAAAGTTCAAAATATCGTTGCCGTTAAAATCTGGGCTCTTCAAAAACGAAACTTGCCAGTTTACTTCGTTCGTCAGAATACACAAGAGGATTTCTACGAAAGCGTCCGATGCGTTGCAGCGTGCTCTAGCTTGACGAGAAGCAACAGGCAAGCTTTACCTTTCTCAACTATTCTACGGGGATCTTGAACGACGGTGATTCAACAATTACAAAGTTTGTTCTAGTAACAGCAGAGTAATTAGAATTTCTTTCAGTACACCAAAATTGAACTGGACGTTCTTAATTCTCTTATTCATTCAATCGATAAGTCTTTTATTAACTATGTTGTTTATAATCAACGAATTCATTCCTAGAATGTTCCTACTTACTATAGAATCGAAATAAAATTCTATTTTGTTGTTGTTCGTGCACGCTATTAGAGACACACGATAGATATAAACTATAAATAAACGTAAACTACAAAGAAAGTCCTAAGCGGAAGGAGTTAATTCTATGTTCCCGTGTCTAGTAAATTCCTCTTAACAATTACAAGAGTTTGATCAACGAATCAAGTTCATCGAGAAGCAAAAAACGCTTAGTGGAAAAAAAGAAACAATGAAATCGCAATTAGTTTAGGATTGCCGCGGCAAACCGTACAGCGAACAATTATCGAATCACCTCCGTGCTCTCCGAAGGTTTTGCCAATCGAATGCCAGCAACTATTCCGCGATTGTTACAACTACCGACTCGTGTATCGATCGAGGGGAAAAGTATCGCGACCGACTAGTTCGACGCGGACTTCCCCAATTCGACTGAAACGTTCTAACGTAGGAGCGACAAGTCGCATAGCGTTTTGTAGTTCGATCGTGCAGAAAGGCCGCGGATGATTGTTGTTTACGTTGCGAGAACGGGGTTATCTTACCGAAGCCTGCCTGGCCTTCGAGGCGGGCAAGCTGATTATCAATTTCGGTGCCCTGCGTGTCGTGTAGAGTTGGTCCTCGAAGTTTTGTGGCAGCGGCGAAGGGCTTGGTACTGTTGGTACGCTGATCGCCGAAGTCGAGACACACCCTGCGGAAAGGTCATTCGTTAGCCGTTAGGCGATAGGGCTAGCCAGTTTCCGCTGCACGCGACGCTTTTTCCGGCACGAAGCCCGTCTTTAACAATGACTTTTTCACGAGCTCGTTACGCCCGTTCCTTGAACCGGAATCCGTTCAGCGAGGTAGTTCACTCGCTCTCGACGGAGTCGAAAGTTTCGGCTCTGAACCGAAGGCAGATGCAAAAGGTAGCATTGTCGTGCCTCCCAAGAGGCGGGCATCACGCGACCAACCCGCTCACGCAGCAGTATTTTTCTTTAATTACCGGGGCTAATCAGCCGAATGCAATCGCATCTCGAGATTAGAAAAAAAAGCTGAAACCCGTGTACGCGAGGTTGCTCGATAGGGGTCGTGTTTCTTAGAAGCGAAGAACATTCTGAAATGTGTCAGCATCGAAAACTACGTCTCTCGAAGGGGTAGTTTGACAAAAGGCTTCGTTGGATAGGTTTAAAGCACGGGGAGATTATATTGCGACGCGAGTACGCGAGAAGCCGTAGATGTTTCCGTCGCGAAGATCCAAAATCGTGTAACTTTAACTAGGAGGTACTCACATAGTATGAAGATGGCCTTGGTGTAATCCACGCGACGCGCCATCGTGTCCTCTTGCTGACTGGTTTCGCGATTCCGGAGACCACGGGGCAGCAAGGAAAGGATTTTTTTTAAAAAAAGAATGGTACGTCTAGCCGCGGCCAGTTGCACGCAACACTGTTCTGTCGAGACGACGTCCGCGGAACTTGTGAGGCGAGCGAGGTCACAGTGCTGCCAGATGAGGGGAATCACGGTGACATGATGTACCCCCTCTCTGATGACCAGAGTAATATGTGCACGCGCAGCGTGTGTACGGCTTAGTGCGGGGGACGTTAGATGGTCACTGATATATATACTAGTACATACTAGTATATATACTAGTATTACTATAGTATAGTAGTACTATATATCAGTGTAGATAGTGATGGAATAGGATAGTGGAAGGGGAAAGGGAGGAGAGTATTTCCGAGAATTTGGGTACCGTTTGGTACCCATCTGGCAGCACTGAGCGAGGAAACTCGGGCGCAGGTGGATCGATAGTGGGAGCTTTCAGCATGCGCTGCCGATGCTCTCCTATGTCTACGTTGTAGGACGCGTATACTGTGCGGAGATCAGAGGGTGGACAGGAACAGGAGAGGGATCATTCTCTCCCTTCGATCCCTTCCTCGTAAGAACACTTCCGCCGACGACAAATCGAAATCGACCCGGAAAACGATCGGACTCGCATTTCTGGTCATCTTCTTGCGATAAGATGCGAACATGGACTAGCGACTTGCGACGTTTCTTTGCGAGAGCAACTCGAAGAAACATTCAAAATATATATATTGTTTTTCGCAAAAAATTGTGCGAGAACAAGTTACTTGCTAGTGTATTCGTAGTTTTAGTCTGTGTAGCCTTGTCAATACAATTTCAACGGGAAGTATATTCGGTGTAAGTTTGTCGGTGACGTCGAGCGTCGGGCGTCGGCGTCGCGTCGTCGCAAAAGGGTTGGCGTGTGTTGCGTTGGTGTTGGTTTTTCTCTTCATTCATGTCGTACGCCCTAGCTCTCTGTGCCACATGGACTACGACTAAAATTCAGTCGGAGTGACTGAATGGATGGTATCGACGTGTTCACGGAATTGATTTTCCAATTTGCCACGTTTACGGGAAACACGATGACTTTGGTTTTTTTTCTTGGGTCTGGGGAAACGGGGGCATGATGCTGCGACATCTTTCCGGTAAGGGTTGAAGGGCACCGGAAATAGTATCCGAGGACAGGTTTGGCGCATCGTAACGACGCGTGGGCGATCCATGACACGGGTAAAGTTCAAACAGCCATTTCCAGACAGAGCCGCTTCGTCAAACTTGCAGAAAGTGAACGTTGTTGCGAGGGCGTGATACAGTAAGGTGTTTTACAAAATTTATTATTGTAGCTTCATTGTCTTTATGAACGTCCCACGCAGTTCCGCAAGCTTCTGTTCATTTTCTCTGTTGTGTTCCAGCCGCGAAATGGTTTTGGTTGTGTAGTCAGCTGTTAATTAAAATTAAAAAGAATTAAGATACATGTATGTATTCATAGATTTATTCGGTAACTCATCTTTCATTCTGTTCTATTTATAATTTTTACAATAGAAATTAGAAAATGTATGTAGTAAAGTAAATGTGACGTTACAATAAAGATTAATGCACCCAACCTGGATACAACTTTGTGGGTACGAATGAAATATATAAGTTAAAGGAAAACGTGAAAATGCAATGGCTGATTTATAGTTCTGTTTCTAATTTCACGAGATTTGACACGATAAATCCAATACCTTACTGATTTTAGTCATTGAAGGTTGGTTATTTTATCGATATAGAAATTGCAGACTGATTCTAGCGCCATCTTGTAATGAACGGAAGAAATTTGTGGAACAGTTTGTAGAGAAGCTGCTGTACCTCCTCCGTAATAATAAAAGTAAACGAAGAAAAACAACACATTTTACGTTCTGTCCCGTCCCGTGAATTCGGCGCAGAATCGTGAACGTTAGCTAAAAGTCTATTATTCGCAAAACGGATTGACAAAGATTGTTTTCCCTGTGGAAGATTATGTTGGCTCTTCGAGTAAGGGTTTACACTTCAGTGCCGAGTAAAACACGCAGTGTGACGACAGTTTTCAATAACATTCGAAACTAATGTATTATAAATAATATCATTCGAATAAATTATCATTATTTAGTAGCTACTATAAATTGTCAGTACACGATTGAATAATTGCAATCCTGATATGTTCGTGCGGTACACGTGAATGACTAAACCAGAGAGGAAATTTCCTCTCTGACTAAACGCACTCGTGAACGATGCGTACCGAATAACTTTTAATTCTTGATTTTCTAAAACGTACCATATATTCCTGGAGGAATTAATAAATTTACACAATTGTAAATGTACACAATTTGTCTGATCGCGCAAGAGGGGATAATAGATTGCCCATAGAATGTTTTAATATTGGAGAATATCTCGATCGCCATATTGAAACGAATGTGCCATCTGGTAGAAAATCTGCGAATCGAAATTGCGTTTGCAGAGACCTCACGAGAAATTGAATGGGACTAACCTCGTATCAGTTTTATTTGATCGAGCCAGAAATTCTTTTTCATTTTCAGATAAGAATACTTGATCGATTTTCAATTGCTACTATATTAGGACTGGCAGTCCAAAATTCATTGCTAGGAAGAAACCTTGCCACAACCCCTGTCACCAAGGGAAACATGTCGTTCGAAGCTGAAAAGCGTAATACACAAGATTATTTTGTTTATACTTTGGTTATGTACACGCCGGATGTTTCGATCTATTTATGTATCAACGCATAGTACATCGAAACAAATGTCGAATTCTTATGATTGTTCTTTGTCGAATAGAGAAATTCTTGACGATGCCGTCGCAAGAGAAAAGAAAATATTATAAAGGAACTGTCAAAACGTTGGATCAGATACCGACGTTACTGGACTACTTCGATGAAAACAAAGAGAGGCTCATTGACAAAGACAACAAGGTCAGAAAGGTCGAAGGAATAGCGAAAAAAGTGTCCATATGGAGCGGTGACATCACTTCGTTAGAGATTGATGCCATCGTGAATGCAGCGAATTCCAGTCTCCTCGGCGGCGGCGGGGGTATGTTTTGGTATTCGTTAAAAAAAAAAACAGCTGGGTAAACAAGACAATTTTACTATATGCAATATTCTCCAGTTGATGGAGCTATTCACAGAGCCGCAGGACCAAATTTGAAGCGCGAGTGCGCCACATTGAAAGGATGTAAAGTAGGAGAAGCTAAGATAACCGGGGGTTATATGTTGCCTGCTAAATGTTAGTATACGGGACAGCTTTTAAGAAGCAGCAATCACATAGATGTACTCTTCTAGACGTCATTCATACGGTTGGTCCACAAGGATCCGGTAAAGACAAGTTGACCGCGTGTTATCAAAACAGCTTGGCCCTAGCGAGCGAGAACGGTTTGCGTTCGATAGCTTTCCCTTGCATATCGACAGGAATATATGGGTATCCTCAAGGACCAGCTGCGGAGACAGCTATGACTACTGTCAAGGAGTTCTTGGAAAAGAAAAGCGACGCGGTAAGATTTGAAAGAAACGAGAAGCTTGTTAGAATAGATACTTTTTATATTGAGATCGTATGAATTGTATTTGCAGTTGGACAGGGTCATATTCTGTGTGTTCTTGAAGAGCGATGGGGACTTGTACGAAGACTTGGCAACGATGTATTTGACAGACGAATAAGGGCGCATATTTTTTAATTATCCAAACCGAATCGAGTGCGAACATTTTAAAACTGTATGAGAGCGAGTGTGAGAAATAATATACTTGAGAAATGATCATCACAGATGTTCTTTCCCTGACGCGACCCTTGGCGATTAGAAGAACAAGTAGAGAAGCATAGATAGGTTGATTGTTTCAGTAAACCTGAACAGTAGAGGAGCAAGCTCCAACTAATCTCTTTAAAAGTCTTACGTACTAGATTGTATATAATAGTATAGCTTATAGCGTCGTTAGATTTGTATTTTTTTAAATACCACAGTTTGGAAAACCCTGTCCTACACGATCTCTATCCCTGCTTGGAACAGTCAATGGGAGCTAGACAATCGCGACTTTACTCTACATTACTCACTGGGGACGAGAAACAATTCTAACTAGCCTAAATAGCGCAGATCTTAAAGTCAAACAACATATGTTTAAGTATTTTCTTGTAGTACTGTGAGATGTAAAACGGAACTCGAATAGTTTTCAAGTGGTGGACAAGTGGGCAAGTTACAATATCGAGTTCGAGTGTCAATCGAGGATTTGAAATTTGGCGGTGAAAGAACGCGTAGCCCGTGGCCGAGCGGTGACCGGATTGGCTGGCGACTCGAGCGCCCGAGATTTACGGTTCGTCCGCATCGTGGTTCGACTGGACGACGGCGCGTCGCCATCTTGAAAAATCGAAGTGTGGTAATGTCTGTATGTGGTAATAGGTGGGGGACAGTCGTTAATGTGGTGCGTCTCGTACGGAAAATCTGTCACAAATGGGTAAATATCTTTTGCATTGAAGTCGCTGGTACCGTGGGTCGGCCGGTCTCGTGGTTATCGCGAATCCCGAAACGCCTGGACGCTGTTAAAAGAAGCACACCCATAGCTGGCCACTGGTACTCTCGCCGATCTGTCGTGGCGAAGGTGCGCTCTCTCGAGCGAGATCGCGGCTAGTGAACATACACACAGTGCGTGCGTCCTCGCGAGAAGAGAAGAGAGTATACAGTGTCTCGTTATCCGCGGACGTTTTTGCCACGGCTCCTCCCGCGTATATCGGTTCCGGTGGCCGTGATTCCGAGTCGACCGTTTTAGCTGCGTGTACCGTCCCGACGTTCTGTTAGTTCTGTATATGTCGCATCTTTGAACGTTTGGAGCGAAAAGTGTGTGCGTGCTTGTGTGCGTGAGTGCGTGTGCGCTCTCTCTCTCTCTCTCCCTCCTTGTCTTTCTTTCTCTCTCTCTCTTTCTCTCTCGATTCTGTCTGTCTCTGTCCGTCTCTCCTGTACTCGGCATGAAAATTCACGGCTACCTCGCCCCGTGAACGGTGAACGTGTAACGATCGTGTGGTTAGAAGAGAGCGAAGGGAAACGACGAGACGGTGCGGTGTGTGTCCGCGGGAGATTGCAAACGGCGCTTGTTATCCTCGCCGAAGAACGGGTTCCGCTGTTCGGTGTGCGCGGATCTCTTTCTCCCGATCGAAACAGCCCGAGCAAAAGCGGACGTACCACGGACTCGGAGTCCCGTAATCCTGAATGGCCGCCGCCACCGCTTTCTAGGTTACTGACGGACACCCGGAGAGAGAGAGCAACGGAGAGAATATCGTCAGGTGTGGAACAGAGAGAGGAGAAAAGGCCGAGAGCACGGTGGACTGACTGCGGTGGAAGCCCGAGAGAGAGAGAGAATAGAGAGGGATAGCAGTTTTTTTGCGGCGGAGAGAGAGAGAGAGAGAGACGCGGCGGCTCGTGTGGCTCAAGAGGAAAAGAGGAAGAAAAGACGGAGCGAGCGAACGCGAGGAAAGCTCGCTTGCTCGCATACTCGACCATACACGAGCGAGCACCGATGTGCGACCACCGAGGTACGCGATCACCATCACCCGGCTGGATTTCTCGCGTTCGTCGCCGATCTCTGATCGGGGACTCGCTGCATGTGGCGGGCAAGGCTTAAATCGCTGCTACCATTGCCACCACCACCACCACCGTCACCGCCACCGCTGTCTTCGTCGCACACGTCGACATCGACATCGACATCGAGGCCGAGACTTTACCTTAAAGATATAAACGCTACCGCGCGTTTAAAACGTTTGATCGCCTGCACATCGTTTTGTCTCGTCGTCGTCGTCGTCGTCGTCGTCGTCGTCGTCGTCTCGTTGTCGTGTCTACATGCATCATCCTCGTTGGTCGACAAACACCCAGTGATACAGTCACCGCGAGCTAGCTCTCGTCGAACGCGTCCTACCTACCGACTGGTAGTAAGTGGGTGTGGGTTCCCGTTCGTATGGCTGTGTGTGCGTGCGCGTGTGCTGCTGCTGCTCGCGTCTACGTACCCTGTGTACCTGCGCTCGCGTGCGTACCTACCACCTATGTATGACTGTCCGCGCTTATGTGCACGATACTGTAACCCTGGTAAGTATTAACAAAAACGACGGATTTTCACGAGCTGCCACCGTCACCGTTGCGATTGTCGGTAAAAAAGATTGCTCTCGGAAAGTCGGCTCGCATTTTCTCTACCCGTGTTTGTCGGTCTCTCTCTCTCTCTCTTCCTCTCTCTCTCTCTCTATTTTGCTCTCTGTCACGCTTGCATGCTCACAGACATACGTACACGCACTCGATTTGGCTTCGAAAAGGCTTCCCCCTCTGTAGACCTCTTCACCGGCGGCTTCACCTTTTATTTTCGCCCTCGTAGTCGCCGTATACTATCAACTTTACATTTTCTCGCTTCTCGACTGTCACTGGCCAGCCAAATCTGTCTCTGTCGTTGACGCCACCCGTTACCAGCAACCATTATTGGCTGTTAATCTTCTCTGTTGCTCGACCGAGTGCGCTGCCAAATTGTTAGTTTGTTGTACGGGTGTGTTGGTCGAACAGTACGGAGATACGGAAATTAAGCGGAGGTTGGCTTTGGACACTTTGAAATTAACCCCACCTCCCTACGTCTCCATTTTGCCTATCGATAATCTTGATGAACTCGTTTCACGTAGAGCACGTCGGTTTTCTTGGTTTCGGTGTTCAGCAAGCTTGACGTTTCTCTTGGAAACCATTTATTGGTAATGGGATTAAAAGTATCTTTGGCTGATTTTCTAGTGCATTGACAAATTTACGAAGAAGCCCCCGACTGTGACTGTTTGACTTTTAAAGAACTTTTAAGTCATCGCCAGTGGAAACGTTTACCCTTCGACGACAGGACTTGTAATCGTTATTTCAATTCTGCAGATCGAATCATGTAGATAACTGTTGCATTACGGGCAACGGGAAGTTTAGTATTTCTAGTCATTCTACAAGAAGTACGTAGATTGACAAATAAGAGTTATAAAGAAGGGATAATAGTCTGTTTGACGGAGAGAGAGAGGAAGAGAGAGAGAGAGAGAGAGAGAGAGAGAGAGAGAGAGAGAGAGTGATTAATGGACTGTAGATTTTATGCATTTATGACGAACATTAATAAGCGATATTCCGAGGGGTGAAGACATCGGAAGTGTTCAAGAATATCGTATTACTTTTCATTTATTCCGACTACTGAACGAAATACAGTTTCATTTAAATCCTGTATCCTACAACCGACGTAGAACACTTTTATTTCGCATAAAGATCCGTAGCCTAGCGATCAGACATAAAAAAAAAACGCCGAAGAATCAAAATCATGATAAGTTTCTACGTAAACTAAACGTCTGCTCGCGTCTAGGGAGCAGTTCCGCTTCGAATTGGCATTTCGGTTATAATCGACGTTGCGGATTGGATCTTCGGTTCGAAAAGCAGGCTGCATCGGCTATCTCGTTGTATAATGGCCATACGTGGCCATATGTGCCTGATCGTTTGACAACTCGGACGCCTTCTTCAGCCCGCCCACTTCCTCGTGTCCGCCGGGCAACCTGCGAAGCCCCAAAGCCGCTCGAATTGCGTGTTTTTTTTTCCTCTCTCTTTCTCTCTCTTCTCCTTTTTTTATTTAGCCTTCCGTCCCTTTGTCTCGTTCGCCAAGAGTCACCCACGCCAAGCTACCGTGTGCGTTCTCTCCCCTCGTGTGTAACCTTTTGTGAATCCGCCTCGTTCGAAGCGGCGCATCGTTTTTTCCCCGCCCCGTGTGTGTGTATGTGTCTTGCGCGTACACTATAATGTACGCGAATACGAACACGAACGGAGGTGCACCCTAACGCTAGCAAAGGTTTCCACACCGGGAACACGTATAGCAGCGCGGAGTTTGCGAATTGTACGCGAAACGTGTGCTCGTTATCGATTTTCCGGCGCAGCTATTCGCGAAGCAGAGCCCGAAGAAGGCGAAAGAACGCTCGCGCGCTCTCCGAATGTAATGGTTTCCGATAATCCTGCTATCGAAACGGCTCCAAGTTGACCCGCGGATATAATTACGGTGCGAGCGACGATTGGATCGAGCCGACGACCGTCCAGAGCCTTTTACACCGAGAAAATGGCTGCACGCTCGCGATTCCGTTCCCCTCTCCTGCCGGAAATACTGTAAATAATTAGCAGCTCGAGTTGCTCGTGGCTATCCGACTACTCTGCGCGACGAACCGTTTCTCGATATCAGAATAAGGTAGAAACGTTGCAGAACGCTAGATGCTGAACTGCACTTTTCGTACAACCTTACCGTTCAAACTACGTACCATCCATCGGATCTTTTTCTTAAATTCTCGAGAACATTCGCTTATCAACGATATCAGGCTACTGCATACATCTTTTCGTATTGTAATACAGCCAAAAAAATCATACAAGTTTTAGGGAATCGTTGCGAAAGGGAATCTTCAAATCTGTGGTAGAATTGTAGTCCACTGACGTTTTTTTAAAACATCTTTATCGAGGTTTCAAGTCGTAGAATTTTTGGGGAAAAACGTTTCCTCGGTTTCTCATCACACCTGCTGCATCACATTGTTTCTGTTCTTTTTTAGTATGTAAGAGTTTGATATGATACTCGGGGTGCAATCTTGGATGCAACTTTAGTTAGAACTTGTTTGTACCGGGTCCCTTAAATCCAGGCTTTCAAGTCCCGTAATATTGATTGATAGCACTGCGGAAGACGAGGACCATTGGTTCGTGCGAACCAATTGTAATTTCGTTTAATCCTTGAATGGACCATTGAGACCATCGGAACCCTATGCAATTTTAAACTAATGATTCTTTAATGCGTGCCGATATTCAATACTTTAGCCGCCCCACTAGTTTCATTGATGTTTCGGACGCTGCAACGATTCATTTCTTCTTACCCATTCGGTAACGACCTATCGCACATCTAATTCTCTATAGTCATTACTAGACGAAGCTTCTTGATGTTAATAACCCCAGATACTCTAAGATTTCGTAAGAATAACTACATATCGGAAAATTTTAATCTTGTGAGATTGGATGATACACCAAATTTTAGAAGTGTTTTTGATACTAAATAAAAATCGTTCGATTGTATTATAAACGATAGCCAATTACATTCATTATGTCAATCACATTCGTTATACTCACGCAGCACAGTGTAGTTATTTAGGGTTAAAGAAGGAAGACAATTTCCGCTTGGTACCGATTTCTTGCAATTGATACAGCTCGAATATTGATAGCAGGTTTATTTTGGTTTAATATACACCATTCGTCTACAAACAAACAAATGCCAGAAGCCGGCAAAGAGCAGCGGCATAGAACGGAGTACAAGAACGTACGGGACGTGTGCAGAGGGCTGAAGAAAGGGATGCTTGAAGCACGTATTCACCGGAACAGTTTTCGGCAAGGCGGATATTCAGAGAGCCATTAGCGTGATTGCGTTTCCGGGGAAGCGTCGAGACGCGGCGCGACGCGACCCGACGCATGGATTGACTCCTCGATTAAGATTATCGGGTTTTCCGGCAGCCAGCGTGCGCCGACATTCGAATCGATGGTGTTGTACTCGGGGAACGAGACGGAACGAGACGGAACGAAACGCGTCGATACGCTCTGCTCCCTTTCTCCGGTTCCGCTCGATACGTCGACCGGACAGAATCGTCTCTTTTAGCGGGAGAGTTCATCGTTACCCCGACAGCCGGCGATTTATTCTTGGATTACGCTATGGAAGCCCGGTTTCGCGAGTTTATGTAACAACGTTCGCGCCGTGGCAAAACCAGACCGCCAAGCGGAACAAGCCGGAGAGCGAAGCGAACCCGATGGAATTCCTTCTTCTCGAGCAACAACTGGCCGCGGGAGAGCCTCTCCGATTGCTCGTTTTTCCAAACGGATCCGTTATACGTCCGTTTTCCAGTCGGTGCCGATTCGCGTTTCTTTGAGAACGGATCGCGGAAACAGAGGCAATAAGAACGCGTGAAACGACGAAGAAATTCGCGAGGATCGAGGAGACGCGGCTCGCAGCTGCGCGCTTGTGCCGCTGACCCAGTTCCTAGGGATGGCCATGCACCTAATTTTCCGCGACTCCGACCAGCCCAGTTTCGACTGGCAACCTTTGCCTCGCTCCACGCACTCGCCTCGCACCTGCATTCTTACGCCGATCGTGTCCGCCACCCTCGACAGCCACAGGTGGCTACTGCTTTAGCCGACGTACATGTCTAGCTCACTGTCTAGCTTTCCAGCCCTTTTTCGGATTTTTTTTTTCAACACGCTCGTTACCAGTATCGGTTCCACTGCTCACCTTCTTTGGTTAAACGTGTTATCAACACCTTCTACTATTTTACAATTAATTCCCTTCCGATTGAAACGATATTATATTTTTTTTATCGTAGCCAGTACGTAGCCATTGGAAAATACGTAGGTACACGATAAATATGAATTATCACTTTTTCCCCTAGTAAATTATGAACGACAAAGGAAGTTCTAATATATGATGATAGAGAGGTTACAATAATCTCTTGACGATTCAGACTTTTTCGTATTTTCTCTAGCTATCTGCAAACTGTCTAAACCTAACAAAAACCGAATGAAAATGTATTTTTGATGACTTAACGTTTTGTGAGGAATTTCGAAATATTTGGATATACCTTTATATATTGTATAACCAAATTCAGTTTTACTTCATCTTAAAATACCGAAACTACTTTCTTGCCAAACCAATATTTCATTCTCAGAAGTGATCAGCGTTTCTTGAGGTGATGCTGGACCCGAGATTCCGGGTTCTGCAGTCGGGTGGAGTCAAGTTTGAGGGTCCTAAAAATCTCTGATCACACGTTTACGAAATTTTTCGTATTTTCACTTTCGAGAAGCCGATCCGGCCCGATGCTACGCTCACACCCCTAATAGCGTTCGAAGGTACGCGCTCGTCGAAATGTTGACATTTCCAAGTTCCAGACCAGAATAGCCCTTAAGAGACGACGCGATTCTACCTGGCGGCGTTTGCCTACGCCCCCAATCAGTTTCGCGGGCAAACTTTTCCCCGTTACGCAGAGGCCGACACGACGCGCCCCAGCGATTCTCACGCTCGCGCTCGCTGCTATAATTAGTCGGCGATGTCTCGCAGGTGCTCGCCCAATGAAAGCGTATTCGAAACACCTGTTTCGCTGACGCACGCGATCGGGACCCACTGCCGCTCCCCCATCCGATGTCGGCCAATCAATTTCGAATCACCGTCGACTCTGTCCTCACATCATCAGACTCTGTTGATATGTCAGGAATGGGTATATCGGGCAGCTTGCTGGAATGTCGTGCTCCACGTTTGCGTTCGAACTCGGTCTTCTTATCAGTAAATTGAGAATTAAGTGACTTGCATCTGTTGTGGAAAGCATAAGCCACTCAGCAACGTCTTTCTTCTCTTAATAATTCGAGCAGGTCGACAGTAACGCACAGATACTCTTCGATTCTTCTAATTTTGCACGTTCGCTTTTCTCCACCTGTCCGTCAATGATTTTAGGGATTTCCATGGGGAAATCACCGACACAAATTTCCTCGACACGGTTTTCACCGACGATAACTTTGGCCGTCAACGCCTTTAACCGTAAACGACTTTGTTCGACTCTGGATCTCAATGACTACTCGTGATCAACGAGAAAAATGGCAAAAATGATTTTTGATTTCACGAATGTGTATTTGACGGGAATCCCGAATGGGCCATCTCAGTTTGATTTTCTTGTCGAGCAGTTTCGCCGATGTATTTTTGGTTGGACCGGAGGTTCGGCGAGCCCACATTTTTCTCGCGTTGTCCGCGGACTAAATTCGAGGGCCCGTTTCACAACGCTGCGGGCCGAGTTTCTCCTGGTTATGTACGGCTTTAATACCGTATACATCCGACCTGTTTGCGGCTTTTGTGTTGCACGGCGGTCGACCGAAGACGGAAGTGTGTCGGTCCTCTCACTGTTTATGTTTCGCGGCGTGGCAAGCAGCAGCGGGGTGCACGGCACACAACTCTCGCAAGAAAATTACGCGCAATCACGTTCCTCCCGATTCGAAAATAATCTTCTTTTACCGACCACGGCCGGCCAGCTTCCTTTTCCGTTCACGGACCATGAAATCGCCGATCGGCAAGGCGGCCGCTCATCCTCGGTATTATTGATCATAAAACGTTATGGATTTCCGAAGCGTCTAGCTCTTCGTTCCCTGGACACCTGCTTCCTAGTCGCGAACACTGTCCTGTCTTATTCAACGAATACATCCTTTTTGACAAATCGATTGCAACGTGTCTCGAAAAAATTTCACTCACTTCTCTTGACGTAATTACGTTTTTGTACTATCGATCGTCGAGGAACGAAAACTTCGAAGACCCAAGCTGCTTAACTCTCATACGTTCCTTGGGGTGAAAATTCACCCATTTACCTTTTTTCACATATTGGAAAACGATTGATTTCTTTTTGTCTGTATTGCGAAATATATTTCTTTGAAATGTGAAGAGGAAAGGGGTGAAATATTATTCTAGGATTTTTTATGCAACTACATCCGAGGAGCGTATCAGGGTTAATAAAACGTCTTCGATTCTCGTACTCGGGGGATCAAGACGCTTCTCGAAGCTTCCGTTGGAAACGAAATTAGAAATTATCTTTCGAAGCTAGTTTGCAACAGAAATTCTCGAGCTGCGTCATTTTTACCGTACCTACGGTAGCAACATTTGTAAAAGCCTCGCGTGTCGATAACGACGCAGCAATCGAAAACAATATGGTTTACTGCGACATATGTTGTTCGTTACTTGTCGCTCTATATATTAGTCGACGACGACGCACAACTTGCCGATAACGGAGCGATAAACGAACCAACTAACTTCGCTGGGTTTTTTTTGTTCTACGTGATCCGCGAGGAGGCAGAGGTAATTGTCTCTCGACGGGATTAATAATCCGTCAATGCCGAGGAGCAACTTTCGCCAACCTTGTTTCGTTCGAGGTGGATAGCACGCGTACACAAGCACGTAACTCAAGATCGGCCACGTATTTTCGTTTTCCGTGCTGTATCCACGGCTTCCAGTTTTCACGCGATCGTCTAACCCTGACCTGCGCGCTTATGCTACTCCGAAATGGCCTGACGAACTTATCGAACCGGTTACTACCAATTTACTAGTCAAAATTATCGATGCCTTCGAACACCTCGTTAGACCGCAAAACTTTATGCATTTATGGCACTCTTCGTCTGCCAGAAACTCGGCAAATTCTCCCGAGAAGTTTCGCTCTGGTTAATTTATTTTTCGTAACAGACGCTAATCAAAATATCATTCATTTAGGTTTCGATACAGGACTAATAAAAAAATACTCGAATCGTGCGCCGTTGCATGAAGTACGATTAAAACACGATTTCTTTCAATTCACGTATGAAAAATACTTTTGCGTACTGTTTCTTGCAACCAAATGTTTGCGTTGCAAAAAAAGATTCTACTTGTCATACTCGCGCGCTAGTTGATAAATGGAAACGCGTCACGACGCGAGTAATGATCGATTCAGATATAATTATTTTATCGATAAGTAAAATTGACACGCTGAAACGGAAATGATTTATGAGTCTCTCGATTCTTTTAATCAGGGCTCGAAACAGTTCTGGAATAAAATTTCGCTTCTCTAAAAAACTTGTTTCCATGGAGCTTTTATTACGCGGATTCGAAATAAAGTAGCTGAATACATGTAGTAGGTGTACGGATTAATTCGTAGCCAGTTTTTTCTAGAATTCGTTTATTATTTACGAAATCTTCATCGCATTCTGTACATTCGCCTTATACTGTATATGTACGACGTTCGATTTGTAGGATAAAAGACTGTACTTTAAAATAAAGTTACTAGCGATTAATTGCGAGGGCCAGAAATGCATGTGTACATCTAATGCATCATGTTATTCGACAACGAGTAGATCGACTACCCAAATGTATTAATTATAATAACATTTTACGCATTCCCTGCATTAAGAATCATTTATAGAGAATATCGCAATAACCATTAGATTCTCACACCCCATATGTCCTTGTAGTTTTGTACTCGGAATTCTCTCGTCAACCGCAAGATTAAAATATATCGTTTACCACCGTACCGGAGGCGACTTGTTGATTCGGTGTTAACCCTCCATTTGCAACTTTATTTTTACCGACGCCGTTCGCACACTGGCTGGTCTATGTTCACTACTAATTGTTTACTGTTCTAGCTTTTAAAAAGATGATAAAGAATTATGGAACGTGTTTTAAATGTGTATACATATGCATAATCGTTCGAATGTCAAATGTTTAACGCATCGAGGGGAAAGGATATAAATTCAAGAGTGAATTTTCAAAGGTTAAAATTACGATTACAGAGCTGTGTTAGGACGAAGTAGAATAATCGCGAACTCGGTCAGACAAACGAGAGTCGAAGTCGCCCCCGATGATCCATCGCGAAGTATGGCGGACTACAAGGTATGATTCACTCGCTCGCCTACCTGTATAAGTTCGTCCGGCTGGTTTCGATGGCTGACCTAATGCAACACAGGGCCCCTTTACGTGTCCTCCTTTACGACCGATCGTAAAACGTTGTCTCGCGTCCAGTCCCGAAACCGAACCATTCCCTTTTACAATCTGCTTCGACGCTTGATTAACCCTCGCCTCGCCTCGCGGAATACCGTTCCTTGTTCCTGGGGATCCGTTGCAATTCGCTAGGCTAACAATCAATTTCACTCTTTCCCGAACCTTCGAACCGACCGTCTCGAACCACTCGCTCGATTAAGCCCTTCGCGGACGAAGATTTTGTCGAATACACTTTGAAAATCGAAACCAACCATGGTCAATCGACCGATTTCTTATTTTACAATTACTGAAACGATAGAGATGCCCTCTTTCTCGCGACAGATGCAATTTTTATTTTCCACAAAAATCCGCGGTCCTTTTCAGTAGTTTCATGCCAAAGCACTCGATCGCTTTGATGGAATAAAATTCGAGAGAAATTGATAGAGGTAGGAACGAGTCTATATTTTTGTTTTTCGTGGAGCGAATCGATCGATGGGTATGTCGGATATGTTCGGGTCGAAACGGACCCGGCATGGCACCGTATCGGCCGGGTGAAACGGTATCGTTTCTGCTCGAGGCTCCGATCGATCGCGAGCACGCTATCGAGACGTGGTGAGACGCTAGGCAAGCTCGAGATACATATAACGTTGACCGAGAAGCGAGGACGGCGCTGTTCTAATTGAACGCACGGTTCACCGCGCATACCAATTAATAAAGAGCAGTCCGGTGATCGCGGATGGACCGGATGCACCGTTATCGCTCGTTCGTATAAGCGGGACTTTGTTTTTCATGTGAGCCCGCAAACGAGCAAGAAGACGGCCGATACATATCTCGACGTGCACTTGAACCTTTCGAACGTCGTCGATCATTTCCTGTTCGCTCGATAGACGACACCCACGGTGACTCGACACGTTTCTGCAATGTATCTCGCAAAGAAATGTTCTGCAGAAAAATCGTTACGCCTCGCCGACTCTGTTAAATCCGTTCTCCCTCGCAAAATAGTCACTTTTGCCGTTATCTTCGGTCGATCACAGTCACAGTCAATTCGTTCGACGACGTTTTCGATTGTTCTCGTTCGAATTCAGATTTCTGCTTCTCGAGAGGTTTAATCTCGTTGCCGATGACATTCACAGTCGCTCGCAGTGTCAAGGATTAATCTCGTTTTATCTTATCACGGTTCTCGATAGAGGAACTTACAAATTAACTCGGGAAAATGGGGCCAATTAACCCTTTGACCCTTGTGCGATCAAAACACTGTTGAAAAAGATCGTATACGTATACATATATATATATATATATATATATATATATATATATATATATATATATGTACGTAAACTACACAAAATACACATGTATACACGCTTTAAATAATTTTCTTGATTTCATGTTTGTCCCGGAGTTTTTTTTTTTTTAAAGAAAATTCACGGAACTTCGGGGAACGAACGGGGTTCCAGTTGGACATGATCTTCGTTGATAATGTTGATTGCGCATTGTCTGCCGATCGTTGACGTGTGCACGCGTTGTTCTGTTGCAGGCGTAGGGGAAGAGGTCGCACCGTTGAAGCGTCGGAGGGTTTGAGGCAGTGAAACTGGCTGGCCTACAATGTCCGCTAGTATGCGGAGCACTCTGCAAACCGTTCCAGAATCAGTGCCGGCCGACCACGTCACAAACTCCAAAGTAAGTTCCACCGTTTGGCGAAAGTCCGCTTACAGTAATGTCCGTTTTATTCGTTGTTTGCAAATTCGGGGCCGAAACGGTGACAAAGTTCCTCGCCCCACGAAATTCACGAAATCTTCGACTCGGTGAAACTTAGAGCCATCCCTCGATAACGCAAACTGTTGCCTTTCGACTCGCTTCACACTAGATTCCCGGCCACCCCCCGACAAACTCTTTTCCCTCTCAATGTTCGCCGACACATCGCAGAACACTCCAGTTGATTCCATTTTTCGTTTCTTTAATCTCACCAACTTTTATTCAGAATTCGCGAGAAAAACGAGGTGTAATTTAACTAGAAAAATAGTTATGAATACGCTGAATGAATATTTTTTCATTCTATAACAGAGTGAACCACGAATCGTGACCGAACCCGATCGAAAATGTTTTTATCAGGTATAACATGGTTTCCAGAGAGCTTCCACGTGATCATAGCAATTCTTCGTCAGCTCTTTTCATGATTTCTCAAGGTCCCATTCAATTATTTGCAAATATACCTGTTTGTTAGAGGATTGGGAGAAAATATTTGCAGAAAATCGCTTCTCTATTTCTTTTTGCGACAAATTTTTACAGAAACTCTGTAATGGTCACGATTCGTGGTTCGCCCTGTACACAATATTCTATATAATGCGAGGATTATTTTGAATAATAATACAAGAATTTTTGGTGGTCTCTCGGAGGTGCCTTTGGAATCGTTCGAGTTTCGAGGGTCCTACGTGTCGTGTACTTGTTCGATACGTTACGAAACAGCATTTCCACAGAGGCGTACCCCGAATTTACTGGCCAACTGTAGGCACAATCAGTGCCGGCGAATCTAGTGTTAAGGCTTGCCAAAACTGCTGTTGGTGCACCTAGAATTTCATTAGCGACGGTTGTAATCGATCGAGCGGGCCTGGCGCCCGAAGATGTCGCGTTCGCGTGTCCGCCCACATCCGGTCTTTCTCGAAACGGAGTCGATCGTATGCGGTTAAAAATCGAATCGCGTCCCATCGGGAGCCTTGTCACCGTTTCGTCGATCGATAATGTGCTTTTGTCACGCGAAACGCGTTGAGGGTACGCGGTTCAGCGATCGGTGCACGGATTTTGCGGTGACCACAATGATCGCGACAAAGGAAGAGAAATAAAAGTGGGCGAGCCTGCAGAACAGCTACCAACGATTACGATGATTTTCCGATACGTTATAATTATCTCAACATCTCGAACAACTTTTTCCGTTGCAGGATAACAGCCGACTCAAATACTTCCGAGATTTTCGCGGAAAATGTCGCGGGGCCACATAGGATCTTCTGTTTACACACGGGGATGTCGGGCGAACTTAAAGGTCCCGTGCACAACCGCGTGTGCGTGACTGTAAGATTGGATTACTAAACCTAACCCGAACCAATACGGTGCCACAAATAGTTGCGTCGACAGTTTTCCGCGAATATCTCGGAAACCGAGCGGGGTCGCCGCGCCGCTGATGCGCAGCAGAGAAAGTTCTTCGAAACATCGATTCGCACGATATATATCGCAAAATTATCGAAATCGGAAGGTAGCTCCGGATTTGCCAATAAAAGAAACGGACATTGCTCCGTGAGAAAAAGCAGAAGAAAATAGAAGAAAAAGCAGAACCCGTGGTGTGTTGGATCGTACGGTTATCGCAAACTCCGGGCCGAGCAGATCGTGACTCGTGATTGTAATCGTTAGTCGTGATCGCGCATAAATATACATTTGGTAGTGTTGTTCCGTTGCGGCGCGGTCGCGTCATTTCGTAGTGCTTCGTGACGTCTTTGGTTAACGGGTCGGGGTGTTGCACTGTACTAACGCCACCACCAGTCGAGAAAACACACACAGTCGAGACGAGATACACGCGCCGATTGACAGCCTCTCTTTTTTTTCGCCAGTGGCAGCGTAGACGTTGTTTCATCAATCGGACATGTTTCACGATGTATACTACGACGAAGACCACTCGGCGGTCGAACTGGTTTTCCACGACCGTCTGGTCTTCCCTGCTTTCGAATTTTCTCCCGGCCCCCGACTAGGCCCGCGAGAACGCGAGCTTTCGCGTTCACCTGTGCTCACCTGGTCTTCGCGAAGATCGTATGCCTAGACTGCGGATTCGATGAGTTTATCACAGAAATCGATCGGGAGAATTGCAAGCTTGTGGAACGACGTCGGAAGAATCGAACGATGTTACATTATCTTCGGCTTGATGAAACGATCAGACAATTTTTACTGTGCACAGAAATCCGCAGTCTACTCATCGATTGGAACTTTTCAATTTCATTCGACACGTTGCTTCGATTTCATGGAAAGTTTTGAGATTCGCTCGGATCCTATCGACGCGAAGTCGATGGTCGATTTGATCCCACCGGTAGACCTTGGATAGGGCGCACACCGGCCGAATACGGTTTCGGTAGTACGGTCGGTGACATCAGCTGGTAGCCACCGCGTTACCGGTTAGGAAATCCACGTATCCGCTTCGACGACGCGAGCGGAAGCCGATCGGTCAGGTGAACGCTTGTACTCCTTAACACGTGCGTTAAACACGGTCGGAGATTGTCCATGTTGACGCTGGTTTCGTTGTGTCGATATCGGGACCGAAGAAGCCACGGTGGACACGATCTACTGATTCATTGTGATCTTCCGAATCAGATTTGTCGGAAGTAAACAGTTCTATGTAGGCACTGTTTCGGCACCCTGAAGAGCAACGTGCCACGTGCACTCAGGGTGGACTAGACATGGCTAGACATCCAATGATTCTTCTAGTATAAGGAGGAAAATTCAGGTGACATTGCGATTTTTAGAGTAAGATTATGAAGTTTAAAGAGCGCGCAGCCACGCCCGCCGAGGGTCTACAATCCTGTATTTGCGATATCGAACCCGTAAATTTGGCAAGTTCTTCTTCGGATTCGAAAGCGATAGTTCCGAGGGCAAAGAGCCCATATCGACGTACTAGGAAGCGCGATGGCAACGCGTTCGTCAAGTCCAAAACGCAGCAGTTGCTTGAGTGTCTAGTTGACCCGCGGATGTTGACGTTGACCCTGACCTAAACGGCTAACGTTACCAGAGAGGTCGCTATCGACCCTGGTAATTAACGTAGTGTCGAGGAAACGAGCCGCGGCGGCTCGCGATTCCGCCTCGTTCTAAGAAAGAAACGGGCGTGTGTCCGCGATGACTCTCGATGACTCGGCGCGCGACTCACGTTACCGGTTCGTTCTCGTGACGAAACGGGAGCTTCTAATCGCGACGAATCAAGCAACAAGCCGCACATGGCCGCCGCGACTCGTTTGCGAACGATGCATTCGTATTTAACTCGCGGGGAGGCAGGTTCTCTTCTCTTTTTCCCTCGTGCCTCTCTCTCTATCTCTCTCTCTCGCGCGCGCGACTTCTCCTCGACCTCTCCATCTTCTCTTCTCTCCTTCGCTTCGATCGTTACAGTCCGCAATTGTTCGTTAAGCTTAATTCTAGTCGACGACGAAGCAGCCACTTCGTGGCCACCGGTAGCACCCTCTCGGCACCGACCAACGGCTTACCTACCTACCTTGTTTTCTAGGACTCGCAGTTCTTCTCGCGAACATGTTGCTTGACGCTGCTACATACCTCTCGACAGGTCAACACGACCCGCTCCAGGTTCTTCACCCTGCAATTGCTAAAGCGATAACGCGGCCCTTCTCGCTGCAAATTATTAACCTCTTGACCACGTCGACTCGCGTTTTACAACCCTTTTCTTCGGGAACTGCTGGAACAGTTCTCTCTTTTCGATAGCGTAACCTGTGTAACGGTGCGATTGCGAGTCGTTGACCCAGCACCTTTTATGGACCAATTATTATTTTTCAAATGCTTATGCAAAGTTTAATCGACGATCGAAGCGGCAGCTCTCCAATCCTGAACATTTGGACGTAGGCGTTACACTTTATTAACGAAGAGAAACATTGAATCTTTATCGGGGTAGTTCCTCTAGTCAACCCTCGAATAGACCATTATAATTGGATCGCAACGATCACACCAAGGTACGTGTTCGGATTAAGGATCGTAGCAATCCTCTATCGTCCCACACTGTTTTCGATTCTCATTTGTCGATTCGTTGAGAATGAACGCTAAACGAATTAACACGTTCCCTGGCACGTGCACCGCCGATGACACACGCGGTCAAAACATTCCAAACAATTTTCTAACAAGTTCAAGACTGAAAATTACATTAGCACCGAAAGTATATGTCCGACTGTCTAGTGTCAACTTTAAATGAACACAGCTTCTTTAGTAATTAATGTTTTGAATTGAGAAATAAGAACCACCATCGTATTCTATAAATTTTCTCCACCAAGTTTCTAATATCTTCGTTCCGCTTTCATTTGAATTCTACTCCGTGGAATCGACGCGGACAATTTTTGTCTTCGAACAAGATCCGCAGTCTAGTTAGAAGAATGGTCGGCCATTAACAGAGTTGTCGCGTTTCGAAAGTTCAATTTGAAATCGAAGAACACGAGAGCGACGTTAACTGCGCTCGGCGCGTTGAGCATCCGAGGAAAATGGAGAAATTGTATTATCCGGAAGAGAGGAGAACTGCAGGCTGAATCATTCGATTGTCACGTGTCGCGACACGGTCCGAAGGGGGTTGGATCGATATCAATGGGTTATCGGCTGGCCGTTTGTTCGCTCGTATTAGCTGACACCTAAGTTTAGCCATTCCATTTTCTTCGGAGTGTTATACACACAGAAAATTATTCGTTGAGCGTGAATTTAGTCCACGGCATTCCGCCAATTCGCCGGACCCTGACGCATTTGTCGTTTGTCGCTCGTCCATTTACCGACGAGCCACGGTCATGCCACTGGCTCACCTGACTCGAGATTCGGCCCACCCCGAGAACAATCGTTCTACCTTCGGTAGATCTCGGGTTACTCGAGCAGACGCGTCGTCAGTCAAAATTCAGAGCAGACATCGACGAGCCTGGAAAAACGCTGTACATTCAAACGTCTCCGAAGATATTCAAAAACTTTTCACGTAAATGAAACTGCTACAGATTGCTGAAAAATTTTGATTTCATTTTTTTCACTGTTTCGATTTCGAAGATCGATACAACGACTAACATATAATCGTACATCAATCTTTAAGATGTAACCGTAGAGAAACCTTCTGTCTTCAAATCTACGCGAGTTTCAATGACGAAACAAATTTTTCAAAGTTTTCACAATGCACGATTAGACTGCGGATCTTTGTGCAAAATAAAAAGTGTTCGCATTGTTGGCAGGACACAAGAGCCAAATAAAAATTGTGTTCTTCGTTTAAATATCGATTCAGCTGAGACGAATACACTGATATCCTTGAATATTTTAAACACAATAATAAATGCATCAAATCCGTAGTCTAATCATGATATAAGTCTTGGAATAAAATGGATGATGGATTACGAAATTAGAGACGTCTAACTTTGAAATTAACGCGAATGCGCATTCCCGTTGTCCGATGGCTTCGAAATTTGGCAGGCATCATTTTCTCACCGAGTTAATTTCGGGGAGCGAGACCGCAAAAATCGAAATTCGAAGAAAAAATCGATCGCTAATCGGCAAGAAGAATCACGTGCGAAAATCCCGGTACCGATCGAGTGGTCTGTTGGTTTCGCGACGTTGAACCAAGGCAACGCTAGATGGCGATATCGCAGTCTTTTCGTTCGAATCCTCAGGAACGGAGAGAGAGAGAGAGAGAGAGGCGTTCACGAAGCTGAGGACGTTGCAATTTATCGGTTGCGGTGCGGAATCGCATCCGATCGCGCCGAATCGCATGCCATCGCGTCGCATCGTGGCGCGGAATTGAATTGCTCCGAGTCCGTGTATCGGATTCTCCGAATAGTTACGATGGAACGACCGATGCGACATCGAAAACGGGCTCTCTTCGAGCCCGAATCTCCTTGTATCCGACTGCTCGTACAGGTAGCAGGAAGATTGGGGTAGGGGGAGTGGAGCGGTGGCTGCCATAAATGGCAGTGCCGACGACCGTAGAAAATCAATTGTCCTCGGACCCTCGCAGCCTCTCGCGAGAGACTTCCACTTGATTCCTGGCAATTGTTCTCAGGCCGACTTACACCTACACGAGGATACCGGCGCGGCGTGGTTGACCTCGTGTAACGACCACGCGCTTATGCGAAAGAATCCGCAAAGTTTCGCGCAGCCGGCTCTGGCATTCGTGCGTGCTCGGATTTTGCCGACCATTGATTGCATCGCAGCAAACTAATTCTTCGAAGATCTCAGAAAAAAGTTATTCTTCCGCACCCTTGCAATCCTGAAAACTAGTCTACCTCCTTAGCCCTCATACGCTTCTCAAAAATAGCTGCATAAAAGAGACTGGGATAAAAATTCACCCATTTTTATTGTACGCGTTAAATCAACACATTATGTTTCATTTAGAGCGTGACAGTTTAAAGAAATACATCTCGCGACGTAGATAATAAATAAAAAAGAATAAGTTTACAGTATGTGAAAATATTGAACGGATGAATTTTCAGCCTGAGGAACGTATGAGGATTAAGGTAAAAGGTTAACAACGAAATGTCGAGTCTGGATCTTCTCGCTAGTAAGAGCGTGGCAACTATGCAGAATCGAAAACTGTGGAACAGAGAAATCGACATCTGTTTTCCCTCGGCTCGTAAGCGACTCGAGCCAAGACTTTCATCGCGCGAAACAAGAAAATCTCGCACGATTTCCCCGGCATAGGTAGGTGGGAGAAGAACGTTCGTCTCTCGTTTCTTTCCACGCGAGGTCCAGCCTATGGTTATTTTTACATTATTCTTACCTTATTCTTTAGCTTGCGCCATTCCCGGCCACCGCCCCGCTAATGGCCTCTCGATATCCATGTAACCATAAAAAAAACTCCTCCGAGAGAACGAACACGTTACGGCTAGAACAGTCGAGACGCTCTTCTTTATTTAACCCCTTAATTGGACCATCAAAGAAACACCCTGAACTTTTCAAATCTTTTCGAAGTCGGCGGTATGTTCTTTCACGGTTGATGCGTATTCGTTGTCTCTTCGCAAGACATAAAGATTGAGAAAAATCAACTGAGAACAGTTATTTTCCGAGATGTTGACTTTTTTTACGTACAGAAATAGCAACTGATTTTGTACGAACGAATCAACGAATTGCGAATGAAACAAATCAACAATTTGCACGCCGAATATTTTCCAACGATTGTTAGCTCGTGATAAATTTTCACTTTCCAGTTACGAATCCGTTAATTAAATTGTTTTGTAGGACTTTTCCAGGTTCATATTTGGCAGCGAACGCGTCAAATATGAACTCGTATGCACCACGATAACGCGCAGATATAACGGCCGAAGAAATTGGCGTATTGCGAGTGATGCAAATGAATTTGTATGTTGAGTATATTCGGACGACTGTTCGCCGTACATTGAACGATGCGTGAAATCGCACTCGATACCCGGAACAAGCGTCAGACTCCGATATGCAGCTATAGAGCCCAATTTGCTCGGTTACGAGGCTAACCTTGCACGGCCACGCGCGCGCCTCTTGTTCCGTTCACACAATAAAGATGATACGGCTGGCTAAAAACACGCCGGATAAGATCGCGCCGACGCAATCGCCGACGAAAAAGTGCTCGACAATCGATCAACCACGCGTACCGGGCTTCGGCCAACACGGGTTCGAGTTCTTTCACGGCTCGAGAGCAATTTGCGGTAAGAAAGCAGATGGTAACCGCAAACAGGGTTGCGCGGCGAGACCCGCTCCTGCATCCGTGAACACGCTCTCACCCCGTCAAAATGGACGCGTGCAGAACGTCGTTACTCCTCGTTGAAATTTCGCTCTTCACTTTCACGATTTTCCCAATCAATGTTATGATATTCACAGAGAAAAGGAATATCCTACGAAATAATCTACAATTAAAAAGGAATAAGTTCTGCAAGTTAAAAAGAAATGTATGATTAATGAAGTATAAAGCCAACAACCGTAGTCCCGTTGAAAGCACCGATCACCGAAGTTAAACAATGTGGAACGTGAACGGCACTAGGATGGGTGACCGTCTGGTAAAAAATCGGAAAGTGACCCACCCGAGGTGTTTTTCACGTGTTGTTGGCAAAAAGGTGGTTCGGAACCCACCATAAACAGTAGGTCCCGTTGAAAAGGCGATGGTGAGAGTGGAAAAGAGGGGGATTGGTGGTAAATGAATTTGAAACCCTGAGGGGACCAAATATCATGTTACAATACAATATGGGGGGGGATTAATGAAGTATAAAAGACGCTAGGATAACAGAACGCTGCGTCCAGACGCGGAAAGGAGATCCCACTTTAACACCAACATCGTCGGCGCCGCTTTTTCCTGAACTGCGGATCAGCGTCGAGCTGATCAATCGAAAACTGCTTTGCGGCACGCTCTCGAAGCTCGCGGAGGCTTCCGCTCCGAAAGACCCACTCGACCCGCAGCAGAGGTGCGGAATTTTTTTGCGAATTAATCGCATCTCAAGGAGAGCCGGGCCGCCTTCGATCCGCGGAGAATTCCTCCAGTCCGCGCCCCGTAAAAGCCTCGAACCTATACGCGCTGTTAATTATCATGAAAGCTCGGGAATCGGCATCCGGTCGTTCGGAAGAGAAATCGCGTGCGCCTTGGAAAACTCGAGCTCTTTTTCATCTCGCGGCGTGTATCGTTCCCTGGTGCAATTACGTAACGTAGCTCGACTACGCTCAGCCGGTTCTCCTTCTCGGAATCACCGTCGTCACGGTGAGATCACCGCAATAGCGATCTCACGGTATCGGATCGAAACGCTTGGATATCATGTTCGATCAGATAGTACAAGTTTTTCAGGGATTTCGCGATTTTTGGCTGCAAGGGCTACGTCGTCGTCACGCAGCAAGATATATCGTCTTCTACCGAGCTAATCTTCTGTTGCACGTTTTCTATTTCTGCAAGTTGGTTTTTTTTTACCGGTTTCACGATTTTTGGCTACGATGGCCATTCGCTACGCCCACTTTTCAACACGATAAATCCTCTTCAATCGCTAAACTTCTTGATCGATCGGATACTACAAGTTTTTCATTGACTTCACGATTTTTAATTGCGTTTCGCTCTGCTAAAAGCAAGTGTCACAACGCTACGCAGCACGTCAAAATATATCGCCCTCTACTGCTAATCTTATTTGGGTTCTTTGCCTTTCCTCTGATGTATTCTTTTCTGAAGACCTCGTGAACAATCGGGAGCGCTCCGACAGCTCTAATTGCGAAATTATAGGTTTCGATTACTTCTGTTTGCGTAGATTCCACAATTTCTTCACGTGCTGCCAAAGTTTTTCCTCGTTCTCCAGGCAGTTAATCTTTTACAGGCAGATTATACTTACTGGTATAATTTCTTACTTTTATGTAATCTTTTCGTGAAAAAAGATAATTACCATCTATTATTCAAATTCTGCGATGACTAAAACATACTAGACAATGTTCGACATTGTAGAATACTTTGAGAAGAAGACAATTGCTGTATTGGTATTTCAATAATTCTCTTCGTTCATTGACAGAGTCTTGAGTTACGTCCAACAAATTCAATAACTATTATTATCGTTCACGACTCCCAACTAAATTCTTCCAATGAATGCAAATCTCTACAACGCAATTCCAATCTGTGACTCTTGGATTGCCCGTGCGATTTTGCATCGTTGTTTCAAGAGCATCGTTCAAGTATTTAGTTGTATAAAGTTCGATTGACAGCCGATAAATTCGAGACACAGACGATTGATACGTAACGCTGCGAGATACGATTGAAAAGATTGGCAAGCAATCGAAATGGACCGAAGCCGTAAAACCTGCAGCCAGAGATTTCTATTTTCCGCGGGTGAAAGGGTGGAAAACTAATTTCCGACAGCGAGATCAACGAGGTGCACCGTTTCGAGACGGCTTCTATTCTTAACGCAATGCCAAGGCCGCGGTGTTCGCCCACTTCGCATTGATTACACGGGTTTGGAGGATCGATAAATCGAAGGGTAAAGACTCGCGGCGCTTCTGTGCGAAGCAATAATAATATCGGCAACGCGTGAAAATGTTAATCCGCAAGAAATAGCGAGGATGTTATGACTCGGTACTACACGGAACATTTGGCTGTCGCGTTCGCGGAAAACGTTATTCCCAAACCGATCCGATCCATGAAACCAAACGAAATAGCGTTACGCTGAAGGACATCAGTTATCGGTACAGACCTTCTTTCTTCGGAATTGCATCGGTAACATTCTTATCTGAGGTTATCGCGTGACGTGGGCGGTTTTGTATAAAACTCCTGTAATTTCGATTATTTTCCCTCGACAAGAATCGCACGTGCACTTTGAATAACGACAAATATGTTTGAAAAATCATAAGGCAAAAGATCGAATAGCTTTTCAGGAATAAATTTCCAAAAATTTGTGCAGAAGCAACCTGAAAAACTAGAACCTACCTAATCGAAAAATTAAATAGATTGCTCGAAGAATAATCGTTTGTTTGAACGGGTGCGTTCTCATTAGGCATCGTTTTGACAGGGGACTCGTGACTCGTGACTCGTTTAATGACGGTAGTAACGGTAGCGATGACGCGCGCCTGGTCACTGGGAACGCGTCACCTTTATGTACCTGGTTCACGAGCTTCGCGGAAAAAGTTGAGCTAATCGACTGTGTGTACATTCACTGAAACGCTCGGACCTTTCGAGCTATAAGGAATAGTTCTGTGCCGGAGAAACCTGGCCAGTCATAACGAGCCTCGATTACTAACGGTGCTAAATAAAAGAACGTGTCTTGCTTGTCTACGAAATAGTTTATTCGACGTTTATTATTCTGAGGCAGATTCGTCGATTCGTTAAGACGCATTTAGTTTTTACACCGTACTTTGGACTAATTCTTATCACGTTTGATAGTTCTATTACTCATTCTTTCTTCTTCGCGTGCTCCTTCGATATAATTTTTTCTGCTGTATGCATCGTAGTATATACGACTTGTTGCAAATTTGCATTTGTACACTTTCTAAAGAGCAAGATGAATAATAATTAGACTGTGGATTTTATGCGGTCGCCACAGAATCGAGCTGTAGCAATTTAAAACAGGGAAAACGTTAAGGAAATTTAAGCCTTAGCACTCGAATGGCGAGTCTAAGGATACCGGTAAAAATTGCCGCACTATTATTTAAAAAAAAATTTGTCCAAGAAAAGAAGGAAGGTCTATATGGTTATTATTTTTTACAATTGGTACCAATAAAGGGTTAACACAACTGTCCCATCAT
The DNA here is from genome assembly GCA_916610235.2 of Lasioglossum morio. Classification (NCBI taxonomy): domain Eukaryota; kingdom Metazoa; phylum Arthropoda; class Insecta; order Hymenoptera; family Halictidae; genus Lasioglossum; species Lasioglossum morio. The sequence continues at coordinate 20,486,377 of OU744323.1, read as the reverse complement.
TTTGCCAACAAATAATGGTGGTCGTACCCTGTCTCAGAACCTGGAGAAAACACCACGCACTCGATTGTGTCAATATTTTGCCTAAACCATCGAAAATTAGGCCACTTCGAACCAAGTAATCGTTGCATTATCCGAACGATTACGTTCCACTGATTTCCACATCGAAACTGTACGTTCTCTACTGCTTGAGAACAATAATATTTCTGTTGGCGACGCGCGACGACACATCGGTGATCAAAGGGCTAGATGCTGGAAACTTAGCGAACACCGGTAGATCGAAGTTGCAGAACTCTTCTAGCGTATTGTGCTCCAATTCTTTCGCTCGCGGCGCGCTCATTATTTATAATCTTTCTCTCGATCGGTCGGCTCCCCGTCTCCCGCGACGCGTTTCCGTTTTGACCCACATAATAACCGCGCAACAATGTTTTCCGATCGGCGAGACGCGTCGCGAGCGTCGTTACCCGTTCCTCGAACTGGAGCGGAAAAGCGGCTGGCAACGCAACACTACCATGGCTAGACCAAGCGAGCAAAAGCGAGCAAAAGCGAACACGTTCTTGCGTCTATCGATGGAGGCGTTCATCGAGCGAGTAAAGGTAGGTGTCCATCTCAGAGTAAAACTATCGCGAGTTACTCTCTATTCTGTTTCCGAGAGAGAGAGAGCTGTACGCGTGAAATTCACATCGTCACGCATGCGAGAGGACTTTACGAGAGTTGTCTCTGGCGGGAATCTCCGAGAGCAAAAAATCTCTGAAGTGCTCTGAAATGGACACGCAGATCGAGAGTACTCTCGAGAGTAACTATCGACAGATACTCTCGGATGGACACGTACATTCAGGTAAAAGGGCTTAACGCCTTGGCTCCCGTTTTGCGATCATCTCGCCACGAGAGACCGTAACCCGAGCATTAACTGGGTTGATCTTGCCTCGCGAGCGGCGCAAAGGGAACGTGTCAAGGATGTATGCACGTATACGCGAAGCCTGGCCCGGAGGATCGATAAAACGGCGTTCCCCGTTCGAGCTCTCGATCCGAGTCATCGGGCAATTGCACTTCCGAGCGGAATTTAAAAGCAGCAGGAACCTCGGGGACTCGGGTTTCTCTCTCGCCTAGAGCAGGCTTTCCCAAACTGTACTTCGCGGAGCTCTACCGCTCTATGGGAAAGTAGCAGCAGCAGTGCTCTGCGAAAAAATAATTATTGACTACTAGCTGACCCGACACACGTTGTCCTGTCCAAATTTCTATAAATTTGTTTGTCGATAATATATATTCCTATTGAAATGTGTAAATTCCTATTGAAGTATTGATTAAAAGCTGCGACGTTCGTCTTTTGTTGTATCGAAATATGATTCAAAAAGCAATTTTTCAAAATTCAATTTTTTTTTACCTAAAAACCTGATTCGGACTACAACGAACATTGAAGAAACAAAAAATTAGCCAAATCGGTCCAGCCGTTCTCACGCGATGTCGTGACCAACGAACAGCATTTGATTTTTATTATATAGATGACTAGACTGCAAATGTTTATACAGTTTGCAACTTTTCTGGACGAATTTGAAGAAACTCGAATCAAATAAAATCTCACCGAACCGATTTCTTCATAAATGCATAAAGAACCGCAGTCTAGTCGTTACCTGCCCTTCAAATTACGCAAGGTGCTCCGTCAAAATTCAAAGACCGTTTAAAGTGCTCCATCATAGAAATAGTTTGGTACACCCTGGCCTGGGGGAATTGGCTTCTGGTCGCCTCTCTTTCTCTCTTTCTCTTGCCACGACGGGCATTCCGGTCCGCGGGTGATTTCCGAACGCGGAATTTTTATTAAAAGCGGATCGTCGCGCTGCTGGGACAAGTCGAACGAATTTACCTTGACATTAAACGTATTAGGGCCGGTCTCGGGAGGCTTGTTCTGTGTGCATGCTGCACGACGCGCGCCTCGGCTGGCTCCCGAAGTCAATTAATCTAATGGATCCGTCGCTTTGCCTTTCCGGCCAGCATTACCTTCTCTTACCTTCTCCTCCGCGAGACCTCCTCTCTCCTCTTTCACTCTACACCGATATCTACGTTAAACGTGCTCGTTACACAACGAGTGTATCTAGCTAGGCGCGGTTCTCTCGGTCTCGTTTCATTTCTATTCTGTTCGAGCGGCGTGCGCACGGTGCACGTAGAAACGCATGCACGTTGAACGGTTGCTCTACGTGACCGGAGTGCACGCAGGACGAGAACAAAGCAGCTCTCCGCGATCGAGCAAGCGCACCTAGTGACCTCATCGCGAAAACGAAAAACGCGAGGAACGTCCTCGCGATTTCATGCGGACGATCGTCGCTCGAACGATTCGAACACGAAGATGCTCTTCGTTTTGAGTCGACGCGACGAAAGCAACGACGAGAATCGGATCCTTTCTACGAGTGGCCACGCCCCTTCGACCAATAGCAGCGCGAATCAACGAACATCGTTCGTCTATCGAGCCGGTCTATGGACCTCCTTGTTACGCGACGTTACGGAGGAATATTTAAAGAAACATCGAGCAGCCTCTACTTACGTTTGTTTCCGTATTGGTTTCACCCGATGATTTAGTAAATGTTTCTTCGAGACTTTCGTTATCGCTAGACTGTGGATCTTGAACGAGAGCCAAACAGTAGTTTCGTACTGTAATGGCTTTAGTAAGTAGAAACTGATAGATCGTAGCTATTATTGGAAATATGGGATAAATAAATTGAATCTGGTTCTAAATGAATAAACTATCATTTATTTTTATACTTAAGGAACGACGTCGTGACACGATGAATGCCATAGAGAAAGTGAACATAAAACAAAAGTAACTTATGAAGTAGTATTCAAATGGATTAAACAAATTCATTTTTGTTTATCGATTATACTATTTCAAATAAACCAACAGCTATTACACTCTTTTCATCCGTCTACTATTTTAAATCGCAGCTGCTGAATTTTATAATAATTTCATCAAATCCGTAGTCCAGTTATCGCAATTTTCCTATAAAATTTCATGTTTTTCGCAAACTGCAACGTCAATGTGGCACGTCTTCCCCGTATCAAGATCAACTTCATATTTTCCAAGAATTATTTTCTTACCCAATGGCACAATTTTAGGAGGAGCCGTGAAAAAAATCTCGCAAAACAAAATTTCACCAGGTATAGCTAAGGGACCATCCTAGTATATAAACGAGACGGGACAGAACTGTAAAGACACAGGCGTTCCTAGCGCGCGAGACGTTCCGGAATAGTGGATCTTGAACACGCGGGACGTTCTGGAACGTTGATTTCACACTTACGCCGAACAGAGCTTCCGTTGCTTAACAATCGATGCGAATAAGTGGGGATCGAAACGCTTCTAGAGCTGAATGCGCTCTTAGGGAGGAACTCTAGTGTTTCGAGGTAAAACGGTGTTGCGCCTGGGATGCGTTCCTACGTGTATTCATACGTGGCCGCCTAGAGAGAGGAGAGCGCGGACGAGAGAAAGAGAGAGAGAGCGAGAGAGAGAGAGAGAGAGAGAGAGAGAGAGAAAGAGCGCGCGTGCGACTTGGGCAGGGTGGAGGGAGGAGTGAGGAGGAAGGAGGAGGAGGGTAGGGAGGGAAGGAGGGCCGAGTGGTCGCGACGAGATCCAGTGCGAAAGAGCTGGGCTCGAGCGGAGCTCGCTTGTCCTCGTGGTGTTCGCGCTCAGTTGGTACGAGACTCGCGATCGAGCAGCACGCTTGTTCGACCCGTTCGCGAGTCTCTTCTCGACCCGGCGTATCGATCGCGATCCAACGACCGGCAGCGATCGCTCGCGCGATATCACTCGACCCGTCGATTTATCGATCTGTCGAGCGACTGACCAGGTAAACAAAGAGCTGGTGCAGCACGTGGCAACGCGCGAGAGGTCGCCTCGAAAGTGAGATTTTCGGGGGTTCCGCGAAACGATATCGGTTCTCGCGAATGTGTCGGTCGATCATGCGCGAGCCTTTCCAGAGACTGTGATTGCGCGTGCGTGTTTGTGTGTGAAAGTCGGCGAATCGACGGTTTTGTCCTGCGCATCTCCGCGGACCGTGAACGCTGACTTCGAGAGGCTTTGATGCTTGGTTCCTCTCTCTCTCTTTCTCTCTCTCTCTCTCTCTCTCTCTCTCTCTCTCTCTCTTCTCCATGCTGGTCTCTCTCCGACCATGATGGATCTAGGAAAGTTTGCGAGTCGGGAGAAATTTACACGAGATACGTACATACTCCGATGCTGTGTTTCATCGAGAGACACCGACGACAATTTGTGCAGTTGTATGGCTAATATGTTTGCGCGAGAGATCGCGAACCGTTGAACAGGAAAGTATCCGCAGTTTCTGCACACTGATCATGCACGCCGGTTTATCCCGCATTTATCGCGCCGCGCGGATCGATATCGCAATCGACGCATTGCTCATTGGTCGAACACCAGCGTGGAATTTTTCCAGCTCAGTCGCGTTGTTTTAATGAACCAGTGCACTGTCCAGGTAATTGGCCAGATTCCGCGGATTATATCGGATCGATGCTCGGATCGATCGCTGCGAGAGCAATGCTTTTCAGACAACACGCGTTGTATCTTCGTTTAACGAGGCGAATCGATTTCGTATACTTTTGTCTCGTTTCGACATTACCTAGGGACTGTTTATGGAAAGAAAGAAAAAATATCTTTACGTAAAATCTTGCTTCTCTACATTATTTTCTGCACGTTAGGTGACGAGGAAGGTTTGCATCGATTAAGGGACTCGTTCTAGTATAAATAGTGTAGATGCGTCATTAATAGAACCCTCGTGTAAATATAAATCTCCCTACACCGTTGGCACAAATGTTGAACATGCAAAATGATTAAGAACCTAGTAGAATCATCGTGTGTTTACCCTACTGTGAAAAGTAGGTTTACCTAGAGCAAACTGCAATTTCTGGTCTGAGAATTTTCATTGAGGTTGTACGATTAGAAATAACTTGTTTATCCACTTCCCATACAATATCTGATTAGACTCCTGACGATGATATATCAAAGACATGTGACAACACGTACAGGAAAAGTGGGAGTTTCTCTTTTGAAAAATTCTTGAATCGTACTGGAGGCCTCGCGACGGTGTTCGAAACGAGTTGGTCAACAGGTTGGCCAGGAAACGCGAGTCGCTTCGTCATCGGCGAACAATGCGTTAATTTCTTGGGGGTCTCGCACGGTCGAGCAGCTCGTGGCGAACGAACAGGCATCGATTTCCAACGTGTCCCGCAATTTTCTGTTTCGTGGGCAACACGCAGGTTATCGGTTCGAGCTGTCAGTGGTTCTTGAACCATTGCGAACGATAGATGGTATCTCTCTCTCCCCCTCTCTCTCCCTTTCGTGTGTATATGTGTTTGCATGATACACGTCGAATCGCGTCACGTTTTAATTTGCAGTCCGTCGACGCAACAGGTTCGCCCCGCGACGACCATGGTACGTCGTCGACGAAGTTTCGGTGCACGATTCTATCTTTTTTTTTCCCACTCCTAGTTTTATCGATTCCTCTGACGCTGAAATCTCGTTTGTTTTCGTTCCGTTTAATTTTTTTTTTTTGTGCGACACGCGGATTAACGTAATCGTGTTCGGGACGTGAAATCTGACGAAACCGGTCTTCGATAACGTCGACGAGAGCTGCACCGAGGAATTGCGCGATCGATCGTCCGCTCCCTGAAATCTTCCGACGATTCGCATAAACATTTACACGCGACGCACGTTCCCGGTTAGCCTAACAGCGCTCGGTTAACTTTGAGGTAGGTCGAAGTCGAGATCGTTCCGAACTTGAATACGACAGACTCCCTTATGACAAGAAATTGTTTGCGGAGACTTTATGTACATATGCATAAGTGTGCAATCTGTTTAAACAATTCTTTGTACGTCTACCGTATACATTACTGCCACACGTAATACACCGTACGTCTTTTTAACACTAAACCTATCGGCATCCATCAAATTGATCGGTCCCAGATTGTTTGTTTTAGAATTGCTGAAACTGTTAAGACTCTTACGTAGGAAATGATATACACTGTTAACAAAAATAACGAAGGGTCTATATAAACTGAATACTTTATTTACCGATATGATTAGATTGTTACTGGTTTACTACGGTCACTATGGACTCTGAAGAATTACGAGAAAGCTGTTGGCACATAATTTATTAATCTTGTAATTTTTATAAAGCAATAATGGATTGCTCTTCTCGTCGTTAATAATTTCCTGGCAGAAGAAGTATTTACCAAACGTTACATATTCGACAGCAATAGAATAGAATTTGATTTCAATGTGAAGGGAATTATTGACATAGATATTTATTGAATTCTGTTCAAAATCTTTATCACGGGTCCGACTCGATGTTGTCGTGCAGGAGGTTAAACATTTTTATTGATCGCGTTATACAAGAGCGAACTGCACCGACTCGAGCAACCGAGAGTTTTCGAATCGCATCGCGCGTTGATTTTTTCCCCTTATCGGTTCTACGAGTTTCAGATGGCGTCGTTTTTTAATCGCTCGTTTACTTCAGAGATAGATGTGCTCAGAGCTTATCGAGCTGATCCCTCTACCGTCTCTAAAGATGTTTGTGCGACGGCAGTGTACATAAAAAGAAAGCCGAGAACAGCGGTATTGTTTCGAATCTTTTTCACAAGCAAACACAGTAGTATATGTAATACGAACCTGCGGATCCTATTTGCATAATCAAACCGTCCATGTGGTTCGTGTGCTTAAGCGAATCTTATTAAAAACAAGTTGGTTTTTACTCATTAAGCATACCGAGACTTTTTACTGTCTGCTACAATTGTTGACATTGTAGAGCTGTGACATAACACGCAGGAAAAATGTTTAATTAATGGGCTACAGGTTTATGCGCTTCTGACAGGAACGAGGAGGAGGAGGCAAAACATAAAATAGTGGCAATATCAAAAGATCGTAAGAATTCGAATGTATTATTTGAACTATGTAAATGTTTATATCGCATTAAGATACTCCCAGTCTACCTAGCAATCGGCTTATAAGTCTGATCATGACCTACCGGATCTATTCGCTGCGAATATAGATCAAAATATGCAAATCTGAATTGATTAGTAAATAAAACTCGCGTGCACTTTCTAAATGAATTCCAAGTTGATACAAATCTGACAGAAAAATTCAGACAAATTGTGATTGTTACAAAAAATCGTACAATATTAGACGCACCCCGTAAAGATCAAATTAAAAAGATGAATGGTACATACTCAATTTTAATAGCCAATTGATACATCTAGCTAAAACTATAGGTAACAGTACGAACTACGTTTTGTTATGAATAGACTGCGGATCTTTATGCATTTATGGTTTATGAATATTTTCAAAGAATGCTAAGATTTTTATTTGTTTCGGATCTGCAAAGGTTGTCCCTGTTACGAATAGGATTTTAATGTGTATGCCACTCTCTTCAAACTTATCTATAAAAATTGAAAATTGCACAAACAAACGTTCGCAGTCTAGTTATGAATGTAGATGTTACGCTTCGAAGTTTTCGCTTGTCCCGATCGGACGAAACACTGTGCGGAAGATTATGATCGAGGCGCGGGACACGGTGTGTATAGTTCTTCGGGTAGCCGGTCAGGATTCTTACGGGAGAGTTTCTGTACGTTCTGGGTATGCGTTAGCGTACCGCAGGAAAGTGGTTAACTGTTCGGCAGGCCGCAAACTGGCAATGGTCGGTGTCTGGTGGCTGGAGAGCGTGCGTCACAGTCGAAACGCAATCCTCAGTTTTGCCGGACTATATAGCCTAAGGTTACGTGCTTGTCGTCCGCGTATCGAAGAACTGGCCTAATTCGTTTAACTTAACGACATTAGGAAGTCGCGCGGTCTCGCTCCCGCTACCATAATCGCCGCGATTCCACGTTGCGTAGCGGGGCACTGTTCACGGCGAAACGATAGCCAGCAATAGTAATTTCTCCATTGCGATTCCACGGGAAACGTGCCCGCGAGTGCTGTGTTCCGCTTCTTTTTCGGCCCCGGCGCGGCTCGGCGCGAGTGAAACGAGTGAAACTAGTCGACGAGATGCTAACAAGGGGGTTATGACTAATATATATATATAATATATAATATATATAGATAGATAGAATAGTTTATTCCCTTTGCGGGGTACAACTATATAATATATATATAAAAACTGTTTTTAAAAAACTGTGGTGCCCAAGGTGGTTCGGAACCCACCTTAAACTGTAGGTCCCGTCGTTTAATAACCGTAGCAGTTGAAAAAGCGACGTAAAATAATCGAAACAAAGGGGGTTATGACTAAACTGCGGATCTTTATGCCAAATAAACATTCAGCAATTTATTATTACTCAAGTAATGTCCCGATATTCTCAAATGTCTGTAGTCTTTGCATCGTTTGAAGTTACTAGCCGTTGTTGTCATAAATAAATCAAATCCGCAGTCTACTCTCGACGTACGGAACAACATTGAGGACGAGTTCTAAGGAACATGCAGTTTGCAAAACGGAAATTTTCGGTTTTGTTCAGCTGACGCATTCGAGACACGTTCAGCTATTCCTTTTTGGCGAAACGATCGAATCGCGTGACCGAACGCGAACAATCGGGTTTTACAAATCGGCGTGAATCATTCGTAGATGCAAAGAACACTTTGTGACGACAGTTTCGCAGTAATATAATGGACTCCGCTGTTGTGGTAACTGTACAACGTGTCACCTTTTATGTAATACACGAACGCTGATGTTAATGCTCGCGGCAGGTACGATGAAATATTGTTTTGCCCCGTTCTCTCCTGTCGACTTTTAACGCTAGCTTCGCGGAGCGAAATTAGCAAGAATGTGCCTATCCAGATTCGCCTAAATAAATTTGTTAACTAATTCCCTATCGATGTAACCTTACAATTTCAATGTACACAAATTAGAAACATTGAAACCGATCATTTTGACGGATCTGGTAAACCTAGTGTTCACGCGTTTACTTCGTATACTTAATGTATTTCTACCGCTCGTTACTGGACTTCGGACGTTCAGGCATATAGAACGGTTTTCGATAAGCGAAGTGCAATGAAGTAGATGCTTTAATACGGTTTATCGCCGTGAACTGTTAGCGTTACGAATGGAAATTGCGATTAACGTGTCTAAGCGCGTCGTGCCGTATAAAATGCACACCCGACGACCGCAAACGTCTGACAAAAATTCGCGGGTGCAGGTCCGAGCGGTTCTTCGACTGCCACGAGGCCAAGCAGATTATCCTGTGCTGAACTCGAACGGAAATTGCGGCAGATGTCGTTTGCGCTTGATTCCAGTCAATGACAGGTGGTTCGCGCTTAAACGGATCCCGGCGTAAGTGGATCCGTCTCTCTTTCTCGATATGAAATCTCCCATTATCCGTGGTGGTTAGCTCCGATCGCTTCTGGTTGCGTAACCCCTCGTACAATCTTGACCAACTAATAAGGTGAGGAGGCAAGGACGGATGATCGCCGGATTATCGAACGATTCGCGATTCTTGCGTCACCGAGCGATACACCCACGACGACAACACTCGTTCAATCTCCTTCCACCCCCGCCTCTCGATCCAACGACTCCGTCGTCGCGATACTCTCGTTATCAACGGAATCAGGTTCACTCGGATTTAGAGCGATCTTTAGCCAGGGACCTCACCACCCTTCCGAAACTCCAGTCCTAAACTGCGGACTTCATATACTATATTCTTCTTTCTCTCCAACTTAAATCACGGTCTATGTATATTTTTCTTTCTTTCAATTTCCCTTTCTTCTGCAGGATTTCAACTTTCTTTTCTCACCTGCTAACCCTTGATATCGTAGTGTCTCCCACTCTTCTTACCCCCACTTCCTTCTCGCAGAATTTTTCGACTTCTTCCTTGATGCTCACCTTTTCTTTCTCAATCTTTAAGCCCCCGCTGCGGACTTTATGCATTTATTATAAAATCGGGTACGTGCAATTGCAATGTGTCTCGCAATCACTGTAAACATTTTTTTTTATTTTATCTAATAGGTTGTCAAGAATATACCAGTATTTCTGAATTCTTCTAATGTTTTTACTGTTCGAAATTACAGCTAGTCGTTCATGTCATAAATGCATTAAATCCGCTTGCTATTTATCATATCACGCTTTACAATCTGAATTTCAAATTGGATGACCCATCCAGTGAATGACCACTTCAGTTTACTCGTTCGTTGAAATTAGTATTTGCAAATCGATATTTAATTTACCGAGTGGTATTTCCATTAAGAAGACCGTGTCATTGTTAAGATATCTGACATTCCAGAACACGCTACCTACTCAAACGGTTGATACACGTTTTAATTATCTGTACTAATCAGTCGAACACGAATGCTCGAATAATCGAGCAATTATATAGTACTGAGCTAAATCGTGACCGAGTTGTAGAATATAATCGCGTAGTATACGGATCTTTTGGTAGACGCATCTTCACAATCTCGACGATCGTTAATTAAAAACTTTAAAGCTCGCGATTTCCACGGGATCCAGGCTTAATTTGATCGAATCCTCGAGTGTGTCCTCTGTCCTCCGTGGATTACGTTGTCGATCGATAGTCAGCGCGTGCATAACCTTTTCCTAACCCAAGCAGACTGCTCGAGGAACTCGAGCAGGAACGTTCTCCCGCCCCAATGGCTCTCGGAGCGTTTAGGGTTCCCGATCTCTTGCGTCGCACAGTGGGACCTTTTGCCCAAATCGTGGACAAAATCAAAGTACTTTCGGTAGAAATGAGATAGAGGGCTGAATTTTTTTGTTTACATGCAGCTGAAACTTCACAGAATATGGGAAAAATACGGAGATTATGGTACGAATGTTTTTTAACCTCGAAAAATTCATCAAAGTTGCGCAATTTCGAGAAAATTGTGGTTTTTTCAATAGCACACCCAGAAATTTTTTTTTAACATGCTATACATCCTTTCCTGTAGATTTTTTCCTACTGAATTCAAATCTGGCCTCAAAATTTTTCTACGACTTCTATTTTTTCAAAAAATCGAATTATAGTTAATCAGTTAAACTTTCATTTTTTCAAGGTTAAAAACATTCGTACCATAATCTCCCTATTTTTCCCATATTCTACAATGTTTCAGCTTTAATTAAAAAAAAATTCAGCCCTCTATCTCATTTCTATCGAAAGTTCTTTGATTTTGTCCACGATTTGGGCAAAAGGTCCCACTGTGCGTCGTTTCGAACCGTTTCGTTGACGGGATGCTTCTGGTACAGCCTCGATCCTCGATCTCGGAACTTGCCTCGTCGAAACCATATTGACCTAATTAAACGTCGCACGGCGATTAAATCGTTGTTGTCCAGTCGGACGTATATTGGTCGAGGGTGTATTATACAAATAAGATAATGTAGCAAACGAACTATACCTCGCTGTTATCGAGCGATCGTTCACGACTGTAGATCTCGAGGGATCGTAGCCTTTGATTTGGCCAGTGCACAACTGTTCCTCTCGAATCCGCTTCGTAGTCGCGAAACGTCCGCTAAGGACATCTAATTAGAGCGTATCGTAAGACTGCGAGTAGGTACCTCCGCGAATCCCTTAAACGCCAGCTGAAACTCGAGACGTTGGTTTCGCGAGCAAAAAGACGGTCGGCTTCCACCTGCCGCGGCAACACCTGCGCGTCTTCGTAGCATTGTCCGGTTCCTCGGGCAGCGAATCTCGGCAACCGTAGCGCCAACAAAAAGACAAGTCGAGAGAAACGAGTGTATCTACGTGTGTGTGTGTGTGTGTGTGTGTGTATACGAGAGGGAGAGAGGAAAGGGTAGAACTCGGGCAAAGTGCAAACGAGAGAGAAAGAGATAGATAGAGAGAGAGAGAGAGAGAGAGAGAGAGAGAGAAAGGATGAGGGACACGCGGTTCGATCGACGGGCCCCCGAAACGGTCGCGTTGCCACTCTCCGGTTCGCAGGTCGGTTGTTCAGACGATCTTTCTTTCACTCTTAGAAATCCCGCTGCGATCGGCACGCGAGCGTGCCAGTGAGCTGCGAGACTGTGCTCGGTTCGGCGCGAGTCTAGAACGATTAAGGGTAAGCTACCCTTGCAATCGATCAGCGAAGGATAGCGTCAAGATAGCAGGACGATCGGCCCGCGAGGAGCCTGTTCATCGGCTAGTTGACACGACTCGGGCCATCGAGCCAGTGGCAGAGGATAGGAGTCAATAGTTAAGCAGGCTCGGAGGATAGCTGGACTCTCAATGTCTATAGCTCCAGGTCGAAAGAGGCAGGCGATCGGTGATATTGCACCTCTAACCAGACTTAGAGGATAGATCGAGGTGTCTCTAGCTGCAAGAAAGAAGCTGAGAATTAAACAACTGGACTTGAAGACAACCTAACGATCGTTCCTCGGTGAAAGAGAATACAGAGCTCCGAGAAACTGACCCGATAACTAGACTCGAGGGATAGATAGTCGTCTATAGGTTCGGGAAGAGGCGGAGAATCGAGTTGACCGGGTAGCTGGAATGTACGTGACGGAGGGCGGTCATAAAGTGGCACCAATGCCTACCAAAGCGAAAATGTTGGATTACAAAACGATGAACGAGCCCGGTGATCGTGGGGGTGGCGGCGGAGGTGGCGGAGGCGGTGGTGCTCATCTTGCCGCAACCGTGAAGAACACTTTCCGACGTCTTCTTCGGAGGACCAAGAGCCACAGGGACCCGCCGTCCACGATACCCGCGATGGTGACCACCACCGGTCCTACAAGACCACCCATTGGAAATACTCCGAACAACACCGTGACTATCAGGAACAAGCTGGTGACCAACAACGCGAACGATCCGCTCGCGAGGAGGTCCCAGCCTCCTCTGCCGCCTTCGAACTCGCAGCACCCGACCAGAACCAGCTACAACAGCAAACGACACACCAGGCCACGGGTCCATTGCATTACCATGCAGGTAAGCCATCTTGCCCCGGCCACGAGATTAGAATCGAAACCATCTGCGACCACAGATTTTTTTCGAACAGAACTTCAGAAATATTCGGGAATTAAATCTTTCACAGATTCACCGTCGAATGTCGACCTGTGAAATTTTTACGAATATAATTTTAGCAATCTTTCTGCTAGAGCGACTCGTAGCTTAATCTTGAAACTGTTACGCACGACATCAAAGAAAGTTACATCGTTATCGAATAATTAACTACGTGTTACACAGTCTTCAAATATTATGCTTGCGATCACATTAAACAGTTCCTCTAGCCGAGTCGCAACGCTTGAAAATCGGACGTTTCTAACGATCGCACACATTTTTGGTTTCTCAAGATTCCTCTCGTTGCGTCCAATTAAACAATCATAAATTTAAATCAATGCCCACGCGCAGCTTGACGACGCAACTGTTGAGGAAGTAGTGTCACGTTCATTTATAGTTTTTGATAGAATTCGTTTGAGAACAGATAATTGCTCCATCTCCGCTCTCTGCGACCGTGACCACGTGTGGTTGGTGTGCTACGAGGTGTCGAGGGCTAAGGGAGTGGCCAGGGATGATAGTCATTCGAAATTTTCGATAATTTATATGCTAGTTCGGTAATGTTGTTAATTTATGAGAATTCTACAGAATTGGGGAAGTTCTCAAATTTCTATACTAGTCCGTAGCTAGACCGTGAATTTGATGCAGTTGTAACAACAACGAGGAGCAGAAACTCAAGACTCGGTTTTGTTATGAATGCAAAAAAAAACTCTTAGTCGGCTAATTGCCGACTAACAAAGACATCGGCAACATCCGTTACCGCCTTTTAGATCGAACGATATTACGAAGAGTATTCATTACAGCGCTCGGTGTTGTAACGGTACATCTATCAACAAAAAAAAGTCCATTAATAAATATTGAAAGGTTATCTGATCACTGGTGTTGCGTCACCATCTCGAAGAATATTACCGAGCCTATTGCTTTCGCGTAGAAACGGATCGCTGAAAAAAATCCAGGTTACGTCACTGTTACTCGATAATGCACAGATAAACGATTTCCCGGCGTAACGCAATTCTGCTACGAACGAGAAATGGATTGCGCGCGAGTGCAACATTTTGACCCGGTGCAGCTGCAATTTAGAAGCTTCACCGTGCGCCGATTCATCCCATGCGTTTCCCCTCGATGCATTCCGAGAAGCGTGGGTCTGACGCAACGCTCTAATAATAATAATAATAACAACAATAGTGGGGTAATTTGCATTATTCGGTAGCTCTGAGTTATCGCAACTTTATGAAAATAACTAGATGCGCAGCTTTACGCTTCCGAATAATGTCAAATTACGCGTCGTAAACTTAAAAATATCTAACACCTTTGAATATTATTATTATTATTATTATTATTATTTATTATAGACATATAAATGTATTTTTACATAAGTGTTTACAATATCAAAGAAACGAGAAAAGAAAGAGAAAGATACAATACTGCTCGTGCAATAACAAAGAAGGGACATGCACAAAAGAACAACTTAATAATGGTACAATCGATATGGTATTATCATATAATCCTGCGTAGTTGCATTTGAAAATTTTGTAAAGCATCACCGAACAAAAAAATCAATACGATTATATATAGTGCATGATTTTGAGATAATGCGATTCATTGGATTAATTAATCCATAAGTAGATTTCGCTTTAGGTGTTTGAAAGCCCGCTCGTGTTCTCAGTTCACGTTCTGGTACATAAAAATTGATTTTGCGCCAGTAAAGAGGAACAATCAATATGATTGTTAATTAAATGAAAAATAAAGCTCTGATCGGATACTGTTCTCCGAGCAGATAATGGTTCTAGGTTTATTGTAGTTATTATTGCGGAATAATCATGATCAAAGAAAACAAAAATATTATAAAACTCCGTCTTTGCATTATCGAGAAATGAGAAGGCGCATCCCGCCACCCTTGCAATCCTGGAACAACGAGTTTAGCCCGTTAATTGATTTCGATAAAACTTTTTGCATATATACATAGTATAATTGGCATTGGACGCTAATAAATTTAAGCCTGGCTTATCCTGCAATTAGAAGACAAACACAAAAATACGAATCTGCCGTTTCGTCGAACCGGCCGGCCGTCTAACGACATAATTGGGCCCCTGGTAATGGTTTATTCGTGACGTCGTCGACGGTATTCGCTTGGCTCTTCGATTATCCTTCTCTAGCCTCTCAGTGTTCCTCCGTTTGGTCCGATTCAACATAGGACACTCGGCCTCCGCCGCGCGATAATTACTTCCTCCGCGGCGCGGCGCGCCGGAACAATGGGGCTCTCGTTTGACTCGACGAACCTAACCGTCTGTTCCTACGCTATGCTACGTATACTATACCTGCGTGTGCAGAAAACCGGTGATGGTCTCTTTCGCGACCGGAATCCATTCGATCGTTTCACGCGAGACGCACGACGCCGGCGCGTGTTCTCCCTCTTTAGCTTCCCGCTTCGGTTCCCGCTTAACGCGACGCACCGCCGCCGGCGTCGGAGAACAATACCTATCTAATCTATCGTCGACGAACGACGTTTTTAACGTCTGCCGAGAGGCCCGTCGTTGACGCACTACACCGGCGCGACGCAACCACGCGCATTACCCGCAGAGTCTCTTTAATCGCCTGTTGCAACGTATGTATACATACGTGAATGCGTTTTGTAATATTTGGAAACGCAGGTTTTCCACGTCAAATTCATTCAAATTCCATTCACCCTTCTGCTGACGAAGAAGTTTTTCTCGTCCATCAAATCATGAACATCTAGTGGATTTTACGTATTGATTGTTGCAACGATAACCATTACAGATTGCTATACAGGGTGAGTCACCAAACGTTAGCACCTCAAATATCTTTGTTGTTTCTAAAGATACGTAAAACATGGTAAGGACAAAGTTGAATGGTACAGTGGGGCTGACACGATGCAAAAAAATTTTGTTTTTGTCATTTTTTTGGAGATATCAAGGTCACCTTCACTTTTTTAAATGGAATGAGGTATTTTTTAATACATCAATCGATGCAGCTGGACATTCGTTATAAATAAGTACTAACCTATGTATGTCGAAAAGTTAGTAGTTCAGGAGATATTTCAATTTAAATAACTCAAAAATACCATTGCAATCGTACTAAGACGTCAGCGTTTCCTTACTAGTGTAACGTCTTAGCACGATTGCAATGGTATTTTTGAGTTATTTAAATTGAAATATCTCCTGAACTACTAACTTTTCGACATACATAGGTTAGTACTTATTTATAACGAATGTCCAGCTGCATCGATTGATGTATTACAAAATACCTCATTCCATTTAAAATAAAATGAAGGTGACCTTGATATCTCCAAAAAAATGACATAAAAACAAAATTTTGTTTTTGCATCGTGTCAGTCCCATTGTACCATTCAACTTTGTCCTTACCATATTTTACGTATCTTTAGAAACAACAAAGATATTTGAGGTGCTAACGTTTGGTGACTCACCCTGTATTCATTGTATGAAATGTCCCTTGGACTGCAGATATTTTTACAATACCAGCAAACTGTAATTGGTCGTCGTATTTGATGCAGCTTCTAGTGAATAATAGTTGTTAAACAAAGTGAGACTATGATTTTGACAAGTAAGATACGAATGAGAAAGTGGAATTCTTGTTAATTTGATTCCCCATTGAAAACACGAGAGTCTCTATGAAATCGTCGCTCGTCGTTCGACGGAATATCGGCGAGAACCGTCGTCGTTGCTCGCCTTGGAACGAATGAAGTTCCACGCCTCCGTGTCCTTTCACCGAGATGATTGCGTGGCTCGAGGCTGCTGCAAGCTGCAGCCTGCAACCGATCGCAACCTGCACCTGTCCGGCTGCGGCCTGGCCGCCTCGTTTTCGCGGTGAATTGCCAACCTGCAGATTACTTGATTACTTGCCACTCGTAAAACAGAAAAACCGCCAGATAAAACGCGTCCGTAGAACGAGAGCAAAGAGATTGTGTAACACGCAGACTCTGTTCGATTTTCTGATAAAAATGTAGGTCAATTATACGATTTATTTTACGGTTTCAGTGATTAGAACTTTTTTCTAGATCGTAATTTCCTAAGAAAGGAGAACATTCTCCAACAGCTGTACATTAACGAATCCAACATCGAATTTGATTTCGGTTTAACGGAAATTTTCTGATGAAAATGTAGGTCGATCATTTCCGTTAAACCGAAATCATATTCTATTTTGGTTTCGTTAATATACAGCTGTTGGGGAATTCTCTCCTTTTTTAGGAAATCACGATCTGCAAAAAAGTTCGAATCAGTGAAACCGTAAAACAAATCGTAGGGCAAAGGGTTAAAATCCTGTTATTTACAATGACTGTTTAAAAGATCCTGGTTCGATGAACGAGGAAGGTTTCTGGTCGTTTGGCGTGGTCGTTTCAGCGACGTCATCGACCGGACGAGCGCAATTTTTCCGCGAGGTTGGCCACGGTGGAAACGTGTAGCCGAGATAGCGAAAGTTGCGACACGCGACCTTGATAGATCGTGAACTCGAGGCGCGATTCGATCGCGTGATTGGGTTAGTGGAACGAGACAAATTTGTTTGTTAGGTATGCGATCGACGTTGCCTTCCGATACGAACAGCAGCGTCTGTTTCGCAACTGACAGGCACTCGCTAACTGATGACAACGAGCGGCACTATGGCTCTATGGTGACAGCCAATGGTGTTCCGCGCAATGCGAATCATGGTTGCGAGATCGGGGATTCGAGGAAACCCGACACTTTCGTTTCCGGCGTGACTGTTCGCTGTTACAGCTCCACTGTTCGCCTGAAACCGAATCGAGAATGAAACTTTGCTATTGTGTCCATTTACTGGGTACAACGTACAGATATTATGGCTTCAAATGCGTACACTGGCACGCGGCGGCATCAGTTTTTACCACGTTTTTTTTCGGATTTTTATCGTCGCCAGCTTTTCAGAAGAACAAAGCGGTGGATCAAATACCTGTTCGCCTAGTTCGAATTGTTTTGGATCTCTGGATCAATTAAATTTGAGAATATTAATGTCTTATTGTTAGAACGATTCATAGACAATTTTTATTAGGGGCTATTCAAATTAAATATAGTTTATCATTAACCCCGTTGCTGTATTTTAACGAGTCACGCACGTAATGAAGATTTTAAAGAAAGTCGAATAAATGCGAATGTCACTACGCCTTTCTTTTCAAAACGAAATAAAATTTGATTCGTTTGTAATCAATGTCGACGTATTAAAATTAATGTAGCCATACAACGAATATAAATTTTCTTTCTCTTCAACGATATTTTTGGGGATAAAGACAAGGGGTTAAATGAGAATATAAAGGGGCTAGTGAAAGAAAGTTTTCTATGAAATCTAGGTTTACGTAGAATTCGATACCTCCGTGTCGGGGACTGTTTTTCGTCAAGGTAAGCAATTGCTCCGCATTTGCGTGGCTTTGTGTCGACAGATAGCAGCGCGTTGAACACCTGTGCACTCTTCAGGGTATTATAGCACAAGCAATTCGCGAATTGCGTATATTAATCGAAAAGTGACATTCAATTGAGACCAAGAAGAATAGTAATTATTACGTGTACAAATGAATTCGTGACCCTCGCGGTCTGGCAATTGTAACTTCCAGTTCCGAGATGTTTTATCTGCCACGTGGAGCAGAGTGACAGTGCCAGCTGCCGACTCTCGTCCTAATGATAGAACGACGCGTAATGTTACTGGACGCTGTCGATAATACGTAATCGTGCAGACAATAGACAATATGTACAAATTCAGTGATAAAACATTTTTCCGTTCGATCATGGTTTTATCGAACTTTTCTGATTCCAATTAGGACATCACCTTTTCGCATCGAGCTCAATTGGTGATTATCCATGAAACGGCGATACCCAAGCGAGAGCCACTCCCATAATCGCCAAGATAGCAGAGCTTGCAGCTTACCACGGCAAACAGGATGACGTAAAATTGTTGACTCGCTTCCGAGGAACGCGACACCATCGTGCATCGAGGAGGTTTTCAAAATCGTTTCGCGACAAGATCCTCTCTCGACGTGCAAATTTTTCGCTTGGGAGGATTTCTGCGTCTTCTCATTTCGTTCGTTCTTCTTTTTCTAATTCTTCTTCTTTTTCCCTCTTCCTTTAATCGCTCGGCGTCGCGGTTCTATAAATATTGATGCGTGCAACTCCGGATCGGTGTTTGTCGCTGCAGATATACAAGCGGGGATAGAGATTGCCTTATCGAGAGCCAAGCGGAAAGATTGTTCGAACGCGAAGCTTCCGAGGGACGAAACCAGTGTCCTGTTACTCTTTTTCGTTTCTGTTTTTCGTTTTTCGAGAAGCTTGGACAAGAGAAAATATTGATGTTCGTGGACACACCGGTTCGCGGCAGCTCTCGAATCCGCTTTAAACGATTCACTTCCGCGACAGGCGTCGCGTCGCGTCGCGTCGGTGGGGGCCGTTGTGTGTCCATGTTGTCGCGAGCAACGCTCGCATGAATCGCATCAATCGCATGAACGCCGCGCGATGGGAGCTCGATCAAGGTCGTTTTCATCCGACTGCCTCGTCTCCCCTAACAGTTGCTCTCTCGCCTCGTGTATTAAAAACGATTTTAACGTTGCATCAAACCGCGGACGTGTTTACGCTCGAGTTGGGCGACATTTCCAGGGGGAATGGTCAATGGACTGTGTGCCGTGCCTTGCTTATCTACCGTAACCCTCTGATGGCCGCGGACCGCGGATCCATTTTGACCGAGAATATCGAAATCATCGAAATTGTCATTTAACCCTTCGCTGTGCATACTGTATCATATCTGATACAATTAACAAATCTGCTATATAGGAAATTAAGAATATGTTATCTTACTATGTTCATTTATTTTCAATTTTCTGAAAATAAAACACAAAAACTGATCTTTCAATTTTTACATCCCAATTAAAACAGTCATGCAGTGAAGGGTTAAGTACTCAATTTGTGGTAATTAAAATAACTGAATAGCTGTTTCATCGAGAATATCGGATAGAGTAATGTGTCCACACGAGATATCGTCAAAAGTAAATGATTCAAAATTATTAATTAGAGCTGTGCACAACAGTCCTAAGCATTGCCAATTATACAGTTATAAAAATTGTCCGTTGTCCGAGGTTTAATCGAATCAACAGCTGCTACATTCGAAACAACGGAAGGATTAACATGTATATGAGTAGTTGAAAAATCGATACATAAACTAGTAAATAGTAGTAAACATTATTAGTTATGTTGCGTTATTCGTTGAGAAGCGACGGATTCTATACGTTCAGGAGAAACACAGTAGTATTTGGAAACGTTACATCATTTCGAACGCGTAACGGGAAGAGATGATTTTGCTTTTAACTTTCGGTTTGTGTAGTCGATACAAAAAGTTTCGATTTTGCATAAATATGACGCACCTTTTCGTCACGACAATGCAAATTAGCATGAGAGTACGTTGAATGGCGGTGCTTGTGGTTCGGGAGTTGCGAGAATGACGGAAATAGAAATTCTAATTGAGTGCACCGTTTGCCAAGAAATTACAATGTACAGAAAATTGATAAGATAGCGTGCATCCGATAAGGCAAAATATAGAGAAAATTGATAAAGTAAAGTAACACACGGTAAGCAGATTTTATGGATTCGAACCGGCCAAAGAAAGTGTTAAGGGCTCATTGGAATATCGTGGCTTCCGTCTATCACGTTCGACGATTGTAAAAAGGTTTTGTTACGAATCGATCAAGATTCGTGATATATTAAGACTACAACCTTTCAATCGTAGCTTCAGCTCGGACTCGATACCATCAGCATTTTGCGACGCGATACTCGCGCGACAATCGCGGCTGCGGACTAAGATAATTCGCGTTCAATTCAATTCGTCATAATTCGATTCATCCGGTTGTAGTCGTGATGAAACTGAGACTGGATCGCGTTGTTCGGAACAAGAAAACATCGAAGCTGTTCTCAATATTCGATTGCTCGACTTCCCCGAGTCGAAGCTGCCTCGATCTTTTCCGTGTCTACCGTAAAGATTAAACTTATTCATGTAATCATTAACAATAACCCTCTCCACGAGTAACATGTAAGATACATTCGATTGTAAACCACGTGGTCGCTTAATGACCTAGCTATTAATGTGACCACATTAAAATATCCCATAAACTATAAAACTTCTTAAGAGTTTATGAAAGTTCTATGAAATTTACAGAAATGTAGAGAATAGGCTAATATGTAAATAAAATGTCCACTATTTAAAGTGGCATGTCAGTTTCTTTCAGTGAGCAATAAATTGTTTTGAAGTCTTCCTGTAAATATCACGAGGCGTAACAGACGCTTGCTAATCAGCCATTCAAACATTGAAAAGCGAAAAAAATATCTTCATAAATAAGCTTCCGATAAGGAAAACAATGAACGAAAATACAGAGCGTCGTCGGGACGTCAACGGATCACAGAAAATACATAAAAGTGTGCTGCAACGCGCCCGCAAGGAAGAGAGAGGGAGAAAGAGAGAGAGAGAGAGAGAGAGAGAGAGAGAGAGAGAGAGAGAGAGAGAGAGAAAGAGAAAGAGCAGAAAGATATGAATGAATAAAAACAAGTAGCATGAAGATGAGGCGAGGAGATAACGGTTTCGTTAAAACGAAACGAGCGAATGATAATCCCGTGGGCAAACACTGTAAAAGAGCAACGAAAATAAACGGAGCCGCGCGTAAGAAGTCGGGC
This sequence comes from Lasioglossum morio, assembly GCA_916610235.2. Lineage (NCBI taxonomy): Eukaryota > Metazoa > Arthropoda > Insecta > Hymenoptera > Halictidae > Lasioglossum > Lasioglossum morio. The sequence goes on along the minus strand of OU744323.1, from coordinate 20,464,739 downwards.
TAGCAAGCGTTACGAGTCCATATCGAAATTAGACCGAACGATGAGAGGCACTGGCTCCGTGAGTCAATGAGTCAAAAGAGCAAGCAAATAGACTAATGTTCCACTTTCGTTTTGCTGATCGGTCGACGCGACGGAGACGAGCTACGGGCCGGTGCGGGGATTTCCAACGAAACTAGGAACCGTCCGGTCGTTTCCTGTGCGGAGAACGTGCGGAAATTCGACGATCAGCCTCCATTGCCTCGTTCGATGGAAACAATTTCGACCCGGCGCATAGCGGCTACGTTAAAACCCTGGTCGAAACTGAACGGAATATTTTCTTTATTCTCTTGCAAGATTCTACAACGCGATTAATTCGTTGAATGGTTCAACTCAACCGAATAATTTACCGCAGGTATAACAGCATCGCTTCTCGGCCGGGGATTTTGGAGAAAACTTCGCGTTCCGACAATAAATTATACGAGCCGCGAGTTATCCGAAGCGAAGTTATCAACGCAAAGCGTTGCGCCGCGAGCTCGTGACGCTCGAATAAAAGAAATCGATGCGACTCGTTATCTCGTCGCAATCGCCGCGAGCGCGACTCTACGGAAAATGCTTCGACAAATACGCAGGCGCCTGATATTTTCATTTCATTTCGAAAGCGTACAGTCAACGGCAGCAGCGAAACGATTTCGCTCGAATCTCCAACGAGAGCCTCGAGTCGTCTTTGCGCCGCAATCTCGTCGAGATTGGGATTTTAAGAATCATCCGTCGAGAAACGACAGTCCTTTACTTGGTTATTCCTCGTGCAACGATAGAATGTTATTTTTATTTTATGAAGCCCGTGCTCTCGAAGGAATTGTCGGTGAATGTGCATCGGAGAGCAAACGTTGTTAACGATAAGAAGATTAACATGTGTCGGAATTTCTCTGTAAATGCAACGTCTCCTCTTAATGTGCGATCAGTGTATACATATTAGATATACAGATACATATATCAGATACAGATACAGTAAGAAACGCGACTGTAACAATGACAAGACTGCATTTATTTCGACTTCATATAATTTTCACAGTAACACGTGCTTCGCCGAACAAGTTCCTTCGAAATTTTGCTGATACGAAAACATTTCTATAATTTCAATGATATTGAAAGGAAAAATTAGAAACCTGTCATTCTGACCGTACTGAAAATACCATTGTTTCTCCATATAATGAAAATGTTCAAAGCGAAAGCTAAGGGAGTTGCTAGACGCGACGCTACGGAGAAAGAAATGCACACGTGTTCGTCGTTGATAAAAAATCGTTTGACGCGACTCGGAGAAATTTTCACGCAATTGGAGAACGAAACGACTGGAAAGTATGAGTAGTTACACAACTAATTGATTGAAGAACGAGGAAATTGATCGAACTCTGGTGCATTACAGAAAGGGATCTCGTATCGGATAGGTAGCACCGTCGACTCGCAAATCGCGGGACTAAGGGACTATGTATTTATTTTCACCGTGCTTGTACTCCGTGCGCTCTACTTAACAACGATGCTTAGCAGCTCGGGAATAACCTGAAAAGCGGCAGGTGTGGCTTTCGCGTCTTTGCACGATCGACGAACTCGTTAAGTCAATCGCGAACGCTTTAGCAGATAGGATCTCGACGTAAAATTCGTTCGAGCGAGGGAACGATGAATCTCATTCGATTCGTTTCCTAATGGCCGGCTCGAGATTCTGCATATAATCGAAAAAATGGCGAAACGAGAGAATGCAGCCGCAGGCACGCATCGATTCCGGACAGAAAGCGAATAGCGCGCGTGCCCGGTATCGAGTCGCGAAACGCTACGGTGCATCGCGGAGCGCATGCAAATATTTTCGCGCGTGATTCGCGATTCGTTCGAACGGCCCGACGAGTCCGGCTTTCGACGGTCTTTCGAGGAATTGTTTTTGCACGCGCGGCGTTTTATCAGACGCTCCGCGAGATACGGAACGTTCGTCTGAACTGGAAAAGTTTGGGACTGGAAAGTCTGGGAAAGTTCCGATCGCGATTAGCCTATCCGGGAAAATTTGAAACTGTAGAGATCCTCTCCTGGAAGGAATTGGCGACGTCAATAGGCAATTAATTGTTTCGAATCTTAAATAAAATGGATACAGGAAGAGTATAATTAATATTGTCCAGACGTGTTGAAGTTCGAAACGGGACAGAAAATGGCCAGCAAAAAGGATGACGATCGGACTGCGGATCGTTGTGCAAAACAAAAACATTGTGCATCATTTTTCAAGATAAAGTTTGGAGTAATCAATCATTTTTCTGAACTTGAAACATTCTTATCACGTATACACAGTTTAGAAAGTACAGCGAGCAGTTGAAGAGCAGCGATAGCTATTTACTTTTCCGTCTTTATTGGCCGACATCTTGACCTGCCTCGAGATTCGTGCTCCACAAGATGGCAGTACACTATAGCGTAAACGTGCCGCTACGGAGGTAACACAGCAATTCCGACAGCGAGCTGAAATGATCGACACTCGAGAGAGAAAGGGACACAGTTTGCAAAGGCGATCTCGCGACGTTGCGAGCGTGTTAGAAACGCGTTTCCCTAGTCACGGACGCTCGGAGCCGCAGGCGATTCGCGGTCGAAGCGAGTTCTCTCCTTCTTCTTCGCTTCTCGGTTGTTCGGATCGAGTTCAAGGCCGCGGCGGGATCGCAAAAATTCAACCTGCCGGAAAAATATCGGAAAATTAACCGAAAATCACTTTCCCCAACTTCGGACTGTTGCTCTTCCGAAAAGTAGCTTCTAAAAAGACTATGTATATAACATATATACATTGGTACGTAAATTGCATAGCAGTGGACACGTTTAACAGATTGAACGACATCGGTGTATTAGGATCAGCTGAATAAGACGAATTAAGTAGAACTTGTTATTTAACTCGTGTGTATTGCAATCGATATTGCAAGTCTACCGTTACGATTTTACAATTATTGAAATAATACAAAGAATCTTATAAGTATTGATTGTATAAATATCTCTATTAGAGGCACGTATCATAATTGGAGTCGCACAAAGTTTAAATAAAATCAATCTTGTCATTTTCACAAGGGAACATGTATCAGTTACTTTTAAGACTCGGTAGGTTTAGTGTTAATTTCCTTATTCTACGTCGACTTGGTTCTAAAATTGGCAAAACTCACCTACCTTTCCGGAGATTCATTAATCGCTTTTAGGAGGATATTTTCGACGGGTGGGGCTGTCCATTCGCGCAGGAGAAAAACTATATGTTTGTATCCACTAGCTTCGTGCTTTTAAAGACAGCTCGTTCCCTTCGAAGGTCGTTAAACTTCAGCAGCAGAGGTTCTGCAAGAAAAATGATTTCTCAAGCAGAGCTCCACCAGGACAGCCTCTTTAATCGCGCAAACGCGTCGAAACTCGTGATCCCTCGGTATCGACGTATCTGCGGAGCGTGTGCGTTCCCTCCGATCGGCTCGCTTCGCGGACTTTCATTTTTATCCGGCGTTAAACGTGGGCGTCGAAGCGTGTATCTCGTGCGCGGCGGCACATTACGCGCAGAAGGTTAGACGCTTTCTAAGCGCGTGGCGCGCAGTACGCTCCCGACGCACCTGGCCAACGGTGTGCGCGCTGCCCGCCGGAGATATTTATTCCGTGGAAAACGCGTATCGAGGAAATACTCGGCTCTGTTTTCTTTCCGTCTGTATCTCGCCGTCGTCGTCGTAGTCGTAGTCGTCGGTTGGTTGAAGCCCTCGTGTCCCGTGGGAAATGCAGCAAATTACAAGCTCGCGACGTCGTCCACTTTGCCGGATGGATCCAGTGACGCGCGTCTCGTGAGACGAGGAGCAGCGTGGCTGGGCCATGTACTTTGCAAGAACCGGCAGAAAGTTAGAGGATCGAGAGCGTTACGATCGTGGCGTCCGTCGAAAGGTGATGAGAACCTTGTTTCTCCTTGTTTCACTGTGTCCCACGCTGTCCCACGAGATTAGATCTTCTTCGGCCCCCCACCCCCATCTCACCACCTGGCGAAAGTGTCGTAATTAACCACACGGTGTCTCCGCGACTCATCTATTCCCTCGAAACGGCGTTAGCGAACAAAACGCGTGTGTACCGGGTTTTCCCAAACACGTGAAATCGGTAATAAATCACCGACGCGCAACTAACAATAAGAAAGAGTTGCGCCCGAAGCAAAGACTGCGAAAAGAAATGGAAACGCGGTCGCACACCCGATTCATTAAGATAATAAATGCACGTGCTATTGATAGAGGTTTTTAAAGGTGTCACAACTTCGCGTTTCCGTTTCACCAGTGGAGGTGCAATGTTGAACCTCGGCGTTAGTTTCAGCAGACTGTTGATGGAACCCCGTATCGTTGCAAAATAAATATTGTCCGTGCCGATTGCCAAAACAGGATGCCATTAGACATTTGTTCTTTCGGAAAATGCTTTGATCTCTTACCGTATTAAATCTCAGCTACTCGTTTCCGTTGCGTGTGCATGAAATTTTCAGTCTGGTAACAACTAATCGAACCATCTTTCACTCGAGCACAACTCCTAAGTTCAATGTCACACGATTCCATACGCATCAAACATTAATTCCTCCGTGTTGTGTCGCGTTTGCTCAAGCCATTTAACACCGCCAATTTCATCTCCACCACTTCACGGTGTCCAATCGCGACTCATCAAAATAGTCTCGTTTCTCTCAAACGTCTCGATGCGTTTTTCGGAATCTGCGACCCAAAGGAGGAAAGAACATGTTTACCTTCTTGGTGGTAAATTTAAATTTGCTCACGGATTCGGAAGAGGATTAGAATAGTTGCCGCTTCTCGCAAACGTCTCGCCGCGTTCCGAAAGTTGAGCGACCTTATTTTTTTTAAGTGCGGAAATGCGTTACGCATACCCTGGCCCCCCCCCCCGGGGGGGGAGGGGGTCAGGGTTATGTGGGGCTGTCCAGAGGACGCTCCGGCCAGCCTTTAAAAACCGCACTCCCACCTAAGCTAATGTAGGGGGGGGGCAGGATCTCCGAGAACTCAACTGGCCAAAGATGAGCGACCTAAGGGAGGGAGGAACGTATTCGTTTTTATCGCTGCCTGGTTGATGGACTTTGTCGGTGTTTTCGAGAGAATCGGAGAAGTTCTCCGTACTCGCAGCGTGTTTCGCCGCGTTGTGTCGAAGTTCCGCGACCCAAAGGTGGTGTTACGGAACCGCGTGGCTCTTTCGATCGAGGCGTCGTCGCGTTGGTGGATAGCGTGGTGTCGCGGGTACCGGTCGGGTTTGACACGGGCCTGCTATCGGCACTTGCACTTTGAGCCCGCGTTACGATAGGCTCTCGAGGCTGAGCGCGGCGAGGCTTGACGTGACGAGACGAGACGAGAAGAGACGAGAGAGAGGGTTTCGCCGGCTAGTTCTCTCGATCCTCGATGCCGATGAGTCACGGCCGCGGCTTTCGCCGGTCGCGCGCGCAGTTGCTCGGCGTTGGCACGCTCGTGCGCGCGGCTCGGCTCGCAGAAACAAGCGTATACTTACATACACAGTTACTATATTCGCGACTCGCAGGATTCGCAACCGAGCGATCGTCGACCGGCAAAGCATTGTCGGGGTTCCGTCACGGATCGCGGCGCGGACCGGATGCGCGGGCTCTTCGCGATCGGCAAGGCCGGAGACCCGGTAGACTGCAGGACGCGCGATCGTTTCAGTAGCGGCTCTCTTTGCCTCGTTCTTGCCTCGCGCTTTACCTCTCTCTTTCTTTCTCCTCCGCCTCTTGCCAACGACGCGACCTGCAGCGCACGGAGTGCACTTTTCTTTTCCTTTTTTTCTTGTTTATTTTTTTTCGAGAACGAGCCTCGCTCGCGTGCCGCGTTCGTTCTGCTCGCTCCAAAAGTGCAACAACTGTGAGAGAAACGAGCTGCGACGTGGAAATTTAACGTGAACGGATACGCGTGCTCCGCGGCTAGCTGGCGCATCTTGAAAACCCTGAACATGTAGGGGAACCAGTCACGCAACTGTCCTTTTTTATTTTGTTCTAACACTCTTCTCACGGACCACGGATTTTTAACAAGCTTCTTTCGCGACCTTTGCCGAACGAGACCCCAGCAAGTTGTAATTATGTTGGACAAAGTCGATCGTCTTCTACTTCTGCCAAGAATATTTCTCGTCTATCCATGAATTCGTTATTCCGTGTTCGAACAGCGATTATCTTCTTCGTCAATATCTGGAGTAGCGATTCTTTTAACAATTATACATAGATTCTAATAGTGTCCTCCCAGTTTTGTATTCCATATTCTTGTCGTAAACGTATTGAAATCCGCAGTCCGGCAAAGCACGCGAAGAGACTTCCTGTTCAACTAAATAGTAAGGTTGAACGCTATAATCGAGTGTTCTACTACCAGTAAAAATCATTTCTCCTCGCTTTACGATCTACTTCGTGGCCAGAACTTCTCGTATTAATTAACTAGGAAGTACAGATTAGATCCAATCTAGCCATGTACATACAACTCGAGAAGAAAAAAGTAACAAGTATACCATAATTGTATCGTGATGTAACACCGGAGAACTTCGTTACGATGATGGCACGGGTAAAAAGCTGGCATCGGCGACGATAAAAAGCGGTACGGCAGAAAAGAAGAGCAATAAAATCTACATTCTTCTACGAATTTACTTCACACTGGGTTAGGTTAGAAAGTTCTTTCGAATCTTTTCAAGAGAGTTAAAAAAAAAATACTGACCGCTCCACTTAAACTATGGATCGCTGTTTTTGTCCCGCAACTTTCCACCATGTTTGCTCTTACTTTTATTTCGCGGTGAATAAAGGAGTTTTTATTCGAGCGAACGCACCGCGAAACACGATATCCGGTCGAGTAAAAGAATTTAACAATAGATGTACATCCAAAAATTATTTGAACACTACATTTCGTTAAAAATAATGGTGCACGGTAATCATTTTCTACGAAAGAAGTATTCTAAAGAAATTCTTATAATTTGGCACGGTAGTTTTGAAAGACAGGAAGTTCGTTAAACAAAAAGTAAAGAAAAGAAAGCTAGAATCTCGTGTTTCGCTGTGGCGAGCTTGCAATGATTCGCTACAGTCTACGGATTGAACGAAGCGAGTCGAGCTGGAAAATCGAATCGAACCGATTGCTTCGCCGATCGATCCGTCTCGGCACGAACGACGACGCAAATTTATTTTTCCTGCGTTCGTCCTTCGCGAGCACCTGTTCCGATTTGCAAGCTTGACACGCGGCTCTCGGCATTTCCATTCGCCGATAGAGCTCCCAGCAAGTTTTCGCTTGTCCCCGATGCGATGTCTCAACGAAATGGAGCGCAGCGCGACGGAACGGCGAACGCACACACGCGTATAAACATCGACAAACACGTGCTAGCGTGTACAAACACGCGTACACACATGTAGACACGCAACACTCGCAACATACCCCGATAACAGCCAGCGTATCTTATCCTATCGCCGATTACGACTCGCTCGTAAAGATTGTTTTCTTCGTAAACGCCGAAACCAATTCCCGATGGAAATTTGTGCCGTGTCGTTTCGAGCAGCTCGCCTAATTCCTGGATCGAGTCATCGAACCGTAATCGTCTCGGAACGATTTCAGTCCTCGTTCAATGACCTAGCAACCACGGTTCGGGATCGATGATTTCACCGATACCGAGATGTTTCTCTTGTTTCTAAAGCGAATAGTCGCCGAGCCTCGCAGCCAGCTGCGCCACCATCTTTTCTCTTCTTTTTATGATATCCGGTAGATTGTAACAGACATAAGTTCGGTACAAGCGTTATTCTAGAATCTCTTGGCTGTGTAGATTTTACCAAAGGTTGCAAGCATGTAACATCAAAAATTGATAAAGTGAACTCTCGTTCGATGTATCACCTTCGTGGTATCTTGGCCGGAATTTTTCATCCGTTTGTTCGGCAGTGAACGCGTTGATTTTCATCTAACGAGAAACCATTAGAATCGTTCGATTTATGGAAGAGTAGTAGGAAAATGTTCCAAGAACAACGAATAATGGTTTAGCATGCTTTCCAGGATTGGTTTACGCCAAGGATTAACGTAAGATCTCGTTTAATCCGCTCGCAACTGGCCGTTCCTTGGCTCCTTCTCGCGGTTGCTTTCCGTTTTCACTCGGAAAGAGGTCTGGAGAACCAGCTAGTCCGATTTCCCAGTGTTCCGTGGATTTTGATAAACCGACGAAAAGAAAATCCGTATCGTAATCCTTATTCTCGAGCTCATAATTCGCTCAGTTGTTTATTGCCTCGCAATCTGTGATCGTTGGTGCTAAACGTTTATAGACTCTCCTGTCTTTCTTCGTCTTCTTCTTCCCTAAGCAAAGCTTCGTGGACAAGGAAATTGATCGTCTGATTAAATCTACAGTTTTCTACCAAGTTTATTATAGAAGTGCTAGTTTCGATATCTGCCGACGCGACGGATCATTTTCCTTCGTTCAACGAATAACTCTTCTACGCAGGTGTGACATAGTATGAACTACAGTCATTTCGGAAAGTGAGTTGAGGATTCGCAAGGTTTGGATATCTGAATCCTAGAATTTTCTATTCTTGAAATTATGGTGTTCAGAATTTTCTAGGTATAGAATTTTGGGACTTAGCATTTACTAGGTGTGTGATCTTGGGGCTTGGTATTTTCTAGCTGCGGGATTTTAGGGCTTAGAATTCCGTAGGCGCGGCTCTTTGAAGCATAGTATTTTCTAGGTGTGGTATTTCACGGCTTGATATTCCCTATACTTGAAATTTCAGAACTTCTTAAAAAGCCATAAACGGTGATAATCATGATCGATTGGTACAGTTGTAAAAAGGGCCGGTTGGCCGAGAATTAAACGGTCGTTAGTTCCCAGCGTTAACCTACTTTCTCAGGCGACTGTACCTTCCGCGAGGGTCGCGAATTCTGTAATGAGAAGTTATCGGCTAATAGGAAAATTTTCTACGTCTAAAGCGGCAAGAGACGTTCGCGGCGGGGGTGTATAAACGTCGACAGGAGCCATCGTCGTCGCGATCGCCGCGCCGGAATCCGTCCGCATTAGGTAGAGCCACGGTATCGCTTATCAGCATCTACGGTGCTGATAAGAGGCCGACGAAGTCGAGTTGGCCGGTCGCGAGCTTATCGTGGCCCCGAGGGAAATGGACCCAGTTGTTCGTGGCCGGTCGTTCGCGCTCGAGCTTTCGCCCGTTCGTGTTCACGTCTGGTTGGTTTCCTTTCTTTTGTTCGAAGTGTAGAACGCGACGTGGATTTCGTGGATCGTGCTTGCTGTCTCTCAGTTGTTTTCCCGATCGATCGTCGATCGGATGCAGAGAGGCGCCTACGTTCTCGGGGTGGGACTGGATGTTCGTGTGTCTCCCGCTCCGAAACCGCAAAGCGACCGACCAACGGGAGCAGCGGGCCTCGCTCGATCGAGCGGGGCTCTCTCGATCGAGCGCGTCTCTCGATCTCGCTCTCGAGAAGGAACCAACGCCTCGATAAGAGCGCGCACGCGCGAGCCAAACGAGCGAACCGCACACACGTCTTTATCGCGATCGCATCCATCGCCACATCGTCGCACGTTTCACCGTTTTCCTCGTCGAACGATGATCGACGCGTCTCCGCGGAACCACAGCTCGTTCCCCGAAAAGAATCTCGCGTGTTCTGTGTCGATCGACTAGACACTAGTCACCAGTGATCTAACACCCGGCTCTCATCGTCATCGTAATCGTTAACCATCGAGTCTGTCGCGTAGTGTTCCGCGAGATCGTGTACCGATCGATCGCGCGCGGATCGTCGCCTCGGTCACCCGTTCACGCTGTCTTCTTCTCGACAAGCTTTTCGTCTCTTACATATACATACATCTTACACCACCACTAGCGTATCAACTGTGCCGCCTAACGTTACGTTTACGTTCACGTGTACGTTTACGTTCACGTTACGTTACGTGTGTACGTGCTTTCTCTGCTTCTATCGATCTTTCTATGTTACTGCTGGCTGGGGGTAGTCGAGGCGTATCCGCAAGGATCGGTCGCCGGAGTCGTGTCCTGTTCACGGGGTTTCGGGTAAATGTGAATGTGCTCAGAGTGTGGTAGCCTTCGTTGCCCTCCGTTCGACGAGGATCGTGTGTCGCGAAGTCCCAGGCGAGAGTCGGGGACAGAGAGGATCCTTAACGAGGACGCATGTTTTGCCGACAGAAATAGAGAGACACACACACACAGAGAGAAAGAGACACATAGAGACAGAGAGAGAGAGAGAGAGACAGACAGAGGGAAGCGAGTTCCATGTTGAAAAACTATCTGCTGCTAGAGGAACGCTCTACAGAAGCCTCCTGACGACGAAGGAAGCGTCGAGGGAACCACCACGTCTGCGTTTATTATTTAGAGGGGACCAGGCTCCTGTTGGGGTGAGATGGAGAATCGGGAAAGTCCGTTTTCTAGGACGCAGCCGGCCAGGGGCTCGTTCCGGCTGCCCCCGGGTCGCAAAGCGATGATAGTCCCGGAGGATCAGCCTGTGCAGACCAAGGACGCAGCCAGCCCCAGGTCCACAGGACGCCCGCCGTATTCCCCGCTGGAGAATCTGAAGCAGTGGGAGCTGGTCGAGGGCGACCGTGGTCTCAAGGTCGTCGAGAGAAAGAGCTCGCACGCGGGCCCGCAATGTCCTCGATCAAAGATCCTCGATGAGAAGCGAGCCTCCATCGGAACTGGTCCAATCGGCAAATCTATGTCGCCCGCGAGCTTGAAGCTAGACCCTAGCCTGGAGGAGAAGCTGAGGGCATTCAAGGACTCGAAGATCGTTCAACCGATCGTTCTCCCAGAGGACGAGCCTAAGATTCCTGTTAGCCTCGACTCGATTCTGAAGAAAGACAACTCGGCCGAGGAGGAGAGCACCGACATGCTCCAGAGATTGGAGCTGCAGGTCAAGGCCATCGAAAAGAACACGCTGGCGGCCAGAGCACGTCAGCTGGAGGCCAGCTCGGACCTCGAACCGGAAGTACAGCTGCGATACAGGGAACACGAGGATCTGCTCCGTAACGTGACCGATGACGAGGCCGAGGGGTAAATTTTGATTTCATCCGCGTTCACCGACCACCCGGATCTTACTATTTTTCTTCCACGTGATCGCGATCTCAAAGATTCTCCGTTTCTTTTCTGAGAAATTTTCAAACTTTACAATTTCCGGATCCTCTAGTTTGCAATACACCTGTTAGAAGGCGTTTCAAGCTTAATCTTGGCCCCTCTGTCGCGTACGATAACTAGACTGCGGATTTTTCTATACAAAACAAAAATTCTCCGCACCCGTTAAAAAGTAACGAAGCTACCATATATACATTTCTTTTCTTAATGATTTTTATAAGTCGAAAACGATGTTATTAAATTCTTGATATACTTTTGTTCAACCGAATGTACAAATTCGTGTCGTAAATACATACAATCCGCAGTCTAACTGATAATAGGATCCATCGAGAATTCGTCTAAGAAGTATCTGTCGCGTAAGTTCGATCGGGATCGATTTCTCTAACGTTCCCTTGTTCTTCCCTTTTTTTTTTTGTCAAAACTTCCAGTTACCGACATTGAAACTTTGCCACAAGATTTCAGCGTCTGTGTCTGGAAGGTTAGCGATGAAAGTTCTCACGAGTAAATTCACGAAACGAGCAACCCCTGCGAACCTCGAAAGAGAAAAAGAAATGTGTTGACGGTGAATTCGCACGAAAAGGGCCTCCCCGTTGCAACGAGGCGACGCGACGAGGAACTCGACGGGGAACGCGGGGATCACGGTGAAGAAGGTCGCGACGAAACTGTCCAGAACCGCCTCGGACACCCGTCGCGGACAGGAAGCGGAGATATCGTTGCGAGCGCATACCAGGGCACACCAGACCCGAGCGGTTCCTATTGTTGGAAAGAAAGACCATCGACGGCAGCATCAACAGCAGCAGCAGCAGCAGCCTCACCACCAAAACAATGCGGTCCGCAATGCTCTAAAGCCGCTGTCGGACATCATGCGGAAGGCCAGTCAAAACGAGAAGGAGGTAGATATTGCGCGGACTTGATTCAAACCGAGAAACACTGACTGGGAAGACGGACGCGGACTGTTAACCTCCTTGCACTTTCGTGGCAGCTTCGTGGTGGAGCTTAGCTCTTAATCGTTCCATTAAATATACAAGCACATTGGTAGTCGCGAGTATTTTTGGCGCACTAGGCGACACGATTATTTATTAAATAGAAAAAAAAATTTAATAGCGTAAACGATATTTTTGAATAACGTCGTAGCAATTTTCACTCGCGTCTCAGAGTCGCAATTCGACTGCTAATGGTTAACACAGTTGCTAGGGGCTCGGTAGATTACGATTTCTGCACAGTGCGGGTAACTTGGAGATCTCGGCTAGCAGAAAAATCGTTTCGCCGATTCAATTTCGCTCGCGTATTCGAAGTCGTCAGCACCGGGACTCGGCAAATTAAAATCCCGACGCTATTCAGAGCTTGGAAGCGTCTCCGGGTCGTTGGATATCGGTGACTCGTCTGCGATCAGCTGACCGGGGTAGAATTCGATTTCGATCGCGACACAGAGGGGCAAAGCAAGCAAGCACGTCTCTTTTGGAGTAAGTGGAGGAATGGCAGGAGAAGGAGAGTGGAGAGAGAGAGGGGGGAGGGTGGAGGGAGGGTACGCCGAAAAAGTGGTGACGCTGCGCGTCGTGGCGTGACGGTAGCACAGGCGTCCAACCCTTATGGCAGAAAAGCTGGGCGCATGCGTGGAAAATTGGTCTTGGTGGTCGTCGGGGCAACTCGTGAGGAAGGTGGTGTAGGCAAGCCAGCAGGCCAGGCAGGCTAGGCAGGCAGGCAAACAGGCAGACATCCAGGCAGGGAGGCTTTCAAGGGTGGTTCGCTGCCACGTTTCCAGCGAGAGCAGGCAGGGGGTGGTGGGGTCGCGTATTGATTCCGCGGAAAGCATCCCTCGGCGGTGGACTGTTCTGCTGGGTGACTCGCGACTCGTCGAGGACACGGTCGTCGTCGGACGGACAACTTCGACGACGGCCAGCCTCTCGTGAAAAACGGTATCCGAGCCGTGTCTCTCTCCCCTCGATCGCGATCGAGAAAGCGTTCCGGGGCCGACGAGGATGCGCTGCTCGCCGCCAGCCGAGCCCTCGGATCAACGCCGGCCACCACCGGGATCAGTGACGTCGGATACACCTACGACACGCCTCCGAAGCCACGGTTTCAATCGTCCATCGATCCCACCGAGCTCCACGAGCCGCCGTCTTCCAGCCTCCATGGAGATCCCAGCATTTAACCCGCGGATCCATTCTGCCGGGTACACCCGGCCCCGATAACACTCGTAACCAATACCTTCTTTCGCTGGCAATCGGTGGCGAAACACGCTCGTCGAAAAACCTGGATCGATCCACCCGGTCCCCCGTTTCTTCGTTCCCGGTTGTGAACCCGTTTCGGTGCACTCGTACCACGGTGGTTCGGTGAAAGTTCGTCGCCAGACCCACCGACGATCGATCTTCGCCGTGTGCTCCCTCCGTGTCAAGGATATCCCGACAGTGATGCTTTGACATAGTGCTGCGATCCACGGATCTGTCTTCGATCGAATCGCCGGATGTAAATAGTCGTCGAACGCCAGACTCCGTTCCACCCGGTTTACTCGAAGGAAATTCGCGGATATCTGTGTTCCCCGCGAGTGAATCGAAGGATGTAGCTAGGCAGAAGTGTTGTTCAATGTGCGTTCTTCTCGCTCGAAACAAAGTTGAAGTTCCGCTTTGAACCCCGTACCTGATCGCCACGGACGATGACCGATCGTCCCAGGACCAAGTCGACGACAAGTTGATTACGTTGTTTCGTGCCTCCATCGTTGTACATACGTAGCTGTAAACTAGTTTCGTCGGCGGACATGTCGGGCCGCGGTGGGTCTCGAGAAGAAAAATGGCCAGCCAGGACGAAACACGCGAAGAGGATCGTGTCCGATTTGCTGGCGCAGATCCGCGGACCTTCTTGTCTTTTCCTTTTCTCGTTTAACGCGGAGAGCGTTGTTCAGCTTGTTCGAACGACACGGAAGTGCGTCGCGTAAGACAGAGAGAAGCGGAGGAGCCGCTTCTTCGTCGTCACCGACGTCGACGACGCTCGCTTTTCTTTTTACGGCCACGCGAACACCTCTTTCTATCCCTCGGGACGTCGAAAAGATCGATCGACGAACCAGCCAAGCTGGCGGCCTCGAAAGTTGCTGCTGCCACCTCTTGCAAGATGGTCACTCGTGGCCACGCGCGGGTAACAATCTAGATGATCCAGCGATTTCTCTATCTGCGATATATCTCTCGGCCCTTTGCACTGGGACACTCTTCTCCGAAGTGATCATTTTTCTGTGCCGAACTTTATCCTCGGCATTTAAACGTGTTTCGAGATTCCGAACGGTTCAACCTTTTTGCTGTACGATCTCCCGAAATATTTCACACTACCGAAATGAACCTTTATATTTGCCGGATTTAATAACCTTCTTTAACTTCTGTGCGGAAACTCATCCTCGGTATTTAAACGTGTTTCGAGGTATTTAAACGTGATTCCGATCGGTTAAATCTCTTGCTGTACGTTCTCCCGAAAGATTTCACCCAACCGAGAAGAACGTTTATATTTATCGGATTTAATAACCTTTTTTAACCGAGCAACTTTTCAATCGTGGACATTTCGAGAGACAGACGCGGGACTAATGGAATTGTTATAATCAGACTGCAGATCTTTATGCATTCATGTGCACATTCTTTGAATACAAAGGAACGTGTACAGCAAGTAAATCAATGATGTCTCTACGTTATGTCAGAGGAGTATTACAGTTGATAAATTGAACTTATTTCTCATCCTGGTCTGTATTAAATGGACCATCAAATTTATAGTTTGCAGAAAGATAGTGAATGAAGTGAATTATTTGTTAAATTCAGAAGAAAGTGATAAATTGTTGTCAGGTGACACGTTAAATGATTAAATATCAATTGCAAAAGAGGGGAGTCGCACTTTGTCGCAAGAATAATGCGTAACTTTCGAATTTAGTACATTTTGTTGAAAATGTTCGTTGCTGGTCATTATTATATAGAAACTGGTAAACAGAAAGATGTTTAACTTTTTAGTGGTTTGTTTGTAGGCTGCGAATTTTATGCATTTATGGCAAAAACGAGTGCGACTCGAGGCAGGCAGATCGAAAGTTCTAGCTAATTAAAGTTATTGGAGCAAGAGTGAAATATCTATTTGTCTCGTGCATTGTACAATTGATCCAGACAATTTTTATGTCGCTTAAAGATCCGCTGTCTATTTATTTGCGTCTGTTCTCCCGTCCTCTCGAAATGGGCGTTCAAGTTGCTGGGCAGGTTGGCGATGTCCCTTAGAGAGGACAGTCGAGTGCAAAGGGTTAGCAATCTAGCGGATCGAATGATCGCGTCCAGAGGAAATTGATTCTCGGTGATACTATTTCGCTTTTCTACACTACTGTATTCACGATGCGATTTAACGTACATTACGTCGCTGGATTGCTGAAATATCACACGGTGCGTCTTCTTTACGTGCGATCGTTCATTTTACATTTCTGTCTGTTGGATCGGTGGGAAAGTGAAAAATTGTTTTCCGTTAACCCTTCACTGCATGATTTGTTTTAATTGGAATGAAAAAAAATTGAAAGAAGCTCAGCGTTCGTGTTTAATTCGAGGGGAAAATATTAAAAAAATTAAAACGACACTTTCAGAAAAATAAACATAAATAAACATAGTTAGAAAAGAACATTCTTAGTTTACTATTTATCAGATTTGTTAACTGTATCAGATATGATGCACTACACAGCGAAGGGTTAACGTGCTCAAAAAGGAAAAATCGGAAAATTCTCTAGAAATTCCCATCGGATTACTTGCGAGGGAACGTTCGCTGGAAAATCACGGTCCAGTAATTGCACGAACGCTAAAGCAACTCGTTCGAATATGCGATACATTCCATCGAGTAAAATCACGTTTCATCGCGAGGGGTTAAGAGTTAAGAGGCTCGCGGAACGAGGAGGCGGAGACTCGCGGAAAAGCATCGGCTATTACATAATTGATTAAATAAACCGATAAGAACTGTGGCGAATCGATTTATGCATCCGCAAAACGGAGAAGTCGCTTTCCCACTGACCCTGGTGTTTGCGCGATTTGCTTGTGGAAAAGCAAAAGCTGTTTCGCGCGAAACGAAACGAAGCGGACCGCGTAACGAATCTCTCGAAGGAAAAAGTAGACCGGCCTCTCGTTGAAAGTTAAGTCTTTTGTTGACGAGTGTGTGTCGCGAATTGAAATCGAACCGTGTCACCGCAAACGTTGTTGGTCCACGCGTCACGCTCGTGGTGTCGCGCTTCTTTCGAAACGATCCGTGTCCGGGCGGTGCGCAGCTTTGCAGCTTTAACGAGGTTCAATTAATTCCATTGCGGATCGTCTGTTCGTTCCAGGAAACGTGAAGCGCGATTCGCAAATAAACGACGCGTGCCGAAGAATTTACAAATTCAAAACACCTTCGATAAACCGATATTAACCCTTTGCCATTCAACTTTATACACACCTCAGTTCTCACCTGATACAATTCTTCTCGAATTAGCACACCCTTCGCAGACAATGATTTTCAATCAGAGACGTTCGTCCTAAAAGGATTAATTCAGGTTTAGTCGATACACTTTCTTTTTACCACACTTATATTAGCTTGCCCTGTTGCTTGCATCAAATCTTGTAATCGAATTTTAAACCCATTTCCGATGAGCTGGAGACTTGAAACTTTAAACATAGCTCAGAACTGAAAAATTAAAAAAAAAAACTGTACGTTTAGGAGATAAAAAAAATCTCAGCAGAGTATGTCAGCGGGAATCGAACCCGAGGATTACTAAACACGCTCGGTAGTAAAGACTAAAAAGTAGAAAATAAAAAAAATATATAAAAAACCGTTTAAAAAACCATGCTTACATTAAAATACACTAAAAAGGAGAAAATCATTTTTTTAGATATTAGTGACTGCTTTGTAATATAAGCGTGGTTTTTAAAACGGTTTTTTTTTATATATATTTTATTGATCGTCTTCTGACCCGTTCTCGTCGTAAACGCATAAAGATCCGCAGTCTACGATTCTAGAACATTTGCCCAGGATTTGCGAAATCGTCAACTTGCTTTCTACGACTGTGTGTGTGCGCGTGCAAAAAGCAGTGCGGAAAAGTTTTCTCGTTCGACGCGACGACACCGTGATTTCTGTGTGTGTACCGAGCAGGTCTCTAATAGTGTCTCTTTTGTTTGATGTTCGTTGCAGCCAGGGGATGGCGTGGGAGTGTCGAGTAACGCCGGTCGGCTCTCGTCGAGGAGTCGGACTTCGGAGGAACCCCACATCGGCAAGTACAAATTACTCAAAACCATCGGCAAGGGCAATTTCGCCAAGGTAAAACTTGCCAAGCACGTGCCCACCGGGAAAGAAGTGGCTATCAAGATAATCGACAAGACACAACTGAACCCGAACAGCCTTCAAAAGGTAAGCGTTCACCCGAGAGGAACAAGCTTAAAACCCACTAGTATACTCGCAACGTCCTTCGGAAATCGTTGCGTAACAAACACTGCGATAGTACTTCACCTATTTCTCTTTCCCTCTTCGAACTCGCAATATCTCGCGAATCTCCATTTAGAGTCTCGCGTTTTCAAGAAACACATTCCACGCAGATAGCAAAAGTTCGATTCTCAGAGACCGGTAGATATTTTTCTAACAAAACACCGCTTCGGAATTCTCCGTTTTCTTCGAATTTGTAAAGATTAGCTAGGAAAACGGAAGTAACCCGTGCAAGTAACCGGTACAAGTGCTCGTGGGACGTTTGCATCCACTCGGGCAAGGATCGATTACACTTGAAAATGTCGCTTGCACTTCTCGGAGTGGTTCTAAAGAGTTCGAACCTACTTCTTGGTCTGGGCTAGGTCTAGATATAGTTAAGTTTAGGTCTAAAGCTATCAGCTCCGAATCTGCTTAGGATCGCACTCGGTTTCAGCTCTGGATAGCAGCAAGATATTTTTCTACTTGAAACTTTAAGCTGCCGTAAATTTATTACCGATCTTAAAATATACTTAAAATCGTGGATTTGGTTTGGTTCTTGCGGTAGCTGATCGCCGATGTTTGCGTTACAGTTATTCCGGGAGGTGAGGATAATGAAGATGCTCGACCATCCGAACATAGTGAAGCTTTTCCAAGTGATCGAGACTGAGAAGACGCTGTACCTGGTGATGGAGTATGCCAGCGGTGGCGAGGTCTTCGACTACTTGGTGCTGCACGGACGAATGAAGGAGAAGGAGGCGCGAGCGAAGTTCAGGCAGATCGTCTCCGCTGTGCAATACTGCCATCAAAAGAAGATCATCCACAGAGACTTGAAGGCCGAGAATTTGTTGCTCGACAGCGAGATGAACATCAAAATCGCCGACTTCGGGTTCAGCAACGAGTTCACGCCGGGCAACAAGCTCGACACCTTCTGCGGATCACCGCCGTACGCGGCGCCCGAGCTCTTTCAGGGTACGTTGCTCTTCAGGTTCTCAGGATTAACACGAAAACTGCCGAGCACTGAAAGCGATACAAATGTTTTAGCTGATAACAACGACGAGGCTCTATTCGTTTAGATTGTGTTTACTTTCAGTATAATCATTTTGAATGGTATCTCAGAGGAGATAGTCTAATGCAAATGCTAAAGTGTAACGTGCCACCTTCGCGAAACGTGAAAACTTGTTTAGTAGAACAAAGTGATGGACGCTAGTATTTGCGGTATTTTAATTGTTTGTTTGCACGTGTGGTCAACAGGTAGAAAATACGACGGACCAGAGGTGGACGTATGGTCGTTGGGCGTGATACTGTACACTCTGGTGTCGGGCTCGTTACCTTTTGACGGCTCGACATTAAGGGAATTGAGGGAAAGAGTGCTCAGAGGGAAATATAGAATCCCGTTCTACATGTCGACCGACTGCGAGAATCTGCTGAAGAAGTTTCTGGTGCTCAACCCGACGAAACGGGCCTCCTTAGAGGTAAACACAAGCTTGGCACTCGGATACAGGCAACGCGACAGTCTCTGTTTTCGAAATTTTACCCCTGAATCGATGAACGAATATTGAACAATAGATTTTTCAAATCTCTACGGAAAGATAGATTTTTGCGTGGAAAATCAGAGTCGAAAATGCAGCAACTGTTGTCTGGTTTGTCACGGCCTGTGTAACGGCGTTCCATCGTCATGATTCACGGGCGATGCATTTAATCGGCGTCTTTCTCTTCTTTTGTTTCTCGCGCTGCCTGTGTAGACTATAATGAAAGACAAATGGATGAACATGGGGTACGACGACGACGAGCTGAAACCGTACTTAGAACCCGAACCCGATTATAAAGACCACAAGAGGATAGGTGAGTCTGCCAGTATGTACATAACACTTACTACTTATTGTTTTTACATATGTAAATGTACCGTTGCATCGTTTGCGACCACCAACGCGCCGCATCGCCATTCGCTGGTAGTGCCATCGAATCGTCCGAGGGTGGTGGTCGTAAATCGAACGATTCTCGATACACGTCGAGAGATATAAGTCGTTGGTGCAACAATAAGCGGAGGTGTCCTCCTGTTTAGTCGGGTAGCTTCGGTGACACCTGTCGCCCTAACTGTGGCGGGATTAACCCTAACCGATACGGTAAATCGTAATTTAACCAGAAGGTGTCTCCGAGTAGGTGTTCCTCCATTTTTTACTGCACGGCAATACCCACCCAAGGCTTATTCTGATTAACCCTTTAGTTTACTTTGTACCCTTGTTTACCGTACATCCCTCTTGTCTTCAGGGCCGTGGCGAACTATTTTCACGCCTCCGGGCCGCCGGCACAACGCTAATGGACTGCCATTATGCTAGCGCCCTTAGGCTGCAACCGAACTTCGAACTCCTCCAAGTTTCAACCAGTTCGAGCACGATCTTATTGTTCCGAAGTTGCCGTTCGAACTCTCCAATATTTTCAACTGTCTTCTATCATTCTTATCGATCCTCCTCTTCTCTGTTTCACACGTTTCACTGGAACAAATAGGCTGCGGATTCTCTGAATTCACTTTTATGTCAGGTAATTGTTCCAGTAGTCAGCCATTCAAAGCCCAGTAGTCAGCTATCTTAATCGTTGTTATTGTCAATACACTACTTTCTCAATTTTTCACGCGAGGACACACGCAGCTGTACATTCAAAGTGAGAAACAGGCTGACCATTGTGCTAGATATAATTGTTAGTAGATATCCCTTATTTTTAAGTAATCTATTGTTTGGATGACTGACTACCGAAACAGTACACCCTAACCTTCTGTTTCTTACAATCGACTCGGATTTTTGGAATTGCGATTGATTTATATTCTGCACAAATATCCGCAGTCTCGCGATCACAGATTTGGAATTTCGGAAAAAATGCTAGAAAGAATATGGAACATTTTTCAGCCAGAGGATGACTGCTCGATACAGATTTTGTTGTCTTTTAATCGCATATAACATTTAACATAAAATATTGATTCGACGTATACATAGACTCGTCTGTAGTGGCTGATTTTGAGAAACAGTGAATTCAATTTGCACACGGGCGAATATGACCTGCACAAGAGTTACATTGGAGTGAAAAATGGCGAATATAATTGTTCAAAACGATTAGTTTAAAGTGTAAAGCCTGCGGCAGGCTGTTTGAAAAAAGTTCGATCGGCAAAATCGAAGTAGAATAGAAGTAGAAAGTCGAGGAGTTCTTTAAAACGGAGGTTTTCGATGTTTGTTCGACACGGTCCTGCCCATCGTAGATGAGATAGCCGAGCGCATGGGTTCGTGTTGACGTAGTCGCATGACGCGTCACGCCGACATTCTTAGTGGTTGTGACTATGCCGCTACGCCTGTTTGTTTTAGAGGCCCTGGCTAGCATGGGGTATACGAGAAACCAGATAGAGGACTCACTGGAACAGGCCAAGTACGATGACGCGTTCGCCACGTACTTACTCTTAGGAAGAAAGACCACCGATGTGAGTAGAATCCGAGCCAGTAGCATCTATATCCAGTTGCTGGCCCCTGGGGGCTAGAAGGCTGCGGGAAAAGAAATGGCCCCGAGTCGACGTCATCCGAGGAAACGAGAACCGCATCGACGAAGAAGCTACATCTTTGCGATTCTTCCGCTTTGGCTCCGACTCGGGGCCAACTGGGGCCACGGGGCCACGGGTTCAACGTCTCTGATCCGAGCGAATTAGGGCTCTCGCTGTTGCTCGATAATTCTTCACCCTTCTCTCCCGAAACTGAACTCGCTAACCCTACGATTGCGTTAGAGTGGCGAGAAACTGCAGATTTCGACGAGTACAGTGCTCAGATCGTAAGTTGCTGAACGTCTGAAAACTGTATTAACACGTCTGATAATTTAGATTAGAAAATTGAATTTAACACGTCTGAAAATCTGTGTATTTAACAATTCTTGAAATGATGAAGATGCTTCTGTTGGTAATGACTGAATAGATTTCTTGAGTGCGAGCTCTTCGGACGACAAAGAGCACTGGTAGGCTGCACGCAGTTTTTGAAGGGAATGTCGAGTCGCAGCGAGTGGGAGCTCTAGAGCGAAGCTATGGGGGATGTCGGCAAGGGGGATGATCGAACGAAGGTAAAGGAACGGTGAAGCCAATTAATACTAATTGAATCGTCTGGGTTCACAGCCGGAATCGGACGGTTCGCGGTCAGGCAGCTCGTTGTCGCTGCGCAACATTCCGCCGCAGGCGGGCTCAGGTGGAGGCGGGGGCGGAGGAAGCGGAGGAGGAACGGGCGGCGCCGTACAAAGCCCATCGCACAGAGGTGTTCACAGAAGTATTTCCGCTAGCAATCCAAAACCCAGTAGACGGGTTTCGACCGGTCTTGAAACAATTCGTAAGTGGATCGTCCTATATCCTACAACTAAAATCTTACCGAGCATAGAGTGCCTCGTGATCAAACGCCAGCATAAAAATCAATACGATTATGTTCCCACTAACAAGATCAACCGGTAAAGCGAAGAACCGTTAGTACAGCTGACAAAAATCTCGGGAATTATGAAAGGTGTTAATTTTCAAGAAACAATTTGACATACACAAACGTCTGTAATGAAATCAATATAATTAATACAAGGGGTAGTTTCATAGTAACTATACCAACCGGTAAAGTGAAGATTATCTCACTGGTACAGCTAGAAAGAAAACTGAGAAACAAGATCCAACTGCGGTTCTCCCTTTCGTTTAAAAAATCGCGACAACCATATAACGAACCCACTAACTTCGCAAATACAACACAAACAAACTGTACCGATGAAATCAATTGTGATTAACATGGGGAGGGGGGTAGCAGAAGATTCGCATTAACTCCTCCAACCGGTAAAGTAAAGATGACGCTACTGGTTCATCTGATAAAATTCAAGGAAAAACCCCCCAGCGTATTAAAACACGAAGAGCACGGTAAAGATCAATGTAATTAACGTAGGGGGTAGCATTAAAGGTTCAGGCTAGCAAGACCAGCTCGAGGATTATGCGCTACTGGGTACGTCTGAAATGAATTCAGTCCGTGAGTTTGTTTGAATGCACTGTGTTGGTTCCCGTAGACCTAGCCCAGGGCAGTGCTCGTTTCCCATGATTGGTACACGTATATCTAGGACCTAGATTCTAGGTGGTCGACGCACCGTCTCCGGAGCAACGACGCTTCGCGTAGTTAGGAGAGCGAGAACGTTTGGGTAAGCTGGTGTTGTTCGGTTGATCGCATTCGAGTTTACCTCGTCAGGTGGAACGTCGAGCCCAGGGAACGCGACGAACCATAATCACGCGACAGCGACCACCGGGGTAACGGTGACAGGAGGAACAGGCGGTAGCAATTTCAAGAGACAGAACACCGTGGACGCGGCCACCATGAAGGAGAACAGCGCTCGAGTGTCAGCGAGCCGACCCTCGGCCCCCAAAAACAGTCCAGGCCAATTAGACACCAGTGAGTTGATCCTAGATTTTTCGTTGATCCTAGTCTCTGTCGATCCTCTGTCACGAACCACGGAATCACGATCCTTGTCCGTCTCCGTTACCGTTGCCGTCGTTCGCTTCTAGAATATAATTTTAAGGCTTAGCGAAGTTCTTTACGTGCGCTTTTGGAATTTGGGTTGCTGTGTCTTAAATCTTGTCCACGTTTCGATCGACTCGTGATTATATTATGTTTACACGTCTTCTTTGTATCTCGTGGTGTACGCGGCTCATTTTCATCCGACCACGGTCTGTCAATCGTGACTAGACTGCAGACTTTATTTATTATTATTTATTCATTTCTTTGCTGAATGCTTTCGATCGGTTGAACTTGATATATTTAAATTGATCAAATGCTTTTACTCTTTCGAATTTCACGGATTTTTATCATAAATGTATTAAATTCGCAGTCTAATCATGATCGCGTGTGCTCATCGCAATACGGCTTGAATCGAGAACATTGTTATTTTACGCTGAATAGCTTGACGACTGGCCTTTCATTTTTTAATTAGTGGAATTGTTTGAATGTTTGGGTGAAATAGAGCACTGTAGCGACATTGGGATAAGCTAAAAGGATTGTTCCATTATTCGTTCATTGTTCTATCACACATTTTCTTTTTTCGCAATTATTCGATACTTGAACAATTCGGTTGCCGGTTTTGCGATGATCCACCGCGCTCACTCACCTTTCACCCATTGTGTAGCGAATGCAGGGTCATTTTGACCCACCCGTAGCCCTAGATGTTACTATACTTTATTTATTTATGCGATGTAGAACGTATGCTAGCATCAAATTTTAAGCACAGTTCTGTTTTGCAGTACACTCGCACAATAGAACACTACATTGTACATCGAAATGACTTTGCACGCGTCTGCATTCGTTCCAAATCATCTCGTCCAAAAGGGTAATCCAAAGTTATAAGTAGTCTGCGTATCTTTATACGAACGTGTATTTTAGATTTGTAAATTTGAAATCTTATTCGAACAATTTCTTCTATCAAAAAGATTCGAGAAGTCACAAATGAAATAGAGAATCTTTTATTATCGGAAATTTTTATTGGACAAAAAGTGAAACTTCCAGGGGTCTCCTTATCGCTCCGATTGTTTATAAGAATTTGTCAATTCTTTAGAAAAAAGGTATTAAGTATTACAACTCCAAACTTGTGATCAAATTATTTGAGCAACAATAACTAGTTTATTCAGAAACGTGTCTTGATCCGTAAGATGCTGGAGTATATTCGTTCATTAGAAATTCATGTTGGTCCGGTTTTTGTTTACTTCTACGTCGGATTTTTAGTACAAGATCTAAACTGTAAGATCTGAACGATGACACAAACCTTCTTATAGAAACAGCACTCAGGAAAACGAATTAACAATCGTGCAGCTTAACTGTCCACTCGACAGGTGATCCTAGTTTAACGTTATCAGACTATTACGTCCAAGAGAGATCAGTGTTCACCGTGTATCAGTTTAAGGAGGTCCCTTGGAGCACACGTTACAGTATCGCTTCTAAAAAAAAAAACGCGTAAGACGCAGCAGTCTAGTTATAAGTATAAGCCATCGAAATAACAAAAAATCACGGTGCAGTTTCAGCGTCGGGTCTGCTCGCTCTTTCTCCGTGGCATGGTTCTAACTTGGAACAAGAGAACTCGAGTCCTCTTGGCCTCGTAGAAAGAAGCGGATCAGACGTTCCCCTCACAGGTGTCCTTCAACCGTAGTCCCTCCTTTACCCGACAGCATAATCGTTGCAAAAACCGCCTACGTTATCATTTAAAACAAATTAAAAAAAACGATCAGACCAAAGAAACAATCATATCAAACAAGTACGCTGCTTTGTTTTGTGTTGAACTATATCTAATGAGGCTTGCAGTGACAATGTTCATTCTAGGCGTGGGTACAAGTCCCGGTGGTAGGGGATGGACAGGCAAGAGCAACACGATGAATGCAGGGGCAGGTGCTGGTCGGCCTCTCACCTCACCTGCCCCTGGTTCTGTTGGTCGACGTAGCACCATCTCCTATGATCAAGCGAAAACGTCCTCCTCGTCCACCGAACGAACCAACGATGCACCCAGGTACAGTGACTCAACTAATCACTTCTATACGTATCTCTCGTTCTATCTGTCTCTCTATTTATATTATGCAGTAGTGCACGGTTCAATTTACATAGGAATCTGCACGGTTAAATTTACGCTCTTCTCCTAATATTCACTGTCCCGAGATCAGCAAAACTACTAAACTGATGTAAATTTAACCGTGCACTACTGTAGTTTTTTGTTTATATATTGAACAGAGCGTCGATTATTACATTTCGCTCGACATGGCTGAGAAAATCGCACGAACACCGACCCGGTGCTCTCTGTTCTATCTCGACGATGCGTGGACACTGAATTTTGCAGATTCTCGAACGTCAACCGGTGGAAAATACAATTAGAATATACTGATCGACAAAATTGCGAGATACTGAGAGTCTACTGGTCCACTTAAATACCTTCGTTACTTTTGCAGATGGCAGAAGGTTTATCAGGAAGAATATCATGATTTCTTAGTTCCCTTGAAATCATGGTAATTCAATGGACAGAATTATTAGATTAAATACGAACAAGAATCAGTACATTTCTACGTAGCTGTGTATCTTGAGATTCGTGTAGACAATTTTTATTTTAACTTGTCGTCTATAATAATTTCGAAGGTGTCTCGGTTATTGTCGAACAGTATACCATTTCTCGCATCAGCGTCGACAATATGGTGACACGAATAGAGCGATTCAGTGTCCGCGCCGTCGAGCCGATATTTATTCGTTTCCTCGTCTCGATGCGCACAAAGTATGAATAAAAAGAAAAAAGCAAAAGTTCGGTCCGTAATTGGTTGTTCTCTTCCCGAAGTTTCTTGTTTGACTAAACTGTTTTCAATTGTCACCGACTAACCGTAGGCGATCGATTAGCTCGCGCGGCAAACAATACTAAACCAATGTAAACGAACGTTTACTCTCACCACGATCCGATCTTTAGACATATTATACATACATTATACCTATTATACATACATATCCGTGTGTAACAACAATAATCTGTCGTTAAGCCCCCCCTCTTCAGGCAGTTGATTTGTTTGTTGTTTGTTGCTCTAGCATGTTTGGCTGCTGCCTGCCAGTCGTTCGTTTTTTCAGACCACTTTCTTTATTGGCTTGACAGATGTTTTTTAACCGATACAAGAATAGATCTAATCCAGACAGAGTGTATACAATTTACTGTACACACAATACAAGTTTCTCGCTTGCTAATAACCGTCGATATTTATACCGAGTCTCTGTCTCACAGTATCACATATCTCTTTCTCTCTCTCTCTCTCTCTCTTTCTCTCACACACACACATGACTTGTCGTTCTTTGTCTTTTGTTTACAAACGTAAATATATACTAGATTTGCAGAGCGTATGCGCATAGAAACAACCATTAACATCATTCATCATACATGTGTCTCATTCTTATAATATTTTAGCGTCGTGTTTCTGTTCCTCTCGACATCGACACGGTGCACAATCCTGACTGCTGAGACTCCTCCCGGCAGGACCCGTGGTCTCGTTTACATCCTCTCTGATGTCCCACGGCACGCCGTTCCCTCCGTAGCGGCGCAGATAACTAGACAGCGAATTTTATGCATTTATATTTATGACAAGAATGAGTAGCTGTGATTCGAAACAGTGAAAACATTCGAAGAATTTAACACTGGAACTGGAAGTCAGAATGACTTGCTCCTGATTTATTTTTTTCTTCGAAATATTCAAATTATAAATATGTTTTTCTCAGAAATTTCTTTATTGGACTTCTCTATGGAAGTACATATTTAAATGAAACTGGTGCGAATTTTTTGGAACTTATTAAACGTACTAAGAAAGAAAATTCATTTTCCTTTCACTCCAGTTGATTGCAAATTAAGTGAAACATTTTTGTTCTGCATAGAGATCCACTGTCTACTGATAACTAGACTGCGGATCTTTATGGAAAATAAAAAATGTTCGCATTGATTGTAGGACACAGGAGCCAAATAAAAATTGTGTTCTCGATAAACGCATAAAATCCGCAGTCTACCGATAACATACAGAAAACCAGCCATTTCTTTGTGAAATTGAATTTCCTCCAAGAATGTAGGCTCTCATTTTCTTCGCGAGTAGAAATGCAGAGATTCATCAATGAGAGCGTACCTTTACGGAGAGAACCCCGAGCCGCCATCCTGCTCCCAGAATTCTCGGTGAAAAACGAAGTTTCGCTGTTCGGTACCGCTATCCCGGGAATCTTGTAAAGAATTCGGTCGCGACACGCGGAAAAGAAGTATCATTTTGTTTCTTTTTTTTTTCTTCTTCTTCTTCTTCTTCTAACTGTTGTTCCAAAGAATTCGGAATCGCGAGAGAGTCGGCCGCGCTCCGTTGACCGGAGCGTTCGTCGATGGCTCGCGTGTAGAAAGGATTATGGGGCCGGAACATGGCAGTTTGTTGACTAGTTTTGTGCGCAGCATGGGCGAGGGCACTAGACCGACACGGGGTCACACCAAGTCTGCGAGCATCAGCGCAGGTCACCGATCCTCGAGTGGCGTACCCCCCAGCGACCATTCACTACTGGACCCTCAACCACGCAACGCCCACAACTCCTTACTCGCCACTGCTGACCCTCTTAGACAGAGGTACAGGTCCCCCAATGCCTTATCAGACACCTTATCGAACAAACGCGATCCTCCACTCGCCAGACACGCCGACGGTCTAACGTGCTACCAATCAACCCTTTGCGGACGAACGTCCTTCGAAAACAATCCTATAGCAAGCTTCATCTTACAGTCTTCGGTTATTTACTGTGCTCGTGCAATTCCTAGACGGCAACAGTGGCGGTTCAAGTGGAGGCCCTAAGCGGTAAAAATTTTGGGGCCCTCAAACTCAAGTTAGAGATAAAAGTTGCAAGAAAACTTTCCTAAACTTATAGACAAAAAAGAAAAGTAATGAAAATATTTCGTACCGTTACACGTTAAATAAATTTCTTTGAAATTCGGGGCACCACGCGGCCGCTTAGTTCGCTTACCATTAGATCCGCCACTGGTTGGCAATGTTATCCCTTTCGTTGGCAATTCATTCGAAATGCAATTTAATGCATAGAAGAAATGCACTGCGCGTTAGACCCTCGGCGCAGCCGAGACGTATCGGGAAAGCATTTCTTTTCGTTCCTTCATTCGTTCGTTCATTGGTTAATTGGTTTATCCACTTTATTCCTGGGCCACTAACTCTCTTAGGGTAACTGGAATCATTTGCTTCGCGTATGCGCGCGCGCGGCGTGCATACGGCTCGTTGCATCGTTGCATCGTCTTCGAATTGGCCTCGTAGGTTCCTCTAGGACAGTTTCTGGTCATTTATTCGAGACATTCCATCCGCCTTAAGTTTCGCCTCTAATAACTTGCATGACACCGCCTATCGTTGATTACTTTCTGTCGCAACGCGTAGTTTCGATAATCCAGCGAGACAATCGAACAATCTCCGATACCATCAACGACAATATACAGATTTCGGAGCGACTGCTTCGCGCCGTCCCATAAAATAACAAGATTCAATTTATGCATTTAGATTTTCTTGATAGCTAAACCCTCTGGTAATAGACGAATTTTATAGCTATATAATTTGCAATGCTTAGGGCCGTTCACAACTCTAATTAATAATTTATAAAAATTTACTTTTGATGTTATCGCGTGTAAACACATTATGTAGTCTTTCCGATATCCTCAATGGAACAACTATTCGGTTAGTTTAATTATCACAAATTTAGTACTTGAATGATAATTTGGATTGTTCCCGGTCGAAATGGATAATATAAAATAAAGTAGGCACAGTCGTCGGAGAGTTAATTTGCAATTTTATGCGTCTCCATCGAAATGCAATTTTGTCTCGCTGGGTTGCTGAAGCGTCAGCGCATCGGCTTGGGTTCTCCAGATTATTTTCCGGTTTGTTCGTTTCTGTTTTCTTTCTTTCGTTTCGTTTCTCGTATACATCGTTCTCGAACAGAAGAATTCTCGACATACTGAACCGTCTAGATCCGGTTCAGAGGATCAGCCATTCAAACTACAGAACATTGAACGCAGCACAGCGTGTAATCGTAATGTCGCGTTGCATTGATCTAGTAGTCGCATGTATTACAAAAGTAGCGCACACCTTCGAGGACATTTGGAGGTTTAGAACGATCCGTGTAACCATAACGCTTGAACTTATTACAATACATTAACCATCATAGTTTTGTTCTGTATACTAACCGAGGTAATATACACGAACACGTTCGTGCACGGAGGAGGGCTAAGAGGACTCTCTTTGCGTGTAATTTTCCCTACGATATTACGCAAATCCTTTTCTTCTTTTCTTTTTAAATTGATCGTTTGTTCTTCTCTTCTTTGAAATATGAGTAAATTGATCGTTCATCGACGCGTTTTATCGTCGAATCGATCAAGAGTATAAACGCAATAGCGTTTCAGCGAGCGTCACTGAAAATGAGGTTCTAATTTTACTCCATCGTTCATCTTCGACGGAGCATGTGCAAACAAATGAATTGCATCGGTGTACACTCGGGGCTGATGGTTTCCGACCACTTTTCCCTTCTCTCGTTTACGACACCTCTGTTTAACCCTTTCAGGTCAGAAGGACTTTTAACATTAAGTTCGTTATAGTTTTTTAAATTATTCGATATATTCGCTACGAACGTTCGTTTTCTACTAAATCGTTATAAACTAAAGACAGAAATTCATTTTGTTCTTAGTCCCGGAAAAATTTTGCAGAAATATTCTCAATTTCAAACATCCTCGTCCACGAAGGGTTAAATTGTTTGTAATAAGAGTTTAGAATAGACTGAACAGACCAAAGAATATTACTCATTGTCAGAGACAAAAAATCAAGATCTGTTTCGTATAATATAAGGAGAATGCTTATGCAAAAATGACAAACAACTATAAATTGCTATACAGAAGCAACAGAATATACAGTTTCCTAAATTTATCAAAAGTTTCAGTAACGTCGGTATAATATATAAAGTCACGTTTATGAGAAGGACACAGGAAACTGTTATTTGCTTTCGTAATAGTTCGAGAATGATCGACTGGTCGAAACCCTTCCGCCCGGCACCGTGTAAGTGTATCTATAGTTGATCGTCTAGCGATTCGTTCGTTATCGAAACTAATTAGTCCGCAGTTCTCTGCTTTCTTAGCCGAAACAGTCGAAGCTCGCTTTGCAAGACGTAGAACCATCGCTTGCACAATACACAAACGTTCTATCTCTCGTAGAATCCTCGCGGGATAATATAATGGTTTTCTTTTCTCCCCTTTAATCGTTTCTTTATTTTTGCATCTTGTATCTCACCCTCTCTTCCTCTCTTGCTTCTTTCTCAACGAAACTCGTAAGATAAGGAAACAAACGATCTCTCACGCATTTAACGCACAAATGCTCTCTTATCGGAGAGTCTACACGGACGAAGCAATTGCGCGTAGTTAATCTTGCTCTCTCCCTTTCTCTCTCTCTCTCTCTCTCTCTCTCTCTCTCTCTCTCTCTCTCTCTCTCTCTCTCTCTCTGTCTTCCTATATATATATATATTTTATTTTTATTTATGAATATATAAACTTATTTATTTGTATAAGTATTGCAACGAACAAATTTAATATAATCGATATAATACTATTTCTAATTAGCCTGGGTGTATCTCCAAGTAATAGACTGGCAACACCTACAACACCAGCATTTCCTCGAAATGTTCCAAGTCGTAGTACGTTCCACTCTGGCCAAAGATCCGCTAGAGATCAGCCAATTTTTGATCGGGTGAGTACAAATTTTCATACCTTATTCAAACCCCGTTTATCTGTTATCATTTGGACGTTGTCGAGAAAATCTAGTTTGAAGATCCAGTGAATTCGCGTCTGATCGAGACCGACCAATTCTACTTTCAGCGTTCGCTGTATCCGACGGATCTTCCACCCTTTACACTCCGAATTATTTCTCGATTTTATTTGAAATTTACTTCACAAAGGACAGTTCCCCGACTGCTACTTATTTTAAACAGTTTTGTTTACTAATTATATTGAATATAGTTCTCGAACTTCGTTGTCATTTATATTTGTGGAACTCATATTTTTTTTAACTAAAAAATGAGACTTTTAAATGATTCAACGAAGAACCAAACACATATAAGAACACGTTTTATTTACATTTTTTCAAACTCGATTTCCTCGAAGACAAAGCTTGATATGAACAAACTTTGTTCTATATTTCAGACTTTTTTTTTATGCAGAATCACAATTCTGAAAAGAAATAGTTTACAGTGTGAAGCGCAAAGTTCATTTCAAACTAATATTAATTATAAACTGCGGATTTTTATGCAAAATAAAAGCCTCCTACCTGAATCGAAACAAGCAGTGTTAAAATAAATATTTAACTTCTTAACATGTCTAATAGGTTAAAGAATAGTGTAACAGTATCTTGAAATTACTTCAAACGTTTCTACTGTTTTTATTTACTCTTTCTCGCCGTAGATGCATAAAGTCTAATAATTATAAACATCTCTAGTCCGATTTCTTTGAGGTAAATCTAGTTTATCTAAGAAGGACAATGGTCGAACCGCAGATTTTCATGCGAATTTTCTTGGATCGTTTCTCTAAAAAAAGAAAGCGATCCATGGTTCAAAAAACCCAAATATTAAGAATAAACGATAGCAATCTCTGATTTGATTGAAATTTCAGGGTCACACTCGCACGCAGGACACGACCGCAATCAGCCCGCTAGCGAGACCGTCCTTTTTCTCGAAACTGTCGTCGAGGTTCACCAAACGGTAAGTTGCCATGTTTCCACAGTACACGTATGTTCCATCGAATGGTCGATTATCGACGTTCGACAGCATGCTAGTACACGTACCACTGTAAAGTACCACTGTTCGTCCGCAAACACACGTGTCCGTAGCGCTCGAAAGAAATCGCTTCTACCGCGATTACGTTTGCAATCTTCTCACTCGATCTTCTCGGATCATTATTTTTCTTTTTTTTTTTTTGATCGAGCGATTCCTCCGCGGAACTCGGGTCCGGTGTTCTCCTTTTCGAATTCGTTTGCCCCAAAAAAAGTCGGGGGAAAGATCGAAAATCGCAATGTTCGACTCGTTTTCTTTTTGTTAGCTCGGCGTGGAAATTCGGGGTCGCGAAATAATCGGTTTTTGCGAACACGACAGCATTATTTGCAGTGGACCTATATATATACATACATATATATTATATTTATATATTTATATATACATATATATATATATATATATATATATATATATATATATATAAATATAAATATAATCTATATCTATCTGTCTTTCTCTCGATGCATGCGTATCGATCGATTCGACCAGAGGAACGACTCGTTGACTGCGTTTGCGTTACGCTATTCGAAGTCGGAATCGTTTTTTTTTAAAAATCGGTCGAACCTGTCGTTTGCATGCAACATTGACGATTCTATTGTTTTTTAAGGATGCACAATGACTATGTACTTCATACAAGAGTATTGTACATTTCTATGATGGTATACCTTATATCTCTGTAACAGTATACATTTCTAAAATAGTATTATACACATTGGGAACACGCGTGTGTGCGTTGCAATGAAACAAATTTTATGCGTTACGATCGGCCGACAGTCCGATGAGCCAGCAGCGACCATTATCAGTGAAAGCCACGAAAGACACGTAGTATCTCTCTCTCACTCTCTCTCTCTCTCTTTCTTTCTTTTTAAACCCTGTTTCTCTAGAATACAATTCGCAGTCCTGATTTCACTTGTTTGTTACGACGGCGAACGTTTATTTCCAACGATCCGTAGATCAAGACTTTTCATTTTGTACTTTTTGGTTCTCGCATCGAGAAACCGAATTCCGAAAGAGCAGAGACATACATAGAAAACCGTCCCGCATATCCGTTCCATATTTTCGATCCATAGTGTGATAATTTAGCAATCTAGCCGGGGGCAAAATCGAATCTTGATCGCGATCCAGATGTATGAAATCGCGAATCAGCCAGGAAACGTACGATTTACTTTAGATAAAATAGTCTGTAATGATCTATCAATAGAATTATATGCGGTTTAGTTCGTGCGCAACTATGAACGCATATTATCTGCTCGAGATTCTCTACGACTACACCGTGCCAGTTTATAAATACTGGCGTTTGCGTAATACATCGTTATCTTTTATTGTTCAAGATGCGCTCGCAATCGTTCCTTTTCTTCGATCGGTATTCTAGCAGCCTTTTAAACCTAGTATCGACGATTGGATATTTCAACCAACTTTTCATTGACATATAGCTGATAATTATATTTTGGGATTAATTGGATATTTAAGAAGAACGGTAATGTTTTAGAGAAATGCAATTGTAAATGTCAATCGAATGGACCGATGAGGGTGTAACAGTCGTAACAATGCAGTTTAATATTTATGTCGGATTATGACTAGACTTTTAATAGATTACACCAATTCGTGCAGTGTTAATATTTGTTGTATTCGAAGCTTGCCTCGTAAAAGTGAATGAATCGAATATTGTATTGTTTTTCTCGGTAAGAAAGCTAACGAGAATTTCCAAACTATCACACTGTGGGCACCAGCTTTTCGTCCTATTTCTCGAGACTCAGACGAGAAACTAATTAACCGATTAACACCTGAAGGCCCCCCCCCTCCGATCGTCAACGAATTGCGATACACTGCTTGGCCAAGTTCGAGCCACCTCGCATACTCATTGTGCATCCCTCTTTGACTTGAACGTAGCGAGGCATATCCTTGATTGATCTACCTATATACTCTCTATTATACGTCACACGATACATAAAAAAAAAAGAAACATCGAAACTAATTAAATGGGACTTTCGATCTTGCCGACCGAAGCAAAAGCGTCAATTGAAAAACGAAACGTAAAGAGACAAAAGTAGGAAGCGTAATCGGAAACGAACAAATGCGACGACGACGCGGCGCTTTAACCGTCGAGAACGCGTAGAGAAAACCGGACGACGACACTGTGCGAAGGGAAACGACAAACGAACAAACCGTAAAACAAAAAAAAACAAACGAGATAAAACAAGAATAATACCGAGAACGATAGAAAAAATTAATAAAATATGACCGACCGGTTGGACACCGACCGCGAACACACGCGGAATGCCACGGAATAACAAGAGTTAGAGTTAAAAATAAAAATGATAAACGAAAAAAATGAGAACAACCGTAATCCCGTTTCGCCCGTTGAACAACTCGCACTTTCACGATATGGTCACTGGACTCATCGTCGGTAGACAGGGCTGAGAGAAATCCAAAAAAAAAAGTCAAGAACGCAGCATAGCCATTGGTGCATCGCTTAATCCTTGAGTAAAAAAAAAGAATGAATAAAAATAAAATCAAAAGAATTAAAATTCGATCTAATGTTATGCCGGTGTGTTGTGTGTTATTCTATGCTGCAGGACGTGAACTCGATTGCGATCCGCCCTCAAACACTGGCAAAATTCTCTCTAAGCGTTCTCCTCGAAGGTCGAACACACACGCCCCCCGTCGAGACGCCGGGAAACGGAGAGTATCGAGGAGATCCGTTGGAGAACCGACAAACTGTACCGAGAACCAAACCGAACCGAACCGAACTTGGTGTTCGGTTGAACCGAGTGAACGAAACGGGACTTGGCTCTCCGTTATTCTGTGGCATGTACTCCGGCGGGCGACACCCTGGAACCGGGGACAGAATCGGTTCCAGATCTCTATCGGTACTAGGGATGTGCGGGCCAATCAGTCGACGACCCGACTGTTTCGTGCCAGCTCAGAATAAGTCGCGCGGACTCGTCATCCTCAACACATTACTTTACACGCGATTATTTCCGAACTTTTGCATTGTTCATTATTTTCCACTCGAATCGCGACTCCAAGCTACCGTTCACGATTTTCACACAAATATTTAAATTAACGCAACGATTCACTTGTAAATCTATGTAAATTATTTCATCTCTCATTTCTGTTGCGGTAGTCAACAAAGTGTTAACAGGCTTCCGGTAGATAAAGTATTAAACTAGGAGAACGTGATTTGATTGTGACTCGCGAGAATTTTTTTCTCGAAATTGATGCCTAGATTTAGTCTGCTCGACTTTTTCCGAACTGACACGAAACTGTCGGGCCCGTGATTTCGGGTACCTTCGCACACCCCTAATCGGTACCAACGTAGAACCGCGGCTACTCAACGACTGACCGACTTTCGAACACGAAACTGCAATTTCCGCGACAACGTGTCGGACGTAGAGACTGCTGCACGTGCTGCCAATCTCGCGAAACGACAGACTACAGTGTTCTCTACCATGGAAATTCTGCGAAACGAGCAGGCGATGTCTCATTGATTGATCCTAACCCGAGATCAAAAGAAAAATCGACGATCTGACAGTTTACAGGAAGCCTTTCCAATAATTGTGCTCTACCAAAGCTTAAAAATCTCCTTTCTCATAATAATACCAAACAAAGAAGACTATATCTGACTACGCTCTGACTCGTTGTTTTGCGGTTAGATAAACTTGAAAGAGTTATGAAATAATACCTGGCGAATAATATGCTGAAAAGGCTCGCCTGCTCGCACCAAATGGTCCAATTGCATTTCCGCTAGTTTCGCGGGTTGCAGCGCGCGCAGTTGCAGCGGGTACATAATCTTGAACGCCGCGCTTTCCCCGAGAATTCGCGAAACCCTGTGCGAAGTGTCTTCCTGACGCAGACACGCGTAAAATACCACTGGAACTCGTGCCTTTCCAAAACTCAACCTGCCAACTATACCGATAGCGAGAAAATGCGCGCTCCCTCGGGCACGCTGATCGACGCATATACTTACGCGAAACAAAAAGAACCCGGCCGATCTTCTTTCTATTTTTATACGTACACGCCGGTTTTCACCTGTAACCTCACACACCCCCGCGAGACACGCTGCTTCGTTTTCTCCTTCCCTTAGAAGCCTTAGAGTAAGAATGAAGGGGCGCCGCGCCGCCTCCACTCTTTGAAAACCTACTGTAACCATAATCGCGGTATCGCGACCAACGTGAGAACGGCCGGAGAGTTTCTCGTGGTCTCTCTCTCTCTCTCTCTCTCTCTCTCTCTCTCTCTCGAATCGTCTCTGTTTTCTTTCTCTTATTGCGATTCTTTTCAGCAACCGCGAGTCCGCGAGATTGTCGGGCTCACCAGACTGCGGAATTTCGTTGAAGAATTTGCGTAAGATTCAGCTCGGTGCTGGAAGCAGTGAGAAAAGTCTTTTATTTACTATTATTATTATTATACGAAGCTCCATCAATTTTGCTCCGATACGTTCGTTTAATTCTAGATTCGAGTTACGAACGTTCTAACTTCGATCCAGTATCGAGATACACTCGAAGGGGCAGATTTAAAAATATATGAAAAATAATAGATGCACTCGAATTTGAATGCTTTAACTTGAGTTTGCTGTACGATTTCATGAAATGGTAAAAAGCCGTGATCTAACTATGAGTCCGTCGATCTTTCGTTATTTATAAATAATTGTATTATTTGTTCAAGTAGTTGATAGCTCGCGACGTACGATTTTAGCGATTGTAAATGAGAAAACGTTGGCCACCCAGTGGCCAAATGAAATTTTTGGTTGTTTTTAACAAGATCCATTTATGTTGAAAATGTATGAAAAATTCTGTGATATTTGTAGGAAATTATGCGAATTCTTACCACGAATTTCCGCAGCTGACTCGGTCGACAACCGCGACGAACGACAATATGGCGGGCGTGCGCGTGCTCGGAACTTTTGAGTGTTTATGAATTTGTACAATTACTAACAAAAGAAACCATGATCTTTATACACGACCGAATTATTTGAAAGTTGTTCTACCTTGTGGAGCGCATTGTAAACCATTGATTCGTGCATTGACAGGTTTTCTAAGTGAAGATTCGAGTCTCGCCTTGTTTCCCTCGAGCCGAAATGAGACCGAGCCGCACGTCGAATATCGAGCAACGGCAAAATACACACAGGGCCGGCCATAATTACCGGTGGCGACGTAATTAAACGAAATCCGATCGAGTGGCCAGCCGTGACTTCCTTACACTGCGTATTCTCTTTGTTCTTTTTTTTCTCTGTGTCTTTCTCTCTCTCTTTCTCTCTCTCTATATATATATATATTTCTATCTCCCATTCTTACAAGAAAACAAACTCACACAAACAGACACATACACACAAACAATTCTTATATTCTTCTCTTCCCCCCTCTTTCTTCTTTCACTGTCTTTCTGTTTGTTAACATTATGTAGGATTACAAAGCAAATACAGTGTAACGATATCGCCTTGTAATATTCTTACGAACCCGGGAAAATATGTTGGATAAAAAGAAGATGAACACTCGAATATCAACCGGCCGTCAAACTGAGAACTTCTCCCCATCGGTGTACACGAATCGCCAATTATCTTTTCTCTCTTTCTATCACTCTCTCGATTTCGTTTCTTCTCTTTTTTGATTTTGCACTGAAAACGAAACGCTGAAATCCGCGTCGAAGAAAACCGCGCGTTCCATCGTCGCTTCCTTTTGTACGAGCATGTATACTTTGTTTAATTTTTGTTTCGTCGATATCCAGCATAGATTCCTCGCACCGGCGCGACGAAACGTAAATTTTGGTCGATCAACGTCGGACGCGTTCCTCGAAAACGGCGAACCACCGTCCGCCTTAAGCTGTGTCCACACCGAAGCAACATCGGGCCAACTTTTCCTCGTCTCTTGTCGTCCCCTTCTATTTGTTCGATATTTACCGAATATTGTATTCGGTAGAAAGGTAACAAGAAGCAAGAAAAACGTTGCTCGATGGTGTTTGAGCGTGGGCACAGGTTCAGGGCTCTCGCGGTCTCTCTCCCCGTTCATCTGCGTGTATATCGCGATATACATATGCTGTAATACATACATATATCTTAATGTCGCTGTAAGGCCGCAGTGTTCTCGAAAGTATTTTGTACGCGGCTCCTTGGCGCTATCCTTCGATGCGAGTCGACCGTCGTCAACTTCGTAAGAACCGTTTTTGTTCCGTGGTTTTGCGCACCGAGATTATATTTGGTTTCCCTTGCATTTAAGTCGACGGACGATCCGATCCCGTTCTTCTCTACAGTTTGGTTGGCACGAACAGGAAAATTTTACAATGCTCAATCCCCCACGAAACAGACTAAGTCATTCCAGTTTCTCTTTTGTATACACTCGCGTTTTGCCGATCCAAGCTGCACGAATCCTTGGTCGGACGTCAATCGTGTTACCAGAACCTGGAAACCAATTAAACAGTTCATCAAATCGTGTATGATTTAGAATGTTCGATTTTCGCTCGGCTCGCCGCTGTTCTGCGTGGAAAAAAATGGTATTGTGAGGACTTAGTTTAACCCACGTTGCACGAACTGAATCTGTCCCTCGGTGTCAAATTGACAATGACACAAAATCAAAAAAATTTCAATGTTTTTTTTTTAGTCAAATCGATGAGTTAACATTTACATCGTAGATTTTTCGATTATGTGTTCCGTATTGAAAAAATACAAGTCACACGAAGTTTCGGGATAATTTACCTAGAAGTAACAGAAGAGTATAACTTATTTCGGGAAAACTATGTCAAATTTACACGAGGGACGGAAGAGGGTTAATACCGCTACCAATTGCACTGTTCTACTGTATGAAATTGATCGCTCGACTCGACGTGTCGAATTAATCAAAATTGAGCTGTCTAATGCAAAAGTGACGTAAGTCAGTATGTGTCTGCCAAATGTTGTGTTCAAGACCGCGTCTCAAGGGTGTAACGCTAGGTTTACTCGCTCGATCATTTTCACGCGTTCTAATATCTCCATTTACGATTATTCAGATTTACAAAGATAGCGTCCATCAGGAAATAATCGACGTATTTATTTCTTTGGGTATACTCAGACGTACTCTTTACTCCGTAAACCTAGTGTTAAATGAAAACCTACCATCCTTCGATATTATCGTGTCTCATAAAACTTTTACTTAACTCTCCTCGTTATCCAATAAACGCGATCAAGCGTTTCGACTTGCATCATTTTTCATCGGCTCAATTTTAGAGAAACTTTTCACGATGAGCGTGCTACGGATAAATTCGAACTATCAATGATCATTAGACAGCGGATTTTATGCAGTCATGACGAGGATAAGCAGGTACAAACTTTAAAAAACACAGTTGCATTTTATTTTCAATCTTTAAACATGTTAAGGTAGAAAATAAACATCCACTTCAGTCCATCTAGTTGCAATTCAGATGCAAAATTTTAATTTTGCATAGAGATCCGCTGTTTGATGATCACGAAGCCTTTCAAAGATCAATTCGCTGAGAATAAGATCGCGTCAAGGGGTTGAGCAACAACGGCTCGCATCGAAGATCGCGGATGGGGTGTGGGCGGACTGGCCACGAACGATTCCGCAAAAAATCGGTGATCAATTCCTCTTTCTGTAACTGTATCGCATTGTACACCAGCTCGACCGTGCGGAAACACGTCGATCGACAGAAATACAGGATGCACAGAGACTCGAAAGTTTGGACAGTGACCGACGCCGACCACGACTACGACGATTACAGAGAGTTTCAGCCGGTCTCCGCGTTCCAGATAAAATCGGCGAGGGAAACGATACTACCGCCCAAGACCATCGTTTTTCGTTCGAAACTGCGATTCTGAACAAGATACGGGTTCGCGGAGGTCCTCTCGATCGCGAATCTCGCGAGGAAACATAGTCTCGTGGGAAGAGAAACTGGACAAACACACGCGGAGCGGAGTGCATAGCGTTTGTTGTTTATAAACTGTCGATTATATCAGGCGCCGTGCATATTGGTAGCTCGCGAGAACTCACGAGAACCCGGACGAAACCGGCGACCACGTTTATCGAAACTTAACGTGCCTTCCTCTTTTTGATATTGTACATTTCGTAACCGAGGAGAAAAGAAATGAGAAAAGAAAAATAATGAAATGGGTATTTTGCTAAACTAAGGAGAAAAGACACGGTCGCGCGGTTAGCTCTTTCCTGTCCAGAATCGTCCGGAGCATTTAGCGTATACATACAGCAGGATCATACACGCGGTCTGTCCTTTATCGTTGACTCTTCCGACCTGACGACGCATTGTTTCCGCGAATTGATTGCATATAAATGAAATAAAGATTTATAAGTTAAAATCGAAAGATGACTGAATAAGATAATAAATAATACCATTTTTATTCAGGATATGTATCGTAGAGTCATAGAAAAACGAAAATTGATCGCGATGCATCAGGACGTATATCGTACGTCGTCCGCGTGCGATCGGGTCGGAAGGGTTGAAAAAGAGAACATGTTTGTAACGCGTCCCTCGAGCAAGCCCGTGCGTTACTTCGAGCCGAAGCGAGAATCATAGAAGAAAAGAAAAACGTTCGGCGGGGTTCGAAGGATGGCAAATTTTGTCCGAGATTTCTACTTCCACGTTCTATCGCGGCCACGTTTCACTTCGACTACAAAACGCACCGTGATGTCGTGGACGTCGAACCGATATCCGATCGGCAGTTTATTAGTTTCCGCGCGTTCCTCTCCGCCGCGACTATCAGCCGATTTTGTAATCGATTATCGTACTAGTGCGTATCGTTCCCGAACACGTCGATTCCTACGCCGGAAAATCAATACAACATGCCGATTAATATGTAGGCAGATTTTGAGAGCAGATCGTTCATGCAATATTTTCTGCATTTCTTATAAGATACAGAAGCCATTTAAGAACGTTTTCCCTTGTTTATTATTCGATTATTTCATTTTTTGTCTAGTCTGTCAGAGTCTCTCGATAATAATGATGATGATGAAACATTCTTTCACAGTCTACTACCGATAATAATGACAAGATTGAATTTTTCGTTAACGACAAGTTTGAATATGATAACCGTGGAGACTATTGCTGAAACAAATGACGATCGCGAACGTGTTAAATAAATTAGTTTATTTAGAAAATATTAAAAATCTGCTTCTCAGAAGTGTCCGAATATTAATAACGGCCCCGGGGTAATTGGCCACGCCTACCTGGGAAAAAATCGCGCGACGTTCGTTCGTAGAACGAGAGAAAGGCAGGAAGAAAGTAGAGCGCGTAGATCGGCAATATTTCGGCGACTAGAGAAAGGAACGTCGAAAAATTTTTCGTTGTTCTCGACGACTCGACGCGACGCAAACGGTGGCGACACAGAGACGAAGCAAAATGGAGCCGCGAAAAAAAGAAACACGCTTCACGGCAAGAGAAAAGGGAAACGGACAATGAGAAAAAGATATACGTAACCGTATATGACGATAGCGCATTTGTAAATGGATCGATGCTGTTTGCTGCGCTCCAACGCTACGCCCGTCCACGCGCGCGTGTCTAAAATGGCCCCTGTTCTTTCTTTTATTATCTTCCTTTTTGTCCATTTTCGTTCTTTCATATTCTTTTTTTTATAAGAATTCCCTCTCCCCGACTGTTTGGTTCCGCGACAAGCGAATATCTTCGGCAGAGGACGATGGCACGAGTGTCGAAGTTCGATATTATATGGGGATATACTATGCATGTATCACCAATCACCATAGAAGGAACGCGCAGCGTCTGCCTTAGATTTCCACCGGAGAATGGAGGGCAGTAAATAGCATGCATAGAGAACAGAATAGAAATATTATTTAAAGTAATTTTAAGAAGCAATAATAGTAATAATTTCGTATTAATAAACAATGTTGAAACTGTCTTGTATATGTGGTACCAATTTATTTCTGAATCCTCCATCGACGAAGGAGACGTTCTCACGCGGTGAGAAAACGGGGGGGTTTGCGTTTATGCGTTGTGCGGCTCGAAAGCTGATTTGCTCGTGCATGCGATGCTGTAAATCGACTGACCGGTTCGTCTCGCACAACCTCGGACACACACGATCGATCGAAAAAGTCCCCGTACACGGTCACGAACCACTCGAACTACTTGGTCTTTTTCCACAATCTCCCATCCAAACTATTAAAGTAAATCGAAGATTTCTATAGTGTACAGAATTAGCAAATTAAACGCTGATTTAAGGGAGCTTTTAATCACAAAGCTTTTATACGTATATCGCAAACATGGGTGGGCAAAAGAACTTTTTACTTGGCTCCTGTTTCTTGCGATCGATGCAGAACTTATTTCTACGGTGATGTCTTCACTGTTTGGAATATTAAAAAATGCTTTCTATCGCTTTGTTGCCTTTGCTGTCGAAATTTATTTATACAGTTTTCTTTCGGTACAAGAGGCCTCCGGACGGCTTTCGACGAAATGCGGATTATCTATTCGGCGTGACATGGAATCGGATGATTGCATTGAAGGAATACAGCTTTATTAATCAATTATATAGTCTAATTGTAGAAAAGAATGGTGACTGTATGTATAATTTTTTTCTTGGTAAATACTTACAACAGGTCCACGTCCTCCAATTTTGATGAAATTTAAATATGTTATGTAGCAACACATTTTGAAAAACTTTTTCCTTTTTCAATATAGGGGGGACGCTTTTAATTTTCGAGATATTTCAATTTTTGTCTGTATTGAATTTTTCGTATTTCTACACGCTCCACGGCAACGTAAGCCTGTCCTAGTGCGGCGTTTGTTTACGTTTTGACGCTGTAGAGATGATAAACAAACATGGGGGCGGAAGGAGCCGGCTTGACACCACACACACCCACCCATTCAGTGCTTAATACACACTCAGTGTTTCTAAATTATACTCTAGATTTTTACGTATTTTGACGTGCTGATTACGAATATGATAGTGAAAATTGGATTAGGTTAGGTTAGGTTATTAGCAATAATAAATAATAACCTAACCTAACCTAATCCAATTTTCACTATTATATTCCTAATCAGCACATCAAAATACATAAAAATCTAGAGTATAATTTAGAAACACTGGGTGTGTGCGGTGTCAGGCCGGCTCCTTCCGCCCCCCTGGTTTCTCCCTCATCTCTACAGCGTCAAAACGTAAACAAACGCCACACCGGGACAGGCTTACGTTGCCGTGGAGCGTGTAGAAATACGAAAAATTCAATACAGACAAAAATTGAAATATCTCGAAAATTAAAAGCGTCCCCCTTATATTGGAAAAGGAAAAAGTTGTTCAAAATGTCGAAATCTATAACATATTTAAATTTCATCAAAATCGGAAGACGTGGACCTGTTGTAAATATTTACCTTTTTCTTTTCTAAAGAAAAGTGTAATGCAGTTTGCGACACGAACTTACGCAATCATCTAATAGAAGATACGCTGAATTTGATGGAATATTTTAACGATGAACCTCGATTGAACCTTTTCTGCCAGGGGTAGTATTCGGAACAAACTCGAGTGGTTCGGTCCAGTTCGAACGAAAGTTACTGCGTCGAAGGGAGACTTTTTGGTGAAAATCGTGTGAAAATATTTCTGTTAGGTAGGCGAACGACAGCCAAAAACGATCGTCTTCCCGTGTGTTTCTGAATCGCGGCCCCGCGTCTCTTCGCCGAGGATCGAATCGATGAATCGAGAGTCGGCGAGCATCTCTCCGAGAACCGTCCGAAACCGTCTTATACATACATATATATATCTTCTCTCTCCTGTTTGTAATCGTCGAATGTTTATCGCTGCCGCTGTTCCAACCCCCGTCCGCCCTCACTTTTTCCCCCGTCCAGCCCCTTGAATTTTGCATTTTTGAGACCGTGAACGTT
Source organism: Lasioglossum morio (assembly GCA_916610235.2). Classification (NCBI taxonomy): domain Eukaryota; kingdom Metazoa; phylum Arthropoda; class Insecta; order Hymenoptera; family Halictidae; genus Lasioglossum; species Lasioglossum morio. The sequence goes on along the minus strand of OU744323.1, from coordinate 20,421,059 downwards.
TCCCTCCGCAATCGGTGTGCAGTGGTGATATAGAGTGGTGGTGGTTACACGTATAGATTCAATTTGATTTGATGATTTTATCATGTTTAGTGTTTGTTAGCAACTGCCTTTGTTTTGTTATTTCAGCCCCACGGACCCATCCGTACCCCCAAAGCACCCAGTAGTGAGGTACGTTGCTGCATACCATAATACCACGATCCATACGCTCTAACTTCTCTCATTCTGCTCCTCCGTTCTGTTCTTCGATATCACGTTTTAGTTTTTCTTTTTTTTCTCTCTCTGTTCTTTATTTTTCTTTTTTTTTAAAATTTTTTTTTTCATTTGATACTTTCTTCATTGTCGTTGTCGTTTGTTTTTCACTGTTCTATTCTCACTAACATAAGTATATCAACGAGTGCTCGGTTTTGCGTGTTTTCACTCTTTCACAACGTTCGCGAGATTCGTCGCGTAAGTCTATGTACAGTCAGTCTCGTGTTCGATGGAACACGCTTTAAATTAGAATAACTTTTTTATATGTACACGGATCAATTGCACTTTTTCTGCCAAGCTAGCTAGGTGGATTGTGTTACCGGTAACCGTACAGACCTTTACTTTCTTTTGTTATAATCTTGTTATAATCTCACTGTACTCGGTGCTGTTTTAACTCGAAAATTGAAACATTTCTTCCGATCTAGAATAATTTCATTCTAATTTCTATTTTCATTTTATGGATATGAAATAAGTATATTTATAAAATTTCCTTTTCATTTAATCGATATAAATGTTTAGTGATTGAGATTAGATACCAATTTATTTAATAAGCTAATCTATATTTTGGATAATGGTATATCAGTTTTTAGTAGTGACTCTCGAATATGTAGACACGAGATCGAATTGTTTTAACGTTTTGGCTGTTCTGAATCGCAGTCGAATAATTCTAAATTGAAGTCGTTCCGTCTATTTATCAGAAAGTTACCTCAATCTAAAGCGTGTATCATCGAGACTGACTTGTACATTCGCGAAATATTTGATGTTTGAGAAACAAGGGTCTTGGACGTTTCGCTTTTCGGTTTCAACATCGACTAACACATCCCGGGCTTTGTGCTGCCAAAAAACGTAACCGTGCTAAACACGTTCTCATTATTTGATTAAGAACATTCACTGACGAGTATACCGTATATACTCATTCATATCGACAAACTGACTTTTCGATTTCCTCGGTTTCGGTTTGTTCGACTAATCCCGACGAACGTCGCGCATCGGTGTTCGTAGAGCAACTGTCCGAAACCTTTGTCTTTGTCTCGGATTTGTTTACCACGCGTAGGACCCACTGTAACGAACATTAACAATGTCAAACGACGGACAATACAGCATCGACGACGACCAGGTGTTGGAACAAGGAATAGAAAATCGTTGGGTAAATAGTTTTCGGGGTTCGCAGGGCTCGGCGAGAGTACTCTGACGACGGGTCGCCTCAGGGTCCATTTTCGTCGAGCTTCCCGCAGACATTATCGTACAGTAGCGCACACTTATGCATCCGCAGTTGGGACCAACAAATTATCGTAGATTTTAAGTAAACAATAAAGAAGTTTCAGTAATCCACTAGTATTGTCTAGCGTTCACATGCTATCCTCTTTTCTACATGTGGCGCACTCGACGAAGCCACAAAAAGACAGTGTCCGAGAATTGACATAGAATGGGACATAACTAGACTGCGCATCTTTACGCATTTATTGCAAAAATGAGTAGATGAAATTCGAAATTGTTGTAAAATCTAAAAAATTGAGGATGTCAATATATAATCTCTCCTCTATTAAAATCATTAAGGGAAGTATGTAATAACATTCAATTTACCTTCTACTTCTTGCAATCGATGCAGACAATTTTTATCTTACATAAAGGTCCAAAGGTGATTTCGATTCGAGACTGAACATCGCTTTAGAAGAGTGTTTAACTTTTGCTTAGGCAATTTAGCCCGCTGCTAACCGGGCGAAAGAGCGGACGCTTAACCGTGCACTACTGTACTCGCACAATACTTTTTCCCCGCGGCTAACATTCTTCCCACGACTGAGCCTCCCTTCCAGAATCGTGTGTATGCCACACAAAAACTGCATGTATGCACGCATGTGACCGTTTCACGTTCTTTACTTTGCGCCGTTTTCGGATCATCGATTTACCGGCAGCTTGCAGATTTCTACTTTGATTAGCGCACCCGACCACGATGGGAAAACAGAGACCGACAACGACACCGTTACCGAAAATTACCGAACAACAACAACAGCAACAAAATATATATATAAAAAACAAACATTCATCTCTATACCGACCGAACGTCGTCGGGTGCAGTCCGAACATGAACGCCTAAAACCGAAAAACAAAAAATGTGTTCTCTCTCTGTCGCATGTTCACCGGCGTGTAGACCTCGATCCGTGCGGATTTAAGACGTTCTTTTGTTACAGCGGAGCGACCACTAACGAAGAGCAGATTAAACCACGCAGTCTACGATTCACATGGAGTATGAAAACCACCAGTAGTCGAGATCCGACTGAGATCATGTCCGAAATACGAAAGGTATTGCCCTCAAAACCATCGTAGAAAAAAACAAAACAAGCTTTTCCAAACGAAAAAAAAACGAACGCGTCCCTACTCTCTCGAGCAATCGTTCTACGCGCAAAAAAATATAATATACGATCAGAATGGTATCGAACGAAAAACAGCACGTTCGCGCCACGGGGACACACGGTACTCTTGATTCGATACCGGTGTACACGCTTCTCAAAAAGCAAAATCAACGATCGCCGCCGGGAACTACGCAACAACACCACATAGCGCTTTGGGTCTTCAAGCAATCTCGGCTCGGTGTCCGATCGACTAATTACCGCTCGCGATCCGTTGTCGAAAGAAACCGGTCCGAATGCGGTTCGCTCGATCCCGATCGAACCGAACCGATCGACGAACGATCCGATTCCAGCCCGAGACGACAGTCAAACTATTCTTAATACTTCACCTGCCGGTAATTTTCTAATAGTTAACTCTTTGCACTCGGAGCTATTTTCACTCGAATATTGAACATTCCTTCCGACCTAGAATAATTCCATTCGATATCATTTTTTCCATTTGATGGATTTGAAACTGATAGAACACTCGTACAACACTTAGACGTTTAGTAATTGATTGGACACCAAAATATTTAATAATCTAAATAATATTGCGAATAATGGTACAGCAATTTCGAGTGGTAAGGGTTAATATTATTACTGTGTTAGTACTATCTCGGCAATTCTAACCAATTGCAATGTTTTCGATATTCTTGTCACATAGTAATTAATTGTTCTAACTTCTCGAAAGAAAGTCGAGTCGGTGCAACACCGAGGACAGCGAGGATGGGCTCGTTTGGTTTTGTTCGGTTCGATAGGAATCGAGCGTGCTCGTCGTTAGAGTATAACTCGTTTGTTAGGAGTCGATCGGAACCGAAGTTTCGAGGCAGATTGAACGTGGCCGCGCGGACTTTGACGAGCCGGGATTTGAAATAATCCATCGGGTGAGCACCGGCGGCGAGCGGGTTTGTTGTTGTCTTTACTAACGGTATTGTCGATCGCTTCAGGTACTGGACGCCAATAAATGTCAGTACGAACAGCGCGAAAGGTTCCTGCTGCTGTGCGCGCACGGCGACGCGGCGACAGACAGCCAAGTACAATGGGAGATCGAAGTTTGTAAACTGCCACGACTATCGCTGAACGGCGTACGTTTCAAACGCATCTCAGGCACGTCGATCGGTTTTAAAAATATTGCCAGCAAGATTGCGAACGAACTGAAGCTGTGACTGCCGACGACTGGCTCCATAGCAGCCCGCGCCAAGAACCCATAACGCCCTCCTGACAGATCGCATGGACTCCTCGCAGCCACCGACGACCACGACGTTCTCTATTCCTCCTTCTTCTGGGACTTGAGCTATCGTTTCGATTCCGACGATGAAACCGAGTCCGATCTCGACCTCGATCTCGACCCGAGCTCCGCATCCGACACCACTACCGACATTGACTCCGATCCCCCGTCCGACACCCGAGAAATCTTTGTTTAAAACACGATCTCTCGAACACCCCGTCCGGGGGTCCCACTGTTCGAAACCCTACGAACAAAAGGAGAGACGCGCGAAGAGAGTCGCAAAAGTCGCAAACCGCGATCGGTTGGTCGGACCGATCAGCCGATCCTCTTATGCACAAAAGGGATCCACGGAAACTAGAGAAACGTTCTTGTCTTTTCTCGAGAGATTAAAGTGAAAACTAACCTGCTCTACTGGGACACTGTGATCTATTATATTCATGGCTGAACACGTGTATATATAGACACACGCATATATACAGTATATATATGTTTATTGAAATACTCCCGAGTGCCAAATTCGGAACCAAACGTCGGTCTTAGGTTTCGCGAATTACATACCGTGTTCACCCGCGAGAAAGAGAGAGAGGGAGAGAGAGAAAGAGAGAAAGAGACAGAAGAGACACCGAGGATATCTGTACCAGGATTTAGGGTGCGATTAGGGGAGAGAAGAGCGGAGGGACGGGGGATGGAATTGCGTACGCGCGTGTTGCGAGAACTGCGAAGAAAGGGAGAACCCGAGGAAAACCTGAGGAGACGACAGGAAGCTGAAGATGAACCCGAACTCGCGCGTTTCTTCTCGCCTTCGTCGTACACGCGGACCGTTTGCTCTCCCGTTTACGTCCCATTTGTCGATGGATGTTGGTCCCATAAACCGAACCACCTGAAAATGCCTCGTGTGCAGGCTCGCATGATCGCGCGAGAGAGCTGCGAGCCACTGGCAGAGCCGCGTGTACGTCGGCGAGAGGACACGATCGTCGCAGTCACAGCGTATCGCGTTCACAAGTATCTCGCAGTATTCCCTCGTTAGCGTCGCGCGTTTCCCCGTACGGCGTGACGCTATCGAGTAGTAGACGACGACGACGACGCAGGCGGCTGCCTTCGAGTCGACACTAGGCTGTCGATTCGACGAGCAGACGAGCGCGACGCTAACGAGGGAACACTGTATTTTACAAAATCGATGTCGTCTCGGTGCACGCACGCGTTCAAGCAACACGTCAGAGTGCCTGCTTAATGGTCGCACTCTTCGGGGCTGTGTCGCGAGCGTTCAAGGGCTAGATACAGCATCCAGCCGTTCCACTCTATCCCCTTCTCTCTCTCTCTCTCTCGTTCGCTTCTAGAGCCGAGAGGAGAGCGGTGCGCACGAATCAGGAACGTCCCACGGAGCTGTATGACGGTCCCACGAAGCGATTGGGGCGGTCCGCGAGCCTGGAATGCAAGCATCAAGCGGGCACTACTGTGATTTGTTTCTAGTTTAGCTCGAGGCAAGTTTTCCTTGGTCCTTCTGCCCTCGCGTTTCTCCCTTTTCTTCTACGCGGCGAGAACTCTTTGCGAGTGGGTTCTCGAACGCACACGATCCGACGGGGAGCCACACGATTTCATTGTACTTCAACTGTGCCTAATGACGCGTATTTAACGAGACGCCGAAATGAATTTCCCGAACGAGACAGACAACACACGGGATATAATAAGACATGGTGCGCGGGGTGCTGCGGTGCGGTTGTGGTTGCGGTTGCGGTTAAGGTTGCGATTAAGGTTAAAGGTTGCGGTTGCGGTGCAGTGCAGTGCGAAGGAAGTTTTACATGCGATGTTGACACGCAGTGAAGACGATCGAACGTGTGTATTGTATGTACTGTTCGGTAGGCAGGACGGTCGTGAACACACACAACCGCGTGCGAAGAACAGCGCGAAATGAGAAACAACAAAATATAAAGACAAAGAAACACGTTCGACGAAGTATATACATTGTAACGCGAGTATACATATAGATCGTACACGCACCAGGATTCCACGAATTCGAACCAGTCGACGAAGTCTTTCTTCTTGTTTTACGATTATATTCGCCGCGAGCGCATCGCCCGGACACACGTCGACGGATTATGACAAACGAGGTCTGTTCTTTTGTAAATAACCGTTTGATCACGCATCTCGAACAAAAACGAAAGAGGGCGACCTATTGTAAAGGAGAACGCGTAACAGAGGATTGTAATCCACCACCCACCCCTTCAACGAAACTACCTTCACGACATTTAATATCGAGACTCATCCATTCGACCGTTCGACGAGAAAGACAAACACACACACAGCCGTTGTTTCGACGGACCCGCGAACGTATTTTTTGGTGCATCGCGTGCCAAACGATTTACATTTTCGAACATTTTTACGACATCTTTATCTCCTATCCCGAGACTCTCACCCCCTCCCCCTTTTACATTTTTTGTTTCTTTCTTTTTATCGAGTAAGCTTAACGATATGCAAAAACTCCCCTACAGACGTTAGCCGATTAATTGATGCGTAACGATGATTATGATTATATTTATTATTATTGTTACTATTATTACTACTACTACTACTACTACTGCTACTACTACTACTACTACTACTATTATTGTTATGATCATTATTATTATTTTTATTTTTACGCATAGTACACGAAAAAACGATGTTAAGACACAAGATCGAGATCAAAGGAGATAGAAGACGAGAAATACTATTATTTAAACATTGTTTAGGGGTTATCGTCGTCGTGCGATTCTTGGGCGGTTCCCTTCATCCTCCAAAGGGTCGTGGAAAGTAAAATCCAGTGTACCCCCATGGTGATATCCAGGTCGTAACCACTTCCCGCTATCCATCCAGAGGCTGCGATGCTCAAGAGGATCTTCAGTGATCTCTGTGCACCGCCGCAAGCTCGAAGGGGTCCGTGAACATGGTCGTAGCCTTCAGCAATTCGTCATCATGGCCGTGGCCTTCGTCATCCTTGTCTCCGAACCCTCTTCTATTGCCGACGCCAGTCTCTGTCGCGTCCCTTCAACTTCCCGGCGATCATGGCCTTCCTTCTCCCACCCTAATTAATCCAGCGACCCCAGGAGGTGGGAACCTCCTTCCAGAAGTACTTCGTAGTTGAATCCTTCTCGCAAGTACTTCGCTCCGTAACGAAGCAAAACGAGGGAAACATGATGTATCTAACAATACGAGAAGGGGAATAATTGTCCGGAGCCATACCTAACAATGAAAATCATGAAAAGAAAAATAACGGTAAACACGCACGCGCGCACGACATCGTCGATAAACGAGATCTGTTGTTTCTACGAAAAAGAATACCATGTAAGGATTACATTTAAGTATTGTAATTGGCTATACACTATTACGCTATTTAACCTTTTATTCGCAAATGTATTCGCGGTTGAATGAAAAACTAAATTAGGAATTATTGTAAATGTAGAGGCGATTCTAGAGAGACTTGGTGTATATAAATAATATAATATACGAAAGGTACTAAATTAACCAAATAAAAAATGAAAAGCCTCACACACCAAGAACACACGAATAAAAAATAAAGAAAAGAAACAAGAGCAAAACGCGTATCGCGGAGTTATGTACGAAGAGACGTGGAACGCGAACAAGATTACCGAGGATGCTGAAGAGGAAGAGGAAGATGAAGATGAAGAAGACGAAAGGAAAGCGGACGAGGAAGAAGAAGAAGAGAGACAAAGGCGAAGAGAATACGTAGACACGAAAACGGAGAACGAACGAATGGAAACACCTCGGGATTTCGAGTGACGCGAAACTTTTTATATTTGCCTAAGATTAATCTCGAGTAAATTACTTATAGGCAATCACTAATTTATTTAAATAAATACGGAACACGAATCATTTTTCACGTTTCTAACACGCGCTGGTTGCGCGCGCATACACACACACACACGCACACACACGCATATGCTACATGCCAGACGTAACGAAACGCACGTGCAGCTGTCCCAAGCAATTAGAACTATAGCTTCAAATCGGAGAGAGCTGCGCAAGAATGTCATTCGGAAAAATTGTTTCTAACTATTCTCAATGATTATGCGAATTGGACTGCGGATCTTTGTGCGAAAGAAAAATTGTTTGCATTTATTTCAGGACTTCGGAACCAAATAGGAGTTCATTCCTTTCGTTGTTTTTTTACTAAGTTGTAAACAATATGTTCGTACTATCAAACTTTCTTCCTACCGTTTCAAATTACACCCACCCGTTTTTATTGTAAACGCATAAAATTCGTAGTCTAATAATCGTTCTAGAAAAAGAGGACACATTTGTACAAACATTAAAAACGGCTATACAGTTTTATTTCGATTTGCGTTATGCTATACGATATTTCTAGCAGTTTATGTATATTTAAAGGAATCGTGATAAAACTAGATGTGGATTTTATGCGTTTATGATAAAAACGATGAAGATCGACCAGCGAAATACAATAATTTTCGACTCGGTAGTAGATCTACAAAGATCCGTAAAGTCGACCGATTTCTCCTGACGAAATTCTCGCCTATGTTCGAACGTTTCGGAGCTGTAATGTTTGCGATTAGATTGGGAAGAGGTCTGTACGTCGAAACACCAAGCGTAGAACGTTTCGATCCGACGCCGAGTATTTGTTCTCGACGCGGGCACCTCCGATGCGTGGCTCTTTTCTCGAAAGAACGACTGATAGCACCTAAGTAACCTCGGCCGAGTTTTCCCGTCGCGAGGATCGGTCGATCGGCCTCGGAGAATGATCTTCGGGGTCCGATATCGATCACGGATCATTGTACGCGCGGCAACAGGTGATAGCTCGCGAATCATCAAAACCTGCCCGTTCCTGCGGTGATTGCTGTTCCAATGATTTTTGGATACGTCATACATAGACTGCGCATCTTTATGCATTTATAGAAGAATTGAGTAGATGAAATTCAAAATTGTTATAAAATTTCAAAAGTGGAAGATGTCAATATATGATTTCTCCTCTTTTAAAATCATTAAAGGAAGAAACATTCAATTTAGTTTCTATTTCTTGCAATCTATGCAGACAGTTTTTATTCTGCATAAAGCTCCGCAGTGTCTAGTAAAAAATGTCAAAATTTTCAGTAACGCTTTCCTACGCACGACCGCGGCGGTCTCGCTGATTTTCCGAAATACTGTTGGCCTTTTAACACTAAACCTCAAATGACCGGTTTTATATTATTCACCTTGCAATTGTTGCAACGATGAAATCACTTGCATGGAAATTGATTCGATAAAGTTCTTTATCGAAGCACATCTATATAAATAAAAATCAAATGCTGACAGTGCCGACAGTTTTTCACGAACATCTCGAGAACCGACATGAGCGAGACCACCGTTGGTGTTCGAAGGAATAAGTAGTTCGCAATATCGACTTCTGTAGCGTATCAAAAAATCATCGAAATCGGAAGGTAGCTGCAGAGATCCACCCACCCTGCACCAGTCCCTCCCCCCCCCCCCCCCGAACTTGAACAAATTCTTGCTGCGGGCTGTCCCACAAGCTCGATCCTAGAATTCGAATAAAGCAGACTGCAACCTTCGAACGAGACTAGACGCTCCCATCGATTTCCGTACCCCGGAGAAGCAAACGTAACAAGCGGACGCCGAAGAGCGTTCGAGGAGCGAACGAAGGAGACGAGGAAAACGGGTGTCAGTGTATCAATTCTCGTGATCCGGATCGCCGCGATCCTGATCCACGATGTAGAAGAGACGTTTACCTTTAGGAGTTACGAATTCATGTTACAGAGGATAAGACCCTTCGAATAGCGTTTCAACCACGGCCAACGCCTGTAAAACGCGTCTAGGTCAGAGAAGAAAACGATTCTATACTGTAACATCGTATTACACAGCCACACGCATACACCTACACAGACACACGCGAGCATATTGCAAAACACGTACAAACTGTACTGAAACGTCGGCAAACCAGGACACTCATCGTTTGTTCGATCGCTCGTCGCTTGCTTACCTCGCCGGTTAAATGTGTAAAGATTTCTTATCTGATAATGAATCGCGGGGAGATGATGATGATGATGCGCTCAAAGATTATAGTACCCGATGAGAACGATCCTCGAACTCTCGAGAAATCAGAAAGCTGAACGGATGACAACATCGGGAAACATTCGGACGACAGGGGGACGCACTGTTCGCGCCGGTCCGCAAACAGTTTTTTCCAATTTTTGTATGAAAGTAATAAAGCCAGAAAAAGAAGTGAACCGATCCCGAGTCCGATTCGAAGTCCGTTTTCCGCGTCGACACGGCTCGTCATCCATCCAGCTCCATCGATCCGCCATAATTACGCGCACATGTGCGCTTGAACGTGACCACACAGAAAGCAGCGGACCCATTCGGACCAACACAAAAAGAAAAGGGACTTGGCTCCCCCCGCGGCTTTTCATTTCAACTTCTCAATTTAATTAATAGCTACGTGAAAAGTGTTCGTACAAAGAAATCAAACGTCTATCGATGCAACTAAACCGAAGACCTTCCAGCAAATTCTCATGTTCAAGAGTGATTTCACAAAACTCGATGGAAAGTATCGTTGGTCAATTAAAAGATTCCTTATTGGAAAAATAAGATAGAAACATTATTGTTAACGCTTTCTGGTAACAAAATGAAGTCTGCGCAATTCCGGTGATCGGTAGACTGTGGATCTTTGTGTTCAGGGAAGTATATTGACGTTCTTAAAGCCTTCTAATATTCCTATTTTGTTATAAATGCATCAAATCCACAGTCTACGGATAATTAATTTAAACAACTATGCTTTAAGTCAGTTAACGAAGGACTTATTGACCTATCGGGGTCTCGATGGTCCACTTAAGGGTTAACGCATTAACGTTACAAAATATAATTATACTGAAAATGCATAAATGTCCAGAGCAGGTATCGAGTCCATTAATTGTAAGATTAGTTGCGATTGTTTTTGAGATATTACACAGACAGTTCTGGGCCCAAATCCGCGAAAGGAGCTTCGATGGCCGTTCTGGGTTCGCTGCTTCTCTGTATTGTTACATTCAAGTAGAATTACGTATACATACATACACACACGGCCACACGCGCATACATCCGACAATTTGTAGATACGTACGTACATTCAAAACATACAGACTTACATGCATACATACATACATACATACATACATACATACATACATACATACATACATACATACATACATACAGCTTTAATAAATGTTTTCTGGTGATCGGTATTTAGCCAACAAAATGTAGCAGAAGCGTTTCTAATAAAATGGTAACAAGCATCGTTTCCCAACTGAGATTCCTTCTAAAAGTCGTGCGCCGAAATAGGCGCGTGACCCCGTTGACGCGGTAAGCAAATTAAAAACAAGTCTTTTTTTATTTTTTTTTTTTATTTAATTCAGATCTTACACCTATGAAGGTAGACACAGAGTATCAGGTACATCAATATCGCTTGTTGGCACTTCATGAAAAACAGCAGTCGTCGAATATCTCGAGAATGCCCTGCACTGCATGATTTTTTTTTAATTGGAATGAAAAAATTGAACGGTGGTCAGTTTTTGGTGTTTCATTTAAGGGAAAAATATTGAAAGAAATTGAAACAACATTTTCAGAAAAATAAATAAACATAGTAAGAAAACACATTATTATAGTTTACTATATACAAGATTTGTTAACTGTATCAGATATGATACACTATACAGCGAAGGGTTAACAAATAACATATCTTTAGGCAATTTTCCATACTAGCTTGCTATTTTTCGTTGCGATAAAAGCTGAATCAATTATATTCCGGAGAAAGAGGAAGAGCTGTTCGAAGAAAATGGTGAATAATTGATACAGTTTCGTGTGTAGCGACGTATAAAAGCTCGAGTAGATACCCTAAATGTGCACAAAGAAGTTCATAACGTAAAGATGTGTTATTTGAATCGATCAAAAGAAAAGGACGCTAAAATTCATCCGTGGAATGAGAGTACTCGATGACTGTAGTCTGCTGCTCCTGTTTCTACTTTATACTTTCGATTACTTTCCTTGACACTAAACCTACCGAGCCTTAAAAGTAACTGGTACATGTTCCCTTATAAAAATGACAAGATTGATTTTATTTAGACTTTGTGCGGTCCCTATTGCAATACGTGCCTCTTATAAAGATATGTATACAATCAATTCTTATAAAATCATTTTTATTATTTCAATAATTGTAAAATAAATAATCTGGAACCGCGCGGTCATTTTGACCGATGGTGGTAGGTTTAGTGTTAATAGTAGATTGCAGGTTCCCGTGCACACGTCAATTACTTTGCCAATTACTTTAACTATTGTTTTATATACCGCAAACCTGTACCTGCTCAAATTAAGATTTGTGTCCTCACTATACCTTCCCTTTCTACGACGCTATTCCCCACGCTACCACCGCGATTATAAATGATAAAACGAACGGTCACGTGACGCGTTTCATCTCTGTCATGCATGTGTCCGGTACTGGATTTTGTAAGTTTAACTTTTCCCCTTTAATTCGTGCTCCTTCCTCTCATATGGCGACTCTGTTTCTCGATATCGAGTGATAATAGCTGGTCCAAAGTCACCAGATGAGAAGAATTCGCTCGAATCAAATGGGAAAAAGTCCCTGTCTATCTCTCTCTCTGCCAGTACAGACGCGTAGAGGTATAACATCGTCGAAACGAAACGGTAGAGTGGGGCAACAAGTCTTAATTCTAGAGGCTCTAATCGCGTTAGTTGCATGTTAATCGCATCGGACATTAGAATCATAAGATGGCAAAGCGGGCTTGCGGTTTCGTTGTGTTTCGCCGAATTCAGGGAGTCGTCGAGTACCTATTAATGCAAGTTTCATACGGCCAACATCACTGGACACCGCCGAAAGGTTTGTATGGCGTTTGTCATTTATCAGCGTCGCGTGTTACCGCAATCTTGATACATAACCTCTTATCTAGAGAAATTCGTGATACGTATCCGCTTCTCAACGGCTTATCTTGTTATTATGATTAGACTGCGGATCGTACGGTTTCGGGGACTAATGTCTAGCTACTTTAATTATTTCGAACCTTCTAAGATTGAAAATTTACAATGAGTATTGCGAACAAGTAAATACAGTCCTAGATTCCGGTGTTTTTCTCTCTTATCTCTCTCTCTCTCTAAAAATTACACTATCACATCGCTCAATTTTCGGTTCCCCTTCAGATGGCAACCCGTTCGTCAATTTCATGGTTCCCCTTCAGAGGGCAACCCGTTCGTCAATTTCATGGTTCCCCTTCAGAGGGCAACCCGCTCGACGTTTCAGCGTGACAGAAACTATAAAACTATTTAAAAAAATGATTTTATACTTTTTAGTCGGTCTTAAAAACGTGGTATATTAAAACATTGTCTTATTTAAATATTGACATTACTGTCGCAGGTCATGTCGATCCCGGCGAATCGGATATGCAGACCGCACTTCGTGAAACAGAAGAGGAAGCAGGCTTGGTAGCTACCGATCTAAAGATCTACGAAGACGCGAAACAAGAGCTAAATTATAATGTGATGGGAAAGCCAAAAATTGTTATTTACTGGCTAGCAGAGATGATCAACCCCGACAAGTCTGTCAGATTATCGCACGAACATCAAGCGTTCAGCTGGCTGCCGCTCGAAGAAGCCTGTTCCACAGCCCAATACGAAGAAATGCAGAAGATGTTGCGAACCTTCAACGATTATATATCGAAAAATCTCTCTTAGCGCAATAATCTTTGAAAATACATCTGTAACTCTGTAAACATACATTTTATCAACATGAATAATAGCGGGTTTCCGAACCCCTTTTGAAAATTTATTTAACCCTCTTTCCCGTCCCTCCAGTAACAATTAAGTGGTTATATTATTAATTCTCTAACACCATGCAACCAGTCGCAGGAAATACTATTAAAATAATTCAAGAGCTAATAAATTGATTACAAACGTGGAATTGTATCAATTTATTGATGCAAAATGAAGAGTATTCCGAATTTACCGCAAGGTGGCGCAGTTACCAACTTCTCTGTCGGTAACATTTGGCTAACAGTTTCAGTGTTTTGCCGCTGTAATAAATTTAAACATAGTGTGTCAGGAAACGTATGATACTCAATTAACTTCTGCCAGAATGTACAGTGAATTGTTACGGTTAGAACTTATTTACGGAATTATTTATAAAATTATCTACAATTATTTACCTCGTTTAAGCCGCTCGAGTGCAGAGAGACAATTCGCGACGGGCGAAAATCCTCGAGGCAAAGCAATTACAATTTTGCAAGTAAGTGTACAAAATAATAATCTCCCCAGCGACTATTTCGGAACGTTGCTTTGAAGCAACATTCATTTTTTAAATATCTATAACTCTTGCTTTCGAAGAGTCAAATTCCCAGTAATCTTTTCCCTCGGGAAGCTTTGCGTTTATTAAAATTTCCATTAGTCTGCAAAATTTGAAATATTCACAATAGCGAACAGTTTGCTTATCGAGTGAAAAGTATGAAATTGAAAGTCCCGTTGTCTTGCAAGCGTAAGAGAATGTTATTCCGACAAACTAACGAATCTTTTCAGCTAAGATTTGCAGAATATTGAATCCGTGCTTGTTGCTAATTTTCTAATTCAATAAAAATCATAACCTTAACCCTTTCGGTCATGGCGTCCCATATAAGGACATACTAAATAAATGCTTGGTGTATCTAAATTCGATAAATTTTATTGTTTGAAACGTTGTACTCATATTGACACGACAGGTTACACCCCCTTCATCTTAGGGAGTTCCTCGGAGATATTTTATACAACTGAAAAATCATAATTTAATTCAAAGAATTGCTCAGCAAAGCCATGACTTTTTTCCAGGAATAAGTAATATTCGTGACCGAAAGGACTAATGTACAAAATCCCACGCAGCAGCTGATACAGCTATTATTTTCAATTTTGTCAATTCCAGCAAACATTTCCAATTAAATATATAATTTATTCTTGTCGATTCGTAAATGTTAATAGAGGCTCGTAAGACCTCCGAATTAAATATGTGAAATCTATCCTTGTCGATTCTCACGAATTCTTGTCAATTCACAAATATTAAGTGACTCCTAAAATACCTCGATTACAATCACAATTAACAGTCGAGTAAATAATAGTAATAATGTAATGGTAAGGATAAATAATTCTTCTCCTGAATTCGATCGTAGTCGCAATGATCGCAGCCATTTTCAATCAACACACATATTATTAAGATCGATTGGGCAACTAGTCTTCAAAGTATCTTTTTTATTTTGTGTTTTTGTTTCTTCATTACTTTCTTTATGGGAACGAACACAAAAGAGTAATAGAAACAAAGAACTTAAGACTTTCTATAATATTGCCTAATGTCCTGTTGGACCGATTTCGATCTACAATATACCCATGCGAGGACAAGTTTCTGTTTCAGATAATTTATCTAATCATAGCAAAAACAACGAATAGGATTACATTTCATTTATATAATTGTATTATTTGTATCTGTATCGTGTGTTGTGCATTGCACGTATTATATGTATGTATGTCTAAATTGTATCTGTTCTACAATTTAATTCACTGTATGTATGTAATCTATTTCAGCGTGTTAATTGTAAATGGGTTAGCCATTACATGTTTTAGATACGCGAATAGGCAGGTTGGTAGAGTATTAATTAGCTAACGGAAATTTATGGGGAATAATGCAAAACAATGCAAAATTACAAATAGAAAATGTATATGGGGAAAGAAAACAAAATATGATGAAAAGTGCTATCAAAGGTGCATTGCAAAGATAGAATTGAATGATTTGTCAATTTTCTGTTGGATGGAACATTAATAAAATAAACAATAGGGTGGGCGGATTCTGCATCACAGCAATCCCCACGTGGCGTTGTGAGACCTGGGCAATTGCAGCGATTCTCTCGATTTATCATACAATATTTGATTGACCAAAAACAACACCGATCGCTCTTTACACTCTGCACTCTTGTATAATATTATAAATGGCTGCGAAATCAATCCTTCGCGGACCAAAACTTTCGAAACTATTAACCCTCATACGTTCCTCAGGGTGAAAATTCAACCGGTCAATATCTTCACATACTGTAAAATGTGACGCTATAAATGAAGCATAATGTTGATTTAACGTGTAGGATAAAAATGGATGAATTGTTATCCTAGTCTCTTTTATGTAGCTATTCTTGAGGAGCTTATGAGGGTTAAAAACATTCTCAGCGAACTGAAACACGTGTATAATACGTTCCCGTTCATAGAATCCTTATGAATTTAACATTATAATATCTTTTTCGTGATACTGTGCCCACTACGAAATCAAATTGCTTTACTGTACTAATTTCCATCTGCTCGTTTCTATCATAAACCTTGCAAAGATTTACAAAGACTCGCGATCCTACAAGACTGCCACCAAAGCGATAATCGCGATAAATCTAGACTTCCCTAGTCTTAGATCATAATGAAGATTCTAATGAATTATAATTAGATTATAACGAATGTGTTGAGAATTCTTGAAATTTTCCGCCGCAAGAAAGATTCGAAAAATATGAAACGGCGGACAGGGGGTATCGGGGGATGTTATAAGACTAGCCGTTGGTGGTTGAAGGGTTTTCCAATGAAATAAGAAATAGTTTCGACTCAGTGTGCACAAACGCACGGTATGTATGTATGTCATTGTGCGATTTTCAACGCTGGGTGAAGTAGATCACTCGGTTCCGATCAGCAAAGGCCGAGGACGAGGAGTGTAGAGTGTAATCGAGGAGGATTGCGCGGGAGGGTGGGTTTTGGCACAACGGGACGTGTCAGTGCAGTGGGGGAATGCTCTCTCTCTCGAGTGTTCGACTGTCGGGAGCAGCTAGTCAGTGCGTCGTCAGCCTCCGCGTCGTCGCGTCCGATTTTTACCCCTTCTACAATACTCTTCTTCTTCTCTTCTTCTTCTTCTTCTTCTTCTTATTTCTACCCTTGCCAATTCGTTTAGAGGTTTTCCGGATAGAGGGGGAGAAAGAGGAAGAAAGAGGGAGACAGCGTTACACGGTCGCGTCGTGAATATATCCGAAAGGTAGAGTCGCTCCTCTCGGAACAGTTGTGTCTCTCGGTAAAGTGAAAACGAATCGGTTTCCAACCCTCGCGACATATTCGATTAACGATTCTCACTCCATTTGATAATTCGCCATCGGCGTTTGTGTTTCGCACCCCGTTTGTGGCCAGTGGTGACAGTTAACCAATTCTTTCGGAGGGACAAGGACTCGGCCGATTAGCTAGGGGAGGCTGTTTTTGTGCCGAGGCTGCTTGCTCGCTTGCTCGCTGCTCTCGTGTCGATTCGTATTGTTCAATCAATGTTGATTGTCAATTTAATATCGCGACCAGTCGTTTAGCCGACTTTTTTTCTCATTTTTTTTTTGTTTCATTGGAAACCGTCGTTGGTTACCACCAGTCAACGATGGGGCTCCTCGCGCGGCTGATGATTTTGCTGCCGCCTCGCGAGAACTCTTCTGTGTAGATACAGGTATGTACTCGCACTTGATCTATGTGTTGGATTTTTGGTTTACTTTTTACCGGATTCAATCTTTCGTGTCGTCAACCCCTGCACTGTGCTACATCGAGTCCGACAAAGATTTCGATACGGATCTGCTGAATGTTATTAACAGAGTATGGATCTTCATGGATTTATGAAGAAATTAGTTGGGTGAATTGTAAAACACTAATGGATTAGGAAGATTCAAAAATATTGTAATGTTGTTTTTAACGTAACTAATCAATTTTTATTTTATTTCTGCGTTCCGCAATCAATGCGGAATATTTTTATCTTGCATAAAGATCTGCAGTCTAGTTATTAATTTCCCTCGATATATAAAATTGCGAACTTCTTTCTTCTTCGACGAACTAAGCACGAAGAAGTTCTAATCGGCAAGGGGTTCGCGTTCCGTTTGGTACTGAATGTATTAATCGAACCATTTGCTGGACCGTCTAATGTCACGAGATGCAAATTTTACGATCGTCGTTCGCGATATTGTTTCTGTATAAAGGTGTGATTAACATCGGATCATTAGCGACCGCTTTGGTTAATCCTATTTAGAGTGCAACAAAGGCGGTTTATCTGATTGGCATAATCAGTGGAAGTTGTTTAAAAAAAAATGATAATTGTTCGGTTAAATAAATGCTTGAAACGATCTGAAATCGACCGTGAAAGTCCCGTAAACTTGAACGCGCGACATACATACAATACAATTTAACTTGCTCCTAATGGAATGCTATAAACTAGTTTCTGCTTTTCACTGAACACAGATACTCTTCAGATTTAATACAGTAGAAATAAGTTCTTCTTTTACGATGCAGAAGTACGCGTTCCACCTCTCGCGTAACTTTTCATTCAAACTTGAAACGAAATTTATAGGTGTGCTTATTAAATTTAGTTATATCGGGTGTCTCGGAATACGTTTGAAATACGCGTATGCAATATAAATAAATAGTGCAGAGTAGTATTTTGTCAATTGACCTTTCATTTTCAAAAAAGGCGAGTGCACGTGCACTCGACGTCTAACGTCGACCAACACTTTTCGTATGAACGTCGACGTTTACGATAAATATAACAATTATAGCGTATAATTGACTTCGAAATGATTTCAAAATTGTGAAGATAATATGTGTGAATTTGAAGGAAAAGATCTGACAGAGATACATAGAGGGAGATTCATCTATAATTTAAGAGAACCTATTTGGAGATGTCTCCTGTATAAAAGAAAATGAACATCCATATGTTGTTTCTCTTTCGGACAACTCGAAAAATAAATAACCGATACGTTATATCTCTTCGAGAACGGCGAACAATAATTTCGGTACGGTCTCTATGGAATTTGTCTGGACAAAAGAAATCGAGTTGTTGCGATGGCTCGTTTTTCGCAAGAAGAGAGCCGAGATACAGCGGCAGACAGAATAGCTGTCCACCCCAATCCGTGTGCCCACATGTCATCAGCCTTGAGCGATTGTGGCAGGGTGAACAGCCATTATGACCAATAATGGTGTGCGTTTGGTCTTGTCTCGTCTCGTCTCGAACGATGTAAATATACCGAATCCCCTGGTAAAAAGGTCCTGTGTCTTTCAAAGAATAGATACGAGTCATTCAAATAGCATAGGAATCTTATATACAGAACACATCTTCGAAAATTCTTAATTTTACCGAAGACACTTACAAATCCTCCAATTTTAAAATGTATAACTATGAAGTCCACTATGATAAAAGCATGGTATGTAATAATAGCATTATCAATTTGATCGGTATTAGTTACTTAAAAATATTTCAATAAACTGTTCACTATCATTGCCGTAACGTTTTCTTCAGAATTACAGCGATTGAAGCCTCTTTATCTCGAAAAATATCGTACAAGAGAAAAGTTTGTTAAAATCTTCGTCACGAGTGCGACTCGTTAAAATACAGCAAGGAGTTAAATCTATTTTATCGAGGTTCTTCTAGAACTATCGGAAAATGTTTGCTGTACAATCGTGGAATGTTGATCTTTGGTCTCTAAGAAGATTGTTAGAAAATTGCGAAGTAAGGAAATTGTAAAAATTGCCGAGTACCCGCGTACGAAACTTTTGCACGCTTAAAATATTTCATCTTCGAAAGAGTCGAACACTATTTTTGTACCGCGTTTTTATGTGTAATATTTCGATTTACTTTTTTTATATGGAATCGTCCCGTTTTCGGTTGTACCACCAGATTATTCAGTAGATTCGAATAAATGTTTATTTTGTTGAAAATTTTAGCAGAAGATTAGCTGCAGAAACAGTGTTAACGTTCGACCGAGAAAGATATTCGAATTGTTTCTGTGGAGAGTATTGCTCATAGCGAATTCTTACGTGCAAATAGCATTGATATGATAGTAAACCGGCTTAACCGTTGAAATCCACGAGAGAGCATATTAATATCCGCCCTAGGGATTTCGGGTAAAGGGGATGAATGCCCTTTGTACTCCCCGGTCTGCTCAGATAAATAACGTACAGGGCAATTAACGCACACGACGCAATTGTTTCCTCATATTTATGAGCCGTGAGTGCGTAAACTATCACCGTGATCGTTCAAAAGTGGTCCACATGTTTTGCGAATTTGAAAACAAACGTAAAATGTCATTAAAAAATCATACACCGGAACCGTGCTACTTCGAAACACGTATTTCAATCTTCCACCCTTAACAATTCAGCAGGAAATTATGCGCAATGTTTATTTTATTTTGCGGACGATGTATTTTGTTGTACTCCGAAATACGTATTTCCATTTCACAGATTAAACGTTAAGCAAAAAATTGAGTAGTAACAAGTTTCACTTTATTTCGCGGACGATCAATTTTCTTACTGGTCTGGGAAAATATTATTTATTCATTTATTACTAGTTGACCCGACAGACGTTGTCCTCTCCAAATTTTAATAAATTTATTTGCGATCGTTTTAATTACGCATATCTATCGTTCGAATCATGAGTTATGGTCTTGAGTTCATACAAAAATTCCATAGAAAAAAAGCACTTTCATTTTTTTCCAAATTTTCCATTTTTCCGAGCAACATTTCCAATTTTTCTTTCCCTGAAAATCTTATTAGGACTATTGCGAACATATTTTTTAAAGAATTAGCTAAATCGGTCCTGCCGTTCTCAAGTGATGCGCTCACCAAGGAACAGCATTTAATTTTTATTTATATAGATCGCTTTAAACCAGGTGGTTTATAATAGCAAGTACAATGTTATTACACTTAGCTTATATTACATAGGCATTGGATCGTTTCTAACTTCTTACGGAACATTGTTTGAGAAAATTGTAAATTATTTTCAGACCTATATCAAGTTTACATAAGAAGGAACTAATACAAAGCGGACTAGTACAAAACAGTGGTTGCCTTTGAGAAACTTTAGAGAAACCATTGTATCTGAAAATTCTGTTGTCCGAACATTGTCGTTTCCCCACCAGACACGATAATAAAGGTTCTATTGTACAACGAAATTGAAAACTATGAACTTCGGTGTACGGAGGGGGATGTATTTATGCAAGAGGAACCTTCGACATCGATTGCTGACTCGAGACTGCTGATGAGGTCAATGCCAGATCGACGAAACGAGTGCCGATTAAACTGACTGCCTCGAAACTGTCACGTGGTATTATATGCCATTCTGCCAAATTTTCGAACGATCTCCGAATAAGATTAGTCGTTCGATTCTCTATCCGAAATGAATAAATGAATTTCAAACTTCCGCAACTTCAGCGATTTCCAGCGGCAAATTGAAGTGAAAATTGAAAGAAGAAACGAGTTTATCAGTTGTTTCACGTTACGTTATTTTAAATTACATTTGCTCAATGTAATTTTTACGATATTGTGAAAGATGAACCGTTATATAATGCTTGTTATTTCAACGTTGTATGGAATTCTTAGAAACAAGAAATATATCAGTTACACCACTTTCATAATTATGGGTAGAATTGTCAACTGTCTCGCGAATTGAAAGTTGCAATACCAAGGATGTCGTGTTCTTGAACATGATGAATTTTCATCAAATCTTTTGATTTTTCGACCGGTAAAATGTTGACGTTACCGCTGTGTGTATTCTCTTCTTTAAATCGACGAAGGGAATTGAGTGTTTAAAATGTGAAGGATTTAGCTCACACGAATATGTGTTACAGACGACGAGGAGGACAAAGACGTTGCTTATGTATGCGTGGGACGTGTGTAAATAGTTGCACTCCGTCTTGACACACACATGAGAGAAGATAGAGGGACGCGACGTCCCGACGCGACGTCAAAAAATCGTTTTCTTTGTGCCTTCGGTGCTTAACTTCGTCCATTTATTGTAGTATACTTCGAGAAGGATAGCGGAACCTTATCTAGTATCGTTTATAAACGTATCATCGATCGGCACAGCCTTTACAACGATATTCTTCTTATGGTTCTCGCAGAAAAAAGAGATTTATTCAGACTCCAGTTTTTGTCAATTAACCCTTCACTGCATGATTTTTTTTTTTTACCAGATTTGTTAACTGTATCAGATATGATACATTACGCAGCGGAGGGTTGATTAAATGATATTTCTTATGTAATTAAATAATAATTTAAGGAAGCTTTAACTACACTAATAGATCGAACCGTTACAGCCAGTTAAATCAGCCCCGAGTTAATTAAATTAATTGAATTTTGTGCATTTCGATTCGACGCGAGTCGATGGAATCAACTGTATATAATCAATAAAAAATGTTACGATACTTTCTGTGATGTAATACGCTTTACGAGAGGCACTCTGTAAAATTTTATAACTGTGAAGGGTTAAGAAGAGTCTGCTCGCTGCTACGGTCGTATACTGTGGAAACTTCAGCGATCTTACCCATTCAAATATTTTCGTAAAGTTTTTAATTTAAATGCACCGAAACCAGGTGTGTGGAACGGTGTGCAATTCTGCTGCACTTTATGTTTTGCCGCGGAGAGCGCCGAGAGATTGAGAATACGCGAGAGAAATACGATTCGAGAGAGATTATCTAAACCAGTGGTTCTGCACCTTTCTGAAAACAGAAAAAAAACTTCTGTTTGATAAAAGCATTGTTTAGGATCTCCAACTTGATATTTTTTCTCGTTCCTTTTCTTCTCCATTCAATATTTTCAACTTTAAAATTTATTCGGACACTCATAGTCCCCGTTGTTAAAAATTATTTGGAAACAGAAGCAATTTACTGTTCATTCTCGTTTCTCGTGATTCGTGCAGCCGATATTTATTTTGCAAAAACATCTGCGGTTCAGCAATTATTTCAGATCAATTTTCTACACATGCTAGGAATTTTACAATACGGACAGTGTACGCGAATATACAATGCACGGTTTGAAACGAAGCAGACATAGTAGAAATAGTTTAACTATAGTTTTCATTACTTGGTCCAACCGTTGCACGTAAAATTGGACAGATCAAATTAATGGTTTAGTTGGTTGGTTACCTTCGGGCAAAAAAGTTGCTGACCAACCGAAACAAAAACTATGATCAAAGCGACCGAAGTAGTTCGGGTGGATCGGTGCATAGGTGATCGTGTTATGAAGGGAGTTAGACTAGCTAAGCTTGATACAGGAAAGGGGTTGTATGTACATACACAGATTGGTGAAATTAAGTTTGATTCACGAGCATATATCAAATTTCCCACTCCTGAGCATCCTATGCAAACTTGTTCTAAAGTGTTATGTCTATTCCTAGGACTTTCGAACACATATAGGTACATTTAAAAAAAAATTTTATGAACATTTCTATAAGTGTTGTCTGTTCCAATAGACGCATATTCAACGAATACCATCGATTTGTTTATTAGAAAATAAGAAAATTCTATGTGTCGAGATAATACCCACACTTGTCGTAAACAAAATCATATTTTCTTGCCTTGTTATGGTTGTCGCGTAAGCTTATCGTGTCGAAGAAAGCGTGAAAATCGTCGTAATGAAAGATTTGACAAGAAAATTCTGGTTAGACAAGATAGTCCCGTGGTCAGTTCGTGAAAGCATACAGCATTCTGTCACCATAATCACACTTGGCGAGCCCACTATAATTGTATCACCGCCGCGAGTATAATACCGAGCTAGTTGGCAATACGTGAAGGATAACAAGGTAGAAGCGAACCACCATCCAATGATCGTATTGGCACAGTAATGACCACTGCTCCCTATAATTATGTTATCAATTCAAATTCATGCAGGCATGGGGCATAGAGTTCTGTATTCAGGGTGTTCGGTTGCCATGGCTCAAATTTTCCCGCGTCACACTACATAATGCAGAAAACAATCGTCGATCCAACCAGCTTACACTACCACACCGAGTTACCTAATAAAACGAAAAGTTACACTATACTTGAAGAATTTTTATTAATCATTTTAATCGGTTCAGAATATAGCATCAATAGTCTATATTTCGTCTATTGAATGCATTAATTAATCGTCGCGGCTCTCGTAACGAATTAATTATAACTTTATTCTGAATCGAAATCGTTCAACCACCATATCGAAGATTGATTAACTACTTGTAAGACGATATGAAAGCTTTGGATAAACACTTTAAATTGCACATAGCTACGCACGCTTCTTACATCCTTGCTTTCTTTTTCATACAATTAAATGTTTCCACAGTACCAACCTAGCAAATACTAGATATTTTCACATAGTTGAAGGAAAATAATGATTTGTCCAGTATTCGTACGAAAAAAAGAGATTAGTATGGATCAGATACGTCGAACTATCCGACGAACCGTTCGTTTTCATAAATTCGTTGTCTTCTATATTTTTGCATGGTATGAAACATTTGTGAATCATACTAGAAAATCCTTTGTGTGTAGCGCGCACTGACACTTGCGAATGCTGAGAATTACAGTGCATGTTGCTGATATATGATGACAAATTTATGTACCGAAAAATGCATTCTCTCAGTAGAGCAAGTATTAATATGCGCTCGTGCAATACATTTTATCTAGCAGACAGGTATAATACTGTGCAGCGATTTGCGTCTGACTTTTTCGAAAAATGATATACGATCACAATTTCAATGGAGTGCGAACAGTGGACAGCAGCGCTGCATTGTATAATCATTGTTGCACGAGTTAAACATATTTGTACAAGTTAGACGTATTTGTTAAACATAGTATCCAGAGGATACAGAAACTGGTGAAATTCATGTAAAATGTCTAGGTGCGCGAAATGAAAATTTTTATGAAAAGAGATTCCCCGAGGACAGATATAAAAATAAATTAGAAATGTCCTGGGAAATTGTTATTACGCTCACTCTTTCTCCTAGTATACCGAGAACTGCATAAAAAATATGCACGGTCTACAAATGACGAATAAGAAGAGATTCGATTGCTATTCCAGCGGCAACTATTATTTTTGACCTGATTTTGTAAGTCGTCTCGTTGGTCTGATGCTCGAACACTTTGACGGGAAGGCACATCCTTCTAAAGGAGGAGACGAGGTGCATTTTAAGCCATTATCTCATCGCGTGTTCTACTTTCTCCGGTGGATAAAATTTTGTAGGCGAAAGCAGATGCAGTTGCACGGATTTATATGAAAAAAAAAGAAAGAAAGAGTAGCTCGCCTAGCCGAGCGCATTCGGTGTGCAGTTATGACTTAACTTGTACAGTTGGCGAGATGTTCGGGAGTTGTACCCCTGTTGTGCAACTTTCTCACGCAGTCAAATCATTTTAAGTAAATCCTTGTCTGGTTTCCACCCGTTTCTTTCTTTCCATTCATATGTGAAGTGCAAGTTCACATTATTCGAAATTTTCGTTGAGAACTTTACTCGAGAAATAATGAATAAAAATATATTTTTAAGAAACAGCAAGCTTTTAAAAACGGACTGAAAAGTATAAATATCTAGGATGAAAACATAAACGCACAGTCTTTTTAAAAAAATTTTTAATATTGCATTGTCGTCCAGTTCTTAGCTATGTTGAAAGTTTCGAGTCTCTAGCTCATCGGGAAGTTAGTTTAAAATCAATTGCAAGATTTCTACCGAACAGACAGACACACAGACAACGTGGTAAAACAGATACCTCGCTATTCGATATCTGAGAACTGATAAACAAATAAACAATGAAATAGATTGTTTCCCGTTTGACAATTAGTGAGAAATATCGATAGAGAAATGAAACTAAAGATATAAAATAGATTATTTATTATTATTACTTCTTATCACTTCTTTGTTATTACACGAGCAGTATTGTATATTTCTCTTTCTTTTTTTCGTTTCTTTGATATTGTAAACACTTATGTAAAAGGGTTTCAGTCCGTCTATAATAAATAATAATAATAATAATAATAAAATTATTTACTATTTACCATTGGGGAACCAGTGTATTTCATCCAGCTCCGATTTTGCATAAGTGCAGGACAAACGACCTAATTGAAATTTCCGGCCCATTACTGCGACACATCTCGCAAGGCATACGCTATGCAGTGGTGTAGAGGTCGGCGAGTCCGAGCTACTTGAGCCGATCTATCGGAGCCAAGAATTCGAGATAACTTAACTGGAAGTGGTGGCCAGTGGACCTGACGATGGGAAAATCTAAATGGTAGCCTAAATGGTAGCACGGATAGTAGTTGCTGGGTAAAGTGGGCGAGCACCACGAGTGCTCGGTGCCTAGTCTCCGTCGTTTTCGAGCACCGTAGGATGAGGGTATCTGATTTGCTCTGCACTGCTCTGCCACTGATTGATGAGGTTAGACCATCGTGCTGGTTAGTGGGTAGCCCTGTATCGTGGGTCAAGGTGCTTACACCTGCCGTGTGAGTTGCGGTTAATCGACTCGTGTACCGTCAAAGACGACCTTGGTCGAGAAGCCACGACTATGGGGGCAACCACCCGTCTACAGGAACACGCAGGGTGCTGCTGGGAACATTTGTCTCGATTCAGACAAATCCATCCCCATCGTAGGCCAATCAAGACACGAAACACGGAAGAAACGTGGGTGAAGGAAACAAGCACAGATTAAAAGATCCTAACACACACTTCGCAATACTTGTAAAACACTTCGTAATACTTCAGAATACTTTTCACAATCCTCCATAGTGCTACGTAGTGTTTTATACTGCTTCACATTGCGTCACACTGCTTCAGAAGCACAGGGATTTTTAAAAACACCATTAACGGAGTTTTTCTTTTTTTTTTTATTGTCAGCTTAAATGTAACTCCCCATAGGAGGTCATGAAGATTTACATTATGATTAATAGGAAAACAGCGTATTTGACATATACATAATTTCAAATTTGTAGATTACATTGTTTGAAAACATTTAAAAGAAGATGACACGCTTGAATGTTCGGTTGACAAAGCAACGATCTGACATTTAAGAGTGGGAAGAAATTGAGCTTATTCAATCCTTTCATAAGATCAACTCGTGAGTTTTGGAAAATCACGTGCTCATCGGTTCCGATGAGGATTGAGAAAAATTGTATTCTTCTTGGATTGTCAATTTTCGGTGGCGTGTGCACACGCATCTACGAGAACGGTTTTTCTAAATAACTTGAAAGGGCTCCATTAAGAAGCTTCAGCCAAACAGCTAGATGACAAAAATTCATTGAAATGCTTCACGACAATATGACGCATTTTGAAGTAGTGTGAAACATTGCGAAACAATTGCATTTCTCTTGATTCGTTGATTCCCGGCACTGTGAGAATTTCACGTACATGTTGCAACAGTGAAAATTTCTTCTTATTCCCAATTCCCAATCGATCGTCGATTTTCGGTGGCGAGTGCACACGCACCCACGGTTCCTGAGAAGCGAGGGTTGGGGGAAACGGTAGCCGCGCGCGTCAACGACCGAACTCACCCTTTTGGGTCATTCGTGGGAAGACCCGCCGTGACTTTTTCCTCCACCCTGAACTTTTCGTACGCGATAAGAAACCGTGAATCGCATTCCGAGCTGCTCGACAGCTACCTCGATTGTGTGGAAAAATTGTCAACTTCGTGGAAGTATGTATAACAGAGTCGCCGGGAGCTCAGGTGTACTTGGTTGAAACCTCCCGAGTAGCTGTTAAAAAATTCATCATACAACGGAGCGCTAAAGCAGAGCGCTAAGTAAGTGAAATCCTACTTTTTAACCTTTGCCTTTCAGAGGTTTTGCCACTTGTAATGAAACTTTGACAATCGCTAGGTCTTTGAAAAATATTTAAGTGTTTGTTCGTATTGAAAAGGTAATTTCTGGGAATTTATTGGCGGCAGAAAAATAGATACAAAGTAATGATTTCATTAGGAATCTGATTATGCAAGTAGATTTTACAATAAGCTTTTCGTTCGTTTTAAATAATAATTTTCTGGTTCAATGAAATCTGAATGAATTTACTATAAATTTGAACCAACAGAATAACATAAATTCTCACACGGTTTTCCTTTGATATTAAGTGTTTCATTAATCGCTCGACATAAGCTCCCAAACAAATTTTATACAAATTTTTCCCGTGCGTCGCGACGCAATTACAGATTAATGAATTTTCCAATTAACCTTTCGCTTCGACTATAATTACATAGAAGCCGGATACAAATGCAATCAGGTGAACACAATAGGAGAGTTAATGCTGCTACTCTGGCAGAAGAGTCTCTGTTGGATTTAATATCTTCGGTCCATTCAGCAGAAAAAAAATATTACACGTTCCTTTTCGCATAATGAGGGGATTAACGTTGATAAAAACGATTATCAGTTTATTCCATGAATAAATTACACGTATATGTGTATTAATGGATGGAATAAGAGAAAATCGGACAAAATATGTAAATCGTCGAAGAAAGAGGCTCCCTTTCATCCCTCTTTTCTCCGACGCTTTTAAAATGTTTCTAAAAGCATTATCGCAGGGCTGAAAAGAAAATTTTAGAAAAGTGAAATGAAACAAAATGAATGTCCGGAGGCGAGTCGTGGAAGAACGGCCCCCTTTTAATTATAACGAAACCTACGGCCGCCAAGATTCGTTCCCGCTCGTTAACTACGTATGTACGTCCTCGTTATTCAACCCTTGCCATCGATTTTTCTTCGTCCGGGTATACTGAGGTATCGTAACCGGTTCGGAATTCTCAATTTTCACATCTTCTTTCGAAACGACTCAACATTGGAAAATCGTCCAGACAATACCCAAAAGCACTACACCCGGAAGAAAAACTTATTCAAACAAATCAAGTGTTCGTCATTATAATTATCAGATTGACTTCTAATTGAATCTTTACTCGAAAGAAACATTTTCCAAGTCGAAGCAACCTCTGCTCTTTCATTTGATCATTTTAATATGTAAAAAACAAAGCAACGATATTTAAATACATGTCTTCACGTTTCTCTACTTCATACAATTTGTACTTACTGTTGAAATGTTTCTGGTAAAACGATAGCATAATAACGGAAACCCTGGCATTTGCACCGTGCTTGGGAATAATATAATATTTGCAATAAATATACTCCAAGCATGTACTATATTCGTACGACACGTACAGTTGTAGCTATTCAACATGGACCTCGTTTAATTCCTCGTTGCAGCAGCAGTTGCAGGGCACTTTGTAGACCTGTTCAAATAACCTGACTTACCATCTACCTTGTAATTTGACGCCGTTTTCCGTAGCACGTGTAACATTATGAATTTCGAACCGAGTTTCGCGAAAAAATTCGACAATTTAATACGTTTGATGTTGAAATTAAATAACACATTTGTTTCAAAAGTCTGCATAAAACGTGCACGAATCGAACGAGAATAGGAATTGGAAAATATATTTCTTTTTAACCCTCTATGCATTACATGAATTTTTATGACAAGTTAAAAGAAATCTATATACGGCTGTTATTCTACTTAAAAATGAGTGTGGTCATGAAATGAATAACAAAATTTTATTAGAAAATGCAATTTGTTGCATTTTATGACTGTCCCTGTATGGAAACGTTATACATATGCGGTTTTATTCATAAGCGCAATGTTCCCACGGACTGATAGTCCGACTGTTGTATACGATTTTGCAACAACTCTCAAGAATGACAATTCGATTTTGTGTTACAGATATCTCCACTGAAACATAACAAGTCGTGCCTTGACGTCATGTGCCAGTCAACCGGGCAGCATCATAGCGAAAATCGGCAAGCGGACCGTAAGGATCGCGCGGAAACGAAGAATCCTTGAGCGTTTTTCGCAAAAGTGCTAGAAAAGAAAAGAAAAAAGAAGTAGGCAGCCTCTCGCGCCGCGATTTTTGCGACAATGAAGAGGACCGTGGCGATCGTATCAAATGACGAAAAAGCGAGCCTGGCAAGACCGATGGTATAGCAGGGATGAAAATCTATCGAGGAACAGATGCGCCAGACCAGCCTCGCACGAGACAGCAGCGTCTCGTCTGGGCTTGGAGATCGAAAGTAATTTTAAATATTAGAAACGACAGTCAAAGAGAAAATGGAGCACAGGCAGACGATTATGCTTGCACCTGCGCTGAGCAACAGCAGCTGCTGGCGAAGGGACACGTCCGAGGCCGCTTGGACCGCGCCGGGATTAGGCGAATTACTACGAGCGACGTTAATTCTTTCGCTGAGCCTCGGCATCCTTTGCGCGAATCTGTTGGTGATCTGCGTCATTAACAGCCGACGATACAGCAAATATATCCATGCACAGGTTAGTCGCAAAACTTTTGTCAAGCACATACAATTATATATGTACGTTATTTCTTAATTTGTCAAAGTCGATCAACCAAAGACATCGGCGATTTAAATTATCTGAATAACTACTAAATAAGTAACGAATGAACAATTTTTTTTTTAAATTTATTTTAATACAACAGAATTTAGAGAATTAATTATAAAATTGTTACAACAAAATATGTATTTATTACGGTGATTATCAATGGTGGGAATAATTTTTTAATGAATTTTAGTTGAAAATTCGTCCTGATATCTCTTATGATTAAAGAGTTATAGTAAAATGTTACGATCCAGCCCACTGTGTTCTTCAGCCGTCGTAGATTGTAAATAATTTTAATTCTGATGAAGTGTGACAAAAGGAGTATAAAAGATCCCACCTTTATTATGGTTAATAGGTTGAAAATAATATAACAGTATTTTTTAAAAATACTTTTAATAGTTGTACTGTTTGAAATTACACCCACTCGTTTTTGTAACAAATCCATCAAACCCGCTGTCTAACGATAACAATTCAATATTTAAGCTTCCGTTTGGCACATTACAATTATTTGAATCCTATCGACAGGCTTCCAGTAGACAACGTGTTAATACTAGTCGCCACTGCTCCGTCAGATTTAATGTTCGAGACAGTGTAGGGTGGAACAAGTATCGTTTTAAAGTTGTAAACAACTGAAAGAAGCGTACGGGTTGGATCAGGTGTACCAGATGCGTAACAATCTATCAATCTATGAGTATGCATGTGGCAGATCGGTCAGCAGGATCCGTCCATCGTTGGAGGACGGTCGCCAGATTTACCATTCAGGATGCATATTTACGGATGTAATCGAAACTATGACCACCATGCGGCTTTACACAGCAACGTTCTGAATGGTTGAGGTAGATCAGGGGTTCTCAACGAAATCGATGAACCTGCATAGGTCGGTTAGGGGTTGTTGAACTTTTAGAGGTTTTTCGTGAGATATTTGAACTATTACCCGATTGCTGAGAGCCGATGAAATAGGATCTGTGAAGAGCACTGCAAGGAATTGGTGCTTGCGAAAGGATGGAAACCTCTGATCCAGGACAAAATATTCCTAGTAGAAAACCACTTTTCGAAAGTAAAGTTTCTGTTTCTTATTTAACCCTCATCCACACGGGTAATTTTTTATACGAATTTTATACGAATATGAAACAGGTACCCGTTTCCATTGACAAAATTACAAAAATTTTTTTCTTCGAACATGTTTTGTGACGTAGAAAATTGTTGGAACACTCAACGTATCAACACGTGCTGAAGCAACGATACTTTTTCGCAATAAATGTAACACGCTTCGAGAATCGCGTTTACACATAGAATGACTGTGCATTGTTATCCTTTTCGGATCATTTCAGACTTCGCCATTGGCGACTAGCGAAAAAGCACACGCGTCAGGTTTGTACGATATTAAACCTGTCCACTCATGAAAATCGACGAGCACATATCAAAACCCACTGGACGGGATTTCAAGTACAGGCGGTGAATGTCATTTCCAAAACACAATTTTATCCGGAAAAGTGGCACACTCGTATGTCGGGTTTGTCCCGTCTACGAATATCTATTAAAACACGTGCACACGTTGCGACTGCTTCACGATAGACAAGTTAAATTCGTGAAACAAAGTTGAGGATTTCTTCTTATCGAAGAACAAAATTAGCTTAGGCAATCAGTTCACCTTTTCGGATATTAAATCGTATTTTTGTTAGGTTAGTCAAAATGTATTATAATTTAAATGGGCCATTTTCTCAGTTAGATATTTAATCTTACTTTTACTGGGTTAGTTCGAATGTGATTTCCTCTTGGAACAATTTGATTTTATTCGCCAGGTTGTATTCACAATCACAACGGTACAGATGTAGAGTCCACGTTCTCTGCTATCGAGTCAACATTGTAGACTATCTGTAATCTGGTGAAACACCCTCTATAAAAGCTGGGCTGCAGTCGATTGAACGAATCGCGTTCCCACGAATAAAGAAAACATGAGCGTGTTAAGCACGCGATAGGTGTAGCAGCTCCAGCTATTTGTTCTGTCTGACTAATCCAACCCTGTTCCACTTAAATAGTCATTACGTGTGTTTATTTACAGCAGGTCAACCAACTTGTTGAGCGTGCCATAGATTATGGTATATCCGGAAATGTATGCGTCGCATTAGTATGCGAAAAACCGCGGAAAATAAATTAGACAGATTCGCCAGAGCTCGAAATTTCGAAGCTGTACTGGTGGTGATAGTAGCCGCCATGAAATTTAATCATTTGAACTTTGTTACCGACCTCGTCGATCATCCGCGAAGCAGAATAAATATTCAGAATGAATATATAGACCATTTCTCACGATTTCAGAATATTTTCAACAATGAACCCAAGACATTCGGTGCAGTAATCTTTTCTTTCTATTATATAAAATAGTTCTGTCACGCTAAAACGCCGAGCGGGTTCCCTTCCGAAGGGGAACCGAAAATTGACTAGCGGGTTGCCTTTCTAAGGGGAACTGAAAATTGAAGAGCGGGTTGTCTCCCGAAGGGGAACCGTAACTTGAAAAGCGGGTTGCCTGCTAGAAGGGGAACCGAAAATTGACTAGCGGGTTGCCTGCTCGAAGGGGAACCGAATCTTGAGAAGCGGGTTGCCTGTTAGAAGGGTAACCGCAAATTGAAAAGCGGGTTGCTTGCTAGAAGGGGAACCAAAACTTGAGAAGCGGGTTGCCTGCTCGAAGGGGAACCGAATCTTGAGAAGCGGGTTGCCTGCTCGAAGGGGAACCGAATCTTGAGAAGCGGGTTGCCTGTTAGAAGGGGAACGGAAAATTGACAAGCGGGTTGCCTTTCTAAGGGGAACTGAAAATTGAAAAGCGGGTTGTCTCCCGAAGGGGAACCAAAAATTGAAGAGCGGGTTGCCTCCTGAATGGGAACCGAAATGTGAAGAGCGGGTTGCCTCCTGAAGGGGAACCGAAAAGTGAAGAGCGGGTTGCCTTCCGAAGGGGAACTGAAATTGACGAGCGGGTTGTCTTCCGAAGGGGAACCGAAAATTGAGCGACGTGACAGTGTGTATTTTTCAGAGAGAGAGAAAGAGAGCAGGAGAGAGAGAGTGAGAGAGAGGGGCAGCGGGAGAGAGGGGGGAGAGAGGAGGAGCGGGAGAGAGAGTGAGGCGCCGCGGGGGTTGGCGAGCGAAGCGAGTAGGGGGCGGAGTCCCCTAGTTATTCCTGAATTTAGGTGAACAGTAAAATACAGCATAGCTGGTGTAGCGTGATGGCAACGTGACCAGTGTTAAAATATGTATAATATAGAATTTGATTTGCATCATTGCAATTTGTAATTTGAGGGTGGCAAATTATCTGTGACCCGTCGTATCCATTACGGGGTGGTAGTCACTGCGCAGCAACCACGTCTTCGTCACCCCCATGATCGAATTTTCGATTTCACTCTTTCTTTACTTTCCCCACGGTAAACATTTGGCGATCGAGCATCCTCTAACCCCTATCAGCGATGTCCTCGTAGTTCCTCCGCGTTTCTCGAGGTTTTTTTTCCACCCCGTGACTTCCCGTAACTTTCTCCATAATACTTCCCCCTTTTTCATGCCTCTTTCCCTCGAAGATCTCGTGTGAGCCTCGAAAACTTCGGTGTACGTTTATCGACCAAACCCTCGGCAACCCCTGTACTTTCACTCTTTATGGCTTTACCACTTTCCCCAAGGTTCCCTCCGCGGTCTCTCCTTTCGTTTTCTTCGTCAGCTATTTCATTTTATTATATTTGCTTCCCACACTCCACACCTCGCACCCCTTTCGCACTTTTAAAGCCCCTCGCTCGTTCTACCCGTCAATTTGCCGCGGTTTCTCACCGCTTTATCAAAAGCTCTATACCTGCAGGCGAAGCTGTACTATTTATAATAAAATGCGTGACGAAATGATTAAGAATCTGAAAGAAGTCGCATCTTGTAAACTAAAATTCTTCGATCTGAAAAATCTTTCTAAAGATTGTAGAACTTTTAAAAACAGTAAACTGTTTCGATATTTGATTCGGTGTTAAAGTGCATTACACGTATTTTGTTCCTTGCCAATTTTCAGAGAGTTGATCAACATTAACATAGAATTGTTAATCATTTAAATTGATACAGAGGGTTTTGCAATTTAATTCGTGGAACTAGGTAATTGAAATATTTTGGCACGAAAGTTACAGAAAGAGTGGAAGAAGTCTTATCGAAAATGTTAGTTGGCAATTTAACAGAACGTCTGACCGAGGTTGTCTGTAACTACTCAGTTATTAAGCTGATGATTTTTATTCAGGAAGTCCGATCCCAAATTCGTTTTGCAAGACGAAATAACATGCCACCAATGTTATGTAAATGATCAACAGGTTCTCTTCACCTTTATTGCAGCCGAGATATTTGCTGACAAGTCTGGCAAGCAATGACTTGGCCATTGGACTCCTGGTTACTCCGTTCGGTTTCCTGCCAGCTGTTTACGGATGCTGGCCCTATGGGGAAGTCGTCTGCCAAATTCAGGTAAGATCTCAACCGTACGTCATTTATTATAAATTCATTAAACATGTTCACCCATAACACATCCTACCGATTTAAATGAAAACAGAATCGATTATTCGACTATCAATATTCGCTTTCCCAAATGTATTATTTTAAAATGATTGCAGGTGAATTATAGTAGATGAAAAATTCGCGCATGAAATCGATGTAAACGAATGTTCAAACGAGATAAATATCACAAGAAAACAATATTGAACCGAGGAAATAAACGCATCAATGTCGTGTACTTTTCAGACTGGATATTCCCCAGTGAAAAATATATATGTACGGCTCACTGCAGATCAATACTGTCGTTTATTTATTTTTTTTTTGCTCTTTCTGCGAAGCTCGAAAATATAAAGCCATTACACAAATCAGCGTACTACGTGAAAGTCTTTTTCGTCTCGCTGCACCTGTCTTACACAATATGGTGTGCGCGAAGCTTTAATACCCGCTGCTATCGACTGTGGCCAGAAACTTTCCAGTAGACTTAATCGTTAATACCGTGAGTTGTATGTATTCGGAGGTGTTGTTGATAACAGCCTGGGATACGATGGAATGCAACCGGGGCCGTATACTCGATTTTGTAATGAGTGATTCTCGCGGGAGCCGTTCGATCTCTGTTTAAGCCAAACTGACGAGCCGTCTCTGCTAATGACAATGAATATGCCTCCGGGATAACTTGCGTGCCACGCACGCCTATCCACACCATAGATCATGCGAATATCAAGAGAACTTTCCCGCGGAGATTAATCGAAAAAAAACCTCGGATTCCTTCCGTGCAGTTTTCATTAACCCTTCGCGAGCTAGAATTAATTTTAGATGTTGCATTTAATGAACATTTGTTTGATATTATTTGAGAATAATATATTTGTCTGTGTTTCGATTATTTTATTGAATATTTGGAGACAGACGAGAATTTAACTAATCCTCTCCACACTCCCGAAAATCTATGCACGAAACCAATTTTTCAATCTTGATTAAAAGCAAATAATTCGCGATCGATGTTTCCATCAGTTTTGAAACGTGTCTTCGAACTGTTACATATTCCAAAACACTGAACAGTGATTAAAAACATATTGAAAGCTCTGTGTATGATTTAGTTTGCCGAAGCACATATTCGTTGTTTTTGCGAAAATCCTCAACACAGAGATTTAATAAACCGGAGTGCAGTTCTTCTACTCCAGATACGACTATTTATTGAGAACACTGAATCGTAAAAATATGAATATACGAAGCTTATTAAATTAATGAGTTCTTCAACGTAAAATTTGTTAAATTGTAGATGAAATTGCCTGTCGATTTCGAGCAATTTATCGAAAAATTCTGAACCCTTAATTTGTGTAGAATGTGTTAACGTTAAAGAGCTAGATTTCCTTGTCTCGACTCAGATGGTTACTGTCAGTTTCACTGTCCGACAAAATGGCCGGCGAGAGGTTCGAGAATTATAAATTACCTCGTAACATGATACAGTAAGTTCGTTTGCGTCGAAAATCCTCGGTTAAAGTCTTTCGTGACTGTCTCAAGGATCGTTTGAAATGAGGTCAGGTCGATCCTGGCCTCTCTAGATTATCAGGGCTTTTTCCTGGCTATACGCCAACGGTTACCATGGCGACCATCTTAAACGTATACTATCCGCGAACCTTTCTTAGCTCGCACTTCTTTTTTCGCGGTCGCTATTTCTAATATACGAGCGACACGGATTTATCGAAAATCATGTTGTCGCCTTTGGCGGAAACCGCGTTTGATTTCGGACCGCATGCCACTTCACTCCTCTCCTCTCGAGAAACGGAAGATAATTTACTCTAGACCGTGTTACTCCCTTTTATAGCAGTGCCGATACCGAAGATAAAACAGCCACTCGCGAGCAACGTGGAAAATGTACTAAATCTAGTGTCATCGTGTCGCTTTTAAGACTAAACCTAGCAAACAAAAAGAACATGTAAAAGAGAAACGCCTTATAAAATTGAAAAGATCGAATTTTTAGACATTTGTTAACTGTTTTGTTTTAGGCACTCCTCGGAGAAGTGCCTACTTACTTAACCTAGCAAGTAAAAAACATGTAAAGGTGAAACGCCTTATAAAATTGAAAAGATCGAATTTTTAGACATTTGTTAACTGTTTTGTTTTAAGCACTCCTCAGAGAAGTGCCTACTTACTTAACCTACCAAGTAAATAACGTGTAAAGGTGAAACGCCTTATAAAATTGAAAAGATCGAATTTTTAGACATTTGTTAACTGTTTTGTTATAAGCACTCCTCAGAGAAGTGCCTACCTACTTAACCTACCAAGTAAAAAACATGTAAAGGTGAAACGCCTTATAAAATTGAGAAGATTGAATTTACTTTGGAGGGATTTGTAAACATTTGTCAACTGTTTTGTTTCAGGCACTCCTTAGAGGAGCCTTGACTCA
This sequence comes from Lasioglossum morio, assembly GCA_916610235.2. Taxonomy (NCBI): domain Eukaryota; kingdom Metazoa; phylum Arthropoda; class Insecta; order Hymenoptera; family Halictidae; genus Lasioglossum; species Lasioglossum morio. The sequence goes on along the minus strand of OU744323.1, from coordinate 20,384,106 downwards.
ACAAAGTGCCGTTATTCTTGTCTGCATGGCAATTGATCGTTACGTTTGTATGCTGCATCCTCACCATTACCATAAGCACGCATCTAAAAAGGTAAGTTAGAAATTTCGGATCTAGTATTTTACGATAAACACATTCGAACAAATGGCGATTATATATTTTACAAATTAATTTGATAAAATACTCGTTCCCACGAATTTTATTCATTTTTGTTGCAACCATAAGAGAACTCTATGAATAAATTTTCATGGACGCGCTATGCATACATTTTTGCTCGGGTACCGCAAATTATTTTCACAACAGAAGAATTTATTATAAACTAGTATCCAATCAATGTATTCGACGTACTCTTCCCAACAAGACAAGTAGAAACGACACAAAAATGATCTCGTCATCCGTCCCACGTGTCTCGTTTTCAAAATTGATTAAAAAACATCATGATCAAACGCCTCTCATCAGATTGAAGCCTGTAGACCTTCACTTCAAGTATTACTTCGATCATTCTTCTAAAATAACAACGATCGTCATTTTCTTTCGTGATATTGATAAACTTCATACTCTGATATTTTCTATAACCACGTTTAAACAATGAAAGCGTATTATGCCTAATAATTTGACTGTGTATAATCAATTTGAAAATAGTCATAGAGCAGTATGACGTACCGATGTCCAAAACGATGATAAACTACATCGTTTCAAGTTACAATTTCATAAATGTTAGAGCAAAAACAGAAGAGGTCTTCGAAATTGAAAATTTGTCGCTTTACTCCTCGATTGATGTAGGACCTGTTCGGAATCGAAAAGGAAACGTCCTGAACGGTACAATTAAAGAGTGCAGAATAAAAAGATAATTAATTGGCGAGGTTCTAAATGCTAATTGGCATCGGTAATTGTGCGGCAACGGGAACCGCTCATTTTCCGACAGTTAATGCGGAATCGAACGGGAGTGTTGCTCGAAAAACGCGACGTCGATAGTGTCGCCGCGTCGCGCCGCGCCGGGTCTGTGACCCGATTCGCGGCGAGATGCAAACGTTGAGTGTACGCGTGTGCGCCCGTGTGTGTGTGTGTGTGTGTGTAGATGTGTGTACGCGTGTGTACGTGTGTGTTCGTGTATCCGTGTGCGAGCTGTGGGTGCGAACAAGCGTTTGGAAGTTCGGCAGGTGGGCCAATTAGACAATTGCCCCCCACTGTTAGCCGTCAGACGAGTTGTCCGAGAACAGTCGGGAGTGTGCGAGCGAGACATGACAGAGAATAGAGAAACACGAAGTTAATTCGTGCGCAAGACGTGTGCGGGGATAGTGGCTGGAAAAGCGGCGTACGATTCCGAGATTCGCCAGAGAAAGCACGATAAAGGGGAAAACGCGAAGCCGTTAATTGAATTAACAATTAGCCGTACTCGCCGGAAATTATGCAAATACCGGATAAACATACTCGTAGACGTTCTCGGCGCGCCACAGCACAGATCTCCGTTTCCTCCTCTCGCGGCGTATAACCAAAAATAATAGATCGCTAACTTACTCGCGGTTCTCCGGATTTGTTCAATCCCCTCGCGTCGAGGCTCGTGTTAGACATCGAAGGACGGTTGTGCCGAATAGTAATTTCGTTCTTACTTGAATTAATTCGAATGAGTTTCTCTTTTCGCAACATTTTTGTCAGAAACGCGTGGAAGTTTTCTCCGAATCGAAATGAATGAAAATAATGAAACAGACAGCGGATCTTTGTTGCAAAATAAAAACTTTCTTCCGAAATTGCAACAAACTCGAGGGAAATGAAAGATAATATAATAGTATTTTTTAAATTCTTCTAACGTTTCTATTGTTTCAAATTACACCTATCGATTTTCGTCACAAATGCGTAAAATCCGTTGTCTAGTTATAAAACGCGTTGAAGGAGAGACAGATGAAGAGAGAAGAAATTCAGGTTGGTCTGTACGATGGGAACCGGTAGGAAAATTTGAGGGGACGAAGATAAACCTGATGATGGGAGCAACGTTCGCTCTATCTTCGCAGTCAGCCAAATGTGGAAACGACTGCGAGCGTTCTGACGTCTATGGACGATTTCCGCAGTTAAGGGGCTGATCGGCCTCCCCATTCCGATTCCCATGGCGTCGCACGGTAAGACGTGAAACTTCGAACGTTCCGAATGGTCATTCAGCTTTCGTCGCTCTCTGCGATTCCGGAAGGAAACGTGATAGACGAAGCTTCCTATTTCGGTGTCAAGATTTGCGTTCAACCCCTCGAAAACGGATGTTTCTGACAACAAATTACCGGCAACTAGAACCTCGTAAAATCTAATTTATCAGTTTGCTGAATGCATTGGTTACCGAACTAACCAACCCTCTAAAGATCCAGCAAACCTGCGATACCACACAGTTGATGAAATCGAAATTCGAAAGATAAAATTTATCATAATAGAATTTATCATAATAAAATTTATCCTTGTGCATCCTTCGAGTCTAAAGAAAATTTAGTACTCTGGGAGTTGAATACTACATGGACTTTTGAGATGCTGTCAGTACGATGATATTCATCCCCAAAGAGCTAAGTTAATAGAAGCAACTATCTTCAAATTAGCTGGCAAGCAGAGAACGCTGAAATGTCAAGGTGGGTTTAGAAGTTATATTGTGTTACTATGGTACAGTGTACCATGGCTATGTTATTTGACAAATGCCTGCAATATGGCGTTTGGACTACCAACTGAATAGCAATTGACGTGTCGTAAACCTCACGAGGCGACGTAGCAATTAACGGGCCGACTGAACATGTGCACCTCCTAGTCCTGTAAGGAGAGCTTACTCAAAGGAAGATGTTTCACCCTTAGAAACAATTAGGTGGGCGTTATCAGTCGTGTTATCGCGTGGCTGCCTAGTAGATATTACCTATAATTTATATTTTATAGCGTAATATTAGATCGGTGCGAAAGTTCATGCTCGATTTCATATTAAAATGCAACAAGGAGTAATATTCCTAATTAATAGAAATCAAAGATGTTTCATACAGAAATTGACACGACGATTCTAAAATTTTTGCACGTCAAACTAGATTGAAATAAATAAGCGACAGCAAATAGAATGAAATAAAATGAAATAAAATGAAATGGTAGAGAAAGGCCAGCAAAAAATTCAGCCACTTTCCAACCCCTAAACTGAACCACTCACGACCAAGTGAAGAGTGGTCCAGGAACAAAGAAGTAGAAAAGTCAGTTCTCTCGAGAACCGCAAATTCCGCACCGAGGATAAATAGAACGAAATGCGAAGTGGTAAAACAAAATTAAATAACAGAAAAGTCACGAGTGGAGAAGCAAAGAGATACGACAGAGGCGAAGCTGGAAAGAAGTTTAACATAACGTGAAACAATCTACAGTGGATTATCCATGAATTGAGAAAGTAGAGCCTTCAAGCTTGGAAATGCGCCCAGGATTATTGCGTCTACTATTTTTCTTAATGAAATATGCTCGCAGCTTAAACATCTTGTACAGTATTAGAATTTGGGAAAGAATTTCGGGAAATAGATTTGCGAATTTGTTCAGAGAACGCGAGTCTCTCTCTCTTTGCAATCGTTTCTCGCAGGAACCGGGGCACGCTGTCGAAACTTTTCACCATAAAATTAATTCATACATAGCAACCGGGGCTGAAAATGGTTACGACGTCGTTTCCGGTTCCCGAAATAGCCGTAAGAATCGGAACGGCGTTATAACAATTACGAATGAAAAAGGTTCCCGTTTGTATCGGTTCCGGTTATGATTTTACAGTCTATGTTATTATACCGGTTATGGTCTACGTCGGTTTTGCGGCGGTTTTATATCGACACTGTATGTATATACATATGTATACCGTCTCTAAAACGATATCGGCTTTGCATTAATTCGATACCACCATTGAATCAATGGTGCATCGTTCCACGAACTCGTTTATTAATTTTCTCTTAATTGACTTTCTCGTCGCTCGCGTCTATCGAACATTCGATTATGCACTGAATGAATAATAAATTGTCCATTTGTCCGAACGCCTGGTATTTAGCAGTGACACGTGCGTTGTAATTCGCGATGCGTTGATATATGCACGCTTCACACCATTGTAACTTTCCATAAGTGAGTAGATTATAATGTTAAAGCTATTATGAAGTATTAGGTCATCCCGTAGGTATAATGTCGCTTTTCAATCTAGTTTTCAATACAAGAAAGTTCATGTACTTTTCAAGAATGGTAAAATAATGGAGAAACGATGCACCATTTCTCTTCAAACCTAACCCTTCGCTGCATAATGTATCATATCTGATGCAGTTAACAAATCTGGTATTGTATAGTAAACTAAGAATGTGTTTTCTTACCATGTTTATTTATGTTTATTTTTCTGAAAATGTTGTTTTAGTTTTTTTTAAATATTTCTCCCTTAAATAAAAGACAAAAACTGACCTTCTTTCAAATTTTTCATTCCAATTAAAAGATCATGCAGTGAAGCGTTCACGATAAACGAAAGTACGTTAACTTACTTTTTGTTTAACCATTTATGTTTAATGTGCACATGCTAATTTCCTGATAAAACAGCAGAGGAATGATTGTTTTCTGTGTATGTGACGCAGTATTACATGCGGCAGGGTTGCGTGGCCGTGATTTCAACCACGTGGATAGCAAGTGTGGCGATCTTCGGTGCTCTCGTGCTTCCAAGAGGCGGTTATTACTTCAACGGTTCCGGTTTGCTCGCCTGCGATCCATTCTTCGCCAGAGCATCCCTTAGGTATCGTTCTACACCATGTATTACACCGGTTGTACCCAACAAGTTCCGTTACAACTGTACAACAAATTTTCAATCTTCCACAAGTGCCATCGACATCTATTCTTTATATTATGAATATTTCAAGAATTACAGAAAAATTTCTAACCAAAGACATCGGCGATTTAAATTAAGCTCATCTAAAACTAGTCACTGTATACATATAATAATGACAAACTCTCTACATTTAAGAATCAGTCAGCGGATATTCGAAAATATTTTTGGTTTGTCTTGTAATAGTATAATTTATTATACATTTATCTATGCACATATTATAGAAATAGCAGTAATACTGTGATTCTTTACTAACAAAGTCACAGAGAACCCGTGCCCCAGTTCAGAAGGAATAATAATGTGCATCGCAGAATGTTCGTGCTTCATAGTTGTGGTGGTACTCGTGGAACTTGTAGACAGAGTGGAATAGTGCACCTTACATTTTTTTCCTTCCTCGATCGCGGCCAATTAAAGTTTTCCCGAACGTATACTTCTTTGTCGGAAGTTTATAAAACACCGAGCTGAAATCAGCCATCTTGAAGTTTCCAGCTGGAACAGTTTCGGTGATTAAAACGAAAGGAAGTTGTTTGAATTCGTAGACCTTTTCCGAGAAAAATTGCAGGTACACGCGTTTATAAAATTACAACGTTAAAATACACAAACGCGTAACGCATACTAAATGATCGTTGGTTATTCTTCATTCCAGCACGTAAGATAAATTATACATGAAGCTTGTAGCTGTTCTCGTACTAACGCCCGTTTTACAATTTTTATGAAAAGCACGATCGATTAAAAATTAAGATGATATCTGTTAGTAGAGGATTTTCATCCGTCAGCTCAATAAATATATAAAGTTCATCGTACCTGCAAGCAACACGAATTCTTTTGACGTAACAAGACATAACTTCACGATATTAAAATCTCCATGCACGCCAGCGTACTTTGAGACGGTAACATTAATCATAGGAATGCAGACAGCTTTGAAGTTTAACGTAAAAGGAATTTCTTACTCTAGCATTTCTCACCGACATGTGTTACTCGAAATATAGAACGATGTAATTTACATATATATCGATGAATGTAATATACAAGAAATCTATTTTGCTTAACTCCAGTTAAACGTGCCCGCAACCATAATTCAAATTCAACTCTCGGCAACCCAATCCAACTCGAAATTCAAATTCAACTTTCAGTCATGATAATTAAATCTAAATTCGAATTCAACTTTTGATAACTATCAATACATCGTTTGAACTAAATGAATTCAATGTAATGTTTACAATATTGTAAAAAATGAATTCATTTAGTGTTGAAATCCTTTCCCTTGAAATATCTCGAAACAAGAAATGAACCAGTTGGACCAGTTTTAATAATTATGGTCACAAACGCGACTTGATTTCACATAAATCAAAAAAATTTTGGTTTTTACTTGATAGTTCTAGTATAATTATTCTAGTTGATATTAGATGTTTTCTTGTGTTTGACGAGTTAGCGAAGGCGATGAATGAACAAAGCTTCGCAAGCTGTTATAATTGTGCGGTTCGTTAATTTTATTATTGAAAAGCGCACGATCAAATCCAGCGTTTTCTCGTTTCCAGGATCTTGGCGTGCTGCTGTTTTTACTTTCCTACGACGATGGTGTTGATGTATTGCTACGGCTCAGCCTTCCATGTTAACAAACTGCGGCTCAAAAGGGTGGTTTGCATTAATACCCCGGAAGTCGTTAGGGGAGGCCACATGGAGAGGGTAAGTTTAGTTCCACTTGAAATTCCAATCAACGAATTGAACGTAAGAGCAGCAGTTCACCAAATCGCCTTACACAATCGCAGAAGCTCATTCTATGCATCATTAATTGCTCGACGCCCACGCGAGTTTCCGCATGTATATGTGGTCCCTTCGTTAATTTCTTGCACGCTACCTCGGTAGCTAATAATTCAAACATTCGTAATCTCCAACAAACGTTCGCATCAAATCACCCTAACACGCTTAGCACCGGCACATTTCAATACAGGCGTTAACTTTAATTGCTGTAGCTGACTATTGAACTGTTCAATTCGATTAATCGAGGTTCTACTAAATCGCGAATTAAACAAGTAAATCAAAATCAGATATCCAAATTATATCGTGCCTGGTATCAACTTAACCAGAAAAATATTCTCAATATTCACGTGCCCATTTTTGTTACAAACGCATCAAATCCACAGTATAGTTGGTAAATATTTACAACAGGTCCACGTCCTCCGATTTTGATGAAATTTAAATATGTTATGCAGCAACACATTTTGAACAACTTTTTCCTTTTCTAATATAGGGGGGACGCTTTTAGTTTTCGAGATATTTCAATTTTTGTCTGTATTGAATTTTTCGTATTTCTACACGCTCCACGGCAACGTAAGCCTGTCCCGGTGTGGCTTTTGTTTACGTTTTGACGCTGTAGAGATGATAAACAAACATGGGGGGGCGGAAGGAGCCAGCTTGACACCACACACACCCACCCACTCAGTGCTTAATACACACTCAGTGTTTCTAAATTATACTCTAGATTTTTACGTATTTTGACATGCTGATTACGAATATGATAGTGAAAATTGGATTAGGTTAGGTTAGGTTATTAGCAATAATAAATAATAACCTAACCTAACCTAATCCAATTTTCACTATTATATTCCTAATCAGCACATCAAAATACGTAAAAATCTAGAGTATAATTTAGAAACACTGGGTGTGTATTAAGTACTGAGTGGGTGGGTATGTGTGGTGTCAGGCCGGCTCCTTCCGCCCCCCTGGTTTCTCCCTCATCTCTACAGCGTCAAAACGTAAACAAACGCCACACCGGGACAGGCTTACCTTGCCGTGGAGCGTGTAGAAATACGAAAAATTCAATACAGACAAAAATTGAAATATCTCGAAAACTAAAAGCGGCCCCCCTATATTGGAAAAGGAAAAAGTTGTTCAAAATGTCGAAATCTATAACATATTTAAATTTCATCAAAATCGGAAGACGTGGACCTGTTGCAAATATTTACCATAAAAGTTTATTTTCTTTCTTAATACGTTTAATAGGTTGAAAATTGTATAACAGCACTTTTTAATTCTTCCAATGGCTTTGCTCTTTCAAATTGCACCTACTCATTTATTCCATAAATGCATACAATCCGCTGTACAGTTGTTAGACTTGTTTCATACATAGTAGAATCATTCAGAAGCCTGCGAATAGTATAAAGATGACCATAGCAGCCTTTCACGTTGCTGGCCGTGTTTGATTATCGAATTGCAAGCGCCTGTGCACTTGTCCAAACAAAAGAGTTTCCTCTCCGTTTGCCGTCGTGCTTTCAGACGTTATTTGCGAAATACGGGTGAAAAACTGGGTTCCGGGGATCACCGCGAAATATTCGCCGCAGCAGCAAAAATGTCGCGCTTCGGCGTGAACAAACACCGGCGCGGCGTGGCGCGGCGGCGAGGCGGATCATTTACAAAATAGGTCGGACAGAAAACCGTCGTCGACATTTTAATGCGGTATCCGCGAGTCTCTTCAACGGTCCGCAGGATTTCAGACTCGAAGGAACAGATTACTAGAGATATCTCTTCGATTCAATAATCTCGAGTGGTGCATATTGCTGCTCGCTCAAAGGAACACGCTGCTCGTGCATTTGTTTTTTGTTCTCGCGCACCACTTCCCGACGAGATTTCGCGGAATTTTTGCAGGTCCCGGCGTCGTTCGACGTCGTCGAACTTCGATGTGTACATTTCATCCAGCTGCGCATACATTTCCGGTTCACATCTTTTTAAACCCCGGAGCCATGAACATTCGAATGAGACGAACTTCGTTCGAAGTTAATTCGCTGGATTTGCTGAATAGAAAATTAATACTAGAATCGACCGGATTCCAAAGTGACTGGGCCGCTCGTTGGTTATTAATACACAGCGAATCGGATTGCGAATTTAACATTTTCTACCTGAATTGCAACAAACTCGAGTGAATATAGAATGGTTAATGTTTTCGGCGCAAGGTTCGAACGTTTCTTACTTTATTCTATAAAGCAATTTTGAAAATTACCAAGTTGAATACTCGACGTATCGATCTGCGTTTAGATCGTTTTCAAGATTAATTAGAATTGTGTAGCATCGTAAATTCATCACAACCCTCGCCGAGGCCAGACTTATGTTTTAGGATTTACGATTGTACCTAGAACGCGTGATTTTCAGGAACCGAGCGCGAGGCCTGCGTGGCCCATAAAAGGGAAAGCGTTTGGGTCTTTTTGGGAAAGCTAGAGGGGATGGAAGGGCCGACTGAAAATTACGTGACGTATCGAAGCTGTACTTATTTATTTAACGCGTGTATTTGTTTTCTTTGTTTCCATTAAAATTGTTTTGTTCCTAATCTCGAATTTATTAAATGCCACAGTACTTCGGAGTGAACGTTCAGAGTCGAAGCTGTACTTATTTAATTAACGCGTGTATTTGTTTTCTTTAAGTTTCCATTAAAATCGTTTTGTTCCTAATTTCGAATTTATTAAATGCCACAGTACTTCGGAGTGAATGTTCAGAGTCGAAGCTGTACTTATTTAATTAACGCGTGTATTTGTTTTCTTTAAGTTTCCATTAAAATCGTTTTGTTCCTAATTTCGAATTTATTAAATGCCACAGTACTTCGGAGTGAATGTTCAGAGTCGAAGCTGTACTTATTTAATTAACGCGTGAATTTGTTTTCTTTAAGTTTCCATAAAAATTGTTTTGTTCCTAATCTCGAATTTATTAAATGCCACAGTACTTCGTAGTGAATGTTCAGAGTCGAAGCTGTACTTATTTAATTAACACGTGTGTTTGTTTTCTTTAAGTTTCCATTAAAATTGTTTTATTCCTAATCTCGAACTTATTAAATCCCAGAATTGCGTAAGTAAAATATTATACAATTTTCAAAACACTTGATAAAATTTGTTACAAACGCATCAAATCCTTTGTCTAGTTATTAATCTGCAGATTTGAACAAAAGTCGGTCGATGGAAACGGTGAAAATGTTGGTAAAATTGTTTAATAAAGATTAGAATGAATTCATGATATAACGACCGGAAGAAACATAAAATCGCGAAGACATTAAGTTAATTGAAGTAATTATACATGCATTACGTTCAATCTGTTAAAATTGTCAGAGGAAGGAATATACATATTTTCAACTTCCGTTTCGCATGGGGAACGAACGTGTCGCGAAATATGCCCGAGTTTCCGTGAATTCTTGGGAAGGTGGAGCATTTGATTTTGGTTGACGTTTCGAGGTTTCTTCCATCCGGACGAGTTTGCTCGGTTCTTTTCGGCAGCTTCTTAATTTAATCGCTTTAAGGATTCCCAGCGTCTCGGAAGGCTGGAAGGCATCGCACCGCACATGCGAGAACACGAGGACTGAAGGACACTTACGGTCGAGTAGACAACGCCTTCAATCGAGTCAATACTTGCGACTTCGCGGAGAGTTTAACCGTACAGGGTCTACCGCGCATGAACAAGGAAGTGCCAGATTTGCTAAAGAATGAGAACGGCAGAGTCATTATTACGGAATTTGTAAAATTTTGATTAAAACCGTATATTACTCGCAACTATGTAGTACTCGGGTGGTACTCGGCCTGACGGAGGCGCCGACAAAAACGAGGAAACGCGCGTACGGAAAAATTCTGCATGCAAATGAGATACGGTGGAAAAGAGTTTCCAGAAAAATGTCACATTTGTCCGGCCGGTATTTACAGTAATTTCTTTCAGTTAACAACGGCTCTTCGTTAACATTTTCTGGGAAAACTGCTTCACCTGTTTCGCGCGTTATTTATTCCAGTTTCAGAATCGTGGCAGATTATCGCGAACATATTATCGAGAATTGCTGTTTGTTCGACTGATAAACGTGACGATAAGAAATTCTTCGCAACGAAAATGGGTTGCGAATTTGATGAACACTCGAACTCATTCGCAGAAGTGTTATACATATGTGGAATGCTACCAAAAATTCTTGCCAATATTTCGAACTTTAATGAAATTTCGCAGAACCAGGGGAAAGTAATCGTTCCTGCGGTGAACAGTTACAGGTACCGGTCGGAAGCAATTCTCCAATTGTTCGGATTCTTTCGATTATCGAATATCGTTTCGCTGCCGCTTAAATTCGAGTAGAAGTTTCAACGTTTGTCCGTTATTGTAAAAATTCTTGCCGGAATGTGAAGCGATAATGAAATTTTACGGAATCGTTTAATTGGGAAGTTCGATCTGAAAAGATCATTCGGAGTTCCGGGAAATTCTTCGAATTTATTTCGGATCGTCGTTCCAGTCTAAAAATATTATTCGGTGGTTTTATCGCGTGTTGCCAGAGTGTGAATTTATACGGAACATAAGCGAACATTTTCTAAGAGAACCGTAGGAAGCGGAATTCTATTTTCAAGCAGATTTATTCCATTTTCCTGTGCATTCTCATACTCCGTTTTCATACGTATGAGATGATTCGCGTAACAGCAGGTTATATCTTTTTGTTGGTTGAAGTTGCAAAAAATTGTAAGAGGAGAAAGAGGCAATGGTTCGATGCAGACTATACAGACCTCGGATAACACTTTCTTCGTAAATACGCAGGGTTGCGTCTGGCAGAAACAAAGTTCTCGTGTTCGTATGTTACAATTGGAACGATTTAGTTACTTTTATCAATATTGAAGCACCAAGGTAACTGTAGACATTCGATAAATAAAAGAAGTCCTGTGAAGAAAGTAATACAAGATAATATCTTTGACACTAATCATTGTTGAACGGCATTTTAGCGTTAACTATTTAGCCGAGATCGAGAAAACAGGGGAAGATTTCCGCTAGAAAGGAAGCAGTTTCAAACTGCAGGTGCGTCTCTGCATTCACAAATAAAATATCCCCGTGAACGTGCAGTCTGCATCGCAGCATTTATCTTCCGCCCCTCTGACATTTTCTTCCAACTTCACCGAAAAAGAACACTTCTGACCTCTTAGACTTCCACGAATCGCCCTGTACACGTTTTCCTCCTGTCAAGTGTAAAATATATCTGTAAACGATGTAAATTACAGCGACGAAGGCGGCAATAAATCGCGAAACGGTTTCGCACGAATAGAAATACGATAGGCGATAGATGAAAGGAAGGATCGTCTTCGTTCAGGGTACAGAGTTTCTCGTTAACCATTTTTCTCTCCGTGTGCGCGGTGTCCCAGTTCCGAGAGGTTCGAGGAACGAGGCGGACATTGGCCAGCCCCATTTAGGCGAATATTCTCCAGGATAAATGTTATCGTCCAGCCAGACGAATAGTAATCTCCCTTCAAAAATCCTCCTGACCAGAGCTGACCGTCGCGCGTCGCGTCGCTGTAATTCGGCCGCTATAATACCAGCGATTTAAATACACCCACGCGGAGCTTCTCTCTGTGTGTGCTTAGCATACATATGTCCATTTAAACGGGAATGTAATCCTTTTTCCTTCACTGACTCGCGTTGCCTTCGCTCGATTCTCCTCAACCTTCATGGTTATTCAAATAATAAAGCAATTGTTTGTCGGACACAGCAGATATTTTCAGCGAAATAAGTACTTGTTTGTGCAACATCCATCTCAGCCACCGGAAAAAGAATAAGAAAGATTTTCTCAAAGTTAGATAGTTTACGCGGAGATTATACACCTCTTTCTAAAAAGGAGCATGAAGAATTAAGAAAGTTCTAGCGCTTGAGGAAGAAATTAACTTTTCTCAATGCATAAATTATCCTTAAATAGTCGAAAAACGCAGTGTAAATAAAACATTATTCTATAATACAATGTCGAGTACAGAGCTTTGGCAATAAATCCTTCTTCGAAATGAATAAGCTTCGAGAAAACTACTTTCCGAGTTTTCACGTTTGTTGGTTTTGAAAAAGGTGGGTTCGAGAAAAACGCGTTTTAAGTTTGAAACGAAGTTTCCGACATAGTTGCGGCTAAAGATCGATGTCAAGAGATAATGTATACCGTTCCAGGATCATAAAGCAAGCCCCTTCCCCTTTCACGAAATGGGTCTGCTCGGTAATTTTGCCCATTTTACGAGTCGCGTGAGATTCTTTCGTTCTCTAAGTACTCTGGAGATCGAACATAAGTTCCCAACTTCTTTGCCTCCTTCGGATGATCATCTTCTCGAACAAACAAAATTCAAACTAGAAAAAGAAGGATTCGTCGATTCCTTATCGGTAGACAGATTTTTATTCAAATACGTAAAAGTAATTTAAATAATTGCATAATATCGGTAAGGTATCTCGTAATTAAATCTTTCCGGATATAAAAAATACGCCAAATAAAAAAGCACACGAAATAATTTTCGAACAAACGATTGAACTCTCGACGATAAATTGGCCAATTACTTTCACCTGCGATGGAAGCTGCTCTTGGCATTAAATTTGATCAATCGTATATAACAGCGCAAGCGGTTAGGCGACAATTGAACGTGGTCGATTGGCGTTTGATGTTTCCATAAAATCGCTCCACTTGTCCGATTACACGCAAGGGAGCGAAACCAATAAAAAAACAAAACGTAGAAACTCATCAGTGTTCTGAAATCGATAAAATCTTTGTTTATATATGCACAACCAGCCGAATAGCCGTGACACCTCTGCTCCGGTCACAAATCAGTGTAATTGTTCGGGGAACGTTATCCTCGATAAACTTAGTTTCGGAAATTACTGTTTTATCTGCTATCTCTCGAAAATACATTTCAAAGTGAATTTCACAGGGTGTCGATACGAAACGAAAATTGTTTTCTCTCGTTTCTCTGTGTGTTTGAGATCACAGTTTGCAATAAATTATACAATTTAACAGTGGATTCCGGAGGTGTGGATAAGCGACGATAAAAATTGTTATTTCCCATTTTTCTATATTGGAAATTACAATAACAATAAATTACACAGCGGATGTGAATGCTGTCGGTGTGCGATAATATACGATTGCAAAAATTGTATTGTTATCGCGTTCCGTTTGTACTGGAAATTACAATAAGAATGGAACGGGTTGTTGCAACACGTGGCTCGTTCAAAAATACTTTTTTTTTTGTATGTTATCAATAATTTCGGAATAATTGAGAAACAATCGTGTCGCATAATACCGCGCAATAATATTGTCGGTTAGCGTATTTCTCGATTAACTCGGTGCAATATCATTTTGTCGGTTTTCGCAAAATGTTGCAAACGCAATTGCATCGAGCGTTATTGAGCCGCTATCGACCTGTTTTCGTATCAGTGTGAAACTGTCGTGTCAGTTTCACAGGACATCCGGCTTTCTTCCGAACAGTGTCTTCGGAACGCAGATATACCGAAACAAATATGAGCACGCTGCCGTGTCAGTATTGCCCTTTCGCGTTCGAACTTTCGTTCGTACTTGACTATTCGCGCGTGTATTGATAGCTTTCAACTTCGGAAGCTCACTGTATCGAAAGCTAAATTACGTGGACCTTCGATTAAATTCGCGTAAGTCGTCGTTGACGTTAATCTCATCGCAGTTTCTCATACAAACATAGAATTTTAACAATCCATAATCTAATTTCATGTTCATTCTATTATGTATACTGTGCAAGCTAGTCTGTGTAATTTTCAATTTAATAATTATTTCTCAACAGCTATTTGATTTGCGAGAGATCATAAGAGTTGCAAAATTTAGGATGCTCGACGGTCGTCGAAATTGCGGCCATTGAGCAGATCAATGACTCGTTTTATCACGCTATACGTTTTGGCACGGTGAAATCCCATGAATCCGACAGTCAACGACGATATAGAGGAATTTGTATATTTGTCAACAGTTATTGGACGTGCACAGTCGTATCGGAAGTCACATAAACATGCTCCAGCGACGTCGTAACTTTACATTTCTCTATATACACGTCGGATTTTAATTTGAATGTGTGCAATTCATTACCCCGGGCTGCATGAAGGATGCCTCCCCTAAAGATTTCGGCTTTGCCGTAAAGCATGTCTTCAGTGATAAACATTCGGTTCCGAAGATTTACACGGTGCTGCAATAATCCACGAATTTTTCCAACATTTGACTAGGTCACCATTTATTTGTTTTATGTTTTATTCATTTGGATTTGATGCGGTTATCAGAACACTGAATAGGGAAGATACGAAGCAATGAAAATGTCAATCGAAATTCAATATCAACTCTCAGCAATCCAATTTAACTTGAAATTCAACTTTCAATCATTATATAATATTTAAATCGAAATTCAAATTCAACTCTCAGCAACCCAATTTAAATCGAAATTCAACTTTCAATCATAATACGTGGCCTAAGTGAAAATTAAAAAAAAAATGAGTTTCGCATCACATTATTTGAAAGTAAATTCATTCAATACAGCTTTTACGATATTATGAAAAACGAACAATCAGATAGTGCTTGTTATTTCAACATTTAATGTTAATATCCTCTTCCTAGAAATATCTCGAAACAAGAAATATACTTACACATACCACTTTCATAATGACGGGCACAATTTTTAAATTCGGCCGGCTATGGTTAAGCGTTTATCAAAATTGACAAACTCTGAATTATTTCCCTTTGGTGAAAGGCGAATTTCTATTGTTCACAAACGAAAGACAAATGTTTATTTAGATTCGTGGTTTATGCGGAGCCGAGGATAGCTTACGACAAACAATCTTCCGGGTCGAGCCACGTACCAGCTGATTCTCATTTGCGAGGATTGGGGTTGTAGTATTATAGTCCTCGTAAACAGCTTGGGAACGAGGTGCATTATTGCTCGATCGTCCTAACTGCACCGGTTGGCCGTACCTGAGACGTCAACCCGTTATTTTCATGAGTAATTTGTCCCTCGCCGAATCGAATGTATCTATGTCGTCTATTCGTTCGCGTCAGTATGACGTAAGAGAACGGCTTGAAAGCGAGCTATCGAGGAAGGAACTCTCCTTACATTCTACGAGAGCCCGGACACACCGAAACTCGTGTTCTTTTCACTGCACTCTCGAGAAAATTCTCATGGGAAGATCGAGACGCGATGCACCCGATGAAGTCTCATCCGGCCGCATTCACGAGTTCATTCGAGACTGCTCGATAGGTTTCGTTCGGAAACCTTTGATTATGTGTCGGGTCTATTCGCACGTTCACGTCGTATACGGATGACACTGTTGTCTGATCATTAGACAGCGGATTTTATGCGAAAAATGAGTGGATTTAATTTGAAAGAGCAAATTCACTAGAAAAACTAAAAAATACTATTACATTACTGTCGACATATTGAAAATATTTCGAACGAAAATAAATTTCTGTTTCACTCCAGGTTGTTGCAAATCAGATAAAATATTTCTATTTTTAATTAGTTTTTACCGACAATAAGATGTATTTGCCAAGTCATTGACATTAATATTTGGACACTGTTAAAAAAAAGGGGAGAATTTGGTGAATATTTTGTGATCATTTTGTGATCTGTTTTAGAAGTTGGAACAGTTAATTTACCACATTAACTTTGCTTTCTGAGGGTTTCCCAATTGTACAGTTTTGAAATGATTAAATTTGAAAGATACGTCCTGATTTCGGAATGAAAATTGCTCCTAGTCGAAAGGGTTAATAAATACGATCGTACATTTTGATCGTTGAAGAATTCATTTATTAGCCTAATGGAGAACGAGTTTTATTAGGACGGAGCTTATGGTTTGAATGAATGGTCGGAACGGACAGAGGAAAGAAAAATTGAGGCCAGTAGAGAGGGAAGTATATAATTTTAGGACGAAACGGAAAGGAAGGGACGGGATTCGTCCAAGTAAGCTGATCCGTAATCCCTTCGCTGCCGTCGCAGATACAAAGCTTTAGGGTTGATGAGCTTAGCGCTTCGTGACTTTCGGGACTATGTTAAGCTCCTCTAAAAGGTGGATCACCTTCGCGTCTTATCTTGTAAATGTAAAAGGCAACTTGCCGTGCATGTACCGAACTGTTAAACACCTCTGTACGCGTCGCCTAATTTTCAACTGGATGGACTTATTAGGGGATCGCGCGCGCGGTGCCTGCTACTCCGAAATAAACCTCCAGTGATTACGGTGTTCTAATGCATTTTGTCTACTAATTTGACAAGCCTTTGCCCACGTAATTTTGGAAATTCTACCACGCGCCAACGGGACGAGCATTTTCTTCGTTAATCCGTTCGCGCCGTCGCTCATTTTCGTTCCTGTAGAGCAAGAGTCGGCAAACTACAGCCCGTCGCCTGCGTTTAATTCGATGAAGTAAAGAATAATATTTAGTGATTTCCTATCGATCGCAAGTCAATTTGTGAATTTTGTTATTGTATTATAGGTTATTAAGGAGGATAATGTATCCGCAGCAACTTGTAATACTATATGTATACGTATTAATCCCAGGCGGCCGATACTCGATCGAGCAGCGGCAGTAATTGCGTATTACAGTAACAACCTCGATAACTGCGCGAGATCAGGGCTGAAAAGCCATGAAAATATCAATGTTCTTGCACTCGATCAGAGATAATCGACGGGTACAAGATCTTTTTCTTGAAATCATTAATCTTTTAATTTTCTAGTAGACAGTTCAAACCATAAACTACCTGTACTAATTCCAATAAAATCTTTTTGCAAAACAGAAATTTCCAAAGAAATAGAAACTAGGGGGGTGATACTGCATGAAAAAATCAGTCGAATATATAGAATAACATTTTTTCATGCGAGGCTTTGTTTTCGAGAAAATCAACTTTGAATGTTTGCCTGGTACGTGCTTTCGTATATCCAGAAAGTAGAATTGCTTGATCATGGTCAGACGCGTCAGACGATTCCTATGCAATATGTAGCACGTGTATTCGCTGCATTTTCAAACTCGATTTTCTCGAAAACGAGTTGTCAAACAGAAAAATGTTATTCCTTTTTTCGACTTATTTTTTCATGTAGTATCACCCCCCCCCCTTTTCGCTTGTACCACCAGTTACGCAACACCTTATAATATTGGCATCTTCAATTTTAAAAATTTGCCAATAATTTGCAATTTCATCTACTCAATTTTACTATAAAAGCATAAAAATTCGCAGTCTACTGATTACCACTTGCGGATCAAGACAAGTGGGGGCCCTAAGGAGTCAAAGATTTCGAGGCTCCCCCGAAAAAAAGTTTGAAAGAAAGTAATCGAAATGAATAACTTTTTTTTAAACAAACATGTCTGCCCATGGTAACCAGCGTTGTTACACAATTTGACAAGCTAAACATTTTCTGATCTAAGTGCCCGCTTAATCCGCCACTGGTGATCACGCATGAATAGGTTCGAAAATAAAAGAAACCGATGCGTCGGAATTTGAATGAAGTTTTTGAATTGACAAAGATACTTGGGGAGGTCACGGTTAAACGAGACATTTTGTATACGATTTTGGCACAGTTCTGACACCACTATACATATTCGCAAGTTGTTGCAATTCGGCAGCGTCTTCCGCGCAATTTCCAGCCGAAGTTTTTCATTCATTGAAATTTATTTGGCAAGAAGTTGTACTTTACGAAAGTAATTTAATCAACTGGGGGATGGTGGGTAGCCAGGAGAAACTAGCGTGATATCATTAATTCAATCACTATATTCAATGCTAATGAACCGTGATGTTCTGAGCCATTAACCAATGCAGCTACTAGGAAATAAGTTCTGGAAAGCAACTTCGCGAAGTCGGGTAGGGGGGGGGGATGAATCTCCTTTTAAATTAATTTAATCAAGCTGCATTAATTGGCTGGACTTTGTAACCGGAGACGCGATGACGAGGTATGAATCTTGAAGAGTGGCTATTAGGCGAGGTTTATTAGATTACAGACTCGGGAGCAAGAAATGGAATCCTTCGTTTCTAATCAAATTACTATTCGACTACAGAATGGTTATTACAGTTACTGCAATATAGTTCAACTGAACTATCGTCTAAATAAACGGCAAAATCAATTGTTTATCTTATTACTAGACTGCGGATTTTATGCACTTGTGACAAAATTAGGTACGTACAATTTAAAGCAGTGGACATAGTAAAAAGATTCAAGGACATTTATTTATTAGTTTCACCTTAATAAGATAATTAAAAGAAGAAAGAAATTTTTATTTGGCTCCTACCAGATCGCAGTCTATTTATTACTAGATAGCAGATTTCTATGCGAATCCAAATTTTCCTAAAGCTTGATTTTGTGGAAAGTAAAATAAGGAGAATATTTCTTTAACCCCTTGCCGTATTTTTACGAGTCAAACTCTTGATGAAGAACTTAAACAAAGTCTAACAAATAGGAACAATATTTAAGCATTAAAATAAATATATACCCATACAAAACATATAAATTTTCTTTTATGTTTTAATTACTGTAACTGTAGAGAAAATATTACGGCGAGGGGTTAATGGATGACGCAATGGAAATAAAATAATTTATTATGATAAAGCAATAAAGCAATAAAGCAATAGAGTTTACTGTTCGTTCATGGGACTATGAATGACTATGTTACGGTTAATTTAGTAACATTAACCAAGCGCACGCATCGTGTACACATTTCAGCTTGTAGATCACGAAAGGAGACTGTCAACTTCTGCCTCGAGGACAATGGCGGCGATGAGCTTAGGATTTATTGTTATGGTCACACCGTGGACGATTCAGGAAGTTGTTGCAGCGTGTACCGGAAGCAAACCACCGCCATTCCTCGACTTTCTCTCCACGTGGCTGGCCCTATCCAACAGCTTTTGGAATCCATTTCTATACTGGCTGTTCAACAATCATTTTCGCCGGATTTCTAGAGAACTTCTTTACACTAAAGTAAGTACGAATAACAATGTACAGAGTCAACGATCTTCGAAAATGGCAACCAGTCTCGAGCCCCACATCTTCTAACTTATTCAGAACGTAACGATCCATTTACGAAGATTTATGAAATTATTCCACAAACTTTTTATTAAATTTTTATTTTGCATAAACATCCGGAGTCTACTAATTATATTATATATGTACTAGGGGGCTCCGCCCCCTACTCGCTTCGCTCGCCAACCCCCGCGGCGCCACGCTCTCTCTCCCGCTCCTCCTCTCTCCCCCCTCTCTTCCGCTACCCCTCCCTCTCGCTCTCTCTCCTGCTCTGTCTCTCTCTCTCTCTGAAAAATACACACTGTCACGTCGCTCAATTTTCGGTTCCCCTTCGGAAGACAACCCGCTCTTCAATTTTCGGTTCCCCTTCGGAAGGCAACCCGCTCTTCGCTTTTCGGTTCCCCTTCAGGAGGCAACCCGCTCTTCCCTTTTCGATTCCCCTTCGGAAGGCAATCCGCTCTTCAATTTTCGATTCCCCTTTGGAAGGCAACCCGCTCTTCACTTTTCGGTTCCCCTTCAGGAGGCAACCCGCTCTTCACTTTTCGATTCCCCTTCGGAAGACAACCCGCTCTTCAATTTTCGGTTCCCCTTCGGAAGGCAACTCGCTTTTGAATTTTCAGTTCCCCTTCGAAGGCAACCCGCTTTTCACTTTTCGGTTCCCCTTCAGGAGGCAACCCGCTCTTCCCTTTTCGATTCCCCTTCGGAAGGCAACCCGCTCTTCGCTTTTCGGTTCCCCTTCAGGAGGCAACCCGCTCTTCCCTTTTCGATTCCCCTTCGGAAGGCAACCCGCTCTTCAATTTTCGATTACCCTTCGGAAGGCAACCCGCTCTTCACTTTTCGGTTCCCCTTCAGGAGGCAACCCGCTCTTCATTTTTCGATTCCCCTTCGGAAGGCAACCCGCTCTTCAATTTTCGATTCCCCTTCAGGAGGCAACCCGCTCTTCAATTTTCAGTTCCCTTTCGGTAGGCAACCCGCTCGGCGTTTTAGCGTGACAGAACTATTTTATATAATAGAGAAAAGAAAGAAAGAAAAGAAAGATAGCTGTTCCGTCGCGTATGAACCATGCACGTGGATTTCTTTCTTAAACAAACCAGGATCATTCGACGACCAGTCGAGGCATCTGGCCTAATGTTTAGTCTTTCTACACTCTTGAAAGTACAAAGTGTCATAAATCTAGTCCTTCCGAGGGCGTCGTCGCCCGAATTTAAGTATCGCCCCACTCCTCCTTCCCAGGGCCTCATTCAGAGCTACAGGAAAGGAGGTCCTAATTGTCAAAAGTGTGCTGATTGGGAAATGCAACTTTCTGCAGGAACCAATCAGTGCATCTTATTTTCTGCTCGAGAAGCCTGACGAACATCGCGTTGAAACTGCGTCTGTCAGTTGAGTTTACGCACGAGCCGCTGTCTTGTGAATTATTGTTAATATTTGTGACTTGCATCGTGATAGTTCGTTGTCCAACGATCAGAACATCCGGCTAACAGGATCGCATCAGTCAAGATCCTCGCGTACGGAATCGCATCATTTCATCATCTGCGTGCGTATAAGGCAGGACCTGCTAGATCAGCCTTACTGATGAGTCCACTAGCAGCTCCGGGACGATACGCTTCTTTTAACGTAATTCATTGTCATGCGAATCGATTATTGCCTTTTGCGTCCTTCATATCATCCAATCATTCGAATTACTGGCCCAAGATTAATTTACCGTGCACAGATCCGTAACATTCGCGAACCGACAGTCTCGCGACTTAACAATAGCACTGAAATTTTGTTGTAATTTACATTTGTTTTAAATTAAACAAATTTCTTTATGCAAACGGTTAAGAAACGTCTCATCTTCCCAGAAAAGTCGAAATTTTCGGAGAAGCTCCAACTTTTCGATGCTAATGTAGACTGCAATAAATGTCGCTCGTTAACAGACGCAGAAAATATTGCAGCGCGATATTGCACGGTGGTTTGGAATATAAAAAAAAAGTGGTGCGCGTTGATAAACGGATCAAAAAACGTTTGTGCACGGCGATTTATTGGATCGTGTGTACACGGTTTCGACGAAACGACGCGACGCGGAGCTAACACTTTTTGCAATTTAACGAGCTTCTTTTCGTTCGCGCTTTGCGCCCATTTTCTTGCTATTCACTGATTCAGCAATGTCGCGATACGTTACGTTGACCCTCGCAGTAACGATCATATATCTTCCGTGCTTCGACTTTACAGCCCATGAATTCCGAAAAGCTTGTCGGGGCCCCGTAAATTCTACTCTCCCCAGGAACGTACACGTTTCCACTCACTTGCTGCTGATGTGCCTGCGGCCTTCGGAATCATTATTCATTAGAATACTTCATCGAAAACCGATTGATCTACTTCGCGACGCGGAATAAACTTTTCGCGATGCTCGCTAAAATGTTTAACGAGTGTGCTCACGATCGACCAACTGTTCGACAGAATAAAAAACTCACCTACGTTGATTTAACATTAAACCTACCACCGCCAAATGCCTGGTTTCGCATATTTTACAATTATCGATATTATAACGATTCATTTATGGAGAATAATGGAATAAATTTCATAAATTTCATAAATTTCATAAATTTCAGTTTACTTTTCTCCTCTACCTCTAATGCAAACAATTTTTATTTCACATTAAACAACTCGCGCACTTCTTGCGCGATGCTTTGTACGTTGCATTAAAATAAAAACGCTTGAAATTGTAATCGATATTTAAACGGAGATTTATATGGAAATTGTTATAGACAAGAATCGTCGAGATAAAATAGGATTTTATTTTTCGTACTCATAGTTTCGGCAGCGTAAAGGCAGCAGCAGAGAGAGAGAGAGAGAGAGAGAGAGAGAGAGAGAGAGCTGCAAAATTTGATGTTATTTGTTTTGTAGATTTTTATAGACTATGGACTATAACAAGTTTGATGGTTACAGTTTTCTGGGTTCTCAAATCACAGTTGTCGTTTCTTGTGTTTGCGCAGATATTATGTAGAGTATGTAGACCAAAGCCATTAGGATCGAAGCAACACTGTTGCGCGACGAGCACTGGCGGTCTTGATGTTTGCAGTATGGCCGGTGTTGACTTATCAGGTATGTAAATTATCGGAGCATTACTGTATTCCAACTACTAACCAGACACAGTATACAATAAGTACACGGTTCACTGAAACGCATGTCTTGAGTCTCCATAATCGATAACAGAAGTTCTAATCTTTGTTCAAAATCGCATTTGCTAAATACTATTCATTAACTCGTTGACACGTTCACTGCAAATTCAGCAACCGCAAGAATTCAGTACAATTGAAGCAATTTATTTTATAAAACAGTGAGAAGTTTAGATTTATGGTGTGAAGTCTCCCTATATTATGTTTCAAGTCTCGAGAAATATTTCTGTGAACAAATGAGGGTGTCGTGCCAGTCGACTTGTTGAAGAACAGTTTATTTTATTGCTAACAAGACATTTTGCACGTTGTTTGTTCCAGGATTGGAGCGGTGTTCAATAGATCGATGTTCAATGGCTCGGTGTTCCTCTTCATCGTTAACTAATACGCTACCGCTCCCATGGGAAACTGGACACATAGCACATAGCGATGCCACGCCCACGTGAGGTACTGTAAATAATTCATTTTTAATAGTACAATTTATTTTTAATCATATCGGCAAGTTCCTAAATTTCCGATTGCCAAAAAATCGTCGACATTCAAACTCTGATAATTTCGTTAACAAAAATAGTGCATTTATAAACGTGGTCTCATTTTAAAACTTGATGCCTCTACTTCCGTCACCTACAATTCATTTTTCCCTAGCATATCGTTGCGCAACATAGCTAGTGAAAATCTCAAAAGATGTTTTGTTTAAAAAATGCTGCACACTAGAGCATCTTTAAAAACATTAAAAAATGTTTTTCGTGAATGAATCTACCACTAATTTGAAGATTCAAGCTTCCTCTTTACATCAGTACCTTTAAATTTGATCTAGGATTTTTTAGCTGTTTTTTGGAACAGGTTTGTTTGTTCGAAGACAAGACAACAACTTTCATTTCGTCAAAAAAATCGCACGTCAAATTTTAAATGTCATTTTAAAGAGGAAGCTTCAATATTTAAATCCGTGGTAGATTTATTTACTAGAAAATTTTTTTAATGTTTTTACAGGCGTTTCAACAAGCATTTTTTGAAAGATAATTTCTTTAATACGATTCCGGTGGTCCATTAAAGGGCGTAATTTTATTCGCAACTGCTATGCAAAAACCTGTGATCGCCATGTTCGTATGTTCCCTTGCGAGTCGGGAAAATGGATTTTGGAGTCGGTCGGCTACCAAACGTATGGTCGATTCGGGTTGCTAGAGTGTCAGCCACTTGAAACACCTTTCAAACCCTTCTGAAGATTTCAAGTTGGCCAGGAACAGTATGTTGCATGTGTGGAACAATGCCTTTGGACTTACACAGACGACCACATCAGTAAATTTTCATACTAATCCTATTACACTCTGAATCTCGCAATATGTAGCAATGTACAATTTTATATCCAGCAGAATTGATAAAAATATATACCAACAAGCTTATACGTACAGTAGTGTGCGAATTAATGCGGACACACCAATATTTTATGTCAACGGTATCAGCTATTTTGTTGTAACAACAAATATTATAACAAATCCTATTGATTTAATGCCTAAACGTGTCGAAAAAATTATCCAAGCCAAAGGAGGCCATATCTAATATTAAATCAATTAAAATATATACCACTTTGTATTTGATTTTCTGTTTAACGAACAATAAATGATAGTTTTCAATATTTCACTTGAGCTCACATTAATTCGCGCGCTACTGTACACATATGTATAGCTGAAAAAAATTGCCACACAAAGCCATAATTATTCCAATCACCCTTAATCGAGAAACTCCCCTAGCCGAGGATTAAATAACTCCGCGGAGTATAAAGACCCGGTAATAGACGTTTCAATAAACCACGCTCCATTATTAGTTAACTGAAACACGAGCAGGTAACTTGTAATAGGTTCACTCGAAACCCGATCTACTCGAGCGGATAATGCGTTAAGCTATTTGTAATACGAAAGCAAGGGTTAAACTTTAAATTGAGTCCTCGTCTTCGGGAACATTAGGGTCGGGAGCATAGTTATCTATAAATGTGTAAACCGGGGTTGGCCTGACCATTTTCGAGGACTATTGCCAGCTCGTTTCTATCGTTAATAGTAAAAGTTTCGCAACTAGGTACCACCTATACGGCGCGGCGGCGTCCACGACGCCTTAGTTTTCGCTCGGCCGCGTGACTTTCCGGTTCCGTTTGCAGTTTCCGGCGAGGACATGTGCCGTGCAATTTGATCTAGCTGCTGCATTTCCGGGCCACGTGGCTTCTCTCAGAACGATTAGTCCTCGCGAGTTATCATATCATTCATTAACCCGTCATCACGCGAACGCATCAGCTGTAGGGTGTTCCATTTATTTCTGTTTTAATCGAAATAAAGTTAAATATGAGGATTACATATCAACAATTATGTTCGGTATGTATAACAATGAAATACATGTTGATCTCGATTAGCGAGCAATTTATACACGATCAAAGAATCAAAGGATTCATTCAATTCTAAATGAAATATCTTTCAGTAGGTAATTCACATTTTTATTTCGTACGAATTCCTGTTGTTTTTTACCATTTAACAGTGTCGGGCTTTTTATAAAAGTTGTTTAAAAATGGAAAATGCGAGTAAAAGTGTTGAGAAAATTACTGACACAAGAAAGTTTGTTTATCAATGTTTGTCTAGTAATGCTTTGCTATGTATACCGTGTGCACGAGTTGCACAACCGATTGCTACGAAGAGCAAAACAGCAAGGTCCATACCTGAAGAGCGAACGAGCCAGAAAGACAAAACATGCGAGCATGAACGCACGCGAATGAACGGCAACGGATACGAGCAAGCACAAACGAAAGCATTCGAGCAGACAACGTTCGATTCATCTATGTTCGTTGATATTCCATCCAACAATCTGGTTTCAGTTATCGTTCAACGAGGAAGCAGCTATGAATGAAGTGCTGAACCAATGATAGTGCACTCACAATGCACAGCGTCACCGTGCAAATTTCATACTTCGTGTTTCACTAAAAATCAAGATATAAATTGTTCTCCAGATACATTGTTAATAATCGAGCTACGTAGATTTATCCTCGTGATAAAGACAAACTCCTTCGCGCGTCTGGCCGCAGCAGTATTCGAGTAAAATATAAGTAATGAAGATATAGTAAAATAACAGATATTATTTTGCTTGTAATATGTTGCTTCTCGAATAATAGGTAGTGGGTCGAAGATAATGGTTCGTATAATATCGAACAAATAAAATCGAAATGTTTCGATTGAAAATGTGAAATAATTACGCGAACAGGAGTTTCGTTCGAATAATTGAGCTGTTCCCGTCCTGGCAACAACAGAGTGCACACGCCCTTTACATTAGCGAATACTTTGCGACCTTTGTATACTACAAGTATTAGCGAACTAGGACGTCACGACGTGCAACAATGGCAATTTGCAAGTTCGTAGTGGGTAGTAGTAAGTACGGTAGTGCCGTATCCACGCGGGTAATACGTTCCAGAACCTACCGCTGTTACGTGAAACCACGGATAATAGCGAGCACTATAGTATACAGCGTGATATTCACGTGCCATTTATAAACTAGTTGAAGCGAAAGTTAAATTGATAAATTACACACAATAAAATACCACCAACATTACACGTAGGAACGGGCGCCCTGTAAATCTTCGTACATTTGCGAGCGCAATTTCTAAAACACTGTACAACGTGGATACTGATAAAACAATCGGTAACATTATCTTCATTTTAAAGAATCTTCGAATTAATGAATCGTTTTTCATAAAATTACCGCAGTTACAAATTACATCGAATCTTTAAATTGGACACGTAGTGAGGATGTTTTTTCAATCGAGAGAGAGAGAGAGAGAAGTGTGACTTCTAAAACACTGTACAACGTGTGTACTGATAAAACAATCGGTAACATTATCTTCATTTTAAAGAATCTTCGAATTAATGAATTGTTTTTCATAAAATTAACGCAGTTACAAATTACATCGAATCTTTAAATTGAACACGTAGTGAGGATGTTTTTTCAATCGAGAGAGAGAAGTGTGATTTCTAAAACACTGTACAACGTGTATACTGATAAAACAATCGGTAACATTATCTTCATTTTAAAGAATCTTCGAATTAATGAATCGTTTTTCATAAAATTTACGCAGTTACAAATTACATCGAATCGTTAAATTGAACACGTGGTGAGGATATTTTTTCAATCGAGAGAGAGAAGTGTGATTTCTAAAACACTGTACAACGTGTACTAATAATAAATAGACTGTGGATTTTATGCATTTATGGTAAATTTGAATAGCTAAAATATACAACAGTAAAAAGATTAAAAGAATTGAATAGTTATATTACCATCAACGTATTCACATTATTACAGGAAGAAATATAGTTTTATTTGCACACAATTTTTATCCTGAATAAAGATCCGCAGTCTGCTAATAAAACGATGAATACCATTATCCTTATTTCAAGGAATCTTCGGGTTAGAGAGAAAACCGAACAAATTAGGCAATTTCACGATCGACGGGTGGTATCCGATGGTCTCGTTAGTGTTTTCTTGAAATATAAAAATTGAATAATGCTCTTGTGCGTGATGCGTTGTCTAAAAATTTGTGACGAATGAAACGGAGTTAGCTTGATGGCCGGAAGCGGAAAAGACTGGGCGATGTGGCGTTCGGAGCGTGTTTGATCGAGTTTTCTGTTCGCAGGTCGGAATGCTGCCACGCAAACTGAGGATTTACGGTCCCCGACTCAAGTTAGTTAGTATAGCGTGGCGGCGGCAGAATGGCACCCAACAGTTCGTGACGTTCACCAAGTACAACGGTCATCCGACAATTTTCGAAACAATTCATCTTCGTTGGCGGTAGCGGGCGGATACTGGCCACCGGAAGTTGAAGAAACGGCACAAATTCAACGCGATCATCGACACCGCTCGGACTATACTCGTTTCAAGAGTATGCCTGATCTGATTCTAGACCTTGAACATAATTAATATACAAAAAATATATATATATATTATATAATCTCAGGTACTTACATCGTATTAAATTTAAGGGACGTGTTTAGGTATGTCAGAGAACTTTGCCGAATCGAAGCGAGTTTATCGATGACCCTTACTACTACCTATGAAAACAAAAAAAGAATAAAAGTGATTAACAATTTTATATAATAGGGTATCATTGGCCAATCGAACACCGATAAAACCGTGCTCCTACGGACCGGGAGGAGCAGGGTTGTTTCTCGTACGTTTGTCATTGGCGTCAAAGTAACTGCCTTCGGCACTAACAATACCAACAATGGATAGATAAAACCGTAGATCAACGTGTGGAGTTCTTTTAGATTCGACCCTTTTACATTACATGAAAGTAATGAGGAAACTAGGACATTTTGTAGAGTACTCGGTATACATTAGAGAATAGCTTTAAACGACGCGACGGTAGCACAAAGACGCATCAATGAAACGCACATATTTATTATTTCTCACGGATACATTGTTCATAGTGATCGCACAAATCGCAGGTAAGCGTAACGGTTAAAGCTGCATTTAATTCCATTCGTCGACTGTACTGTTCACAAGATGTATTTCCATTTCCAAAGGTTGAAACAACCAGTTATTTGACCATTTCATGGCGATTTTGTTTCGACGAGGAGCGTAGAATAAGGTTTATTGTTTCGAACTGGTTGTGTTAACAGGGTTCAGTTTGTTGCAAAATCGAGAACAGCGACAATACTTTCAGAGAACAACGATTTAACCCTTAGCACTCAGAGTCGCCATTAAACGTTGCTGTACCATTATTCAAAAACTATTGTTTACATTATTCATAGACATTTATGCATTTATGATAAAAATTCGCTACGCACAATTTAAAGCAGTGGTCGTATTAAAAAAGATTTAAGGACATCAGTTTCAGTTTAATAAGTTATAAGTTTATTATATCAATTTCTTATTCATGAAATGAAAAGAATCATGTAAAATCGAATTATTTCAGGTTCGAAGAAATGTTTAATCTTCGTGTTAAAACAGCTCCGAGAGCAAAGGGTTAAGATCGCCAGTTTCCACGGCAACGCTATTAACGCAAATGATTTCCTTCTCGGTGTTTTTGGAGGGGCGTTACAGTATTGGCTTGTTCTACCAGAATTAATAGTTCACCAACTGCTCGAGCATCAAGTGGATGTATGCTGACTGCTAACGACCGACTAATTTGAATACGGATAGACTGCTGGTCGGTTTTCTTGAATTGCAAACCAATCTGTGCACTACAGGTTGTTAACTAAAAAAAATGTTGATTAACAGCGCGTCGACACGGAGAATTAATACCCGTTGATCTCTCTCGGATTGATTTCAGCACTCCGATAGATTTATTTACGAAATGCAATTATGTAGAGATGAAAATTGGCGAAAATCTAGAATAAAAAATGAACGAAATATCAAGCGAAGATCTTTTTCGATAGTCGTATAATATTTACCTACGTATGAACTATACTTTGTATCGATAGAAACGTATGTGGATTAAGGACGGATTAATATTAAAGAAGAACGTTTTAACAAAAGATCTCTCTGGAAGATTTTCTATGTCGTATTTTTTACGCGGACGTTGCAATTGTATGTGTCGTAACCCTTTGCGTTCGAAGCTGTTTTACAGTAGCTACGAGAACCTGAATATTTATCTATGAATACCAGAACCTGAATCTATTCTATGAATATGATTTTTTTGGAGAGACCACGCTGAATTTTTATGATAATCTACGTTTTAGATTTGCAACTCGAATGCAAAGGGTTATTAAAATCATTTCCAAAGCAATGAATGACGTAGAATCAAATCGTTGTCTTCATTACTGTAAATCATGAGCGTAGAACAAGAGAAAATATACTGAGCACTGTTCACCGCATCGAATATGCGAAATCAAAGTACGCGTTTTCATTTGTGTTGTACGCGTTTCACTTTGTGCTTGTTCATTATCGCAACGGTAAAAATGCAGTGCACGAAGAAAAAAATTGGCTACTTCTTTTGTTCTTCGCTTAGTTTTTCAATATCTTTTACGCGTTGCAAATTTTATTTGAAATAAAGTCGTCGAAAGTCGTATAACTCAATTTTCTGTTAACCCTCGCAAGGTCTAATAACACATAAATAGTAAGGTGGGGTCTCTTAGATCCCGACAAATGAATTTCGTAAATAGTCTCGTTTTTAATAAATTTAAAATGAATAATAACACAAGATAAAAAGTGAACAAACAGATTTAATTTTATTCATATAAAAATTCTTTTCAAAAAATCTGAAGCTGGGGTCTCTGGGACCCTACATTACCTTGCGAAGCGTTAATAAAAAAAAAAAAAAAAGAAACAGAAATTCTACGAGCATGGGATCTTTAAGTTGCTGGAAGTAATCGCAACAGATCATAGAACGAAATGTCATGAAACTTATTCTAACGACCGAACGACCAAGTACATAGAAAACGAGGCAGTAAGGACGATTTTCATACAACGACCTGAAAGTTTTGTTGTGTTCTATTATCGTGCACGTTAACGGGTATAGTTTCTGTTGGAAAACTCTGTAAACGTTAACGGATCATTTGCAGCAGTAGAGAATGACGAGCGACGATTGTCTCTGAAAGAATGAGCGTGTGTCATCAGGTTTTTTACACGGATAGCAGTCGGTACTTTGAATGTAGCAGTAGCGAAAGTATTCTTGTATGTGTTGTTGCCGCTTTTGTAGTCGCGTTACAGGGATTACACGAGTTAAAAGGATCACCCCTGTGCATTAGAGAGTAACACCGACGCTCAAAATACATAAACTTATTTGACAGACTTACAGTGATGTCGTGTAAAAGAAATATGGAAATTGCTGCCATTCTCTCTGGAACGCTACGTTTTTATACGTAATGTTGTTTCCTATTGATTTACGAGAGAACAACCGTATGCATGTATGTATGTACACGTACACATATTGTAAGGATCAGTATTATCGCGATACTTGCGTAAGCTGTTGATCGTAACTCTAACTGATTGTTGCTGTTTTGTATTTCGATCGCGATGATTATCGGTTTATTGATTTCTTGGGAACGTTAACGCTAAACCTACCGAGCATCAAAAGTCACTTATAAATATACGGGCTAGTTTATAGATAGACTGTGAATCTTTCTATTTATGGCTACTAAAAATTTTCAAAAGATACCGAAATATAAAATTCCACAGGATTTAATACGATTTTTATTTATTTCAGATCTACAAAGGCAACTACCACTGGAAATAAGATTTTATTCGTTCCCGCTTTTGTTTAAATTTTCCCACAAAACTAAAAAATTGCATAATAACCAGCAATCTATTTATGAAAGTGACACGATTAAATTTATTCAGATCTTGCGCGAGTAGAGCATAAAATAATTTCAGTAGGTAATCGCGAAACAAAAAGATCGGGAACTATTCGTTCGGTGATGGTAGGTTTAATGTTAAACATAAATGACTCATTGTCGTTTCGAATGTCCTTCATTTCGAAGTAGTGTTGCAATAATACTAACAATTATGTTCAGTATATATAACAATGAAATATATGTTGATCTCGATTACCAAGCGATTTATACATGATTAGAGAAAAAACGATTAATATTCAATTCTAATTATATTAACATTTTTATTTTGTACGAATGCCTGTTGTATTTTTTTTTTTTTTTTTGCCATTTAACAGTATCACGTTAAAACAAGTCTGACACGACGCGACGTCTGTAATGTTGATTCTAATATTTTCGTTAGAAGAATACACATTTACAAAGGAAGGATCTATAACGACTAAAGATACATATAAGACAAGTGTTTCCGATGTAACAGCTCTGTGTCAATCTATATCTATCAAGAATAATATTTATATTCAACACATTGAACGGAAGTTCTAGAATCGATTCATACCTAATAAGTCGTGTGATGTACATAATAGTGTCGTACTAATTGTCATACGAGAGGAAATTAATTTGTAAGTACAAGTGGGAATACTGCTTTTGTGCCTCACATGAATCGTGAAATCAAATCACGGACGTACTCGCGTTTCTTTAGAAAGTTATTCATCATAAATTCGTGGAACGAGGTCTTCCCGATTTTCCAGTGATAATCAAAACACTACCAATAGAAAAGCATTTGCAGGATGATCAACTAGTCGACGTAATCGCTATATTATTTCTAATTCTCTTCGAATATCAAAAGCGAGCATTAAATAGACGATGACTTCCTTAATATTCGACCATATACGAATTGAACTTTTTCGAGAAGTTAGAGCAACTGGTTTGCAAATTGTCGGAATTTCGGAGAAAATACTTAAAATTGTATTTCGCAACTTTTTCATGTGGCATTATATGAAAAATTTAGAAAACACGTTTCGCTGATCAGTATCGATTAAACATTTTCTGAAAATTTTATCGAAATTGATCGACGTTGCAATTAGCTACAAACATTTAAAGATGGAAGAAATTGCATTTTTTTCACGATTTTCGACCTCTAACTGCAATAAATCAAAAGATTCTTACAACTTTCAATGTCTGTCGTTTTCTCCCGCGTCAACCGATTTCGATGAAACTTTTACAATGCATATAATTACTCTAATAGCTCTACACGAAAAAAGTTGTAAAATGTAAATTTTGTTGTTTTCCATAGAATTCCGACCAATTGCAATTTTCGAAAAAATTTCTTCCCTGAAAAAAATTATTTAAAAGAACTGATCGTTTTTCTAAGAGCGTCTGAATATTAATAGGATTCACTGTATTTGCATTGATCGCGTGCAAAATAATCGGAAAGACGTCATTTCAGCAGCGAAACAATTCATTGAATCGTAGAGGTACATTTTCAGTTTGATTTGAGAGAGTTGTCAATTACATTGTATAGTTACTATTATAGTTACACGCTGTTCAAGAAGTACAATAATAGGAACAAGTCTCTACATGACTCGATCATTTTTGTAGTTCGGGATCGTCCCGTGGAAACGTCGATTTTTCATTTCGCAGAATATTACAACACAGAGGAAGCAGTATTTATCCATCGTAATATCGATCGTTTAGCGATGTAAAAAAAAGCAAATTTTTCATGTTTTTAAGTAAGCGCCAATTGTAAACATTTATGCGATATATGTGACTCATAGGTGCGCGCGTATGCGTGTGGTTGTAGTGCGTATGAATTCGATTGTGCATACCACTGTCAGTTACAAAAGTCTATATATTTTTGCCAAATTTGGAATATAAAATAAATTCAAATAAAGATGCACGATTTTACATATTTCATATTGTACACGTTTATTCATTTTGTTGTTTCGAATTAGACGGACTCCGAGTCCGAGTGAATAATGTTTTTGTATTTGTTCTTGGGAGATAATGTAAATAAACACAGAAACATATGAAAATCTGTAGAATTGATATACATACATTAGAATATATAAAATTCATTATTAACAATCATGATAATAATCAAAATAATAATGATTAGGAATTTTAATACGCTCCCTCCGACTGTACAGTATATTCCGTGACTCGTTTGAGGTAATAATTTTTCATCGTTTCTATGTGGATTCAAGAAGGTAATCAATATTCTATCTTTTCTCAATTTGTGAAATTTAAGAACTATACGTATATGTAGACTTTTACGACTGACCGTTCGTTTCTCTTGTATAAGTTATTCGGCGAGCATTACTTCTGTACATTAAGTAATCACCTATTTTATCACCTAAAATCCTTTAAACATTTTGTGAACTTGAAGAAACAAATAAATGAAGATAACGAGAAGATTACATTTTTACCTGCTAAATGGATTCGATCGCGATGTGTTTTGTGTCTTGCGGTTTTACCTTTCAATTTCATGCCAACAAATAAAGATATAATAGTAGAAACACACACAATCTATCAAGAAATCAATATTCTTCTTACCGGATAATCAATTATTCCACCGGAAATTTTCTAGACGCAACAGAACACGATCTAATTAAAACCCTCGAAGAATCTCAAATAAATTGCCGAAGGATTAACCCAGTCATGCGAGCGACCTATTTCGAAAACATTCTTCCAAGAAAATCGCTCACGAAGTTCCGAAACAATTTATTTGCGTGATAACGTTGTAAATTTTTAATCCGCCAAAAAGTTCGCCTATTTCATTAAAAGTGCTTGCTAACTTAAACTCAACAGCCTTCACTCCATTTAGAAAGCTGGAATGGAACAGTAATCAACGAGTGCAAATTCATATAAAACTCCTTTCAGAAACTGCACGAGATTATTAGGTTTACCTAAGCGAGTGGTATTAAAGAAGCAATATCTGCTAACAATATTTCTTTCCCCAGATAATCTTTGTTATTGCATCGTGTAACCGATTATAATTTCGTCCGAGTAAAACCTCCCTCCACTATTATCATTTAAATTCAGAATTTCCTTCGTTTAATTTTCCAAGATGTTGATGTCTTTTAATTTAGTTCGCCGATGCGCGTAATTGTTAATGAGCAAGACAATCGATGCTAGAAGCGACCTGGAACAGAAAGGAATATTTAAATAAAAAGGAGCCTTCTACAAGCTGAGTAAACAGTCAGCAGACTGTGGCTCGAGTGACTCTGGATACACATTGTCTCGTTCCAACAATTTTTTCTTACAGAAAGTAGAGACTGGTGGTCCCTGTAGACAGTGCCGCAATATGTACTGTATTTTTTCTTTTTTTTTTTTCGTTTCTCCACCATCTCTGACTCTTGAGAAAAAGGCGACAGCGAGGTCTCTGCGGACGTCTGCATTACTCCTCGTTTTTTGGTCCACGGGATTCCCCCTTTTTCGATTAACTTCTGTCTCCGTTTGCGGTTGTCAGAAACTGCACCAAGACGAAGCCTGCCTCTCGAAAGATTTATTAGGCCATTGTTCACGCGAGAGCATTCACTCTCTATCGCTGACATTGCGAGTGAATCGCCGGGACGTAATGTTCGATGGACCAAATTATGTATTGTTACGGATTACTACGGCGGAGATCTAACTGAGAATGGAATCCAACGAATCTTCTAGAATGAAAAGAGAAACAGAAAAATGTTGCCCATCGAGAATTAAACTATCTAAAACGTTTTTCTGTATCGAAACGTTGAGAGATATATAGTAAAACAGTGAATATTTATATTTCAAGATGATGAAGCCAAAGGTAATTAAATATCAAGTTCTCTGTTTCTTTCTTCGGGATTCGGACGGAAATCAGAATCGAAAAAATAGCGATAAGGATACAGAGGGTCTGTTAACAATAGTCTCTTAGCAAATGCGGTCGCTGACCTAATTCAATCGCGCACGGACTCTCGCGCATAATCGTTAGATCATACTCCGTATTGAACATTTTCAAGAACGATAACACATTTTCGAAATCGCTTTTACGGGGTTTACACACTGTCAGTCTACTTTCTCAAGCGAAAATTCATCGCAATGCTATATGAATAGCGAATGCGTGGGAAAATCGCCGACAACCATATTGTTTGATTGCAGATTAATTGCTTGTAAATTGAGCTCCTCCGGGAGCTCAAAGGAGTCCTTCGGGACCGTCTTTCGACAGCTCCAGGTAACACGGGGACCTGGAGGATCTATTAAGTCGCCGGTAGATCCTAATCGGCCCGATTGGACGCCCTTTCCCTAATTTCTTCCTTCCATCCTTTTCCTCCTCTATCTTTTGCCCTCACAGTTTTCCTTCCCTAATTCCAATGCAGTTTTCTCATTGGAAAAAGATCCCATGTGATATCTAAACCTGTCCGGTTTCACATTTTTGATTTTTTAATTATTGAAATTATAAACATGCTTCCATCAGAAAAAATTCAATAAATTTCTTTGTTTAAAAACAATGTGTATCCGACACATTTTGTAACCGACACAAATGAGTAGGTGTAATTTAAAACAGTGAAAACACTGGAAGAATTTAAAAATACTGTTGTACTATTTTCAACCTATTAAACATATCAAAAATGAAAACAATTGTCTATTTCATTCCAGTTTGTCGCAAATCAGGTAGACCATTTTTATTTTGCATAAAGATCCGCTGTCTGCTAATAACCAGAGCAGTTGTGATACGGCGTGAAACGAATAAATAAATAAAATATAAAACCTTCACCCCCTTCCCAAGATCCCCTCCACCCTCCACTAGATCACATCGTAAAGTTCCATTACCAGATAGAGGGCGTTAAAAGACACTGAATTCTACCGATGTCGGTATTGTAGATTGAATGACGTGAACCACATGTTCCAAGTTATGCTAGATTTATCTACGCACTCTTGAATAATTAATTCCTTATGTCAATAGCAAATTTTCGGTTCCCCTTCTAACAGGCAACCCGCTTCTCAAGTTTCGGTTCCCCTTCTAGCAGGCAACCCGCTTTTCAAGTTACGGTTCTCCTTCTAGCAGACAACCCGCTCTTCAATTTGCGGTTACCCTTCGAGCAGGCAACCCGCTTCTCAAGATTCGGTTCCCCTTCGAGCAGGCAACCCGCTTCTCAAGTTTCGGTTCCCCTTCTAGCAGGCAACCCTCTTTTCAATTTGCGGTTACCCTTCGAGCAGGCAACCCGCTTCTCAAGATTCGGTTCCCCTTCGAGCAGGCAACCCGCTTCTCAAGTTTCGGTTCCCCTTCTAGCAGGCAACCCTCTTTTCAATTTGCGGTTACCCTTCTAACAGGCAACCCGCTTCTCAAGATTCGGTTCATTCCCGCGGCAGGCTAAGTGGGCGCAATGGGCGGGGTGGTAACGGTGGAACTTACAGTGACCTGAAAGACCACATCGCTAAAAATTCCACCACCGACGAGATTCAGTTGGTGGTTCAGCGCTCTCTACATAAATAGATCATTTGTTCGTGAACCACGTAAAACTGCGTCAGTGGCGTAGGTAAATAGATTTAGTACCGCAGCTAATAAATAAATATAGAATGCTGACATTACCCATTTTGTAATTCTTAGAAAAAAATTACTTTTTATTGTATAATTTCATTACGCACTCTTATTGCTTTCTTATTGCCCGGATAACACGGGCGGTGGCAGTCTTTAACAGTATCTCGTCGGTGGCACGGTTCATGAAGAAATGATTCCCTGAGAGGCAATCATCTTTCAGTAACCGTCGCTACCGATGGCATCCCATTTCTGACATACAAAACCAAAACATACTTCAAATCCGCACGTTACTAAACAAAAAAACTGCAAACTTCGGAACCCTCTTACGACGCGACGGCTAGACTATTCGTGGTCACGGAACTTGCGAAGGGAAAGCGACATGGACAATTGAAGATGTCATAAATTATCCCTTAGCCGATGCTTCCCCACAAAGGACAATAGGACTGCCTCCTGCGCCGGGACACAGGCGTCCTCGAAAATCTAAAGCATAGCCACCGTTTATTATGAATCTACAAGAGCTCTACAGTGATTTATAACAGGCCCGTCATTATCGTTTCGTCTAACACAATGATCGCCAAAGGGTCGTAAAAAGAGCTAAATACCACACAACAATTTAGGTTTCTTCTAAGAGCTTAATTTCTTTACAAGAACCCTGTTTTTGGAAATCGCTTCAAACTAGGTATGTATTTACATGTAACACACTGACTCATTAGAAATTATATTAACCCTTAGCACTCGAGTGGCGCCTCTGAGGCGCCACTAAAAATTGCTGTACTATTATTTAAATAATTGTTTACACTATCAGATATGTCGGTATCTAACCAATTACTACACATTTAAGTATTGTATGATGTATTATATCAATTTCATATTTATCATATTTAAAAAATCATAGAGAATGGAAATATTGTAGGTCAGAAGAAACGTTTAATTTTCGAGTTGAAATAGCTCCGAGTGCAAAGGGTTAATATACCATTGAATTCAAATAAAAATGATTTCAAACACGTGATTCGTGTCTCACGGCTCCGGAGTCGCAGTTTGTCGACCACTGGTCCAACTTAAGGTACAAGGATATCAAATAGTGAAACAGGATAAATTTCGAGCGTATGAAATATTTGTTGGTCCTGAAAAGGACCGTTAAGATATAGCCGAAGCGAATCAGCTTATTTGGAGCTGGTGTATTTGGTGACTGCCTTGGTGCCTTCGCTGACAGCGTGTTTCGCCAATTCTCCAGGAAGAAGAAGCCTGACTGCCGTTTGGATTTCCCGAGAAGTTATGGTAGAACGCTTGTTGTAATGCGCCAACCTCGATGCCTCGGCAGCGATGCGTTCGAACACATCGTTCACGAAGCTGTTCATGATGCTCATAGCTTTGCTAGAGATTCCGGTGTCGGGATGGACTTGTTTGAGCACCTTATAGATGTAGATCGCGTAACTCTCCTTCCTCCTCCTCTTCTTCTTCTTGTCAGTCTTGTTGATATTCTTCTGAGCTTTTCCAGCCTTCTTCACGGCTTTACCACTAACTTTCGGTGGCATGGTGAATATTCAACGATTTTGTAAGATCGACGAAAGAAACACTATATGTATTTTGGACTCGTTCAAAGAGCTGAATGATGCACGCCGTCGTTCGCCCCTGCTTTTATGTGGTTCGCGTGACCAAACGGAGCACCAATCAGAAGCTCTCTTCAACCTGGTTGGTGCGCTGCTGTTCCGTGGCACTCTCACAAAGCAATTGATTTTATACGTATACTCAGCTGCGCCACGTGTGCAATAAATTTCTAAAGCTTTTATTCAAGAATTGCAACTGGATTATTTCCACTGTTATAAATGATTGTATTGATATTATAATTATATAAAATTTGAACCAATTCGGAGCGAAACGAAGATTATGGAGCGGAATTTATAATATAGGAATTATTCTATGAATCGTTCACGTTTATGTGCGTTGCAGATGTGTAATGTTGGGTAGTCTACATAGTAACAATCAGAATTGTGTTGAACAAGAGACTAGTAAATGTATTGTTACAGATATTCGTGAAACTCCATTGTCCCGAATGAAATTCATCTGATTGATAAAATGAACCATTTACACGTTTATTCCCTGCAATAAAAATCAGTGAGAATATTATAAAGAGAATCATTCTTTCAGCTTTCAGATTTGTATAATGTTAACCATTGTTATATTTGTGCATAACAAGCAAAACGTTATTATTAGACCCATCTTCATGCAAAACATAAATTTTCTACCTGATTTGTAATCAGCTGAGGCGAAATAGAAATTCATTTTGTTTTTTAATGTGTTCATTAGGTCGAAAATAATATATCAGCGTCTTTACATTCTTCTAGTGTTTTCACTCTGTCGAATTACACCTATTCATTTTTGTTATAAATACATAAAACCCACTGTCTAGTTATTATTGTGGAATCTAGAACATTGTTATAGAATACTCCGTATCTCGATTCATTTGAAACGAATATATTCATTTATTTATAATATATACATCTCAGATTCGTATAATGTGAACCACTGCTATAGCATGCATAATATATGAAACGTTATTATTAGAATCATTATTAGAATTATTAGAATCTAGAACATTGTAAAAGAATACGTCTGTATTCCCATTCATTTTAAACGAGTATATTCGTTTATGGTTTTCGGAGTAGGTATGGGGCATTTCCGTAGGCAAGAAGCAGATGTGAGCTCCACGTGGCTTTGTCCTGTTTCGAAGCACATGTCTATTTCGTGAACCCATATGGGTAGCCTAACAGAATATTGTACGAACATAATATGCTCGTTCTGTTATACCAAAGCTTTTTCAAGTTATTTTGTAATTATAAAAAGCGTTAGTCCGATTACGATAAACATACGTAATATTGTTCAACAAATTCTAATCTAGTCTATTCTACACTGTTTCTTCTAAGAAGAAATATCCTACATTGTACTAATAATATCTACTCGAGTCTCTTTTGTACCAATAATAAATGTTACTAAAAGAATTGTACTGTGCATAACTACTGCAGTTAAAAAATTTAGTACCTTATTGCAAACCATAATAGTTATTACAAAACCTTGAAACTGTTTTATCTGTAATTTTGTTCAACGAACTATAATCTAACAAACGAAACGTTCTATATTGTTATCATCGTTCTAAACAGAAACATCCTACGTTGTACTACAATATCTAGTCAAGTCTCTTTTCTACCAATCTACAATAATCAATGTTACTTAAAAAATTGTGCAGTAGATAACGTCTGTAGTGCCACATTGGAAAACATAACAGTTATCAGAATACCTTGTAACAAATGAACGGACTACAGAAGGCGACCAGCGACGCTCCAATAAAACAGCTGCTCGCTTCTGATTGGCGGAGTTCGGAGTACGCGGAGCGGCATAAATACCAAGCTTTGGCCGTGCTGAGTATCATTCGTGCTCAGTCTGTTCAGTTGAGACGACGCAACGTACAGTTGATCCTTCGAGTCCTTTGTTTCTCAGTGACAGTTCAGGATGTCTGGCCGTGGTAAAGGTAGCAAAGTTAAGTCAAAGGGAAAGTCCCGCTCTACCCGAGCTGGATTGCAGTTTCCAGTGGGTCGCATTCATCGAATGCTGAGAAAAGGTCATTATGCGGAACGCGTGGGTGCTGGGGCACCGGTTTACCTGGCTGCAGTCATCGAGTACTTGGCTGCCGAGGTGTTGGAATTGACTGGAAACGCAGCAAGGGACAATAAAAAATCCAGAATTGTTCCACGACATGTTCAATTGGCCATACGCAACGACGAAGAGCTGAACAAATTGCTGTCTGGCGTCACCATCACGCAAGGAGGCGTGCTGCCCAACATCCAGGTGGCCCTCCTGCCCAAAAAGACCGACAAGAAAGCTTGAACTCGTTCATAGCATCTACATACATGCAGAAATGGCCCTTTTCAGGGCCCAAATTCATTTCAACTGGGAAACTCGTCTCCAATTCATTACTGCACGTTCGGTGCAGCTTGTTTTTCGTATTAATACTAACCGTACCGAGCACAAAATGCGACTGTTTGTACATTGTTTTATAAAAATGACAACACTGAATTTATTTAAATCTCTTGCAACTTTTGTAGCAATACGTGCTTCAATGAAGAAATTCATTAATCATTTTTAATGGAATTATATCCTTACAACTTCGATGGTTATAAAGTAAAAGATTTGTCACCGATCATATTCCAGAGTCATAAAGGATGATCCTGCGGTTAAAGGCAATCTCTCTTTCCCTGGGACTTTCTAGTTCACAAATATACGCTGCAATAGTCGTCGTCTACCTCCCAATGAATGAAAAACGATATTATTCTCGATACTTGAGTGAAACCAAAATAATACGATTCCCTCAAATACTTGATGGTGGCACTGCCTTTGAAAGTATTCCATCCACTGTATTTATACAGTTGGGTTATCCTGTAAAATGTCCAATATATTTCAGCGCATAATATACGGGTTATTCACCAAATATGTAATAACAGTATTCGACTTATTGTTAACTAGTTGTAAGTTGTAAGACGAAGTACCACTACTCTTTAGATATACTATATTTTTCTATTATTTAGTTCGACAATGCTGCGATTACGTGTACAATATATACATAGGTATAAGTTAGTACAGAGTACAGTTGCGATCCAGTACCTTATTTTCTAATAAACACAAATATAGCGCCAATGACGAAAAGCTCCAACTTTTAGTAGTCAAAGTTACCGACCGTCGTCCCAAATTTTGCCGGTAGATGATGCAACCTGTAATATCGGCCTCGGTCAGTGAATTTGGCTAACAATATCAGTGTTTTTTTTTACAGGTTTTCAGGAACAAATGACTTTGGCCGCCATTTATACAGTCTCTCGTGGCCACCTCGGCAAGAATCATTCATGGCTACCTTACACCTTTTATGGCCATTGGTTTAAAAAGTAACGGTCAAGTTTGAATAATTTAGCCCTCCATGTAACTCTTTAAACCTTAATAGCATTCTTTTAAAATAAGTTTTACAAACTGTTTTTTTAGTATTGCAAGAGGCATTTCTAAGCTAACGAACTTAGTCGTACTTTGTTTGATCTCACAACTTTTTACGGCCATAGGAATTTGGATCCTGTTTTTATTGGGATCAAATTTGCATAACGGAATCTTCACTGTTCTCTGAAGTTAAACAGAGTCGAAACACAAGTTACGATTCGAGTAATCGACCATAGGCGTCGATAACCATATCGAGAAGTGCATTATGGTTTGAAAGCTATTTAGAGACCGCCAACTTTACCAGGCCGTAGTGAATACACGTGAGAGCATTGCTGTTGAAGTGGCAGTGTTCGCTAGAATAATGACATTAGTAGTATTTTTCGTTTTATTTTGTGTGGTGTCAGACGCTACGGTGCACAGATTAAACGTGCCAAGAGTACTGTTGCCCGTATTTAATGATTTCGCTGTGAATTTCACGCTAGAAGTCACCGACGGTGCTTGTTATCAATGGTAGTCGTTATTTCTTTTGTTATGTTAATTTCGTTGAACTATCGTTTACTCGCATAGAAATGTGTCGTTCGCTTCCGAACAATTTTATCATCATTATTTCAGTCTTCTAGTTTGTTTTCATACACATATATATATATAACTTCTGATCTAACCTTCACCAGTTTGTAAACGTAATATTTATTTTAAGAATTCATATGAAAAATGAGACTGCGATTTGTGATATAACTATTGTACGTTCTAAACTCGATACCATGAAACTAAAAAATTCTATTCGACCAGGTGTTACGACAGAGCTTATATGTTAATTTCAGGTCAACGTCACGCATAGATATCATTCAGCTAATCCCCATTAATGAAAATGTCGAGAGAACTTGTTCTTCCGCTATATTGATTCAAACGATAACCAGGGAGTCCAGTAGAAACACGGCGATAGTATTAGCAGAGGATGTGAATACAGGACAGTTTTTAAGATGCGACGTTATAGTCGATGCGATCTATTCTTTGAATCTTGTCACAACAACTAGAGAATTATATATAGAAGAAGCACCGGAAGCGTTCGAAGTGAGAGCCTATGACGAACAAGGTAAGCAATTTCATCTAAATCTATTTACTATATTGGATGATTCATAAGAATCGTTGTTGCATATGAAATGTATGATCTTTAATTCCTTGTTGTATTCCCAGGGGTATACTAGCATACCAGCATTATCATCTGATATAACGTTCTAATTATTATACTTGTTAAATTAAGGATTTTCTCCACAGGAAATGAGTTCACCACTCTAGCCGGAGTAGAGTTTGTCTGGAACATTGAGAATGCTGACAAACGTGTGTCAGATGGTAAAACTGCAAACAATATTTTAAGATTCATGACTTACCAGGAGTCGCAATATGAGACTCCTCCTACCGTCGCAGCTTTGGATGTGATCGACAAGAAAGGTCACATAGTATTGTTAGAAGGGATCAAAACTGGAACTGCAAAAGTCTCAGTGAGACTTCCGCATCCGGAATACAAACATGTACCTCCGATAGAAGTAGAACTGATCGTAATAGCTAATTTAATAATCATTCCATCGGACATAACAGTGATGGCTCACGATAGTTTCAAATACAAAATAATGCAAGCTCGCCAAGGCCGTTTAGAAGAGATAAGTTTGCCATCCAGCCAGTATTATCTAGAAGCTGAGAACCCAGACATACTAGAGATTGACAACGACCACGATTTCGCGTATGCTCGAACCCTAGGACGTACCAAAGTGATTTTGCACGACAAGAACGTCCGCGACGAGTATCCTGTTATTTTGCCATCGGCTATGGTCACGGTAAACTACGTATCTTACATTACTCTTGCAGTTTTGCCTAACAGAAATTGGGGATTGATACTTGACCACACTCACGAGATCGTGGTCGAGCTGTACGACAATAAAGACCATAAGTTTCACATCGGAGAAGGCGTGGAGGTGTCGATGAAGATAGATGAGCAGCATTTCGAGCCGAAAATGATAACGCAGAATGGTACGTACGCCGTAGGTGTGCCAATCAAGTGTGGAACAATGACTGTTGAAGCTACTCTTTACGGTATAATTGACAAACACGGTAAAAAAATTTCCCTGGCATCGCATCCAACCGCAAGAGCCGAACTTTTGATTCACACTCCGGTCACCATTCAGCCTAAAATATTGGCTGTTCCATGGGACTTCAAAGCGAAATCTCGATACGACATAGTGCTAAAAGCAAGCGGAGGCGACGGATCGTACGTATGGTCCAGCAGACATCCGTCCATAGTAACCGTCTCCCAGAACGGAGGAATTCGAATATTGGCAGCTGGTGCTACAGATATAAGTGTTGCGATGACAAGAAATCAATACAATAAAGACACTGCGAAAGTATACGTTCTCCCACCGTCGAAATTAAAAGTGGTGGAGTACAACATGGAAGCAGCAGTGGGAGAACTGATTTATCTCCATATCGCGTTATATGGGAAACTAATTAACGAGACAGACTCGAAGGAGATACCTTTCAGCGACTGCGGAGATATTAATTTCGAAACGTACATTCCGGATGGTAATTTTAGGCAGAACGGCAGTAAACTTGTAGACCCTGTTAGCACGGCGTGTGCTGTGATAGCGGTGACGAGTAAGGATGTTGGGACCTCCGAGATAACAGTAGTATATAACGCTAATGGTCAATATTTAACCGATAACGTGACCGTGTCGGCCTACGAGCCTCTGGAGGCGGTGCATCCGAGTAGCAGAGAGTCCGTGTTGGCTGTGGGCTCTTCTAGAAAAATCATTTTCAAAGGAGGACCTCATCCTTGGTCCAACAAACCTCAGAGCTACTTACGGAAGGTCCAGGTGTCCGAAAAGAAAATTATCGAAGTAATAGAACACGGGGATTTGGTGGGTGGATTGTACAAGATATCAGTGGTCGAGGTAATGTGCAAGGCTCTGGGTGATGTAGTATTAACGTACACTGTGTCAAATGTTCCTCTGTTACCGAATT
This sequence comes from Lasioglossum morio, assembly GCA_916610235.2. Taxonomy (NCBI): domain Eukaryota; kingdom Metazoa; phylum Arthropoda; class Insecta; order Hymenoptera; family Halictidae; genus Lasioglossum; species Lasioglossum morio. Next base: position 20,339,606 of record OU744323.1, on the reverse strand, counting down.
GCAAAAGCACATACGCCACGCAAACGGTGAGGATCATTTGCGGCAAGCCGAGACACATTTACCTGCAGCCTGAATTCAAAGATAGCAAGAACTGCCCAATCAGTCCCAACACGGAAAGGATAATGGCGCACAGCGACAAGAGCTTGAAACTGATCGTGCTCGTGAAAGACGAAGAGGGTAGGACTTTCGACAACATCACCAGCTTGCACATAGACTGGAATTTGAAGCCCACGTCTATAGGTTCCGTAGAAATGTCTTCGAGTTCGATAGAAGAGACGATCACAGACATGAACGTGGTTTTACCAAAGCACTATTACCAAAACGTTATCTTTAAAAAGCATTCTGGTTCTTTAGCGTTAGTAGCCACCGTGACTGGTTACCAGAAATATATTCTGAGTAAGTTGAAGATCATCCCCGAGTGGCCACCGTTTGCAATCGAGACTGAAAGGAGGATCTACGAGACTCCGCGTATACAAGCATCCATAGAAATAGTTTTAGTCAACGACACTATCATCAATCCTAACAAACTGATGGTGCTGAACGACCCCACCGCAAAATATTACTTACAAGTCAGCCAGGGTTCTGGTTACTACGAATTCGTGTTGAGCGTGGACGACGTCGCGGATGTTCGCTATTTGGAATCAACGAAAGCGATTAGCATCGCTCCAAAGAAATCGGGGATACTGAACTTGGCCTTGGTGGACCTCTGTTTGCCATCGAAACCGGCCGAGGCTATCATCGAGGTACAGCAGCTTGCGGTCATACAAGTAGAGACGGTCGAAAAAATTGAGAAAGGGAAGTGCATAGAAGCTGGATTGAAACTGTTCGATACAAACGGTCACATCATACAATTGCCATCTTTGAACGCGTTAGAATTCAAAGCAGAGATCGACAACGACTGCGTAGAAGTTAAACAGTTGCCTGCTAGCGAGCACGGCAATCCACCATACAGCGTGCTGTTGTACATGATTTACGGCATGGCAGAAGGAGAGTCGCAGCTAACTTTCATCAACAAAGGTGGCGACAGAGAAATTCAGAGCAAATCACCAACTATTCAGGTTTTCCTACCACTGAGAGTTTTCCCGAAGAACTTAACGATACTAGTGGGAACTGTTTATCAGGTCCAGACCACCGGAGGACCTTCCAACGCAGAGATAGAGTTCTCTGTTAAAAACAATGACATTCTCAGCGTCGATCGTTACGGCATATTCGAGGGAAAGGCGGTGGGACAGTCGCAGCTGGTTGTCAGAGCCGTCGGACTCAACGCTAAAGGGAACAAAGTCATCTACTCCGAGGACTATGCCGATATACATGTGCTATACCTCGAAGGTATAAAAATTGTGGTTCCCACAAGCAGAGTGGCAATTGGTGCAACGTTTCCTCTCTGGGCTTTTGGAATTCCCGAATACTTAACGCCGCTCATCATAGGCTCTATGCAACTGCCGTTAAGCTTCATGTGGTCCTCCAGTGACTCTAACTTGGTCAGTCTGCACAATATGTACGAAGGGACTGGTATTAATATCAGGTACCAGAACGAAGTTTCTTTGAGAGCTAAGGCGATTGGACCTGGATTAGCGACGATTTATTTAAATGTTACTATGCCCAGTAATATATTAGCTGGGTTTAAGAACGATGTAACGTTTACCACGTTCGTTAAGGTTGAGATCTTTGAAGAGCTGCGTTTAACGTATCCTGGACTGCCTTCAACTGTGCCGGTGATACTAATGTCTCCGAATTCTGTGTTGAAACTGCAAACGAACCGTGATAGACATGGCTCTACCGTCTACAAGATATTGTCAACGATGCATGGTAACGACTCGGAGGACACGCATTTAACGGCAGCGTGGAAGACTGTAACTGTTGACAAAGACGGTGTTATTAGAGCCGGCGAGAACTGTGGAAAGATAGTCATTTCCGTCACGAACACCGAGGCGTACAATTTGAAGCAGTCGATGATCATCATCGTTGAGGTAACATTCAGAATACATGATTCGGGCCAGATATAAAGATTATTTTTAACCACATTACCTTGTCGCAGATCAAGCCGGTTCATTACATGATGCTGTCGTTGAAAACAATTCTGCGAATTCGAAACGGAGAGGAGCTGAACATGTTGCCAAAGGGTATGGAGTTGGACTACGCGCTAGATTATTACGACAACGTTGGAACGAAGTTCCACGCTGCAGCAGTGAATGCTAAAATAATGCTAAATCGCGCCGACCTCACCTCAATTTCTATAAACACTAAGAATGTAGTTTCCGCTAAGTTTATTGAAAATGGAGATCTCGTTGTGAAGGCGTTCAATGAGAAACATCCCAATGGAATGTTCGATTACGTGCACATGATGATTGGAGATATAGTCTTCCCAACTAAGGTAGTCCACGGAATTTTTAAATATTTTACATTATTGAACTTTTACACTGACCTAATATTCTATATTTGTAGACAACGCTGACTGTGGGTGACATAGTCTGCTTCTCGATGCCGCTTCTATCTTCTGATGGCGATCCTGGCTATTGGCAATCATCGTCTCCCGATGTGTTGACCGTAGATCCCATCACGGGAATTGGAAAAGCAAAGAACGTGGGATACGTGGTTGTAAAACATAGTCTTGCGACGCATATGCAGGGCGAAATCGAAGTCAATATTCAGCCTATTGCAAAGGTACCGATCGTCACTATAACATATAGTAAAGTCATGATCTAGCTTCCATCGCCTGTTCCGAACAGGGACAGAGATCGTGTAGGGAAACTATTTTTTTTTATGACTGCGTCAACCGCGCCGAAAGTGCAAAAGGTGCCGAACGTAGAAAAGGACAATATCCCTCGCGGGGATACCCCTAGTAGAAGGGGTAGGCGAAGGGACAGTGATCGTAAAGATCCTCAGAGAGCTAGATCGCGACCTTACTGTACTTGAAAATATTTATATACCTTTAGATACCCGTGACTAACTTTTAGGGGTGGGCTGGCACCCAAAAATAAAAATAAATTTTTTAAAAATACAACGTTTTTAAAAAAGAACTAAAAAGTACAAAATAATGTTTCCTAGTTCCATACAGATTCCCAACACTGTACTGATAGTCCTAAAAATTTGTAATTGTGAATTGTTGAATAGCTGTGAAAATACTTGTAAGATTTAAAACGAAAAACGTGGGGCGCATGCAATAGATAATTGAAGCATAAATAGTTCACCTAAATCACTAAAAAATTTATTTCTCCGCAAATGATATGGACTGTTGTGTGAGTTTTCTCAACGGCAGCTACTCTCTACACTTCTTACTATTATCTTGCGCCCCACGTTTTTCGTTTTAAATCTTACAAGTATTTTCACAGCTATTCAACAATACACAATTACAAATTTTTAGGACTATCAGTACAGTTTTGGGAATCTGTATGGAACTAGGAAACATTATTTTGTACTTTTTAGTTCGTTTTAAAAAACGTGGTATTTTTTAAAAATTTATTTTTATTTACATAATTATTTTCTGCTTTCTAGTCTTATGTATGTGAAAGTTTTCAATCGATTTTTAACATTTTTACCACGTTATGAAATTATAATAGAGACATGTACTAAATTCAGACAGTATTGCGACCGCGACATATCGAAAACAAATTCAAGCAGTAACGGTGTAACGATTCTTTCACTTGGTAAAAGAAGCGATGATATATTACGAATCGTCGCGCGGCGACGTACTATCATATACTGAGCTCCGTCGGGGCGAAGTAGGTTCGTGGAGTGGGGACGAGTCAGAGTGCGAACGCATAGTAAAGTAGAGAACGTTGTCGCGCGGAGTGGGGATCGCTGAACGCGATCACGTAGGTTTCGCGGGGAGGTGAAGAGGAAAAATATTTAATCGTTATTGCTCCGAAACGGATAGACTTTTAAAAATTTTTTTTTTAATAATGCATTGTCATCCAGTTCTGAGCCATATGCCCGATTTCAAGTCTTTAGCTCATTAGTAAGTTAGTTTAAAATCAATTGCAAAATTTGCCACCGAACAAACAAACAAACAAGAAAGCGAGTTAATAAAAACGTGGTAATAAAAAATCGGGTACCCGAGCCTTCTGGTCGGGTTTTTATATCTCTGGTTGGGTTGTGACCCGAAAATTAGTGATACTCGGATACTAGTTTTTCTCTATCATTATTTCTGACTGAATTGAACCTTTTATTCTTACAGGTATCCATCGTTCCACTGAGGGGTCGAAACATCACTGGAACTGAAACGTTCAGCGTTCCTCTTGTTCTCAAGAGCAAAGACGAGCAAGTGAAAGAAAACAACGTGTTGTCCAGAGGTCTAGGCGGTTGCAGAACGTTTACTTCGTTCAGTTTGAACTCGTTTCCCTACACTTGCAACGTACAACTGGTTCCGACCGCTTCGAACGTGGGAGTGAAAGATTTGTTCCTCATTAAACCACGATTCGATATCTCAACCGGTTGGTATTTAAGTTCAAAACGTGGAAGCATTTAATTTTTTTTCTACAGATGCACTTTCCTTGCAGGATTTTATTACTGCGATGTGATACCTATGGGCTCTCCGAACATAATTTCTAGCACATTCGAAAGCCGAATTCAAGTAAGCGCGCAAAGCAAAGACATCGAGGCTGCGCCATTGGAAGTAGCGTATCTACCGCCGGTCTACATAGATGCTAAAGAAGTTGTTTTTATTAACACTCATTCTCAGACAATTCCAACCGCGACGCTCGAAATCTACGGCCTGCAGTCCGTGTTAGATCATCTCACTGTACGTCGATGGTTTTTCTAAAGAACATGATTCAAGAGTATATTTTTCAACGTTTAATGTTATTTCTTGTTTTTTTTTTTTTTTTAGATCGATGTACCGAACGGATTGACCGTAACCGCACGCCAGTATATTTCAAAGTCAACGATGCAATATAAGTTACGATTAATGCACAATCATGATGAAATTCAAGGACAAAAAGTCATCGTCGCAAATGATGTCACGAAACAGAATATATCTGTAAGTAGTTAAACAGCGAATTATTCATTCATTATTTTCCTCTAATAATTCATATCTTTTTATCTAGCTTTTCGTGCGCGTTACAAAGTACGAGAATTTCATACCGCTGTCGGGAATTCATTGGGTGGATTACATGTATTTCCATCGTTACACGTTCGGAACGTTTGCGGTCGTTGTGATAACTTGTTTTTACAGTACGTACCTCCGTTAGTTTCAACTGAAATGTTTTTCATTTTCTATACGCGTATATTTGATTAATATTTTTCTTTCTTCTTGAAACAGTATGGAAGAATAAAATGGCGAATATTGACTTGAATATAAAGAACAGGACAGTTTTCGGTACGTAATTGATTGCTTTAAAATACGTTATTTTATACTGCTTGGTAATAATAATAATATCGTCAACAACCGTAGTCCCGTTGAAAGCACCGGTTCTCATTAGATCACCGAAGTTAAACAATGTGGAACGTGAATGACACTTGGATGGGTGATCCTCTGGTAAACAAAACCGGAAAGTGACCCACCCGGGTGTTTTTCACGTGTTGTTGGCAAAAAGGTGGTTCGGAACCCACCATAAACAGTAGGTCCCGCTGAAAAAAGGCGATAGTGAGAATGGAAAGAGGGGGAAGAAGATTGGTAAATGAATTTAAAACCCTGAGGGGACGAAATATCATGTTACATACAATAATAATAATATCGATATATTGCAGCTGACAGATGTCCTCCGCAACTAAAGAAAACCAGTACCCCATGCTCGACTACAATGAACAGTACAAATATGTCTACTCCGCGAACTCCGATAACACCTATAAGACCGTTTTCGGCGTTCGACCCGGTTTATGGCGATCCTCGTGGCTTTTACTCGGCAAGCAAACGAAATAGATCGTTGAACACTTAGTCGAATCTGTTGCGGTAATAATCTCGAACGTGAAGGTACGTTATACTTACACTAGTTTCATTTTGAAACAGACATTTGATCGTCAGAAACTGGTGCCTTAATTGCCATTGTAACTCATTCTCATTACGAAACCGATTAAAAGACTCGAAGATGTTTTCCGACATCTAGCGACAGTACGGATAGAGACGCTAATTTACGGACACATAAAAGAGTATGTACATTCTGCGATATAGACTCTTAAGTTGTACAATTTTATACTTTGGTAGAAAAGCTGACAGTGGATTTTAATGCAGGTATATTTCTAGGATGCGTTCAGTTATATATTTTTTTCTTTCTGTAGAAATTTGAGGTATATGGTTCCTAGTCATATAGCTGATAATTTATGTGATCGCAATGATACTATAATCTTAATCATACAGTACGTATACTTTCGTGTGACAATGCAAACAACTGCATTTGTATAACACTTCTTTTCTTTTTATACATACATGTATATTTTATTATGATTTGTTTTTCTTCAATGATTAAACGATTTTCCATATATTTTGCTATAAACATTGAACAAACAATGTAAACACAATTTCCATCTACATGTTAAGATAGAAGTAGACAATCTTATGTAAGTACGACTATACAAACGACATGTATTATACACTGTAAAAATTAAAATGTTTTCTAGTACTTTCTGGTACATATTTATATTAGAGATCGCGGTTTTGTACGTGTACTAAAATACACGTGTACACGTGGTATGTGAACCGTGTATTTACATACACGTGAAACGGGGATCTCTGGTTTATATACTCACCTTTTTAAGCCGACGAGTGTTCTATGAGTTTTTGAATAATCACTAGTCCGCTTCGAACGCAGATGCGTTGATTCTTTAGAGGTAATATTTATTATAAAATTAGATGTACATGACGGAACAGTCTGGCTTTTCTTACAAATGCGTGAAAAAACAACCTCCTTCGAAATAACTTAATACGAATCTACAGGATTAATGCTTTTTCGATGCTTTCAGTAACTTCTCGTATTTACTTTTGCTTGAGTACCACAGCATGAAAGGACTAGCCAATGACGGTAGGGTCATCACAGCGAACGCTGCCCAGTCGATCTGGAAAAAATTTTCAAATAATACTTATATCTATTACAAATGTTATAACTACTCACCACATGAGAAGAGAATTGTTTATCGTAATCTCTGAACGACACGATGATCGCTTCGCCGGGTTCGCTGCTCAGAGCAAACTGTAATCTGGGTGCGTCTTCCTTAGTCTTATACAAAATCTCCGCAGATGTGAAATTAAAGTATCCGTATTTACGTGGCCTCACGACAACAATGTGGCTGACATTAGTGTAGGGTGGAACGCGGTCTATCCTTGCGTTCAGTTCGCCGCTCACATGAGTGAAGTGATCAGGATGGAAAGAGTTGTCTGTGATCTCTACTTCCAACGCAGCCGAGTTTCCAACATTGTGTACAGTGTACTTGAAACAAAATGGATTGGATTAGATTGCTCGATTGGATTGTTAAATGATTCTGATAATTACCTTGATTACTATGTCCATATTCTCGACGAGGTATTTGTTAAGTAGCTGCTTCGACACCAACAATCTTGCAGTTTCCTCCTCCTCCTCGGCATGTATGGTGAGGATTAATGCAGCAAACGCTGCGAATGCTATATGCCACTTCATGCTGAAACATCGAATGAAAATTAACGAACTAAACAATTTATTTTCAAGGAAAATATCAACTATATCGCGACGGGTCAAGCTGGGCATACTTTATTCAGAAAAAGCCGCTAACTTATCCCGTTCGGCGGAGTGATTTGTCGATTTATCACTTAAACGTGTCGAACGCGAGCTCGAATTTCCGCGAGAAATGTCTTTTAAAATCTGATTCGAGGTTCTACGATCGCGACGGTGCACTTTGATCGAATAATTTGACGGTTTCATCAAGTTTTACCTTGCTCTTCGACGGAACTCGTGTCACTCACGACAGCGAAACAATCACACCATAAGAAGAGTATAGAAAATACATTTGAGAGAAGTGCCAACAGCACACATTTTCCTGCCACGTTTCGATGAAGGAACACACTGTTGTGTGGACGGGCTGGACTTCCGGTAACAACCGTTTCAGAAAATGGCGGCCAAAACGAATTGATCTGTCACCGAGTGTTTACGTTAACCTTGTCGACACCAAAGAAAATATTTCACGAACATGTTGTCATTGAGTGTATACCTGAATAACAATACACGATTTATATATATTGTTTCAAGCCTCGCATCGTGAGGTTGTCAACAAATATGTACGTCTGCATAATTTCATTAATTTCACGTTCGCAAACCTGTGTCCGCAATATTTACATGAACGTATCATAAGTATATTAATATTATTACCGTACATTGTCATACGCGTTTGTAAGCAATGGCTGCGAAGGTTTACCAATCGGATCAGGAACTTGAAACGAGAGTTAAGAGAGGTTAGAATATTCTTGGATAAAATGTTTCTAAATACAGCCAACCCTCTTATGATACAATTAATTCGAACTGTATTACAGATTTGAGCGATGCTGGCTCACGGAACGGATGCGACTCTTCCTTCAGCACAAGCCCCACCAATTCTTTTGGCTCTGTCAATTTTTTACATGTACCTGAATCCCTATCATAAAAATGCAAGAATTGATAAATGTCATTGGTGTTGGTTCAAGCAAGGGTCTTATATACATGTGTACATAGTAGCGGTGATTAATCTACCTGTGCAGCATTGTGGGACTTGTGGCTCGTACCGAAGGAAAGAGCAGGCAAAGCGGAGGAGCAGCTGCATCTGTTCCACGAGCCAGCATTGACCAGGCTTGCCTTATTATATGGAAACCACGTTACAAGAAACATGGAATTAGTACATATCAAATTAAGGGCTAGACTTGTTCCCAGGATTGCAAGGGTGCGAAATGTGTCTTCTCATTTCTGAATAATGCAAAGATGGGGTTTTTTAATAGTCAAAACCGCTTGATAAAAGATTAATCTAGGCCACGATCGCCCTCAAAAATCCTTTTTTTATGTTTATGAGACGTAATTTGCATTATTCGGCAGCATAAAACTAAGAATAAGGCTTTTGAGGGCGATCGCGGCCTAGATTGATCTTTTATCTAGCGCTTTTGCATTGTCGAGAAATGAGAAGGTGCATCTTGCACCCTTGCAATCCTGGAAAAACGAGTCTACCCCATTAAATTAAATTTTATACAAATCGAAATTGTTGGTCCGTGTTATAGGAGGGTTCATTGTATCATCTACCACTGTTTGATTAGTGAAACGTCTTCTGCTTCTTTTACAGCAACCGAAAGAATATCCGAGAACATGCACATAGTTGCAAATGAGCCGTCTCTTGCGTTCTACCGACTTCAAGAGCACGTAAGAAAAGCGTTACCGCCGATGGTGGAGAAGAGGGTTGAAGTATTAGCCCTTCAGCAACAGCTTCTAGGTAGATGTTACGATGTAGAATACGCTGTCAGCGCCGTAAAAACGATGCACGGTGCAGGGAAAAGTTTCGAAAATACCTTAGAGTTTATCAAGAGCGCAATATTCTTTAAGCAACAATTAAAGTACGAAGAACAGCGTAGGCATAAGAAGGACAGCAATAGAGACTCTGTGTACAAAAGATTATCCGCGCATATCCCTACCTTAGATCATTTACCAGATGAAATTTCCGATGTTGTAAGAGAAACTGCTAATAGAGTAGAGTCTATGATGCATCATGCTAGACATTCCAGCGACACGCAAAAATCAAACTGAGAGAGGAGAATAAGTCGGTATTTATAATGTTATTTTAAGAAACGGCGTGCCACGAATAATATACAATGTTCGATCTGTAAAATATCAGTTATGTTGAATAATATATATGAAATATTAGCAGATGAATGTTGTTGCTTTTCGTAGAGTAAGTGTATTCTATCCTGTTTAGTTTCATCCCAAATTTCATGTCCACAAAATAATTGTTAATTAGTAGACTATGGTATAAATTTATATTGCATTCCAGTCCGTTGCAATTCGGGTATAAAATTGTTATTTTACATAATGAACCGCTGTCTATTAATTGGTAAGTCTGAATAATATTAAAATTGTTTTATCAGATAAAAATTATCATAAATGATTCTACGTTTGAGTGAATAGTTCGCGCGACACGGTCCAGATGTCGTTGAGTTCGCATTAGAGAGTGCAGTATGCTGTCCAAGGAGACAGTGTATAAAATGTTAATTAATATGTGAACTTGTGATAAAAACGAAAACGGAACACGAATTGGCCAGCATGCAGATTTCTAAAGGATGATCCCGGTCAGAAGCGTGTCTTAGTTTCCTTGGAACAAGTATAATTACGGTACGTTCAACATCTCGGCATTGATATTTTTCATAGATAGGTTATGCTTATGTATGGTGTTTGCATAACTTCGTTCGTTTCTCGAAATCAATTTTTCTACTTACGACTGTTTATTTTCGTGACCGTAACCGATCCCCAAAATTCGACAGTCGCTTCTTATCGTTCGAATACGCGGAATATTTGAAAGCTGGTCTCCCCTGAACTAGGTTACGTTTTTAGTTGTATATATGTACATACATACATACAATAATGTAGGACACTATACGGACATTATCGTTCAACATTAAAAAACAACACTGAGGAGTAGACTGCGGATCTTTATAAAAGAGTAAAAAAATTGAAAAAATATCAGAACATTGTACTGTTCAATGGAATAATTAAGGAATGAAATCAATGTTTATTTTGCTCCTACTTCCCACAATCGATGCAGAACATTTTCATTTTACATAAAGATCCGCAGTCTACGGATGAACTATAATTCTTGTGTCGAGTATAGAAAATGTCTCGTGCATGAACACTAATACAACACGATTTTCATTTGCAAGTTCAAGCGTGTGCCGATGATAAAGGTATCGTAAAATCCGTCTGTATAAAATATTTAACACGTTTTTTGAGTAGAGCGGACGCAAACACGAGAAACCGATCGGAATATTGAAGAATGTTAAACAACTCGATGTGTGTTTCCGTTCTTTTTTCTTTTCAGCAGCGCGTACGAACATTGGATCGTAGATGCTAGGAAATAATTAGTCTCGAATTGAATCGTAGGATTTTCCGTCTGTCGGTTCAGGATTTCCATGCACATTGAACGGACACGGTGAATGAGTATGCCGGTCGCGTTTCTCGGGAGAAACCGCGCAAATACTTTGCGTTTATAAAGTCACGCGTGCCGTTCTCCATACGGACTTCGAATTATTCTTACAGAAGAGACAACGATCACCGAATCACGATCCACAAAGCAAATACCGAGGAATTCCGTTTCCGACGTCGCCTCCTGACGATCGCGTTACGCGCATTTCGCATTTTCCCATTGAAAACATCGTGAATGAGTCGACGAAGCGCGTGGAATATGCGATTCGAGTCACGTTGCGCCTAAACGATTGAATATCTAACGCGTAAGATCTCCGCCATTTTGGTCCACGCTGTTCCATTGTATGTATCTATTTTTCACGCTACTGGCGATCTTTAAGCCTTTAAAAATTATAGAGTAAACAACGTTCTCGGCTATTATAAATATCTACACCGGAATTTTTATTTGCAGCTATTCAAGATGTAAATGTTGCACACTAACCGGAGGGGACGACTTATTTTTACCACGTTTTTATTAGCTCGCTTTCTTGTTTATGAGTTTGTTTGTTTGTTTGTTTGTTCGGTGGCAAATTTTGCAATTGATTTTTCTGTCTTTCGAACGGTTCACCTGGCACCGATAGCTTGGTAATCTTTAAAAGGCAAAGAATAAACAACCCATCTGGCTTTCTTCAATATTTACATCTTATACATATATTATAAGATGTAAAGATTGCATATTAACCGGAAGCTTGGGAGGTTTTCACAACATTAGAGAAAAGACAATCGAGGTTTTTTCAAGCCAACAGTCCTTGCGCAACGTTTAAAAGTTTAAATACGTCGATCTGACACGAGCGATGGCGCTATTATTAAAAACATTATTTACTGAGCTTCCCACGGGTTCAGATCGATAAACTCCACTTTGGGGCAGCATTGTTTCCTCTGTTTTTGTCGCGTAGACGTGTTATTCCAATAAGTTTAAGCATCGATCTATAGTTTATAGCGCATATAAATCTTACTGGTTCGCCGTTTACTGCGACCTTGTACTCTTGTAAAAGAAGAGTTACAGTAGCTCGTGGACCGAAAGTACATATTCGAGAAGCTAAGCGATTTTTTGCGGTCGAGATTTAGTATCACGATCCGCAAAGATCGTCCAAGGGAATACGAATGATCGATTCGAGAACGTGCCTGTTGGTCGTGACGCATTTTCGGTGGATTAATATTCGACGGCGTGTTCAAGGAAGATGGGACAAGAACTGTTGTCCGATTGGACGATCGTGATTAGGATCACGTAACGAGCGGCGCACCCGCCGTGGCTCGTTGCGCGAGCGATTATGGTTCCAAGTATTTCCCCGAACCGGGTATCTGCGCGCTTCCCTTATATTTAAAATAGTTCCGGGAAGGGTGAGTTGCGCTCGACGCCAGCTGTGAACGCGATTCCGGCTAAGCCCATCATTTTAACGTATGCCGAATTCTGTAATTGTTCCGTGCGCGTTTCCACGCCGGGATCTTTCGCGAACCGCAAATAAACCGACGTTCTCGATTTAGTTCTTAACCCTCGGCCTAGCGAGGTGGAAGATTCCGTGGACAATAATTCGACTATACTTATCGCTAGACTAAAATTGAGTAGATGAAATTCAAAATTTAAGATGTCGATATGTTATTTCCCCTCTGTTAAAATCATTAAGGGAAGAAATAACAATCGATTTAGTTTCTAATGTAATCTACGCGGACAATTTTTATTCTACATAAACTTACGCAGTCTACTCACCAGTAGACAGTGGATTTTATACGTTTATGACGAAAACGAGTAGGCGCTATGCAGTAAACATGTTAGAAGAATTTAAAAATGTTACTGTTATACTATTTTCAGACTACTAAACATAATTAAGGAAGAAAGTAAATTGCTCGAGGGTTGAAAACAGGGCCCGGCAGCTCTTGCAATAACCATTTCGGTTTTTATGGTAGTTAAGAACAATTTGTATACCGCATAATTGAAGAAGATATAGGGTACAACTCTAATTTTTCGATAGAACCGTAAATAAGACAGACAATTAGGTGATCCCATTTAATTCAGACACTCTGTATATCAAAGTAACTCCGCCACTTTTCGAGAACGTCCTCTGCGGATCCATTAGCGGTTTTGTTTGCGTACGCGTAACAACGTAGCAATAGAACCGGCGGAGAGGAGGCGTGGGTGGTTCTCTGGGAATTTTTTCGCGATGCCGCGGACGTTTCGGAAATTTCGTGAATTCTCCTGTTCCGTGGAAACTGGGTCGAGCTATTGTGCGACTTTCGAATTGGTCGGAAATCGAAAAGCATCTCGCGAGACGCGCCGTTTAACTGCATTCCTCTTCTCTCCTAGCTTGTTTTCGTCACAAGTTGTGAGTTGCGAGAGCTGGTGTGCAAAACTGGCGGAACGATACACAGTGGGCTGGAAACCCGTTTTTCTGAAAATATTAATATGTATGTATTTTTTACTCAATAATATTCTAGCCGATATCGAGAGGAACTCGACGACCTATTATATATTGTAGCCATAAACCTTGAAAAAGACGCTAAAATAATTTTGGTCAGGAGGTACGGTTTCGCAGCATACTTTTTTCGTTACTTTGTCTGATCATTGATTCGATCGCGTGGCATCGGCGATGATCGGCGACGGATCCTCGGTGGAACACACTGGAAAATCGCGAGACGCGCTTTCGCCGTCGCCGATTCTCCCGTTAGGGTCGCGCGACCGGAAGTCGAACCGCGCTTGCAAAATTATGCGACTCTCGCACGGCAGCGAGAAGTCAGTCGCAAAAGTGTTTGTGCTCGACGCTCGCGTTGCTTCTCGACAATGAATCATTCTTCAGCGAGAGTATTTTCACTCCGAACTTCCAGCCGGAAGCTCAAGGCGACCAGGGCTTACAATTCCGCACGAACTTTTGCGTCATTTTTTGTTCTCGCATTTCTCAGATGATGCAACTCCCACAAATTTTACGGGACTATGCGTGTAATTAAAATTGAGCTATATCGATCTCGCATCGATACTAAACTATTAGACCTACAAGCGTAGAGGTTGAACGAGCTTTTCCCAGTAATATCTTTGCAATGACTTAAGTAGCAACCTAGAAGATGCAACAATTAACAGTCTTTAAAATTTTATTTTCTAATAATAATTTGAATTTATTCGGTGATTTTCCATCGACTCGACTCGCGGACTTGATGGAAATCTTTTCTAATAGATAAAAACGTATTTTATCGCCGAGACCAGCTCGCTATTATTATACCTTTGAACTCGGAGCTATTTTAACTCGAAAATGAAACATTTCTTCCGACCTAGAAAATTTCCATTCTCAACGATTGTTTAAATTTGATGGATATGAAAAATTGATATAAATACCTCGTATAATACGTGAATAATTAGTAATTGATTAGACACCAACATATCTAATAATGTAAACAATATTTGAAATAACGTTACAGCAATTTTTCGTGTCGCCTCAGAGTCACCGCTACTCGAGTGCCAAGGGTTGAAATAGTTTAACAAGCCTTTCACAATTTCATGGCATATTGAAGGTACCGGTCAAAAATCACAAGAAAATAGTTTCTTTGTTATTAGACGAGTAGTCTTTTATCTTTCACTTTTTTTAATTGTATACACTTATGTAAAAGGGCTTTAGTCCGTCTATAACAAATAATAATAATAATATGTTCAGGAAACGAATTAACAATGAGTTGAAGCAAAGATCGGTACAGTAACGAACCCTGGAGAGTGGATTTGCCTATCATCGGTATTCGACACCTAGAAAAGATACCGTTTGACGTTTCTCCGGCATGCGTGGAATCGGGAATCAGTAATTCTCGCGGCAGATGATCTCGGATCGTGGATCGGAAATTCCTGTTTTCAATCGAGAGGGTTGCAGACGATCCACGAAATAACCACGTGGTCGGCGGATCGGTGAAAGAGCGACAGAAACGCGGAGAAGCGAGGACTGCCGAGTACCAGCGAAAAAAGACGATCGTTTTCTGAAGGGTCGATCGGCCTACTCGCGTGCGAGCGCAGTTTCGTTAGTCGGCGTGCGTCGTGCTGTCGGGTATTTCTTCGTATCACCATTTTTTTTGTCTCCTCAAATTTATTGTGCGATCAAGCGTGTCCGGTAGCCGGCGTGCGATATCGAGTCGCGGTCGGGACGTGGCACGCAAACATTTTTTTCTGTTTTCGATTGATCGAAAACCAAGAGAAAAAAAAGTAAAGGATACTTTCAACGATCTCCGATTCGCGAGAGATACAGCTCTTCCAGATCGTCGTCATGTAAACGATTGTTAGAGGGTTTCTTTTTTTATTTTTTCTTTCGTTGTTTTGCCGTGACCACGTGCGCGCACCTTACGTCAACAGTTTCGCAGACTACCGATCCGTGCACCTGTGCAAGGTACGCCGACCGCATTTTATTAACTTTATTTAAGGAGTAATCAAGCGAATGATTACGACGGTGACGCCACGACGTTATCGCTCCCACCAAGTCTCTTCGATCTTGACGCACCTGTATCCACCGCAGCGGTTAAATTTTCGATCATCGGTATCTACATATTATCTCAGGAATTTTACTATGCAGTCGTAATTAATTCCTCCGGCTGATAGGCGCGCGTGTGCGTTCGTTAACCGCGCAGTGGATTCAGTCGATAATTGAGCCGTTCGTTTCACTGATCGGTTAGCTCCAGAAGTGAAACTGTAGACGAAATCGATGGGCGTGCATTCCTTTCTGCAAAGTTCTTTCATTTTTGTCACTGACATTCGTCGTTAGAGATTATTAATTCCCATCCGTCCTTTTTGTCGATTTCATACAGTTCACCCGAAATACGTTATACCGTTCTGTTATTTGCAGGTGACACTCATTTTTTTTTTTTTGTAAATGCTAACTCTTCGATTTGAACGAAAAAACCATCGAACAATAACTGTTTACCTTCTGTTCTTGAAATGAAGAACGGATGAGGGTTGAAGAACTTTATCTTCAATGAGTAAATTAAATTGATCGGGTCGTTAGGCTGGAAATTCGGAGAAAATTCGAAAGGGTTCATCGATTTGGCTGGTGAACGGCTCTGAATCTGGATTTTCAGCTATCAACATTCGCCGCAGTCTAGTTGTTTAATAGTACAACGCGTCTTTAACTTAACAATAAATATTCGTTGAAATGTATACGGTCCTAACAATAAGTTGTTAGTAGAGTACGGCTCTCTACGCGTAATCAAAATTGTATTTCCAAGAGGCAGGAGCAAGTTAAAACTATTTTCTTTTTTTAATAATGTTTATAGATAATATTTACTATGTCAAATTGAACCCATCCACTTTCGTCAGAAATTGCGACTCCAAAGAACTGCAAAAAAACAACAAAATGTTACAGTTCGAGTGTCAATGGTTAACATACGAAATTAACTTAGAAACGTCTTAGAAGTTCGATAAAATTTGATTGATAAAAGCAAATGGTTTAATTCGTTTCCTGGATACAACTGTTGCCCAGTGAACCCGCCCCTGTTCAATTTGGTGCGTTGCGAATTTTTTGTCTACCTCTAAGATTAAGTAATCCGCTGTAAGTTGAAACTGACGAGTCGTGACTGTCAGTAGGCAGCTGAGGACTTAAAGCAGTCGTTAATCGTCCTGGATCAAAGAGCGATAATCGAGTGTCACCAGAGTAAATAACGATAGCCGACGAATTAACTCGTATTTCTCGCTCTAAAATCTCAAACAATTTATTTTTCTTTGCTGCGGTGGTCTCCGATTGGCACCCGCGGATTATTATCGTTTCGATTTTCCCGCGTTCCCAAGCCGAAGCGCAGCGAATCCGCTAAAGAAAATAATTGAATTATTCTGAAAATGATTGAACCGAGAATTTTCTTTTTCTAGTATTATTTTATACAAGATCTCAAGATCCTTCGTATGCTTCTGATATAAAACATTCGTTCGTGGTCCAAGGAAATAGAAACATAGTAACAAATAAGTTGAACAGTTCCAAGACACAGATTCATCAAGTTCATTTTCAATAAAATCAAACTTCTCGAAGTCTCATGAAAATGTCGACTTACTCTTTCCGCCAATGTCTACAAATTCGTCTTCGTTCGTCGCTCGAAGGCCTAGATACAACCAATTCGTCCTTGTTCTTCGTTCGCATCTTGGCTGCAAGAAAACTCGATTCATCGTAGCAAACTTTCGAGCTCTCCGAGAAGTCGCAAACAACGAAGTACGAAGTTACGTGCCGATAAAAACGACGACCCACTTAGCTAATCGCATGTAATCAGGACATTCCATTCGACTTTATTATGTCCTCCGCATTATTTATTACAAATTATTTGATCGGCGGCCGTGTTCTCCGAGTAGAGTAGAGCAACACCTACTCGAAGAACCAGAAGAAGAACGCTCCGAGAACACTTTATCTTACAGGAAGTGAACGGTTGTAGAAAATTCCAAGGACACCGTTCCCAATTCCCAACAACTCCTTCGAGAGTATTTTAATATCGACCCAGCGATCGTTCAAAAATAGATGGCAGCATGAAGGAGGTAGAGCCCCGCTCTTCGATTAGAACTTCAGAAGAAGAACAAAAGTACTTAGTTACATTCGAAGAACGAGGTCATTGAGCGATCGGGAAGAGTACGTATCGCGTATGTCTCCGTCGGTATCGTACTTTCTAGCTATTTGCCGAAGATTCGGATTGCTAGCTTTCACGGCCGGTTCCCTCGATCATCTTTTTGCAGCGGATGCAACAATCGCGAGTCAGCCGGCGCGCGCGTTCTTCGTTCGTTCCGCGGCCTCTCGCCGGTTATTCTCGGTCCAGAAGCGATCTGGAAAATCCGGCGAGCATTTGCACAACAAATATACATCCCGGCGATAATTTATTTTCAATCGTGAGCAGCTTTCGAGATCGGGGATCGCGAAAACCGCGCACGAACGACGCTCGAGGATTTCCATACCGGCAGAATTCGGTATCTCTTCCGAGGATCTCCGAGGTCCGGGACCCTGGAAATCGGTTGCTCGTCGTTTACTCGTGGTCCATTGCAAAAGTTCCCTCCGGGTTTATCCGCGAGCCGATCTATTCGCGGAACCGCCGCGGCCCGGTTCCCGGAAACGTTCGACGCGCGGGGCTTTATTTAAATGACAATGCCCGCCGCGCAAAATAATGGAGGTGGATGCGCTTTCAGCGCCGGTCCCATTCAAAGTGAGAAGAGGTCAGTGGTCAGTCGAGTGTACAAAAGTTACCGCCAGCTCTTGGAAAGTTACCGACCTTGGCAGACATTTCATTCTAACAACTATCCGCCGTTCAATTAACTCGCTTTTCGCGGATTCCCGTCGACGCGAACACAGATATTCGCCTCGCGAAGGTCTCGCTCCATTCGCCGAGGGCGCATTCTCGCGCTGGAACCTGATGTTTCTCGATCTTGGACGCACCGAAAGTATAGCGTTCGATAAACGCGTATTCGCTAGACCGCGGATCTGTATGCGAAATAATAAAAAAAGATATATAGAAAAACTTTTGAAAAACCACGCTCATAGTAAACTCCACTGAAAAGGAGAAAATAATTTTTTTAGATATCAGTGACTAGAAATAAAAGCGTGGACCGCTAAACTATATTAACGTAATCTTGGTGGGCGCTCCACGCTTTTATTTATAGTCACTGATATCTAAAAAAATTATTTTCTACTTTTTAGCATTTACTAGCGAGCGTATTTAGTGAGGCCCGGGTTCGATTCCCGTTGAGATACTCTGCTGAGGTTTTTTTTATCTCCTAAACGCACAGTTCTTTCTTTTTTTAATTCTTATTTAATATTGTATTGTCATCCAGTCATGAGCTATGTTTCAAGTTTCAAGTCTCCAGTTCATCGAAAAGTGGTTTAAAATTCGATTAAGCTAATATAAGTGTGGTAAAATGGTCTACATCGATTGTATCATGTTTTATGGCAATGTAATTTGTATAAGGATTAAAGTAAAGTCAACTTTCAACTCAGCTGTGGATGTTTCGTTGCTAGTAGCCAAGCCCAATGTCAACAGGCTTGTCTGTACATGTCATTTTTTAAAATCTGCGGCTTCGTATACATATAAGTGTTCCAAATGGATTCTCGTAGAAGTATAAGCGGTTGAAACGTCCACACTGTGTCCAGTATACATGTTTACAGAATAATGTTCATGTACTTGCATATTCTTATTGTGTAAAAATGTTCTCTTGTTTGTAATTCTTCTATTGTATTCTGCATCGTGTTGGAACAACTTTGTTCGTATGTTCTGGCCTCGCAGTTTAGTATTTTGACTAGGTATTTTTATCGGAAACGCGTAAATCCGCAGTCTAGTTATGTGCATTTTGAAAATTGAATAAAAGTGCTCGACGCCAAATTCAGTATCGTTTCTTCGTCGTTTCTTCATCGTGCACAATTAATTAAGCGACGAGTTAATCATAGTCGATTAGAAAGGCAGAGGTCCACGATTTAAAGTCGACGTATTTGGAAACGTGCCGCTATTTTTAGAGATAGAATTTGAATAACTGATCAGCAATGTCCCCATCGCGAGTTTCGAGTTACCCAAGCCTCCACGCCGCGACACCTGTAGATTCCAGTAGAAACGGAATTTCGATTTGATCAAAGGAAACCAAGGTGGGTTTGCCCACGTGTCTGGATCGTGTTGCACAATCGAAAGTATTATGACTATATGGAGCATTATTGACACACGGCTGAGACGTCGTGCTGCAACAACCGGTCCGTCGTCGTACGCTTTCCCCAAAGTCAGCCGAGACCTCTTCATCTTCGCTCGCCTTGGCCCGCTACTCCGGCACCCTCGTCTCCTCTCCCATCTTGAAACGTAACCGAGGCTATCCAACGAGTTTTCCCTCACGATTTCACCGAATATCCCCGACGGCGATGCTCTCAAGTTCACAGAGACTACTTTCGGTTTCCTCTCGTTTCCACTCCTTCCAGCTCGATTTATTACCACGTTTTTATCAACTCGCTTTCTTGTTTGTCGGTTCGGTACAAAGTTTGCAATTGATTTTAAACTGACTTCCCGCTGAGATAGAGACTTGAAACTATAAACATAGCTCAGAACTGGATGACGATGAAAAAGCAGAAAATAATTATTTAAGTGAAAAAAAAGATGTTTTAATATACCACGTTTTTAAGACGGACTAAAAAAGTATAAAATATTTTTTCCTAGCCTCATTCACATAGTTCTGTAAATTTGTGATTGTGAATGTCTACTTAATAGCTATGAAAATACGTGTAAGATTTAAAACAAAAAACGTGGAGCGAACAATTCAGGACCAAGGTGTTTCTTACATCTTGTTCCTCGATCTCTACCTCGAGCTCCTTTTATCTCTGAAGGATACCAACTAAACACTTCCGTCGAACGAACGATGGATCTTGATTTTTCGGTGGCGAATCAGAATTGTTGAAAAACTGATGTAAGAGATCATCGGCCGTGAGTCATAGATCTTCGCGATTCGTTGAATATAACCGGTCTGATGAAACGATTACGAAGATTACCGAGGAATCGGAGCGAAATATTTATCGGAGTGGAGTGGCTCAACGAATTGGATGTTGCAGGTTGTAAATAGTCACCGCGAACGAGAGTCATGTTGACGCATCTGTTCGAAATCCACGGCCGGTTTTGCGCCGGCCATCCCTTGGAGGTGATCGTGTCCACTTTTACTCTGACGGCATGCATCCTGAACATGGAAACCGGAAGCGGACAGCCACGGGACGAGGCTCTGCCCGTGTCCTCGCATTGCCGCGCCGGAAGATGCAATTCAGACGTGAGCATTACTTTAGATTATAATCTGGAATGAAGCAAAAATCGGTGAGAAAGTATCATAGAATCTTTTATGCAACTATTTCTGAGGAGCGTGTGAGGGTTAATACACGTTCAAAACCACGATCTCTAGTTTCCTCTTGGACCCACGATAAATCCGTAACGCCTCGGTTTCCAGGATTTGAACGCAGCCGACATTATAGTGATGACGATCATCCGATGTCTAGCGATCCTCTTCACCTATCATCAGTTCCGCAATCTGCAGAGGCTGGGCTCGAAATATATTTTAGGTGAGCCCGAGGTGCATGAACCTTCGGATCTAGATCCCGAAGGGGGCTAGACTAGATCAAGATCAACGCGTTTCACGAGCCTGCGAGACAACCGTCATGCGTCTACTGATTTTTATAGAGCCGGATCTTCTCGCGGCACGCGTGAAAGCTTTCAGTACCAGTGAAAGTTCCACCATAGAAAGTGACAGCGTTTCGTGTCGTGGCAACAAACACGCACACACGCGCGCGCGCGCACACACACGACGACGACAGTCACATTTCAATGGTCGCGCATCTGCATGAAATCTAATTGCGAAAAGAAAAAATGCTCGCGGACTCCTGGGACGCGGCGTGTCGCATAAGCAAACGAATTCGCTAAACTTTCAAATTGCAATGATTAGGTATTGCGGGACTGTTCACCGTGTTCTCCAGCGTTGTGTTCACGTCGAGCGTCGTGAATTTTGGGCGCAGTGACATCTCGGACCTGAAGTAAGTGTATCTGCATCGATAAGGTTCGCTTTCCCTTTGGTTCTCTTTCAACGGTGACAATAACTCTCTTTCTCAGGGACGCGCTGTTCTTCTTCCTGCTCATCATCGATCTCTCCAAGGCCGCGATACTGGCTCAGCTAGCACTCAGCTCCAGAAGTCAGGAGGAAGTGCGAGCGAATATTGCTCGAGGCATGTCTCTTCTGGGGCCGACCATAACTTTGGACACGCTGGTCGAGACCCTGCTGATCAGCATAGGTTCCCTGTCCGGCGTCAGAAGACTGGAAATACTATGTGGATTCGCCTGCCTCGGGGTTCTCGTTAATTATATCGTTTTCATGACCTTCTATCCAGCCTGTCTGTCGCTCATCCTTGAGGTAATTCCGGTTATTAGCCACGCTTACGCATTCGCTGTCGTTCAAAACATTCATAAACGTCCCGCAGTCGATGAAACAATCGATGTAACGCTACCGAAGGAACTCGTGATCATTGTTAGCGGTCTTGCGTTCATGTTCGATTCAGCATTGTGTACAGCCTGCCACGACCCTTAGAAAGACTCCCACGTACAGTCAAGCGTCGATCGCACTGTCAAGTGCCTAAGAGGCTAAGATCGGCAGCCAGTAAAGTCGTATTTTAGCACAACAATCTGACGTGTACCATCGTGTTTCAGCTTTCCCGCGGGACGAACAGCATGAAGCCTTTGAGCCCCGACAAGATCTTTATGATTCATCCATTGAACGAGGAGGATCAAAAGCCAAATCCGGTGGTGGAGCGCGTCAAGCTGATCATGATCGCTGGTCTATTTGTGGTACATGCTAACAGGTACCGCATATTGTCCAGCTATAATTCTCTTTTTTACGGAGCATGTTCACGTGCCGACTGAGACGGATTCGATATTTTCTACATCAGATACGCAAGGCTTACCTATCCGCGCAAGGCCTCCTAAGTGGCGGGGGGTACCAATGGCAGAATGTTATCTCTTATCTGCCCCTACCCGCCGGTTCTATGCTTTTTCTTTTCTGCTCCTTTACTTTTTTCCTCTCTCGGATCGTACGCGTCGACTTCTTGTTTGGCAGTTTTCTTGTGCCCAACATCCGCGGGTCAGGTTCAACTTATTACATAGTAATACAGCAATGTTTAATTCATGAACAATGAATTCCCGGGAAAAAGGAGATACTATCGCGGAGGGGTTTGGACTCCTTAACCCTTCGGACGCTATATTAGGAAGCAGTGTATTGCACGGCGGTGGCTGGTTAAGAATGTCGGTAATTATCGATTCCTTTGCTGCCGGATCCGAGGTCTCTGTCAAAACAGTTGGTTGTGTTGTGGGATTTTTGTAAATTTAAATTTAATATCATCAGCGTATTTAGAATACACGAATGTACGAACAAGTGACGTTTGCATATCGCGTGCGCAATATGATTGTATCCCAAAATATGTCGTGCCTCTTTCCGTATCGCCGGTCGACTATTACCGGTATAATAATAATAACAATACATATATATTCATTTTTATAAGCTCTCGTGGCAAGCAAATCCGCGTAACCGCCGATTGCATGGCATTAGAATTAATTTCCATGAAATCAGCGTTAAAATCCGTCTCGCTTGACTATGCATGTAATTCATAAGTTTGGACAATTACATAAAACACCGGCAGTCGTTCAAACGAAATACTCTGGTGTTGCAGCCGGTGGCCTTTTAAGAACGATGAAAACGAGCGCACGGTGGAAGGCAAGGTGTCGCCCGCGAATTCTCGAATCGTAGCGAACGTGTACAACAAGACGGAGAGTCAGACGGAAGTCAAGGCATATTTTATGAACTGGCTGTCAGTCAGTGCGGACAACATTATCATACTGATACTGCTACTCGCACTGGCCATTAAGTTTATCTTCTTCGAAAACAAGGGCGACATCGCGAAGCAACTCAGGTTCAAGGAGGAGGACGACAACGAGGAAAAGGCTGAGACCGACTACACAGAGCTCGTAGAAACCGCTAACATGGACGTGTCGTTGCGCCAACGATTCGGGGAACCACATCCTGCTATGCGATCCACTATTTTCCCTTTGTCCGGCGTGGGCGGTGGATGGATAGACGTAGAGAACGAATCCCAGTTGGAGTTCATTGATAAAGAGGTGCAAACTGACAGCAGACAATCCAGCGTTGACTTATCCAACAGTGAAGCTGCGTCTCTGCAGTCCACGGTTCCTAGACCCATCGAGGAATGTCTTGAAATATACAAGTCCGAGGTAGTTATGGCTGTTGTTCTATATCTTGTGATACAGTGTGCTGTGACGAGAACAAACCGTTGTTTCTTTTCTCTGAATTTCGGCGGTGCGAGAGAAAACGGAGCAATATAGAAAAATGGTAGCTAACTTGTTGTTGTACTACTCTGGTAAGTTCGTGCTTTATCGTGCTATCCTGCCGGCTAGAAGTTCTACGTGTTGCACTCGAGAACCCTAGAACCTAATCCAGACTTAGAGCTACTCGAATTTTCTCTGCATCTTTAATATTCAACCGTTTCTAGTGTTACTGAGATTTTTCTACGTCGTGCCCGCTGGTTGATTCGTGTACAGCATACCTCGCGAATTTCCATTGTGCGCGCCATTCTTGTGCTGTAT
Source organism: Lasioglossum morio (assembly GCA_916610235.2). Taxonomy (NCBI): domain Eukaryota; kingdom Metazoa; phylum Arthropoda; class Insecta; order Hymenoptera; family Halictidae; genus Lasioglossum; species Lasioglossum morio. Next base: position 20,315,436 of record OU744323.1, on the reverse strand, counting down.
TAATTAGCTCATCGATGGCATACGTATCGAACGGTAATATACAGAAATGCGACGGTGTAGAGTACTTAGTTTGATAACTTCTGGAGTTGTTTGACACATTCATTGGTATGATGGTGACAGATGCCTATGGTGACAGATCCTTAAAAAAATAATCTATAATAGTATATAATTATATACAATATATTCTATAACAGTATATAATTATATACAATATAATATATAAGTATATATACTAAGTATAAAAATCTTCGTGTTTCCAGCTCGGTGCCAGTGCGCTCACGGACGAGGAGGTGATTCAGCTGGTGAAGCAGAAGCATATAGCCGCATATCAGCTGGAGAAAGCGGTCGGGGACATGGAGCGTGGTGTGAAGATCCGACGGCTGATAATCGCGGAGGCTGGCAAATTCATGGAAGATTTGGTGGACCTGCCGTACAAGGAGTACGACTACTCTCTAGTGTTGGGCTCGTGTTGCGAGAATGTTGTAGGATATGTGCCGGTGCCGCTCGGTATCGCTGGCCCGTTGTTGATCGACGGTGAGTTCTATCACGTGCCGATGGCAACGACCGAGGGATGTTTGGTAGCGTCGACGAATCGTGGCAGCAGGGCGTTGCTGAAATGTGGGGTGACGAGTCGCGTTGTAGCCGACGGAATGACTAGAGGACCTGTAGTTAGGTTCCCGAACATCGTAAGAGCCAGCGAAGCTATGGCTTGGATGCAGAACCCGGAGAACTTCCAGAAAATGAAAGATCACTTCGATCTGACCAGCAGATTTGCGAGACTGTCCAAGATTCACGTGCGCATTGCCGGGAGGCACTTGTTTGTCCGGTTTGTGGCGACTACTGGCGACGCTATGGGTATGAACATGCTGTCCAAGGGCACGGAGAAGTCTCTGCACACTGTAAAGGAATATTTCCCTGATATGGAGATCTTATCGTTGAGCGGCAACTTTTGCGCTGATAAGAAACCCGCCGCCGTCAACTGGATCCAAGGCAGAGGCAAGAGCGTGGTCTGCGAGGCAATCGTACCTGCTGACGTGGTCACGAACGTCCTCAAGACTTCGGTCCACGGTTTGGTCGATGTAAATATTAGCAAGAACATGATCGGTTCCGCCATAGCTGGCAGCGTGGGCGGTTTCAACGCCCATGCCGCGAACATTGTCACCGCTATTTACATTGCCACCGGTCAGGATCCTGCTCAGAACGTCGGCAGTAGTAATTGTATGACTCTGATGGAACCCTGGGGAGCAGACGGCACAGACCTCTATGTATCTTGCACGATGCCAAGTATAGAGATAGGCACTGTTGGAGGTGGAACAGGTCTTCCTGCGCAAGGGGCGTGCTTAGCTATGCTAGGGGTTAAAGGAGCAAATACTAATCAACCTGGCGAGAATGCCAGCAGATTAGCTAGAATCGTATGCGCTACAGTACTCGCCGGTGAATTGTCACTAATGGCTGCACTCACCGCCGGTCATTTAGTCAAAAGCCATCTTAGGCACAACAGGTAAGAAGGAGAAAAGTTATGTATTTCCACTCTCTGTTCTGACACTATGGTAGACATTTCTGGGGAACTGTTTAACACTTGGACAACGGACGATTTTTATAGCTGTATAATTGGCAATGCTTAGGACCGTTCACAGCTTTAATTAATAATTTTTTAAATTTTACTTTTGATGATATCTCGTGTAGACACATTAGTCTTTCCGATATCCTTAATGAAACAGCTATTCAGTTAGTTTAATTGCCACAAATTGAGTACTTAAATGACAATTTGTATGTTCCTGGGCAAAATAGGTTAATCAAGGTTAATCAGGGTTGAATAAAATGGTACAGCAACTTTTAATCGCAACTCTCCGAGTGACAAATCGAACATTCCTATACAGTTTAGTAGAACTGAAATGTGTACTACAATGTGGGACATAGATAATAATACGGCTTTGTTGGAAATGAATGATTTTAATGATTTTAAACGCTCGTTTCAGATCAACCACCACGGTATCGAACGCATTGACTGTACCTCAGACTAAAGCGGGAGATACACTGACTGTGCCAACTTTGCAGCCTGTACAAAATGTTTGTAAGAAGTTTGTAAACAAGTCTTAGCCTTAGTCGTACATAAACTGGTTTTGGTTCGATCTTGCAGTAGAATGTTACGTACGGGTCGTCGTACAACTGCTTCAGCGTAATATTCCAAAGAAATAATGTTTCGTTTATGTACGTGGAAGGATCTATATATGTATATGTATGTATTGTACCAAAAAGACAGAGTGAGAGAGAGAGAGAGAGAGAGAGAGAGAGAGAGAAGAGAGAGAGAGAGAGAGGGCTAAAAAGAAACTCGAATGACGTTAAGAATCTTAACAGAAACACAGTGATATAGAAACTAAAACTGTAAAAGTACTTCGAACATATTATGCAGATGACATACGTTTTGTAGACAAAGGATAATATTATTATTTTCCGCAAAAGGACTGCGCGATTCACGAAAATTATTGTATGAAATTTAGCGATTCACGCGAGGACTATTTTCACGTACAGGATCATATGTTTACATAGTGCAATATTAATTTTTAGATATAGTTATTTAATCAGACAGATCGTCACGATGTATAACAGTAAGAGATGTAATGTAATCACGAACAGTACATTATGTAGTATACCGAGTACAATCAAACCGATGAACGTTCTCTGAAAACCAGAGGCATATATGTATAGAAAATTATGGTTATCACAGTGCAAATAAAAAGCTCGAATTCTATCGTTCGTTTCTCGAAATGTTTGAGTGGTCGGAAGAACTAGGCGAGATCATTGATCAATGTAAACGTATTATAATGTACAAAAGTTTATTCGAATACAAACACATTCAATCTTAATGAAAAAAGAGTATTTGAAAAAAAAAGAATTACGACGAGAAAAAGTATATAATAAATTAATAATTCGAAAAACGACGAATGTTTGATTTTCTTTCGATCCGCGTGCAACCGATAGTTCTTTTACTAAAACTTGTGACACATCTAAAATTCACATTTTCTCATATGTTTCTTCATAGCCGCAAGTGGTGCAGGTGTGTGTGTATGTATCATCCTCCTCATTGTATGTGTCCCCTCCAAATTCGTGGGTATGGGAAGCTTTTGATGTTTTATCGTACATCGAGCTTCTAACTAGCATCCGCAATTGTTTGATCTGTACAGAGAGAAACGGTTCTTTGTTAATTAAGAAACTTTCACAAGAGATAGAGTATATTTTATAATTTTAACCTAAGAACAACATTAAAGTTCTAGATATCTTTTGTACCTTTTTATTAAATTTTTTCACTTTCGTTCCCTCCCGCTTTGTATCGCGCAATTCCTTTTCTTTCAACAAATTCTCTTCGGTACCCCAAACGTCCAGCGCTTTCTGTTCTACTTGCAAGTGTAAATATAATTTCATTTCACCCCAATGCGAATTATGGGGATTCTTCTTTGTGATATATTTTAATATAGGCTCTCTCTTATCGAAATCGCAATCCTTTAATAAATACTCTTGCTTAGCCTCTGTTTTTGTGATTAGAGAATGTTTCCCCCGTGGGTCTCTGTAAAAGCAAATAACTCAATTCCTGGAGCCTTACTCGATTCGATCGATCGATTCAACTAACTCTCAGTCAATGATTCTACCTGCATGTATCGCATACAGATAGATCGAAGGTCTGCAGTAAGTAGGAGTCTTTAAATTCTTTCTGGCATTCTTCGCAATGAGGTAAATCTATAATTATGGGGGCAGGAATCGCTGTTATCTTCAACTATAACAAAGAATGCATAAGTCTTTGTAATAATTTGAATATTATGGAAGAAATTGTCAACTCTTCATTTACCATCTCCTCTTCCAAATCATCGTTCTCCTCTATAAGAAAACCACCCCCGCTGAGTATAACACGTTGGTCTTGATCCTTGGTTGCTTTTCTAGTCGTCGCATCTCCATTCTCCCTTTAAAAAACAGATATCCGGACATCTTAGAAGTGTACCAAAGATCTGAACAACAAAGGTTTATGAAAAATACCTACTTCTTGGAGTAAGGATGTGAAACAATTTTGGATTTTTTTAAAAGTAATGCTTTCTGACGATTTCTTTCTGCACGTTCCTTGCAGAGCAGATTATTTTCTATCGACTGTTCATCCTTGCCAGGATCCTGCAGTTCCACTGCCGTAGACATCCTTTTACGATATTAATTTCTATCTTAAAATTTATTAGTAATATTTAAATAATTTTATATCATACTAAAATCGCAGAACACCACTTTCGACAGAAGAAAATTTTTTTGTAAATCGTGTATATTTTACTTCAAAAAATTTACACAAATAATCATTTGAAAAATGTAAACGGCCCTCTTGCGCAATACGTCCATAAATAAGCCAACCTTGTTGTACACTGTTGTATACCAACACTAACGTCACTAACAATAAGCCGAGTCCGATGTACATAGATGTATGTAGATGTTGTTACATATTGACGAAAACTTAGCCCCCATATGCATATATAGGGGTTGGCTCTTTGGCGCGCAGATCTTTTGCGCACAACGAGATGGCGCACGGACGATTGCACACAGTACGATTGCGCTCACGGTTCTTTTGCACACAAAATGATTGCGCACAAGGTTCTTTTGCACACGGTAATATTGCACACATGTAGAATTCAACAGATAACGGATTGCGCACAGAAAGAATTCAAGCGGTTATAAAGACACAACTTACAGAGACACACTTAGCGACACACTTAGAGACACAACTTAGAGAGACACCTACGAGAGACTGTCAGTATCTCCTCGGTGAAATCGATTATCATGAATTGTTACATTCTGCACCGAACATATTCCAAGATATGGCAGATATTTCAGACGATGTTTTAGTGTTTGTTATTTAAGATTTACAATATTAAATGCAAAACTCAAGGACAAAAGATTCCTAGAAATATTAAGAAAGCATTGAAGCATAATTTTCGGAAAATCACCGATTCCGACTTTAAATTTTATATGAGAGATACCTCAATTTCTACTTTCAAAGTATTTCATAAACGAGAATTATTACCTTACACTTTTTTTACATAAATGTTCGAAGAATCGATCTGTGGAAAAGGAAATATGTTGAAGAACAGAGTAAGGAAGAGTTTACTGTAAACAATTAAAATGGCAAAAGAATTATTATAGGCATTGAACAGATAGAATCAATAAATTTATCGTAGTATTTATATGTTGAATAAATTAATGCGAATGTGTATGGTTTAAAAGTTATTCTGTATCTCGAGTTCTATTGTCTATTTTGAATAAAAAATTAGATGGCCAGATAATAGTCAAGGGAGTGCTGGTTAACATCGTTGGCAAACGGAATTGTTACAAACATTGAACAGCGAGAAATAATAAATTACTCTGTGAATTGTATCGAATAAATTAACGCGCGCGAATATTCATGTTATAAATGTTATTTTATATCTCGAGTTCTATTGCATATTTTTACAAAAAAATTAGCTGGTCAGATGGTCAAGGGAGTGGTTGTGGGCATCGTTTGCAAAAGGAATTGTTATAAACATTGAACAGCGAGAAATAACAAATTTATCAATAATTACTAACTCGGCGATCGAATCGATCGATGGTAGAGGAGTGGGGGGAGACAGCTAAGCGAGAGCGCTTAGTCAGTCAATCAGTTAGTCGGACCGGCGGAGTCGTCAGGGATAGACGCGATACGGTACCGGGGGTGCCAGAAGGTCCAGGGAGACCAGGGGTGGACCAGTAGTGGACCAGGAGTAACCTGGTGAGTTTATAATTCAAATATTCTTGAATGCTTGTTGCTTTGTTCACTCTTGGTTCACTTTCAACTGTTTCCACTGAACAATCATTTTCAATGTTTAATGTTTACCTTAAATATTCTTATTGCAATTTCCATCGGAAAAGAAACTATCACAGTTCAGTGTTCGAAACATTATTATATTTCTGATGTTGGACTTGTGTTCTTCCTCCTGCTTGTCAAATTCGCACTTTTGCCTACCTAGTTTCTCAATAATTATTCGATGTACTTGCGTAGTAAATTAGTATAAGTTCGGCGTTGTAAGAAAGGGAGCCAGAAGGAATATTGCATTCGTTCTGACTCCCTTCCGGGTCTCTTGTGCAGCAACCTCCTCGTGGTGAGACCTGGGCAATCGGCATTATCCTGTATTCGTAAGAACTTTCAGTATCTTACGAATAAAGGATAATGTCGAGCTAATAGCTGCACGTTTACAATTTTTGAAAACAATATGTAATAGAGTTTAAGACTTGTAAATAAAGATACATATTTCATTACACTGAAACCGAATTTACTTTCAGCTACCTTGTAGTCGGACAAAGGTGCAACGGATGGTTTGTTCGTTTACCCTTGGCTCACATCTAGTTCGCTGTTTCGATGAACTTGTTCAGTTTGAGAACATTCCAATTTTAATTTCTGATTTTCCAAGTATTCATTTTGGAACTTTCACAAGTTCCACTTAGAAAAATATTCGCATCTTGTTGAAAATTGGTATTTCTCCGATCGGAGTTCCCTCAGGGGCTCACTCACGGATGGGGACCGTGAGTGAGTACGGGGAGTCGCGTCCCTGGGGCTACCCGAATCGCCTATAGCTTAGACAGGTCGCATTTTTGTGTGGGTGGATTGTTTGTGTCTCTTAAGCTCATTGTAAGGTTTTCCGGTTTTCTCGTTTTCTGGTTTTCTCGTTTTCTGGTTTTCTCGTTTTCTGGTTTTCCGGTATTCTCGTTTTCTGGTTTTCTGGTTGTCTGTTTTCTGGGTTTGTGCTTTCTGGTAGATTTCATGCAGTAATTCGCACTCGTGTGCGGGACTAGTGTTAGGTCTAATTATTATTATTAGTCTATTTTAGATAGGATACAACAGCTCTGATTCTTCCCTGAGCCTTCTATCGTCGTCGAAGAGGACATATTATAAATAGTCTGTTTTAGATAGGATACAACAGCCCTTTTTCTTCACTGAGTCTTCTATCGTCGTCGAGGAGGACATACCAAGAAGAGGACTCACCACGATGACAACTGAATATTTTTAAGTTAGTTTTATTTGCCGAGCAATTATTGTATTAGAGTCACCCCCGAACCAGAGCCTTCTGCTCTGGTTTACGTTTCTTTTTTGCGAATCAAAGCCTTCTGCTTTGATTCATCCCTGTTTTGCGTTTAGTCTTTTGGTCAACAATAATTGCTCGGCTTGCGCGCGTTAATTGTTCATATTTTATATCGTCGTTGTAAATACGTCGAGTAATTATCGCCGTAAATTGACTTTGTTCGTTTTTTTTTTTACTCCGACACAGTCTTCTACTGTGTCGGACACCTTTGCTCGCAAGTAGTATGTACCAGATTTATTGGTACGGGAGTGCGCGGTAGTTTATATTAATGGGGGGGTCGAGACGCGTTGTGTCCGCTCTTTACCACTCTCCCGTAAAATTTTTCCACCCATGTCCGTCTCTGGCGGCAGGTGGTTGGAGAAGTTGGTATTGTAGTCGGAACTCCTCTCGACCATTGCTCGCGTCACCCTCGAACCAGAGCCTTCTGCTCTGGTTCGGTTATTTTTAAAGGATCAGAGCCTTCAGCTCTGGTTCAGTGTTTGTCTTTGAAAGAATCAGAGCCTTCAGCCTGATTCGCCTTTTGCCCCCGTGAATCGGAGACTTCTTCTCGGATTCACACCCTTTTGCTCCGCGATAATTACTCGACGTATTTGTGTAGCACATTAGTATAAGTTCGGCGTTGTAAGAAAGGGAGCCAGAAGGAATATTGCATTCGTTCTGACTCCCTTTCCGGGTCTCTTGTGCAGCAACCTCCTCGTGGTGAGACCTGGGCAATCGGCATTATCCTTTATTCGTAAGAACTTTCAGTATCTTACGAATAAAGGATAATGTCGAGCTAATAGCTGCACGTATGTAATTTTTCATAACAATGTGTAATGGAATTTAAGAATGGCAAAATGTTACAAGATATTTCATTGAATTGAATACGAAAGTACTTTCAGCTAAGTTGGGAATCGGCCAAGGGTACATCGATGCTTTCTTCATTTACCCTTGGCCACCTTCAGATCGTTATTTCAAAGTTCTTGTTCAGTCAGTGAACATTCCAAATTTATTTTCTGATTTTCCAAGTATTCATTTTGGAACTTTCACAAGTTCCTCTTCGAAAAACGTTCACATCTTGTTGAAAATTGGTATTCCTCCGATCGGAGTTCCCTCAGGGGCTCACTCACGGATGGGGACCGTGAGTGAGTACGGGGAGTCGCGTCCCTGGGGCTACCCGAATCGCCTATAGGTCGGTAGGGTTGCACTCTTGTGCGGGGTTGGTTTGCTCACGTGAGCTCTTTTTCTGGTTTGCTCTCGAGAGCTCGTTTTCTGGTTTTGTTCTGTGTTGTGTCTAAATATGATTAGTTTGTTTCAGTTAGGATACAACAGCCGACGTCTTTCATCGCCGACGAAGAGGATACACCAAGAAGAGGAGGTCACACACCGCAGAAGACAGCACGTATATTTAAGTTGCGTTATTCAATAAGAATTTCTTTATGCGATAGTTATTAAGATTATATATCGTCGTTGTATATACGTCGAGTAATTATCGCCGTAAATTCACTTTGTCCGTTTTTTTTTTTTACTCCGACACAGTCTTCTACTGTGTCGGACACCTTTGCTCGTACGTAGTATGTACCAGATTTATTGGTACGGGAGTTCGCGGTAGTTTATATTAATGGGGGGGTCGAGACGCGTGGTTTCGCCCTTTACCACTCATCGGTAAAATTTTTCCACCCATGTCCGTCACTGGCGGCAGGTGGTTGTTGCAGTTGGTAAAGGTGTCGGAACTCCTCTCGACCATTGCTCGCGTCACCCTCAAACCAGAGCCTTCTGCTCTGGTTTGTTTATTTTTTTTCTCTTCTTGAAAGAATCAGAGCCTTCAGCCTGATTCGCTTTTTGTCCCCCGTGAATCGAAGACTTCTTCTTCGATTCACACCCTTTTGCTCCGCGATAATTACTCGACGTACTTGCGTAGTACACTAGTATAAGTTCTTCGTTGTAAGAAAGGGAGCCAGAAGGAATATCGCATTCGTTCTGACTCCCTTTCCGGGTCTCTTGTGCAGCAACCTCCACGTGGTGAGACCTGGGCAATCGGCATTATCCTCTATTCGTAAGAACGTACAGTATCTCACGAATAAAGGATAATGCCGAGCTAATAGCTGCACGTGTACAATTTTTGATAGAGTTTAATAAAACTTGCAAAATATAAAAACATATTTCATTACATTCAATATGAATTTACTTCCAGCTAGCTCGCAGTCGGTCAAGGCTACATCGATGCTTTCTTCGTTTACCCTTGGCCCACATCTAGTTCGCTGTTTCGAAGAACTTGTTCAGTTAGTGAACATTCCCATTTTAATTTTTGTTGTTTCCAATTGTTCCCTATGAAACTTTCACGAGTTCTTCTTCGAAAAATTTTCACATCTTGATGAAAATTGGTATTCCTCCGATCGGAGTTCCCTCAGGGGCTCACTCACGGATGGGGACCGTGAGTGAGTACGGGGAGTCGCGTCCCTGGGGCTACCCGAATCGCCTATAGGTCGGTCGAGTCGCACTCGTGTGCGGGGTTTGGTTTGGCTCTCATGAGCTCGTTTTCTGGTTTGGCTCTCATGAGCTCGTTTTCTGGTTTGGCTCTCATGACTCGTTTTCTGGTTCGCTCACGTGAGCTCTTTTTCTGGTGTGCTCACGAGAGTTCGTTTTCTGGTTTGCTCAGGAGAGTTCGTTTTCTGTTTTGCTCACGAGAGTTCGTTTTCTGTTTTGCTCACGAGAGTTCGTTTTCTAGTTTGCTGTCGTTAGCTGGTTTCTTGTTTGGTTTCGAGTGCTGAATGTTGTTTTCTTCTGATGGTTATGTTGAGTTCGCACTCGTGTGCGGGATTTTGTGTTACGTCTAAATATGATTAGTCTGTTTCAGTTAGGATACAACAGCGTACGTCTTTCACCGTCGACGAAGTGGAGGTCACACACCGTAGAAGACAGCACGTATAATTAAGTTGCGTTATTCGATAAGAATTTGTTTGTGCGATAGTTATTAAAATTATATATCGTCGTTGTACATACGTCGAGTAATTATCGCCGTAAATTCACTTTGTTCGTTTTTTTTTTACTCCGACACAGTCTTCTACTGTGTCGGACACCTTTGCTTCGTACGTAGTATGTACCAGATTGATTGGTACGGGAGTTCGCGGTAGTTTATTAATTAATGGGGGGGTCGAGACGCGTTGTGTCCGCTCTTTACCACTCATCCGTAAAATTTTTCCACCCATGTCCGTCTCTGGCGGCAGGTGGTTGATGCAGTTGGTATCGGTGTCGGAACTCCTCTCGACCATTGCTCGCGTTACCCTCAAACCAGAGCCTTCTGCTCTGGTTTGCTTAGTTTTTCTTTATGAAAGAATCAGAGCCTTCTGCTCTGGTTTGTTTATTTTTTCTCTATTCTTGAAAGAATCAGAGCCTTCAGCCTGATTCGCTTTTTGTTCCCCGTGAATCGAAGACTTCTTCTTCGATTCACACCCCTTTGCTCCGCGATAATTACTCGACGTAATTGCGTAATACACTAGTATAAGTTCTTCGTTGTAAGAAAGGGAGCCAGAAGGAATATCGCATTCGTTCTGACTCCCTTTCCGGGTCTCTTGTGCAGCAACCTCCTCGTGGTGAGACCTGGGCAATCGGCATTATCCTCTATTCGTAAGAACGTACAGTATCTCACGAATAAAGGATAATGCCGAGCTAATAGCTGCACACTTTGAATTATCATTTATATTGCATACTAGAGTGTAAATTAATATGCACGATTATTTCAAACCTATTCCCTTCCATAACATTTTTCAATGGCACCAATTTCATCAGAACCAAATGTATTATTCAAGCTTGTTCATTTGATTTTTTTTCTTTAATTTTTTATTAACGCGCATGTCAATTATTATTAAATGTTTCTTTCTCCGCTATATTTCAGGTGATGTTTTGGGACTTTTTAAATACTATTCTTGTCGGTGGTGGAACTTTTACCGTTGTGGTATTTCAGATCACTGTAATTTCCACGTTATCGAAAAGTGAACAGCGGGTTGCCTACTAGAAGGGGAACCGAAAGTTGAAAAGCGGGTTGCCTGCTAGAAGGGGAACCGAAAATTGAAGAGCGGTTTACCTACTGAAGGGGAACCGCAAATTGAACAGCGGCTTGCTTTCTGAAGGGGAAGCGGAAATTGAGCGTATTGTGTGTATTTTATTCTACATATGAATTCACACACTATATAATAAATACCAGTTACTAAATGTGTCCATAAGAGCTGGGTCATCGAATAGGTTAGGAAATCTGCGGATGTAACTCTGTGTAACTCCTTGTAAAGAAAATCTCTAAAACTGTGGATTGTACTAGGGAGATTTCGAATCAGAGAGGATACCCCTTAGATTTTAGCGGAGTTTTATCTCTGGTGTGTGTGTGTGTAGTCTATGACATAGAGTGATCAGTCATGCGTTCTTACGACGTGAGTTTAGAAGCCGCGTAAATATGGCCGCGGCAATAACGAGCGGTTACCATGATCGTGTGTAATGAGTGCATGTGATATTTGTGATTTGTGTTCTGTGATGTACGGTGTACAGTGATGAGATCAATGTACCATTGGCAAAGATGAGCGAAAGGAAGTTTACTCGCGGCTTGGGTAAACCAGGCATGGCAGCTCAATTGCGAGAGACTGTCTCCCAGGTAGTACGCGAGAGTACCGTACAGGTAGGACCGCTAACATTCTGATTTCGTTACTTTTTGCCGCCTCGATCTTCGCGATCAATTTTCACTCGAACTTCTCCTAGAACTTTTTCACAATGACAATTCGTACACCGATAACAGTTTGTTTTCCTTGACACCATTCGTCGATACATTCATTAGAATTTTAATTCATTATTCATGATAATTGCTGTCAATCCTGTTGACAAAATTCCCCCTGTAAATGTATTTCGAATCGAAAAACAATTAAATAAATATCTCACTAATTCGCGCCGTTTATATCGACTTTGACAGACCGCCGATAGATTTATCAACCAATTGTCGATTCATTCGCGTGAAATTCGGTTTATTTCGATGATACTGTTATTCTGTTTGAAACATGTCTATTTATGGTAGTGAATATCGCCTTTTTTTTGTACTGTCCGATCATTATTACTATTATGTACTTCCTTGAATCAAGGACAAATTATACTCTTTTTGTACATCGTTGTTTGTCCCATTTACTATCATCACATAATAGAGATTGATATAAATTGGTGTTTAACTTCTAAAGAATGTACTGGTAGAAGTTCTAATCTGCATGCGTTTTATGCATTACTTGAGTCAACAATTTATTATGCGAATTAAATTAATATACGCACAAGTAACTGTTCTCTTTTTAATTTATTTATCTTAACGGAATTACTATTTATTTTTCAGAGCAAACCACATTTAGTAGAACCCATAGATTTCGAAAGTTTTGTATTGAAGAATAAAACTTTATTACAAAACGATCCTCAGAGAGAGCTTCTACTCTATCCTCAGGACGACGTTTCTGTGAGTTTTTTCTTATCTATTTATCAAAATTTGCATCCGTTGTATGAGTAGATAAATTATCATGAATTTATACACAGGATGTTACCGAGGTCGGACTATACCTACAAGAATATATTGCTATGTTTAGCTGCAACAATTTCACCTTAAAGTTGCAAGTAAAAATATATTTTTCCTTACAGCAAGTAGTATTGCCCAGAAGATACCGTACTCTTACGCCGACAGTACCGCAAGTCTCAGATAATGAAGAAGGAGGGGAGAATCTTCTTACAAAGGAATGTTTACGAAGTTATACATCCAACTGGAACCTGATACATTATAAATATTCTGCTTATAGTGGAACTTATCTTGAATTGCCTAAGTATGTCTTCTACCCTTGTCATATCTGTACTCTCACACTAGTATATATATTATTATGTACTTCCTAGAAACAACGTGTGAAACTTAAAGTTACATTTTTACCTTTTCCTTTTATTTAGAATAGCAAAAACAGACGATTTGAAAGATGAGATATACGAAATCGATACCGAAGTAGACCAAGTTGATGAGGTAAAATATTTTGCTTTAAGGTCGTAGTCTCGTTTCCAGGATTGCAAGGGTGCGGGATGCGCGAATACGAGAAATAATTTGTTTAATGTGTCACCAGGAGTCAACCAAGAGTAATGGAATCACGAAAGAGGGCTATCTGATGAAAGGACCAGAGATTGGAAGCAGCGATCGAATGTTTGCACATATTGGCTCGAAATCGTTTAAAAGACGCTTTTGCCACCTCAGACAAGAAGTTGACGGCACATATATTCTCGAGTTTTTTAAAGATGAAAAGAAAGGCGAAGCGAAACTAACGATAGTTATGGATTTTTGTACCGAGGTCGCGAGGAACCCGAAACGTGGAAGGTACTGTTTTGAATTAAGAATGAGCGGGACTCATAAATCGTATACTTTAGCGTCAGACAACGAGGCGGACATGCAGGACTGGTTATTAAAGTTGAGCTCAGTATTGCAGCATTATAAACAACAGGAAGAAAAGCGCGCCGCATCGTTGGAAAGAGCGTGCAATACACCTCCCCCCTCGCCTCAACCTATGCAGGTATTGAACGTAAAAATAACTAGACTAGACTAGATACTAGATCCTTTAATATTTGTAACTTTTCTAGATTCTGTATCAACTATATTAAACACTTTTTATTGGTATTTCCAGGTTTATGGAACATTGAAAGGCTTAGAGCAGAGCATGAATCCGCAATTGATTAAATATTCCAGAGAGACAGATACAAGTATAGCATTAGTCAGGCGTGAAAATCGTAAACGATTGTTCAGTATTTACCCTCATATTCCACACAGTAAGCAACAGCCAGGATGTTCCAACGAACAGAACCTGGATCCGTTCAAAGAGCAATTTGGACACAGGATTTTTGTGAAATGCGAAAGTCTTAAATTTAGATTACAAGCGCCTATAGATGAAAAGGAGTCATTGTGTCAGGTGGAACCGTATCAAACGACACTGAGCCTTTACGATGCTAGAAATGGTAGAAAGCTCGCCGAAAATTTTCATTTCGATATCAATCATGAAGTTGTCCAAGGAATGATAAAAGAGTTGAGTCCTGTAGGTATTATGACGGAATCTACGGATAACATAAAATTACCAGATGATTTAAAAAATATATCTTTAGAGTGGATGAAATATCCAAAACAGGTTTGTCGTTTTAAATATTTATTGTATATTATCAATTATAATTGATTAACAATATTTTCTTCACGTTTACAGGCTATATTTAGCATTAGTAACCCTCATCCCGATATATTCTTGGTTGTAAGAATAGATAAAATATTACAAGGAAATATATGTCAAACGTCGGAACCATATTTGAGAGCTACGAAAGATCCACGGTTAGGTTTAAAAGTTCACAAACAAGTCAGAGCTTGTTGCCAAAGGTACAATTCACTATAACTTTACTAAAAAAATATTATTGTAAAATTTCGATCAACGCGGTTTGCATTTTTCAGACTGGGAAATTACAGAATGCCTTTCGCTTGGGCTGCCAGACCCTTGTTTCGATTATATAGTAACGAACTAGATACGTCGTCTGATTTTCCAGCAATATATAGGCAAGAAGGAAATAAAATAAAGGATGAGGAATTGCTGAAACTTCTTTCAGAGTACAGAAAGTATATGTCGATGTAGTACAAATCAGATCGCGTACGAATGTTTATTAATGCGTTTTTTTATTTTAGGCCTGAGAAACTTAGTAAATTGACTGTGATACCAGGATGGTTAAAAATAAAAATTGAGTCAATTACAGAACTACCTGAAAGTATGTTTCGATTCTTAACGAATTATAACGAAACAATGAAAAGTGTCTAGGTTCCTTTTCTCTTTCCAGACACACTGTCTACGTCCTTAGCAGCTTTAAAGCCATTCCCATTGCCACCGACTTCGGAACCGACTCTCGAAGTGGCAGAATTCGAGTGTACTTCGGAAAAAGATGTTCATCCTTATACGACATACATTAATCACCTTTACGTTTATCCGCAAACTCTGTGTTTCGATACTCAAAAAATATTTACCAGAGCCAGGAACATTGCGTGCATCGTTGAACTACGAGACGAAGACAGTGAAAATGCCACACCTTTGAGAGTATGCCTAAACTTTAGTTTTGTTCGAACAGGTTGCCACAGTATTACTAACATTATTCTCTCGCTTTCGATTATGTAGTGTATATACGGAAGACCCGGTGCTCCGCTTTTATGTCTACGCGCGTGTTGCTCGGTATTACATCATAACGCAATTCCTTCGTGGTACGAAGAAATTAAAATACGACTGCCAACGAAACTACATTCGAAACATCACTTGCTTTTCTCTTTCTATCACATAAGCTGTGATATGAACAAGAAGAAGGAGAACGGAGTCGAAAATTGTGTTGGTTACGCGTGGTCCCCTTTGCTACATAAAGGAAGGTAGGACAACAACAAATTCATTCATTCAGTCATTTTATATTCACTTATATTAAACAATCATGTATTTTCTACAGACTGAATGTGGATATGGATATGAACGTACAAACTCTACCCGTAGCAACACATTTACCTGCAGGATATCTTTCGATACAGCCTCTTGGGTTAGGAAAAGGGGTAAGAATGAGGTCAAACGAAATATGTATGTATTTCGAGAAATTTTGACAATATTTTGGAAACGGGAATTCTTTATAATTGTAGAACGCAGGACCAGAAATCACATGGATTGATTCTCAGCGGCCAGTATTCACAGTAGCGTTCCAATTAATTTCCACCGTGTTCACGCGCGACGTGCATTTGCATAATTTATTTGCCCACATGGAACGAATCCTGGATACGACGCAGGGAGCAATACCAGCGGATTCGGAGACATGCAAAATATTAAAAGCTGCTCATGCAGTACAGCTAGTTACAGTTATTACATTTCTTCCTACTATACTGAACCAACTGTTCACGTTATTAACGCATACGATGAACGACGAAGTCGGTTTATTTATAATAAGAGTTTTAATACACTTTATAAATATGGTACACGAAGCTGGTAGGAAGGAAACTCTCCAAGCTTATATCAAGGTAAACATTCCTGGAAGAAGTAACCATCTTTATCTTATAATAATAAATAGGGACGCAAGGAAAATGTTAATCTTGCACTGACGTATTTTATAGTTCGTTTTTGTATCGCCAACACAAGGAAACGGCAGTGTTACAGTTCACGAACAATTGGGAAAGCATCTTCCTACGCTGTTACAGCCTAGTAATACTGATTTTCTTGTGGTGAATAAGTTTATGCACCACTCCAGCTTCTTCTTTGAAATAATGATCAAAAGTATGGCGCAACATTTACTCGCAACGGGTAGAATAAAGGTGGGTCGTGTAACAGGATCTTAATAATCAACCCGTAGATTATTCGAGTAAATATATCAACTCAACTGTTTTACAGATGCACAGAAACGAAAGGTTCTCCAGAGAATATCATGAGAAAATCAAGAGCTTGGTAGACGTCATTATGCCGTATCTTATGACTAAATACAAAGAAATGCCCGTCGAAACTCACGAGTTGAACAAAAGTCTCGCACAATTTTTAAAAGTAAGTGAACGCAATGTGTTCCTTAGAAGTTTCTCTTTGCAAAGTCGGGCGTGTTAATCAATGAAAATTTTCATAGCGATGTCTCACGTTCATGGACCGCGGATTTGTTTTCTGCCTAATCAATTCATATATAGACAACTTTTCCCCGGGCGATCCACGTACATTACACGACTTCAAATTCACATTTCTGCAAATAATCTGTTCCCACGAACATTATGTATCCTTCAATTTGCCAATGATGCAATCACGAATCACCTCCAAAGGTAATATTATAATCACTATTATTATTATATTCAGTATCTTCAACTACGTAATATATAACGATTTCATGCTTTATTCAGAAGATACAGAGAGTGATCCAGAATGTGATGGTATGTTATGTTACATTCATACACTCCCGTCTTTATTGTGGTTTGTTACTGTAGCCATAGTGAGTGGGAGATGCACACAATTTTTTGATATTCGATCACCATCGATCACTAGATTCATAGAAAATCTTTTCATGGCGTTCTTATTTGTTGCTATGCAAGCTTGATTTATTATATCGTTGAGATGCACCGAGTATCGAAGGTTTTATAAGTTAACCCTTTGAACTCGGAGGTATTTTTACTAAAAGAAATTAGACTTTTCTTCCGACCTAGAATATTTCCGTTCCCTATGATTTTTTAAATTTTATAGATATGAAATATTGGTATAATACCTCATACTCTACCTACATGTTTAGTAATTGATTAAACAATATTGTATGTGTTATAATTAAACAATTTTTAGTAGCGCCTCAGTGTCATCGTTCGAGTGCTAAGGGTTAATAGGATATTTCGTAATCACACTACATCTATAGTATGCTCACACTTTGTTTCACGTTATTTCAAGCATAGTATCGTATGAACTGCACGATTCTATAAACATTTTATAAATATAAAATTAGCCGAACAATATGAATTAATTGATTCCTATGAAAAATTATTTTCAGTGGCCTTGACAATTACGACATGAATAAATTATGAAATAATTTTTTCATTTCATTTGATATTTAATGTTTTTAGGTGGACTTTGAATGTCTTTATATACATTTATGTGTTTATATAATCAGTTTCATGAAAAGTAAAACAGATTCATTAACGTCAAGGTATTCGTTACAGATTTAATTAACGAGTACTGCTTATCCGAAGACTTCTGTAAACATCACTTTTTAGTTGGATTGTTAATGCAAGAGGTGAAAATGTCTTTGAATGAAATTGTACAAATTCGAAAAGTGGCGATGGCCACGTTACGAGATTTAATGGCGAAACACGAGCTCGACGATAGATATCAGAATAAGGTAAATCGGTTGTAACTTGATCTTTCGTGATAATTAAGTTGCAAGTAGTAGTTCAAAATAATTCGATTCGCGCAGGGTCAATTAAGTAGAATAGCGTCCGTTTATATACCATGGCTGGGGCTCGTATTGGAAAATTTGCATCGGCTGCAATCCGTACACGATAGCAGTAAAACAGAAGCTAAGCAAAACGGAACCAACAGAATATCAACCAGTAGCTCATTCTTAGCGAACAAAGATACTAGTAGCGTCACGACAGCTACTGGAACTCCAAAGTCAATTCACAGGTAAGATTGAATGTGACGTAATGTTTAGTAAATGTAACA
Source organism: Lasioglossum morio (assembly GCA_916610235.2). Classification (NCBI taxonomy): domain Eukaryota; kingdom Metazoa; phylum Arthropoda; class Insecta; order Hymenoptera; family Halictidae; genus Lasioglossum; species Lasioglossum morio. The sequence goes on along the minus strand of OU744323.1, from coordinate 20,297,120 downwards.
TATCTCATACGCGTAAATGTTTTGTAATCAATTAGATACCAACATATTTATAATAATGTAAACAATATGCACTATATGATATCGGCGCTACAGGTTCGATCACAAATACAAGAATTAGCAATTTTGCAGAATTATAATTTCGACGTTTCGGTTCTGTTTTGAACCATTTTCAAGAAAAGTCCGCATCTGTGAAAATTAAAGTAATCAAATTTGTTATTCATTAAACTGACTATTTAATAGTTATGAAAATTAGGTGTTTATACTTACATGCAAATTGTGAAAAAAACCGATTGAAATCAAATTCAATGGAATGTTACTAGTCACTAAGCCGGTTGGAACTGTACTAAACTGTTACTGTTGTGGCAAAGTCAATCAAAGGCCGATATCATATAGTGCATATACAAAATTTACGATCGTTATAAATAGAGAATAATGTAAACAATATTTTGAATAATGGTACAGCAATTTTTAGCGGTGACTCTCTGAGTCGCCATTCATATAATGTAAATAATTTACACGAAATATTGCGCACAGGCTCACAGTCAATTTAGATACACAGTCTCCGATAAGAGCGTCCATGCATTTACGAGATTCTACGTACTTCGCGGCCATAGCAGGCCAGGGTTTAGTCAATGGATATTCGTGTACTAGCATAGAGTCGGATACGTCAACCATATCTGGTGTATCGCAGTCAAATATATCCCAGGAAACTACAATTGTCATCCGTGAACCAATTGAAAATGGCACCGGTGAGAAGAAGAGACACTCGCGGTCCCTAAGCGTTACACAGTCATCTTCAAGATGCGACAAATTGCAGTCGTCCGAAGTGAAGGATATTCTGCTTTGTTTCTTATTTGTTATAAAATACTTGGGCGACCATCAAGTTATCGCTTGGTGGCAGCAATGCAGCGATCTTGAAATTTTGAACTTTTTCTCAGTGATAGAGTAAGTCGATGCCTACGAATGCAACATCTAGACTGTGGATTTTATGCATTTATGACGAAAATGTACACGCACAATTTAAAACAGTGGACGAATTAATGAGATTCATGGGCATCAGTGTATTAATTTCAGCTTAATAAGACAATTAAAAGAAGAAAGAAATTTCTATTACATAAAGATCCGCAGTCTAGCAATATCGAAAGATTTTTTCTCACTGCGCGGAAAGTGAGTACATTTGAATCTTTTCTTTTAGGATGAGTCTTTATCATTTCAAGTACGTTGGGAAGAGGCAAATTACCACAAACGTGACAAACAATTCCGGAAAACCTCGAACAGTGAAGGCAATGACGTTACCAGCTAGAATGGCGCCTCCTGATTTTTCCAGCGAAGGACCAGCTACCAGTACTTTACAACCCCATAACAACACTCTTCGAGAAAATCTTGTGGAGAATGACACTGGAAAAGTCCATCAAGTTTTACTAGAAGCAAACATGGCAACAGAAGTTGGTCTTATCGCGTTAGATTGTTTAGGATTGTTCTGCCTCCATTTTAAGGTATAATACCACACATTACCGTTACACAGTTGTCTAACCGCAAGGCAATGAAATTACTGTGCGTTTTTGCAGGATGTACTTTTAGCAACGAACGGTGATAATCCTATTATGCAAAAAGTTTTCAATATATATTTATCATTTTTACAAGTTGGCCAGTCGGAGACTTTGTTACGCCACGTTTTCGCCAGTTTCCGAGCTTTCCTAAACAATTACTCTATAATTCTTTTTCAAGGTATGCATTCGAATAACATACGAAAAAGTTGTTAGACAGGTGTTATTAATTGTAATTGATTTTACAGGGAACGCAGTACTTTGCGGACGTTTATGCTATGAGTTATTGCGCTGTTGTAACAGTAAATTAAGTTCTATTAGACAGGAGTCTTGCGCATTGGTTTACCTACTCATGAGAAGTAATTTTGAGTTTACCAGTCGAAAGGGTTTGACTAGAGTTCACTTGCAAGTAAGCGAGATTTATGAAATTTAATATTTTTGATTAAAATATTTTGTTCAACATATTTTATGCATTCATTTGTAAACAGGTGATAATCTCTGTGTCACAAATGCTTGGAAACGTGATTGGATTGAACAATTCAAGGTTTCAAGAATCATTGTCGTTGATAAACAGTTATGCTTCGTCTGACAAAGTAATGAAAGGTACAGGTTTCCCAGTGGAAGTGAAAGATCTCAATAAAAGAATCCGGACCGTTCTAATGGCGACCGCGCAAATGAGAGAGCACAATAACGATCCAGAAATGTTAGTTGATCTGCAGCACAGTTTAGCCAACTCTTACGCCAGTACGCCGGAATTAAGATATACTTGGTTGGAAACTATGGCTAGAAATCATGCGAGGGATGGAAATTTTTCAGAGGTACGCATTTTTCTATACACTCCATAAATCACCGGACACTTACTTATCTTCAACAAAATGGTAACTAAAGAATACAAGCTTCCAGCTTGATTTGATTGTTTTATTTTGATTAGATGTAGCTATTATACGATAATATTTCAATACAAAATTAAATATATACATACACTATTTGAATGAATGTTGGAAAAAAGAGATTAAGAAATGGTGGGATGGTTATCATGAATAATAATTAAAATTTAGAGAATATAGGATATTTTGGTCAGATTTGATTTACATGTTCTAAATTAGTAAGTACGTGCACAAATACATAAGTGACATACGGACGGGAGTGTATTCTCGAACAACTGGATTTATTAAAAAAAAGTTTAACACAATTATTTTATCTCAGGCTGCTTGCTGCCATTTACATATTGCCGCATTAATGGCGGAATACTTGAAGTTGAAAAGAGTTCACACGTGGGGTGCAGAAGCGTTCGACAAAATCTCTGAGAACATTTCTAGGGACGAGTGCAGCCTGAAACTCGATGCTGGTGAGATTTGTATGTTTTCTACACGTTTCTATTATGATTTATATTTATAAATATTTTCAATCTGTTCCATCCATTTAATTGTATTGTTATAATTCAGCGTATATGTGATTTGCATGGTGTAATTTTTATCTTAATTTACAGTTTTATTTTAGAAAGTAAAATTCTTCACACACGCTCTGAAACCATTCATTTTTCGATCTTACTATTTTAGGTGTACAAGATATTCACTATAACGAGTACTTACTCCTCGAACAATTGGAAGTTTGTGCCGAGATGCTAGAAAAGGCCGAAAGATTCGAATTGCTTGGACACCTATACCGTTTAATAGTTCCTATCTACGAAGAGAAAAGAAACTACGAAGCTCTAGCGAATTGTTATTCACACTTAGCACAGGCGTGTAATAAGATCGTAGAAGTTACTAAATCCGGAAAGAGGCTTCTTGGAAGGTTTTATAGAGTCGCATTTTTTGGTTCGGTAAGAAAAACTGAACGTGCTTCTGTTCTACAAACGCGAGTTTATTCGATTTCGTAATTTCATTTTTATACGTATGTATTTTATAGGCGTACTTTGAAGACGAGAATGGGCAAGAGTACATTTACAAAGAACCAAAAGTCACGTCTTTGTCAGAAATTTCCGAGCGTCTGAATCGTTTATATTCCGACAAGTTTGGCGCGGAAAATGTCAAAATGATCATGGACTCCGTGCCGATTGATATCACCGAATTGGATCAAAAATTTGCGTACATTCAAGTCACCCACGTGACACCTTATTTCGAGAAGTACGAATTGGAAACCAGGCAAACCGAATTCGAACAGAATCATAACGTGGCATGCTTCATGTTCGAAACTCCGTTCACTAAGGAAGGAAAAGCGAGGGGCAATCCAGAGGATCAATGGAAGCGAAGAACCATTCTAACGAGTACGTTCGTTTGGCATCTGAAATTTTTTATTTGATTGTAGCTTCGTAAGTGTGTTCACTTCGTGTGTAGAATATGTTGATCGACGTTCGCAATGTTTCAGCACAATATTCGTTCCCGTACATCAAGAAGCGAATTTTGGTGTCTGAGAAACGGATAATGGAGCTCAGTCCGATAGAAGTGGCGCTGGATGAAATGCGGCAACGAGTTCAAGAATTAGAGGATGTAGCCCTTATCGGTCCAACCGATGTGAAAAAATTACAGTTAAGACTACAAGGAAGTATATGCGTTACAGTGAATGCCGGGCCACTTGCCTATGCTTCTGCGTTCCTAGATCCCGCGTTGTCCCCGCAATATCCAGATGACAAAGTCGAGGAACTAAAGGATGTTTTTAGGTAACCACTAATTCTGAATGGTCAGCTATTTTCTCCGCTTACATGTTTTTCATTTCACGTACAACTGCTTGCAGGGAATTTGTTAAGATATGTTACACGGCTCTCCAAATAAATAGTAAGTTGATTACGTCCGATCAGCACGAGTATCAGGAAGTACTACGTGAGAATTACCAGAAACTTTGTCAAAGTTTATCGTCGTTACTTGGAGAACCTATTTGGCCTGACGAGCAAGTTTGTAATTTCAAGCGCAACAGCGCTGCTTTGTTTAGTGCTATCAGTGGTGCTAATAATCATACGAGTACAGCTTAAACTAAGCCGTGTCTCGAAACAAGTCACCGGAGCGAATCGAGTAGATTTTGTTTTACAAGAAATTTCTTCTCCGAACAGGTGGTACAAAATGGGTTGCACGTCAACCCGTTATTCACTTCTTTAAGCACAAAAATAACTGTGTTATTAATTATGAATTAGGGAATATTGTTACTAGTTCAGTAAATCGCTGCAATTACGCATTAGTAATAGAATCAAACTGTCATTTCTTATTATATCACTGAATGCTGATACGTGCGTACACATAGAAATGAGAACAATTAAAATAGTTAGTTTCATATGGCACTTCGTATACAATAGACGTATACTGGACTACTATCTTCATAAACGGTATATATTTATCAAGTGGCCTAATCATAAACATCTCTCATGTCTTAATCACTGCCATGTTTCGATGGATTTTCCACGTATAGTCTCTTTTTAGCGAAAATTTACACAGATGGAAAGGTAAAATACAGAGACATATAGTGATTAGGTATTTTGCCTCGACGAAAGACTTGAATTTCTTCTGGATACAAAATTTCTAATTGTCTTACACACAATTTCTATGTATTAAAATATTCTGTAGCGTGTAGCCCCCAAGATGGATTATCGTTTTTCAACTGTTTTCAACTTGTTGAAAACGTATCTTGAAAAATAGTGGTTAATCTTGGAGGATACACACGGTGTATTAAATCTAGTTGAATGTAGTATAGTTTGGTGGAGTGCACCTAAAGGGGCATTGACATTTACGCGTACACACCGACTTAAGAATTGAATGATTTGTATATTAGAATGTGTTACGTGGGTAGAATTTAATTTGTATATATTTGTATAATTTATTCTATATATACGCATTATGTAAAGAAGATGTGGCTAGCGAACATTCTACATACTCGAACATTATGATTAACCGAGAGAAAAGAATATTTTATGACGCCACCACATTTTGGAAAGCAAAGTATTTCAAACATTTTTACAAACATTTTTACGTACTTATACATGGTAATGCATATTGATATTTAATATAACATTTATACACGCTACGCTATGTCCGCCACGTGAAAATTGTGATACTGGTTGTGTTCTCTCATTCTGGTTAACGAAGTAACGGAATTTTATAGACATAGTACTTAATTCGAACAAGTTCTGTCCCGCAAAAATAATCTCGAGTTCACACTGCGCGCTTATCTTCTTTATATAACTTTGTTGTGATACATTTAAAAGCAACATGCAACAACTCCGTTGCATTCTGTACAATTGTTTTCGTGAGTCGTGTACATAAAATAACGAATATTGAAATTGATGAGATACGAACAATTTAAACGTCTAAATGTTGAATATTTTCGAATTTTTATCACTTTGCAATTATCGCATTCGGTGTCAAATTTAAAATGAAAAAGAAATATTTTATGAGTTTTGTTTCGTGCAGATTTTATGGGTTTCTATATGTAAACAAAATGTATAATTGTAATTAATACACACAAAATATTGTGTTTAAACAATGGATTACTGTTATTTAAATTTAGGAATATGTATTGCTTTAAAATTCGAATTTATATATTTCAAAAGGTGATTTATTTAATACACACGCATATACATTTGCGAATTATATTATGTGCTTTATACATATATTTGCAAATTTAGTAGTACAAAGCTGCTTATAAATGTTTTTTCCGAGCATGGGATATACTGTACAATATATGCATATATATATAAATGACAAAAAACTTTTTCCTAATAACATATATTATAAATAATTTTGTTATCGCATTATGACAAATGGTATTATGTAATTTAATTGAATAGGGAGAAACTATTGTATTAATTTTGTTGAATTCATTATCGTACTTGCCATTTTATTAACTTCCCGATCTATAGGGAAGTTATTGTATTTCGTTTTAAAATTGGTCAACTTGTAATCTGCGAAATTAGTGTACAGTTGTTTATTGTCATAATGCTATAAGAAAAAGGCTGAGTAATAATTACATATTACAGTATGTACATTAAACATATTAGACTTGTATACTAGTAGTATTTAGTTACAGAACTGATAAACTTTAAAATAAAAATAGTATTCGACTAAGGAAAGTGAGGAAAGCTTTTGTGCCATGGCGTGTTTCTTTTATACAAACTACACTTATAGTTGTAGCGCGAATGAATATTTCATACCATTAGAAATACGTATAAAATTATAAATGATTTCAAAGAAACAATTGTCAGGAACAATCGCATGTCTTCGACGTAGCAATGCGTTCGGCAGTTCTCTAATAAAATTTAAGTTGGGTACATATAGATGACATTTTCGTCAAGTATCGGCAGAGTTGGGCAATATATAAATACATATAATGCAATTAACGATTCACTACTACGGATGAAATATTTGATTATCGATTACAACTGAAGTATAATCGGAATGAATTAAAGTTGATATTTAATTATCATTTATATAATTGATTACATGAATTAATTGTAAATTAAAATTGTTGAAATTGTAATCGATTGATGCTCAACTTTGGCAAGCAGAGAATATATTTTGTGTTATTTCCAAGTATAATTACGTGAAGTGCGCTTTTATAAACTTCTGTAGAAGTAAACAAGATAATAATCGTATAAATAATTTATTCATAATCTCAACTATATGGAAATGAGAATTCTTTTCAAACTCGTCGAAAATTTTTCACAGGTTTTCTTATATATTCTTTTATAAAGTTACTTAATTTTAACACCCGGTGTTATATGAAGTACATCCAGTAAAAAAAATTTTCTTACACTGTACATTCTGTATTTGTCACAGGAGGAAAATGTTTATTATACAGTAGATCCTCTTTTATTCGTAACATTCAAAATAAGACGTGTTTTCTAGTACAGTGCCTATTTAGTTGCAGAGGTTTTTAATAAATGAAAGTCAGAATGCTGTCCAGTACTATATTTATAATAGAAGTTACACTTTTTATCTCGATTAGAAAGCTGATGATAAATATTACATCGTATAAAGTGTACGACGTCGTTTGTTTACATTCAATATAAGCTTTTATAATGAAAGGAAAAACTGATAGTAATGACTATAAAATGTGTATGTATATGTATGTGACAGAAGGGAAATCACAATGTGTGTCTAAATTCGAGTGCTGCATGAATATAAATGTTGCTGTTATGTTTGTAAGCGACACGATGCGTCTTTGTTCATATAAATATCATATTAATCCGCAAGCTAATATGATAAATATAAACGACGAGTTGCGAAATAAATTTATGTTCATTAAATGTGCATGAATTTGTTGCATAATAGTTTCTTTAGTCAGACATTGTATTGGAAATAATGTTAGATTAATTATTAACTTGCAATATCAAATGTACAAGCAATCGTTTTGTTTTAATGTAAATCAACTGTAACAGAATTGTAAGTTGCAAACACACTCGCAGGATTATTTTACATTTTATTATTACATATATACTAATGTAGTCACATAGTTTACAGCTTTAAATACACTGATGTTATAATAACTGATGACATATGGCCATTATAAAAAATATGCCATCGTGACTAAAACAATAAAATGACAAATAATTTGAAATCTATCACGGTACTGATAACAAAGAGGATACCTGATCTCAATATACACAGCATAAATAGAATCGAGTATCATATACAGTCGGAAACAATAAGATTATGATTCTTACCATGTAAAGTATGAGGGTGTGAGTTTTATCCTGCCTACGGCAAGCTTCAAGAGTGAATCGTGGGGGCCTCGTCTCAGCATAATTGCTGAAGCTCCCCTTCCCTAGTATTTCTATTATAATTGCGATACCAACTCCGCCGGTTTTGCCAGTGGCCTACAGGCCCTGGGATAACCTTATGCCTTCCCGTGTATGAATGCTCATTATAATCTCAGGTACCTGAGAGGCCCTGTGTTGTCTGGCGGCCTAGGGAGACCTTTTGTCTTCCCTTGCACGGGGGCAGCCCAACGGCCCTAAAAACCACCCGGCTACCTGCACGCGCCTATCCTAATACTCATTATTCCAATAACAATAACATTCTTTCTCGAACCAGCCTCGCCATTTTTATATGTCTTTAACAGAGAATTACAATATTCCTATAATATATATACGGTATTTCTTGCAATAATCTCGTAACACTCCAAATATCGCCACCTTTTCGCTTCAATAGTGAAATCCGCAACATACCAGTTGCAATCTAAACAATAATGTTTGTTTACTCATTCTCTAGCAAACAAGTTTTTTGTACCAATTTTAAACAAGTTGTGCGATTTTTAAAAGTGTCCCCGACTGTATACTCTAAACAAATAACCGTGCATAAAATTTACTTTGACACGCTTCAAAAGTTGCTCTGTATCTCGAGTACTATTACCAATTTTTACTATTAAGATAGGGTAGCAAGGGGGTGCTCGACGAGCATCACTGGCAAAAGGAATTCTTATAATCGTTGAACAAGCAGAGATATAATTAATTTATCAGTGTATCATGTTCAATAAATTAATGCGTACCAATGTTCATCGTTTAAAAATTATTCAAAACCTCGAATTTGAATTGTTACATCTTCGCGCCCCTCTGCAGTATCAACACGTTGATACTGCAGGTTCTTAGGTCATGGATTTCTATAGGATGACAAGTCTATGTTGTACCTAGTCTGTGTTTTTTATAAATGAAATTTAAACATTTCGAAAAATATTGAACGCTATTTGAACGAAATAATTGGTTCTAAATATTATAAATAACAGAAACATTTATCTCTTCGATAAAGTATAAAATAAAAGACCATATATACCTTCGACAAAATTCGATATAAATCTGGAAGTAGAAATGATAATTATCCTAACGATTTATATTCGAATATATAAAAGATCTTTTTAAGTCACTTACAGTCGACGCTGATCTTGCGAAGATTTTTTCCCGTTATCGAGATGAGCGGTTGTAAAAAGATTTGGCACAAATGCTACATACAAAACTTTTCTCGTACTTAGCGTAAACATTTTGAGCATCGTCAGTCACCATAGTGAAGTCTTGACCCACTAAAAAAATACGTGTTTCCAAAATGATCTTATATTATTCTTGTTCTACTTTTATTTAACAATCTCGATAGAACAATTGATGTGAAATCTATAACCGTCTGCAAACATTTGACGAAACAAAAGTAATCTCCGTCTAGATGATGTTCTACATACGCAGTAGTAGGAAAAGCTAATTTTTTTCGTATTCTTGCTGCACGCCCAATTCTTTTGTCTCTAAATTAAAAATTAGCTTATAAGTATTATAAGTGTTATAAGTATACGCAGTCTATAGACTGCGGATCTAGTAGATGCGCTATAGCGCATTTTCAAATTTTTTTCGAAGATTCATTGATGCACATGCAGTAAATATTTCGAAATACGCGTGTTCCGCGTTCCAGAGTAGACTTTGAGCCTAAATGAAATTTTTCAGTAGAATAATGTTCAGTTTGTAGAGCTCAGCTGCTTTCTATCAGGTGATTTTGACATTCTTATCTACTCTCAGATTAAAATGAAATCATCTGTTACAACATCGTTCGCATCGTATGCTCGATGCGAGAGTCTTAGAAGTATATACATAGAACCCATGCGCTGGTGCGACTGCTAGTTTTAGACGGCTGCGTTAAAGGCCTTTTAAATAACTTTTACCGTTTCACTCACGCAATAGAAACATCAATGCATCATTCTTGATAAATAACGACGCTAAAGGTGGGTTGCCGTTCCTCCGTCGAGTTCCGAAACGAAACGGAACAGTTTAATTGTGACACAACGTTCGAAATTCCATGAAATTGTTTACGAAACGTCACGTCGAGACGCTGCATTTACGTTTTGCTCGCTGAAAATATTTCAGCACGTTGGATACATCATATTTTCCGTCTGGCTATTCCGAGTAGCTTTTCGTTTTCCTTTTTTTTGGAAACTGTTGAATAAAGGAATTCCACAAAGCTGTACCAACCGAAACGAAACCTTTGCACATTCGTAGAAAGTTCTGACTCGAATGTTTCCCTTCTGCTGCATCCTTCGATGAAATGTTTCTTCAATGTTTTAATGTTATATTAACATAATTCGCTCGCAGTGTATGTCTAACATATATAATAATATACCTATATACACATATATGTAAATAAATAATAGATTATTACGAGGTTATGAAAGATTATCTCTCACAGCGTACACATGTATAATTTGCATATGAAAAACGACACTGTTCAGAGCATGCAGTTAGATAATTCTGTTATTTAGGAAGGAAAATGCTATATTTTCTGTGTTGCAGATGTCAAGCAAAGAGTATGACAGTGAAATGGATTACTCCGATTCCGACTGCGGAGATCCAGGCTACGAAGACTATTACAATGTTCAACCGTGGGGCGGTGAGGTCGACAATGACATAGATCCCGATCAAAACCGAAGGGATCCGGAATACGCTATATACGATTGTTTGCGAGTCGAAGAAGTAGAAAGACTTTTAAACGAATACGTTGAAATGTTAAGTAATAGTCTTCACGTAACACCGTCATTAGCCAAAGTTTTATTACACGCACACAATTGGGCATTGCAAGATATCATCGTAAAATATAGTACCAATGCTTCCAGTTTATTAATTAAATCAAAAGTAAAGCCAATTCCACCGACGGACACGGTGACAGGATCGAAAGGTCAAAGGGGTGGATTGTGTTCGGTTTGTGTTACAGTTTACCCTGCCGAGAAGTTTTCTACATTAACATGTGGACATTCGTTTTGTAAAGACTGTTGGTGTATGCATTTCGAAGTACAAATAACTCAAGGTATCTCTACGGGTAAGATCATTCGCTAAATAGACATAATATACTAGAGAAACTATAACAGCTTTAACTTGGAATTACCATGTGTTTCGTTATAGCTTTAACCCTTTGCATTCTGAGTAATTCTAATTGGAAATCCGAATTTTTCTTTCAGCCTAATAAAATTGATATAGTACCTCGTACAATACTTTCAGTAGTTTATTAAAACATTAAATATGCTCAGTAATTTATCTAATACAAATTTAATAATACAACAAATGTTTCTGTTAATATTTCAACCCAAGTTCGTAACAGATATCTTTGTTTCTCTTAGGAATAAGCTGCATGGCCCAAGAATGCGACGTTCTAGCTCCAGAAGACTTTGTTTTGTCTTTACTGACAAAGCCTAACATGAGAGAGAGATATCAACAATTTTCTTTCTGCGACTACGTGAAATCTCATCCGCAATTGAGATTCTGTCCAGGACCAAACTGTCAAATAGTTATGCGGTCGAAGGAACAACGGGCGAAAAGAGTTATATGTACATCGTGTAAAACAATATTTTGGTATGCATCGCACTGCACAACAAGGAACAACAGGGATTTACTCGATTCTAAATAAAGATTGCAACGATTCTAGCTTCCGATGCGGTATGGATTACCATGCACCTACCGACTGCAACACAATTAAGAAATGGTTGACCAAGTGTGCAGACGACTCTGAGACGGCTAACTATATTAGTGCCCACACCAAAGATGTTAGTGCACATCTCCTTATATCTGTGATTGTAAGGAAGAACACTGCATGTCGCATACTTTCACTTTCGATATATTGCCGTTTAATTATTATTACCTTTCGAATTTGTTTCCATGACTTTTCTTCTGGTAAATACTTAAATCCTATACTCCAAAGCTAAATGAACGTATACACTCTAAGTTTTTGAAATTCTGACATGCCGCGTGTTTCCTTACAACCGCAGATATATCGAGATCTCGCTGTACACAAAATCGCGGTTTAGTAAAAGACCGAACATTTACTTTGCAGTGTCCGAAATGTCATATTTGCATAGAGAAGAACGGTGGCTGCAATCACATGCAATGCTACAACTGTAAACATGACTTCTGTTGGATGTGCCTTGGAGATTGGAAAGCGCATGGGACCGAGTACTACGAATGCTCTCGCTACAAAGAGAATCCTAACATTGCCCAAGAGAGTGTCCACGCGCAGGCTCGAGAAGCTTTGAAAAAGTATCTTCACTATTACGAGAGGGTAAGTCCAAGCCTGGTGTACGAAACGTGCGTAGCTCATAAAAATTAATATGAATGTTCTTTTATATATGATTTTATAATATGTTCTTTTCGTTTCGATCCGACACGATTAGTGGGAGAATCACAGTAAATCGTTGAAGTTGGAAGAACAAACTTTGGAGGGAATAAAAATGCGAATAAATAAAAAGGTGATGAATGCGAGTGGAACTTGGATCGACTGGCAGCATTTGTTCGAAGCTGCGTCACTTTTGGCACGTTGCCGTTACACTTTGCAGTATACTTATCCCTATGCTTACTACATGGAACCGGGACCGCGTAAAGAATTGGTAAAACTTTCGTCTAACATAATCAGAATTAGCGTATCGCACGGGGAGAGCTGACGGAGCGCTTTTATTTCAAGTTCGAGTACCAGCAAGCCCAGTTAGAAGCTGAAATAGAAAATCTGTCTTGGAAGATAGAGCACGCGGAAACGACAGATCGCGGGGATCTAGAGAATCAAATGGACATTGCCGAGAAACGTCGTGTGACGTTGTTAAAGGACTTCCTCGAGGTGTAAGCATTCATCGGACATGTAATGTGTTCTGTAATCACTAACGCGTTTTCTACATTCGGGCCAAACTTGTAAAGTAATTGAAGTTTTAATTTTTGAAACGATTAATCGTATATTCCAAGAAACAATATTTTCTATGTAGCATGTACTAGATAACTATTCGTCACTAAGAGGACAAGACACAGAGAACATAGGACAAAGTTGTAATGATTAGAAGGACGATTACAGATGTTCAGCAAACGATAACCGAAGGAACTATCTCTCTTAACACGTGAAGAACTCCAGCCGAATGATGATAGTGTTTCCGAGGATTAAACTATTTGCCTTTTTTTTTTTTTAATTATAGCGTTTGACGGACTGACTTTGTCCGTTTGTATCACGAGTGACGTTCTCGATGGGAGGGATTGGAATTCCGATTAAAACGAATCTCGATTCGATTCTAATTAGCTAAGTTATTTATGTAATGATACATAACGAACGATTCTACTGGTGCGTAAACAGAAATTGGCACCACGGAGAAGGGGAACCACGGGGAGGGGAATAGGAAAGTATTAATTGTACCGACTGACTGTTAAAATTTGTTGTAGAGTGTATATTAATTTCGTAGTCTAAGTGTATTTTCATAACGATGCAGCGCTTTCTTCGAGGTTCAATATTTAGGGACTATTTTTTCCTCGATGCTTGCAGATAAAGTCCGCCATCAATTGCAGTAACAATCGCGTATTTTATGGGGTACTTTTAACATGGTGCATCATCGAATGAACTTAAACTTAAACAAACGTTGGTCATGTTGGAAATTTTTAACATTTCTTTTCGAGTAATGCTGCTATTTAAGATACGTTTTAGTACCGACAAAACTTACGAGAAAAGAATAAACAAGAAACGCAGGTAGCCTAACAAATACAATTAGGTGCCAACGAATGGTATCTTTCGCCGTGTAAATATTGTGGTAATGTAAAAGGATGTGACGTTTTCTATAATTAGCGTATAAGATGTATGTAACGATCAAAGACATCTGCGACGAACGTAGCCGTAACCGAGCATTAATTCTTTGTAAGCTATTTAAACACGATACGTTAGAATAGCGTGATATTCTACGAAAGAATGATGATCGTCGATGAATATTAATTACAGCAACGGCCATCGCGCCAAACTAAATGTAACAACCACTGTGTCGCTAAGAGAGAAATAAACTTTATCGTAAATTAACTGAAACCATTATCGGTATACAATTATTCATTTCAGTACATTCAGTAAGTTCCCTGATTAAAACAAATGTATTCGTAAAACGAAGATTATAAAAGAAAATTAGTATGGAGACTCTTTTTGAGTGTATCGTATTTTTACACTTCCGACCATAAGTCATCTTTTGTTATTAAAATGTTCTATATCACGTAAATTTAATTATTATTCTTACATTTTCTAATTACGCTTCTAGAGCTGTGCATAATAATTTCTCAATCTGTTTTTTCCAACATTTATTCAAACATTGTATGCGCGTGTATAATTTAATTTTGCATTCAAGTATTATCGTATAAAATATAGCTACATCAAAGTAAAACAATAAAATCAAGCTGGAATTATGTATGGGAGTGTATATCAATAACTTCCGGAAAATTCGTACTCGTAATTTATTTATAAATAGAATTCGATGGAAATGAATGTTTTCGGGTTAGGTAGGCTTTCTTTGCAGGTCGAGGTTCCCGATCGGCACTGATATTGGCGCGAAATCGTTCGCTTGCTCGGCTATTTAAATTTTCAAAATGGCGCGGCCGATTGATTGTTACGGTTAGAGAAGCAGGCCTGTGGGTAGACACCGTGGAATCGCGATGCGTATATATCGCGAAAATATCGAAGTATCGACGGATCAGCGAGAAGAGCGCTGCTCCCCTCCCGTGAGCTCTTAGAGAAAACTGTGCGTATTGCTGTCAGTGGTCGACGAACGAAGTGTTCAGTCGACAGAGGGAAAACATCCTGAGAATAGGGTGATCACGGTGCCGCTCCGTATGACAGACGGGGCTGTCATATCCTGCAAGAACGTACCTTCGTCCCCGAAACCTTCGAAGACATTAGCGCAACAATGGCGATGGGCAAAGGGTTTCGCGTCTACGAAAAGCTAAAGCCGCCTAGCCCTCATTCCCTCATACTGGAGCAACGAAATCGAAAAGAGACTGTCCTATTCGAGGCGCAAGCCGTAGCCGTTCTCTGTAAGTACTTCGATCTTTATTAACAATAGCTGTTTCATCGAGATCCTTGGATCCTGGTTGTTTCGCGCAGCCTTCGCTCGAAATCCTCGAACCGGTACCTGTCAAATTTTCCGTACGTTCAACCTTTTCTTTTGTTCACGGAATATTGTCTCACCCGAATCGACGAAAATTTTTCTTTTCTTTGCTATTGTTGCTGAAACATTTCTATTCGATATTACAGCCGCCGAAGAGACAGAATCCTTGAAAGGCAAATACACGAAATTGTTAGACGCTTATGGATGCTTAGGTGTATTGCAATTAAACGCAGGAGAGAATACACTGTTGTACCTTGTTCTCGTCACTGGATGTTTCTCGGTTGGTAAAATAGGCGAGTCCGAAGTGTTCAGAATTACCCAGACACATTTCGTGCCGTTGCATTATACCCAAGGTAACGAGGATCGGGTATCTGAAGTTAGAAAGGTTCTGAACTCCGGTACATTCTACTTTTCTTGGTCCGCTGGCCACCAAGATTCTCTCGATATCACTCTTAGCGCGCAGAGGAGATGCAAGGCTACCACGACCGATAACAGATTCTTTTGGTTAGTATTCTGTATATAATAGTTATGGGAATTGAATTCGATGTTGTAACATTGGTCTGTCGATGCCAAACAGGAATCGAATGTTGCACATACATTTGTTGAGGTATGGAGTGGACACCAGTCATTGGCTGCTTAAAGCGATGTGTGGCAGCGTAGAGATTCGAACCGTATACGTCGGCCACAGACAAGCTCGGGCTGTTCTAATGTCAAGATTAAGCTGTGAACGTGCAGGCACCAGGTACGCAGGTCGTAGTAGTCGTGTTTTAATCAGTCAAAACTGATAAAACAGTTGATTATTATACATGATATTTCTTATCAATAGATTGTGGATGTTTACGAGACAAATTCTGAGGAAGTGGCGTGAAATACAATCCTATTTTTAATAATAAAAAACAAATAAAAATCTTACTAAATTCTATCGAATTTTATATTCCAGCATTTTTTGTAAATTTTCATAAGCCATAAAGATCTGCAGTCTACTTATCAATCTACTCTTTGTGGGAGTACGTTAATCGACGGGGTATATCATTACAATTGTTTATCTAGATTCAACGTCAGAGGCACCAACGACGACGGGCATGTGGCGAACTTTGTTGAAACAGAGCAAGTCATATATTTAGACAATGAAATCACTTCGTACGTTCAAACCAGAGGTTCCGTTCCCATGTTCTGGGAACAACCCGGCATTCAAGTCGGTTCTCACAAAGTCAAGATTTCTCGCGGTTTCGAGGCATCTGGGCCGGCATTCGACAGGCATTTGAACATGATCAAACAGAGGTACGGCCAGCAAGTGGTGGTCAATCTGCTCGGATCTAGTCTGATCGGTAACAAAGAAGGAGAAGCGATGTTGAGTCAGCTATTCCAAAATCATCACGGCATGTCAGAGCACAGCGATGTGCCGCACATTTTATTCGATTATCATCAAGAATGCAGAGGCGGGAACATGAAGAACCTCTCGAAATTGAAAGCGAAAGTGGAGAAATATTTAGAATCTTTCTCGTTGTTCTACGCCGTGAACCATACCGTTATGTACGAACAGACCGGAACCATTCGGACGAATTGCCTCGACTGTTTAGATAGAACAAATTGTGTACAAACGTTTTTCGCATTGGAAATACTGGGCAAGCAGCTTGGTCTGTTGAAGCTGCTAGAGAAGCAGCAGATGGTCTCCAGGTTCGAGGAAGTATTTAGACAAATGTGGATCAACAACGGTAACGAAGTGAGCAAGATATACGCTGGCACTGGAGCCATTCAAGGAAGCTCGAAATTAATGGACGGCGCGAGATCTGCGGCGAGAACGATACAGAACAATTTGTTGGACTTTAGCAAGCAAGAAGCTATCGATATATTATTATTGGGATCGACGTTGAATACAGAACTAGCTGATAGAGCGCGGTTACTTTTGCCCTCGAATATGCTTCATGCACCGCCAAGCGTTCTCAGAGAGATGTGTAAAAGATATAACGAGTATGTCACTCCAATGAATCTTAGAGTAAGCGTTAGTACTTACAACGTTAACGGTGGAAAACACTTTCGAAGTATAGTACACAAAGATATCTCCCTTTCCGACTGGTTGCTAGACGCGCCCCGTAAATCGACATGTGAGTATAGCCGATTTTAAAGTGTTTCGCAACACAAGTAGGCGACAATATTAAGTGGACACTCTTGAAAATCGTATAAAAATAAAAGTAGAAACTTTTTAAAGATTGATCCCTACCAATTGTAATCTAAACAAGTATTTGTTTACTCGTTCTCTAGCAAACTAGTAGGTCTAACATCTTAACGAAAATTGAAGTTCTTTGGACCAATTTGAACAAAGTTATGGAATTTTTAAGAGTGTCAACTTAATATTGCCCCCGACTCTATTTAACTTGAATCAGAATGAATTTTTGCTATATCTGTGCCATTCGTTGTAGCTCTAGTATCGGTCGAATTCGACGATGTTCCTGTAGATATATTCGCAATAGGATTCGAAGAGATTGTTGACTTAAATGCTAGTAATATAATGGCTGCTAGTACTGACAATGCGAAAGCCTGGGCAGAGGAGCTACAGAAAGTACTTTCTCGAGACACCGAGTACGTGCTGATCACGTATCAACAATTGGTCGGCGTTTGCCTCTATTTATTCATACGGCCTGTGCACGCGCCCTACATAAAGGACGTGGCCGTCGATTGCGTGAAAACTGGATTCGGCGGCGCTACAGGCAACAAAGGAGCAGCGGCTATCAGATGTGTATTATATTCGACGTCTTTCTGCTTTGTTTGCGCGCACTTTGCTGCTGGACAGTCTCAAGTTAACGAGCGTAACGCAGACTACGCGGAGATTACAAGAAAAATCACATTCCCCATGGGAAGAACGTTGAACACTCACGACTACGTGTTCTGGTGCGGCGATTTTAATTACAGAGTCGACATGGACAAAGACGAGATGAAGGAGATGATCAAGCGAAACGAGTTCGATCAGATATTGCAGTTCGATCAATTGAAGGTAAAGGAAAATGCTTAAACATTGTGATAGAAAAACGGTGGGGAGGGAATACATTGAAAAATTATTTTGTATGCGAAACACAGGTGCAACAAGCGCAGGGAAACGTTTTCAAGAATTTCTTAGAAGGTCCTATTAATTTCGCACCAACGTACAAGTATGATCTCTTCTCGGACGATTACGATACCAGCGAGAAGTGTCGACAGCCCGCGTGGACCGACAGAGTCCTATGGAAACGTAGGAAACAAGTACCTGACATTGGTTGGTATTAAAGTGAATTTTAAAGTGCTACTATCTTGTTTTATCCAATACATGCTCGATATATGAATATATCATTTTAGATTCGCCTACAGATTGGAATCCTGGAAAATTGCTCCATTACGGCAGAGTAGAACTGAAGCAAAGCGACCACCGACCAGTTATAGCAATCGTCGATATAGACATCCATTGCGTGGAGCCTGAGAAACGGGAGAAAGTATTCAAAGAAGTGATAGAGGACTTGGGTCCACCCGATGGCACTATAGTCGTGAAAGCGGTGGAAGAGTCCGACGACATGGACAGCGTGTTCGACGAGAACTTTATGATGGCTTTGCTGCAGGATTTCTCGCATATCGGCGAGGTGATTCTGGTCAGATTCGTCGGGGAAACGATCTGGGTGACATTCAGGGACGGTCAATGCGCGCTGGCTGCAGCCAAGAAAGGCATGACTCAAGTGTGCGGCCAGACTTTGAAGTTGTCTCTGAAGTCACCGAATTGGGTGCAAGTAATAGAGAAAGAGATAGAACTGTGCAGCAACACTACCGTCGCGCAGTTCACCCCGACTTCTCCGGTGAGGAGTCCTATACATAGATTGGAACAGTTGGAGATTACAGATCGAGGTTCACCGAGCAGAGGCAGTCCGAACGGATCAGTTCCGCCGCCTAGACCAGCGCCACCGGGTAGACCGTCTCAGCCACCAAAGAGCCCGTTGCAGGACCGGAAGCAGGGACCACGCGCTGGCGTGTTTAGCGTGCTACCTAATCAATTCCCGACACAACTGTCCAGGGAGAGATCAGGGTCTGATCAAAGCGAAAGGCTGTCGCCGGAATCAGCGATTTACGAAGAGATACTGGACGGATCTCCTAGTTATCCCATACCAAACCGTCCGCCACCGCCATTACCTCGTACAGACACTGCGCAAGAACCATCCAGTAGACCGCCTAACTCGAAACCTCCTCCTCTGCCACAGAGACAAGCTCCTCCTCCACCTCAACATCCACCACCCAGTTTACCAACATCGAACAATCCACCACCCATACCGGCGAGGACATCGGGAGGACCACCTATTCCAGCTAGAAACCCGCACTAAATAATTCTATACGTTGCCCCAATCCAATGCGAATTATCAACGATCCGCTAAGGATCATTGTGTAGCTAATTATTTATGAATATCGATATAGAACCCTTAAAATAGACCGCTTCCGAGTTAAACCGTTGTACAGCTGTGTGTAACTTATCGCAAACCTCGAGTCTATTCTGTGATTAGCCGAAATTCTGTTTTTCCATGCACCGTGGGAACCTATACTTTCCCCCTCGCGCGCTTTCCTACACAGAGTTGGGCAACATTTCTGTGATTGTCAGGAAAAACGCTTTAACGTATAGGATTTACGTATTTACCAGATAAAAAGTCATGAAGATAAAATTGATAGGCTCAAAAAATAATGCAATTTAACCGACGTGATCAAAACATGGCCATATCTCGAAAGTGAAAATAGTATGTGACACGCGGCGTTCTTCTTGACAACCACAGATTTAATGGGGCGATTAAAGATTCGAACGATGAATTACAGTTAAAATTTTAATTAAACCGACGTTGAATCGCGGTTAATTAAAATAGATGATTTATAGTAGCCGATTGAATGCATGATTGAATCGAATTGAATATTTTAATTGATTACTGCCCAACTTTGCTTATACATCAACACACGAACGCGTATAACCGATAGTTTGTGAAATACCTCAAAGATTTCGTTATGTAATAAATATAATAGCGAATATGCAGAATTAGCGACGCGCATGTAGAGTTGAAAGGCTTCTTAATAGTCGTTGAGATTTGATAAGATCAAATAATTATGTTAACGAATTCTATGATGTTGAATCTGTCACATGAATATAACTGAAAGAAATTTATAGTGGTGAAATGTTAGAGAATCATCGTTGTTGTGCCCCACGATTGAAGCGAATGAGCCAGAATATAATATACAATTTATATTTTTCGTGATGAATTAATTTATTCGTGCGAACGTCAACGCTTGTATGATTACGTATGTTTCTTGTTGCATCATTTACTATATTTTTCTAACAGACAAAGAGAAAAACTTATAATCAATATATTGATTCACAAGAATCAAAGTAAATCGCGTGACTTGTGTTTGTAAATTGATTCTAACGAATAAGAAAAAGAAATAGACAGACTCAGATAACAGTATTCTTATAAAATACTTTCCGTATAAGTATTGTATTGTATGTATAAAAGTATATACAATCGTTGACCAATCAATGTTCTCTTGTGTTGATAGAGTAATAGCGAATATATAAGAAATTGTTATCATAGCGTAAAGAACATTAATCAATAAACTTCCAACTTGAAAAGCACTGTCAAGAAAAAGAATAAAACATTGCTATATATTTATTTTGTAGTTTCATGTATTGTATTATTGTACATATACATATAAAGGTCGATACAAGATAGAAGTAAAAATGAGATTCTATGTTTACACAACGAAAAAATAAAAGCATTCTTAATTACTTTGCAGGAATCAGAATAATAAGTACTTGATATGCACGTGGCGTTATTCGTGGAATACATTCCTATTCCACAAGAAACCAGAGAGACAGCAAATTTTACAAATAGATTCCTTTAGCAGACACGCAAGCTGTTTAATTCGAAAAGAAATCGACGAAAATACAATTTTTCAAAAATCAGACGATGTTTGTAATGAAATGCTGTATAAAACTCGAGGAAGAAATGTAAATAACGACGGCTTCGGTAAAAAATCTCTTGTAAAATTGATGCACGGTCTTCAAATACACTAGAATAAATTGCATACGGCCATTTTATTGCTCTTCTCCATGACTCACTAAACTACGGAAATTTCATTTTTTTTTATATAGGAATATAGAAAAATGTGTGATCTTACTAAAAAGTTTTTTTATTTGTCATTTAAAATTTGTAACTCCTAGCGCGTCGTCTTTTGTATGGAAGTTAGAGCAATAATGACAGCCTTCCTAGTATTATTTAATATTACGTACGAAAAGACTTTACAAAAAGGAAAAGGATTGTTATCAAATTTCACTTGCATAAATATATTCTGTAAACACAGAGAGGAAGAGAGAAAGAGAGAAAGAGCTGTGCCCGTTGTCAGAGTATAAACATTCACGAGAAAATTGAATGGCTTCGACCACAATCATGGAAATTCATTTCCATTTTCATTATAGAGAGTCTTTTCAGCGAATAAATTATATACAAAAAGATATCACTAAATTAACAACTAACTAGGTTCTGGTTAATATACTAAATACAATTAGCAGAAACCAAATATCCTTTCGTTTGTAAATAGTATCTGCTATTGTCCACGAAAATGTGATATAACGATTTTGCGACTTTTCGATCTCCGCGTAACAACAAATGTCGTGTGAAAAATCCAATCGTTGAGAAGCGACCTTTCAATATATAAAATGTCACGAATTTTTGGTGAAGAAAAAAATGTTGAGACAAACAGGATCCGGTAAATTAAGTATAATACTAGGAGAAACATGTTGGAAATTTCGATAGGATGCCAAAATGACACGTTGGTGTGCACAGAACGTTTCTGATCCTAAAAATTCTTGTTCAGTCTCACGTGTATCCTTTGTGCTCTCACGAAGGTCTCGAAACTTCGAGCATGTATCTTTCGGATTTAATACAGTTCCCAATGAATGTTTAACTCAGCAAACCGCAATTGCTTAAGTTATTTTTGATTATGACGTCGGTCACAGCATCGAACACAAATTGAATATTGGACGTATCGGTGGCGCAAGTGAAGTGCGTGTAGATCTGTTTCTGATCTTTCCTTTTATTCAGATTCTCGAACTTCATTTGAATATAGGAAGCGCACTCTTCGTACGTGTTCGCGCCTTTATACTCTGGGAAGCAAATGGTCAAGGGACTCCTCGTGATCTTCTCCTCGAATAGATCCTTTTTGTTTAAGAACAAAATGATCGACGTTTCGACGAACCATTTACTATTGCAAATAGAATCGAACAATTTCATTGATTCTATCATTCTATTCATTTCTTCGTCTTCCGCGAGTACCAAATCGTATCCGCTGAGCGCGACGCAAAAGATAATGGCAGTGACACCCTCGAAACAGTGTATCCATTTCTTTCTTTCCGATCTTTGGCCACCAACATCGAACATTCTGCCAATAAAGCAAATAGAAGAGATCTTAGTAACAATATACCATCAGCATTGAATAAGTAAATACAATATATCCAAGACTTACTTGAAATGTAAACCCTTGAAAGAAAAGTGTGTTTCTACTATTCCAGTGGTTTTGACACGCGTCCTAAGAACATCTTGCTGCGTCGGAATGTAATTCGGTTGAGCTATGCGATCTAAAGCATTAAGATAATACGCTGCCGAGTCATTGATCTTGTATTCCCTACTGCGAGTGTAACAAAGTTGTACCCCAGGGTCCTGCCATAATCGTTTCATTAACAGCACTAGTTCCCCGGTTAGCTCACCCTCTTCTGCCGCAGAGGCTAGGGTGAAAAATTGTCGTGCTATGTCCTACAACATAATTAGATTTTGCTAATACCAATATACATAGAACAATATTATATAGAACCTACTACCTTAGGAGTATGATACCAACCGCTTTACCAGGATCCACAAAATCAATTCTAAGTTGTCCCATGGCTCTAATTATTGCCATTAGACTTTGTATTGTGTTACTGTACACTACAGGTTTATATTGTTCGCATTCCTCTTTGTTATATCCAGTTTCGTGAATGATTTTCATTTGCTTCACTACTGTGGACTTTCCAGATTCTCCCGCTCCTTAAAATAAACAAAAACATAAAACGTACAATATATATCTAATGTTTACTTTAATGTGATCATGGTTTACACTTGGTTATGACTAGACCGATGGATTTAAAGAAAAGGAGGATGTTCCTGATGCTGTCTTTGCATACACTTATCATATTTTGAATATTCTGTTTGAATATAAGTAATTGTGACTTGATCTATCCTAGAAATTTGGGAATCTTTCAGGGTTTCAAAAATGGTATTCTAATAAAAAAATAAGGTAGCAAAATTTTTGGTATTGCATAAGTTTACATCTGGAAGACTGATTTTATAGTTGTCATTCCAGTATGGTAGGCCAACATGTCCAGGGATCCGCGCAAAGCTAATATATTTATTTTCGTTTTGAATTTCCGTTATGATTTTTTGGATACATTGGATAGTAGTATGCTGTGTCGGTTTACCAATGGCATCAACAGTGGATTTAGAGTTATGGAGATGGAAAATCTATTTTTGTTTGAGTTTTAGATATATGCTACAGAGGAGGTAGTAGTTTTAGAGCCTACTGTATATATTCCTCAGAAAAGTGAATAAGCGACATACAAAATTGTGAATTGAAAAATTTCAGAATATTGTTACATTATATCAGAGTTGTCAAAACGATTAAAAAAAGAGATACTATCGACTTATAAAATCGTCATTTTGCGTGAAGATCCACCATTCGAACAGCAGAGCAATAATAATCACGTATCAAGACCGCTGGCGATCAGGTGGGGATCGAAGGAAACGCGCCGCGTTATCGGCATGAATCACGCGGCACGGTGATTCAAGTTTTCGGGAAAATCGCCCGCGCTCCGTTTCCGCGATTGCGCAAATACAATAATTGATTACGCAGCGCTGACGCGCGGGAGAAAGGGAGAGGGCCGATTTCAAATAAAAATGGAACGAGAACGTTTGAATAGAAACGTCTTTTTGATCGGTGTCTGTCTGGTGCAACGTGACCTGCCGAGTTACGGCGAAGCTAAAAAAAAAGGCGTCGCGAGGAAAGTTTGGCCGATTTAATAATATCGAGCGGAATATCAATGATTTCACCCCATTTGAAAATGAGGAAATTAACATTATATATATTTTAAGTGACAGTGATCGCTATTTCACGATCTGAATTTTTGAAAGTATTTTCAGAAAGACAATCATCTGCTTTGGCGAAATCGTGTACAGATACTTTATGTGATGAAGCAGAAAAATCAAGACGGGTTAATGTTTCCAATATCTGCTAATTTTGTATTAACACCTTACCGACCGGTGATTATTGCATATTTTTGAAAAATGTATGGTACATGGGTAATTTTCATTTAGCATTTAGTATGAACTAAGTCACCCTCAATAACGTCGTCTAATAGTTTCATTTAAGATTGTAATGTCAAAGAAAATTTCTATGCTTTTTTTTTGGTACAGCAGAATTATTGAAAATCCTATTAATAGGCTTCCGGTCGGTAAAGTATTAATATAGTCATAAGGAAGGTTTAATCCAACTAGCACTTCGAATCGCACTCGATTGATCTTTTATTCTGCGGTTTTGACTACTGGAAAGCCCGATCGCATGCATTATCGAGAAACGAGAAGGCGCATGCTGCCGAATAACGTAAATTACGCCTCGTAAACGTAAAAATAGTAGTTTCGGGGGCGATCGCAGCTTCGATTGATCTTTTATCTAGCGCTTTTGACTGCTGAAGAGTCCGATCGCGTGCATCATCGAGAAACGAGTCTACCCCCGTAAGGGAGGCAGAAGAACACCGGAGGAAAGAGACTATGTGGATTACCGAGCAGGAGAAGCTTGACCTCGCTGGAGGCCCGTTCGCCATCGGCTCTCAGATCCTTGTCGATCTTCTTCGATCTCTCCGCGGCTTCTTTCTCGCCGGTGGTGCTCACCGCGCAGCCCATCCTCGCCGATGGTGCTCTCTCTCTGTCCACTAGAGGAGAAGGAACGGGGCACCATGCACGGCGTCTCTCTGTTCACGGAACCCTCGGAAAACACCACGGTTGCTTTTGCTCGACCACGGTCCTGGTCCCTCGCCTAATGACACTTGTTGCACGGACGTGTGGGAACCGCCCGCACGCGGTTGCCCTCGCATACACGCACCAAATCGGACACGCACCCGCGCACACTGGCACGCAGACGTTCCCCTTAGCACTCCCGCCTATTATCTAGCGATATGTGTATGCATATGTACGTACACGGCCGGAATGTTATGGATACATATATTTCCCTCAAGATTTCGTTCGACGAGAAAGCAGAGAACGATGACAATGGCCCGAAACTTGCGCTCCGCGCACACACAATCAACCCCGGGAACGATAATACACTATGACCGGCACCGATTCCTCGCCTTGCTCTCTTCGTAAGTCCCTCAGCGAAGCAGATGTATCCGCTGGAAACACCGCAGGACACGGCCAGGATTCGTGGAGATCTTTCGATCGTGATCCATGAACCAATCCTGTCCCAATCTACAACGACGCGCCGACCAATCGCGAGCGCCACCACCGTCAGGCCCGCGCGATTCTTTTGGCGCCATCTGACGCGGAATCGAGTTATTCGATGGATCGATTGCTATGCACAGATCACTCTCTGCGTTCCAGTTCGCTCGTGACCCAATATTTGGGCCTGCGGGCCCTTAGAATATATAAACCTGTAGACACGGCACAGATTATTCTGTGGTTGCAAGGACGCCGTATGTCACACTTTTAAAAAATTTGATTCACTACATTTTAGCTTTATAGTATAGGATTTATGTATTTACCAGAAAAGTCATGGGAACAAGTTCGAAAGGCTCAAAAAATAATGGAATTTAAACGGCGGTGTCTCGAGCACTCGAGTGGCGCCTCTGGGGCGCCACTATAATTTCTGTACTATTATTTAAATAATTGTTTACACTATCAGATATGTGGGTATCTAAATAATTACTACACATTTAAGTATTGTATGAAGTATTATATCAATTTTATATTTATTAAATTTAAAAAATCATAGAGAATGGAAATATTGTAGGTCAAAAGAAACGTTTAATTTTCGAGTTAAAATAGCTCAGAGTGCAAAGGGTTAAAGTATGTGACACGCGACGTTCTTCCTGGTAATCACAGAATTTTCTTTGGAGACAAGATGCACTGAATTTGTGACGTCACATTTTCCAAAGATGTGTAAGCTATTCTCATCGCTTGGATTATGGCTTGAGATTTCATTTATTATGGCATTTATTATTCCATATATTATGGCTATGGATTGAGAGAATGAACAGGACAATTTCAAATAATTTGGCGTTCCATCATGAACTAATCAATATATGTATTAATGTACAGGATAATTTCAAATAATTTGGCGTTTTATCATGAAACAAAATCAATATGTAAAGTATATTTGAGATACAAAAATGATTATTCTATATGTTTTATTGCTATTACAATAAAGTATATGAAGTAATAATCGTATTATGTATGTAAAGAAAGTAAATACGTGTACTCTTCCTTTTTGAATTATCTCGTGCACTCACTGCGCGTTGACAAACAGGCTAGGACAACTGTCACAAGAGAGAGTGAGAGAGAAAGGACGATAGAAAGACGGATGTGTCATAGTAAGAGTAAACACGTGGAAGAACAGATTTGATAAACCGAATGCCTCCAATTAAGATTGTAATTAGGGAAAAGGCTAGCGAATAATTGATATTTAATGTCGTTTCTCTTTTTTACAGGAAAGCCTTGTAAATATTTGTATATAGCAACCTTTAGAATAAAATCGAAAACTCTTTTTACAGGAGAAACTCACTTCTGTTATTATTCCTACCTTTACCAAATCACATTGGGAATAAAATAACATTATATGTATATTAACTATTTTAGAAATTGATGCTTGATTCTGAAAATTTTAAATTACACCGACGAATTTTTGGCATAATAAAATCCACTGACTAGCAATCACTTATTTTGTTATTTCCGAATTGGGCGCGAACTTTTTCAATTATCTAATGTTTGTTCGTACAATCCTGCGTTACAAAACGATGACGGAGGGACGGGTGATAGACGTAGGATCGTCGGTACTCGGACCCTGATCCAATTTCATTCAATTGTCGGGTCTGTCGGGTTGGTCTATTTATAAGTTCCATTCGTAACAACCTCATTGCTTTCAGAATATCGTCGTGTACTTTCCAAAATTCAGGCGTAATTAGTTGACAATATATGACTGTCTCCGCGACGACGCCCTCCCGTTTCGGGGATAATTACGCTGCACGGCAAAAAAAGAAAGAACGGAAAAAATAAGGACTGCATAGGGTGCCGACGGACAAAGCTCGAGCGCAAAACCCACCAAACCTGTAATAACACTTGATTTCTATTCAATAGGGACCTCGAGGGTCCGTGCCGGAAACTGCACAGTACCTGTTAAGTACAAGGGCTCGCATAATCTGCGCTCGCTACATGTTTTGTTCAATATTTACCAATTTGTTAATCCTTAAAATTGCTGCACCATTATTCAAAATATTGTTTACATTGTTAAATACGTTGGTGTCCAATCAATCATCAGTAGACAGCGGATTTATGAGAAAAAAGAGTAGTTGTAATTTAAATTGTATACACATTAGAAGAATTTAAGAATACTCTTATATTACATTCAACCCACTAAACATATTACCAAAGAAAATTAATTTTCCATTTCACTCCAGTTTGTTGCAAATCAGAACATTTTTATTTTGCATAAAGACCCGCTGTCTAAATAGCAATTTCGTATCCATAAAATTACGAAAATTGTATAGAATGGAATTATTCTGAGTCGAAAGAAATGTTTAATTTTCGAGATAACATAGCCAGAGTGCAAAGGGTTATAATTATAAAATATTAAAAGGGTTAACGTTTCAGCAACCGGGAGCTTATTAATAATAACGTTAAGCATGATTGGAAACTTGTACCATCAAGAACACTATGGAACACAATAGACCAGCATGAGAACACCTTGAGATTCCTTACAGCGCGCGCGCAGGACATCGGAGTCTGATGAACCAAATCATGAACAAAAAAAATTCATAACCGAAGCTCTCCGATTCCGGAGAGAAACCCGATCTCATCCGATTAGAATACAATACTAATCATTGTTTGTTTTCATTTGACACGTCTGTTCGTACAATTAATCGACGTCCTACGACCGTCGTTTCGAATCAGTCGAATCGGCGAGTCTCTTCGTGGTCGGATTTCTTATCGGTGCTCGAGCAGGATCATGGGATTCTTAACAATTCTCGTGAGTTGAAAAAAGACTCTAGATTATAGATTATAGAAAATATTATATCTTCACGACATTTTCATGGCTTCAGCTTCTTCTCGGTTGCATCGGTCTCAACGTTCCAGTGCACGGATCGGTGAACGACCTTTTCCATGAAAAGTTGAGGCAGACGAAAATCGAGATAGCGAAGCTCTATGTTCAAAAAACACCGCCAGGTAAACGCGAAAAGAATCGATAAATAAGCTTAGAAAGATATGTACGACGAATAAGCCTCGTTATCGAAGATCAGAAGAAAATATATGATGTTCTGGTGTTGGCTTTACAGTTCCAAAGAAATTGTACAACGTGCAATGGGATTGTTTGTGGCAAGAGAATCTCGGCAATCAGCGGCTCTTCGTGGCGAACGCCTTGAACAAAATCCTCTACGTCGAAGGGAACCGCGTCGCAACGTTCTCCATAGACTCGCCTCCTTCCAATCAAACCTCAATGGCGGAGCTCCCCTTGTGGCGCAGCAATGGTCCCATGAGATTCGTTAGAGTATGCGAAATTAATATCGAGTTGGCTAAATCGCACTATTTAGTGGAATAAATCTGGTGAAACTCTTAAGATCCGCTTAACACTAATCGTACCACGACATTTCTTATGTTTTAACTACTGAAATTATAAAGATACTTCTCCATCAGAAATTATTCAATAAACATCTTTATTGAATCTCGTATTGTTATAAAAATTGTGAAAGATCGAAGTAAGTTCAATCTTGTCATTTTTATAAAACAATGTGTAGCAGACATATTTTGTAGCCGGTGCGGTTAGTGTTAAATGGCCCTTTAAATGTTGTTAACAGTTGGTTTCTCTTTGTTTCTACAAGAGTCACCGCGTTTGCTCCACCGACAAAAGCTCGCGCACGCCTGGAGTTTGTTTGCACTCGGGCTGTTACCTTCCTTCGAACGTAGAAGATTTTGAAACTTCGAATTTCGCAGCTTCGATTTCAGAAACTTCGAAGGAATTATTAATAAGGAATATTTCAGATCTGAAATAAATGAAAGTCGTACTAAATTCTGTTGTGTTTTTTGAAAAATTTCATGAGCCATAATTCCATAAAGATCTGCCTTGTAATGAGAAGTAAATTCTTTTGACAACTAAATTCTCTGTAGTAAGTTATTAGAAGATTAAAAGAAACGGAGTTTCGAAGCTTTGAACTTCGAAATTTCGCTTCTAAGTTATATTTGATACAGTTACAAACACTCTTACAATTCGAGAAAAATACGCCACCTCAGCTGAGAGATTGATTAAGTAAGTTGCAGCTTCGTGCACTCCGAAGACTTCGAAGTTCCCTTCGAATTCTTCGAATCTTCGAAGAGTCGAAGCTGCGGGAAAGGAACAGCCCTAGTTTGCACGAAGCGACTAAATAAGTTGTTCGCGTCGAAGTCTTCCAGGCGTTGCTCAACGTTTCATCAGCGTCGCGGCAAGTCTGGTTGAGCGGTTGATGACTCGCCGATGGTTACCACGCTCACAATAGGGTACCGTTCACACCCGGAAGCCTCGCGCGGCTCGAACAATACACGATTTCCATTGTCTTCCATTCATACGGTTCTCGAATCCCGGTTCACCCAAATGAGAATGGTGAATTAACATTGATCTCCCGCGTCACAATCGAATCGATGTTCACAGAGCACCGTGTGGAAAGCCATGCTCTATCTGCTGATTTGTTACGAAACCGGCTCGTGCAGTTTGTACGCGGGAGTGGAGGGCCTGCAATTAAAACACCGGCAGACCATTCATTACAAGGGTCACCCCACGGACGCCAGCTTCTTCGTCAGACAGAACCGACTCTATCTGGTGGTGGCCGATAATTCGGGCCAGTACACTGTTCCGTCTCTGTAAGCTCTTCCAATTGAACTTAACGGAAGCCTGTTAACGGGCTATCCTGGTTTTTCACTTTCAAAAAGTCGGTATTTATTTTGCGCATTTTCTTTGCGAGGTAGACTCGTTTTACCAGGATTGCAAGGGTGCGGGTTCTCGATAATGCAAATATGGGGGGTTTCAGTAATCAAAAGCGCTAGATAAAAGATTTAGGCCGCGATCGCCCTCGAAAGTCCTACTTTTACTTTTACAAGGCGTAGTTTTCTTATTTTGCGCATTTTCTTTGAGAGGTAGACTCGTTTTACTAGGATTGCAAAGGTGCGGGTTCTTGATAATGGAAAGATGGGGTGTTTCAGTAATCAAAAGCGCTAGGTAAAAGATTTAGACCGCCATTGCACTCGAAAGTTCTATTTTTACTTTTACAAGGCGCAGTTTTTTTATTTTGCGCATTTTCTTTGAGAGGTAGACTCGTTTTACTAGGATTGCAAAGGTACGGGTTCTTGATAATGGAAAGATGGGGTGTTTCAGTAATCAAAAGCGCTAGGTAAAAGATTTAGGCCGTGATCGCCCTCGAAAGTTCTATTTTTACTTTTACAAGGCGTAGTTTTTTTATTTTGCGCATTTCCTTTGTGAGGTAGACTCGTTTTACTAGGTTCTCGATAATGCAAAGATGGGGGGGGGGGGGGTTTCAATAATCAAAAGCGCTAGGTAAAAGATTTAGGCCGTGATCGCCCTCGAGAATCCTATTTTTACTTTTACAAGGCATACTTTGCATTATTCGGAATGACACAGCTGCGCTTGTACTATTTTCATAAAGCCGTGACAGCTACAGGCTGCCGAATAATGCAAATTACACCTCGTAAAAGTAGGAGTTTCGAGGGCGATTGCGACTCCAGTTGATCTCTTATGTAGCGCTTTCGACTACTGAAAAAAACCCCATCTTTGTGTTATCGAGTAATGAGAAGGCGCATCCCACACCGTTGCAATCCTGGAAACCGCCCCCTTAAGGCGGTGTTCAAAAGATTTCTTTGAATTCATAAAGTTAACGTAGTTACCGGCGTTTAAAGAATACATATACATATCAATTAGATTAATAGTCCAAAGGAAATTTTGTGCCCCATGCTGGTCACAAGTCATTTAGTAAACTGAACTCAGTAAACACGGCGAGGAGCACGAGATTTCCTAATATCGGTGAAACTCGGCATATTAAATGAAACGATCTGAACCGTCGTCCAGAATATATCACTGGAGAGGTACGTACATGGATAAGGTAGCGGAAGCGATGACCACTGCGGCTGTTTCCGTCACCACGTTCGAGCACAAACATTCGACGATTATCGTGTTCGCGCAGAACGACCAGCACTATCCAAACATCGGTACCATGGTGTACGAGTTTAAAGAAGACAACGCGGAAAGGATTCAATTCCTGCAGACCATCAATCCCGTCTCCGTTCATCATTACCACCACGCGGGCTATAGTTTCATTCTTTTGCTGAACGGACGCGGACCCGGCAACCTGTTCTGGTGGGACGGTTCGTTCTTCTCTTTCACCGTTTATTTGTACACCATCGAGACGGGTAGGAAGACATTTCAGGATTGTTTCTTCCAGGACAGGAATTGCTGAATTGGCAGCAGCTCCACGAGATCAATGCGCCGAGCTTGGTCCGCGTAGTGACCGTCAACGATGATACTTTCTTCATCGTGGCTGACACCGTAAGCTTCGCGTAACCGTTGCTGCTCGTCGAACCTATGATCGGAAAAATATATGACACATTCGGACTGAAAGCTCTGTAGATAAAATAACACATATTAAAAACCACGCTTATATTAAAATACACTAAAAAGAAGATAAATAATTTTTTTATATATTAACGTAATCTTCGTGGCCGCTCCACGCTTTTATTTATAGTCAGTAATATCTAAAAAAAATTATTTTCTCCTTTTTAGTGCATTTTAATATAAGTGTGTTTTTTAAAAAGTTTTTACCGAGCGTATTTAGTAAGGCCCGGGTTGTTAAAGTTATTAAAATGTTTCAAGTTTCAAGTCTTTAGCTCATCGAAACGTGGTTTGAAATGCGATTACAAGATTTGATAGAAACAACATGGCATGCTGATATAAGCGTGGTAAAAATGATTTGTTCTTCCATGCTTTATCATCGGAAAATAAGATTTAATTTTATTCCATTTTGTACGACATACGACAAGTACGTTCAAGTTTTCCGATCCAAGAACTCGACGAACGCCTGTTTAATGGTCCACAGCTAGAAAACTGACTATAAAACGATTTTCGTTCGTTGTAGAATCATCTGAGGCTGTACAAGTTCGAAAACACGCCCAACTGCACCCTGTTGAGTTCGAAGAAGTTGTCCAATGTGAAAACGACGATCGAAATGGAGGCTCGAACGGAGGAGACTAGAGTGATCATCGTGCTGCTCACCACGGACCAGAATGGCAAACTTTCCGCGACATCCTGGGAGTTGGACATCAAGGAGATCCTTTCTGGTTCGATCCGACCTCTATAAATCTCCGAAACCGAACGAGAAGAATATCGATTAAAAATTGGATTTTCAGGAGACTCGACCGAGGAGCCAGACGTTCTAAGGAAGCATTTATCGGACTTGGTGAATGTACTGGTGCGAAGACAACCGCTCATACAGAAATCAAAGTCCTCGTGGCCATCGTTATATCCGGCGAATGAGAATTGCACCATTTCCGATCCCCTGATAATTCCAAATTTGATTTTAGAATCAGGAACCGTCGGTCGTATCAATGTTCATACCTCGGAGGATATCTTTGCACCTCACGAACTCGAGGAAGGCTTAAGAAATCTTATTCACGAGGTCAATAACACCCTGACAGCATCGAAGAACCTTTTATCCGCATCTAGGAATTCTTTAACCGGGAACATTGTCGTAGAAGACGGTGATTCCATGGAGATATTGGAAATCGACAAGCTCGAGGTCGACTTCTTGAACGACGTTGATATTAGGTCGAAGAGTGTCGAGTCGAGCACAACCGGAAGTTCCTTAGCTGCCTTGAATGGATCGAATATCAGTGTGCAGAACGTCGAAATCGAATCCCTCTGCGGGATTCCGTTCCAATGTGAGCACGATTTTTATTGTCAACGTCTTCAATTATTTTTCCAACGTGTACGAGAACTAATTATGAACGAATGTTTCAGACTGGCTAGTGAAAAATCGTTCCTCCGGAATCGACATAAATCTGGAGCCGAGCGAAATTGAATTTTCGAACGATACTGTACACTTACGATCGAACGTTTCCTTGACAAACTTGAACGCGAGAATGATAAACGACGTCGACGTCGAACAGTTCCTCGACGAATTGTTTGTCGTCGGTAAAAATCAGAAAATCAGAGGTAGGTACATCCGTTTACCTCGCGCACAAGTATTCCGAGCGTTAGAAGCTTTCAATATTCATATTCGATTACTGAAATTCTCAGGTTTTGTTCATA
This sequence comes from Lasioglossum morio, assembly GCA_916610235.2. Lineage (NCBI taxonomy): Eukaryota > Metazoa > Arthropoda > Insecta > Hymenoptera > Halictidae > Lasioglossum > Lasioglossum morio. The sequence goes on along the minus strand of OU744323.1, from coordinate 20,263,110 downwards.
TAAGCTAAAGAAACCTATGTCATTCTTTGATCATGATTACTCCGCAATATTAACTACAATGAACCTAGAAACATTGTCTGCTCGAAGAATAGTAGCTGACCAGAGCTTTATTTTTAATTTAATTAATAATCATTTTGATTGTCCCGTAAAAATCCGGGAATTGCAACGAACTGCAGCGCCATACAAGTTTAGTTTCTTTTTGAATACGTTTAACAGCTTGAAAATATAATAGGAAATCATGCTCGAGAGAATGCATCATAAATTTCTCAGGTTTTGTTCATATAAGCTAAAGAATCCTATGTCATTCTTTGGTCATGATTACTCCGCAATATTAACTACAATAAACCTAGAAACATTGTCTGCTCGAAGATTAGTATCTGACCAGAGCTTTATTTCTAATTAAATTAATAATCATATTGATTGTTTCTCTCTACTTGCGCAAATCAATTTCTATGTCCCGGAACGTGTATTAAGAACTAGAGCTGGATTTCAAGACTCAAGCACTATCTGGAATCGTCCTGATTTTTTTATTGAGTCTTTGCAAAATTTTAAAAAGCAACTACGCAGGATTATAGGACAATACCAGATCGTTTGTACCATTAGTTTTTGTGCATGTCCCTTCTTTGTTATTAGACGTGTAGTCTTTTATCATTTTTTTCTATTGTAAACGCTAATGTAAAAGGGCTTCAGTCCGTCTATAATAAATAATAATAATAATAATTCTTCCAGGCAACTTAAAGTACAACGATGTGCTGCAAATTTTCAATCTCACGGCGGAGAGGTTGAACAATCACTCGGTCGAGAGTTATATGACCACAAGAACTAATCAGACGTTCGATCATTTCGAAGCGAAGTCGCTTCAGCTGGAACATTTGATCGCCGAGACGATCAATGGCGTTCCGGTCTCCGAGGCTGCGAGGATATCCCGTCCGAACGTCATCAAAGGTAACTCGTAAAGTGAAACTAAAATGAAATCATTTATGCACGTGAAATAATTAAGGTGGGATCTCCTTTGCGTGTCTGGACGCAGCGTTTACGTCATCCCAGCGTCTTTTATACACCATCCCGTCATACTTCATCAGAACTGCATCTAGACGCGAGCCACTGCGTTTTGCACATTTACGAATTGATAATATTCATTTTGAAATTTGAAAATTGGTAAACTGTCGAAATGAAAATTATTATAAGAGACATCGGGATGAAATTTCCACTGAAATTCATGAAAAAATTATTCCTGCCTACTATCGTAATAAATATATTTTTTGCAATCATTTTTTAATTAATTCTTTAAATTTTGTTAATATGTTATTTATTTAGAAATTTCTCAGATAACTTAAATCACCGATGTCTTTGGAGATCCCACCTTTAAACTGCGGATGTTTATGCACTTTTCAATGTTTGCGGGCAGATTCTAAGCACGTGAAATCATATGAAATCTTGTTTTCAGTGGTAGTAATCTTTGTAGATCTAAAATAAATAAAAATCGTACTTTCTCAAAAGCATAGAAGCACTTTCTAGCACTTTCTCAAAATTTATAGAAGCCACAGATGCATAAAGATCCGCAGTTTAGAAATAGTACACGCGTACTTAAAATGATACGCGTTAAAGTACGTGTACGTGAATGCACGTGTTCAAAACCACGATGTCTAGAATCTACTTATAATGTAGTACACTTCGTTCCATCTCTATTTATTACCGTCGGCCTGCTGTTAACAGGACAAGTAAAAATCGCGAAGATACACGTAACGGAGGAGCTGATGATGGACGGTGAGTTCAAGCTACGGGAGACTCAGCAACAACATTATTGGAACGTTACCGTGCATGGCGATTTGAGGGTAAAAGCGCTCGACATGAATCAGTACACTAAACTGCTACTAAATGGCGAAGAGGTGCAGCTGGACGATATCGACAGCTTTTGGACAAGATCCACCGATCAGATCATCCGCAACGATGTGAGTTTTGAAAATAAAATAACGATCGATCATCTGCTGGCAGATCGTTTGAACGGTTTCACCAAAGACGAGTTCCTGTACACCACCGCGACCGCCATACCGGAATCGTTCGGACATATTCGATTCGAGAACGTCGAGTTCGACGATCCGATTTCCGTGAACGACAGAAACAACTCTTTGTTCTACGACGATTCCAAAACGTTGATAATTTGGGACGAAGTGCGCGTAGAACAGCTGCGCGGAAACCGTCTGCTCGTCGATCGTTTCAACGGCCTCGATGTTTCCGATATATTGAATAATCAACAGCCGGTTAATTTCTCAAAGCGTATGAACTTCTCCCGAATCCAAGCGAGACAGGTGAACCTAGATCAGCTGCGCTTCCAGTCCATCAACGGCACTGACAGCACCGAGTTTTTCGCACACAAGGAAAACGATCGAAACAATCGGACGACCAACTTTCTAAAGATTCCGGAATTTCGCGCCAAGAATCTGTTCGTCGAGAGGATCAATGATATCGACATGAAGAAACTTGAATCGCTACGGAATACTACCGATTCTAAGGACCTGGTGGTAGAAGGAGATCTGAAGGTGACAGGCAGCTTAAGGATCGACCTAATCGACGATCAATCGGTCGAGCTCTATCTGAGAACCTTGGCCAAAGAAGACATCGTATGGGATCTAGACGAGACCATCGACGAATTGATTGTACAGAACGCGACGCTCGAATTCATGAATGGCCACGAAGTGCATAATTTCTTCGAGGGTGTTCTGTCGAGATCGAAAGAGCAGGTCATCCCCGGGCAATTCTGTTTTAATCGCATGTCCGCTGGCAACGTCGTTACCGCGTTCATTAATGGTAGAGACAGCACGAAATTACGCTGGATCGACGAGCCGCTCTTTCTTACCGGGAACATCACGTTCGACGAACTACACGTACAAAACGTCATCACCAGAACTCTGAACGACCAGGACGTCCGCGAGGTATAGTTTCTTCTCGCGTGTGTTCTTCTGCTGTCGCGCGATTTTGATTTCGAAATATTAGATTGTCGCATATCGAACAGGGCCGGATTAAGCCTAACAGCAGAAGTAGCAAATGCTACGGTTCCCGCGTTTATAAAATGTGTGCCCATGCGGAGAACGGAGCCCCAACTACTAAGCCCAACGACTGATCGGAGATTATATTTATTTATATTTTATGATGGGACAAGACCGTTTAAGTAACCTCACCTTAAAGCAAAAGTTTTGTGTTTTATTTTATCATCTTACAAAACCTAGGTCCTCCTGGCAACATTTGCTACAGGCCCAGTGGCGGATCTAATAGTAAGTGAGACCCTGGGATACCATAGGGCCCCGAATTTCAAAGAAATTTATTCAATTGTGTAACGGTATGAAATATTTTCATTACTTTTCTTTTTTGTTAACATATTTAGGAGAGTTTTCTTCCAACTTCTATTTCTAACTTGAGTTCTAGGGCCCCAAAATTTTTACAGGCCCCGCGCTGGCTTAATCTGGCCCTGATATCAAACGTCCAATTTTAAATCTTTTCAACAACATAATAATTCCCATCGTTTCAGTTGTACGAAAGTTTATCGAACGTGTCGGCGACGACAATCGGAAAGTTATCAGTGGATGGAAACGTTACCTGGGGCACAGGTTCGTCGAGCTCGAGCTCGTTGACGTTCTTATTCGAAAACGCAGTGACCAAAAACACAGCCCAAACTATTCGCGGCAAGGTGGTGTTCGACGAGGCTGTGTCGATGTCGGCCGCAACGTTACAGCTGAAAGAAATCGACGAAATACGCGATATCGTAACCGACGCGGTGAAAGACCACGAGAATACTATCCAGATATCCGGACAGAAGATCTTCGCGAACAACTTAACGATCAACAGTCTATCGGTAGTCGGCGATGTGAAGATTCCACTCGTTAACGAAGTCAATGTCGTAGATTTTAATAATTCCGTGGCCCGAAAAGATCAGAACGAAAGCATCAGCGGTACCCTAACTTTCCTCAAGGAAGCAGCGATTAATGAGCTATATGTCAACGACAGCATCCACGATGTACCTTTGGACGGACTGGTTTTGGCGACAGATACTTTACCTCCTAACGTGCACTTCAAACATCTTTTCGTAACGAACGATGTATATCTGAAGAATCTTGATGGTGTGGAGTTCGACGAGTTCTTGGAGAATCGAATAACTGTCCACGGAGACCATGATATAGAAACTGACGTGACGTTCAATGGGATCGTAGAAGTAACAGGTTCGTTAATTTCGTTAATAAGTTTACGGAGCAGTGGCCAGCAGTGATGCCAAACGGAGGAACCTGGAGGAACTTACCCCTCCGGCTGGGCCCCTCACTCTTACTTCTACTGCGCACGTGGTACACACGAACGTACCTCTACTCTGCCTGTGTGAGACTCACAAGAGTCTGAGAAGTAAGAGTGGGGGGCCCAGCCGGAGGGGCAAGTTCCTCCAGGTTCCTCCGTCTGGCATCACTGGTGGCCAGTTGAGTTCGGTAGAGAACCTAACCTAACCCCTTACATTAGCTTAGGTGGGAGTGCGGTTTTAGTGGGTAGGCCGGTCGGAGGCAGTGATGCCAGACGGAGGAACCTGGAGGAACTTGCCCCTCCGGCTGGGCCCCCCACTCTTACTTCTCAGACTCTTGTGAGTCTCACACAGGCAGAGTAGAGGTACGTTCGTGTGTACCACGTGCGCAGTAGAAGTAAGAGTAGGGGGCCCAGCCGGAGGGGTAAGTTCCTCTAGGTTCCTCCGTCTGGCATCATTGGTCGGAGGCAGTGATGCCAGACGGAGGAACCTGGAGGAACTTGCCCCTCCGGCTGGGCCCCCCACTCTTACTTCTCAGACTCTTGTGAGCCTCACATAGGCAAAGTAGAGGTACGTTCGTGTGTACCACGTGCGCAGTAGAAGTAAGAGTGGGGGGCCCAGCCGGAGGGGTAAGTTCCTCTAGGTTCCTCCGTCTGGCATCACTGGTCGGAGGGTCCTCTGAACAGCCCCACATAACCCTGCCCCCCTCAGGGTGGCTGGGGTATGCGTAACGCATTTCCGCAACAAGAGTGTATGTCTAACAAAATTATTTGCCATTTTTTAACCCCTTGCCGTACCATTTTCTTTAACAGTTACAGTGTTTAAAACGTATTTATCCCCAAAAACGTCGTAGAATGTATGACTGCATTTATTTTAATGCTTAAATATTGATTTGCAAACGAGAATCTTTGATTTCATCGAAAAAGAAACACAACATTCATATTTGTTAGACTTTGTTGAAATCTGACGAGTCTAACTATTATACGGCAAGGGGTTGATAATGTATACCCAAAGAAATACATTTCTTGAGTAATTCCTCCTGACTGTATCTTCTTAAAAATACTAAAAACCGTCATTGTAACAGGTCCCTTAAATCTAACGTTAAAACGATTCATTAAAAATTGGCATCTCTCCTTAAAAGTTCTGTTTGAACCGCGCCGATAGATACTGCAACGGTGGCGAGAATCAACGGAATAGATCCTTCCGATTTCGTCCTCGACGGACTGGCGGAGACACAGTTTATATCCGGTTCGAAGACTTTCGCGGAGAATGTTCGTGTGGACGGCAACATTCGAGCGCAGCTGATAAATGGGCTAAATCTATCTTCGGAGTACTCGGGCGGTATTTTGAACGGCGAGGACGCGGAGATCGTTGGAGACTTGGTGAGATTAACACGTGCTAAATTTCCTGGATCGTGTATCGAGATCATATTAGTAAAATCCTCTGATTGGTCCCGTGGTTTCAGATTTTTGAGACGGAAGTCAAAGCACCGGAAGATGTGACCGTTTCAGGTCTGGTGAACGGGATGAGTTTGAGCACGATCCTCGAGGAACTGAAAGAGGAGACGCAGCATACTCTCGGAGCGTTGAAACATAACGAGACGGCGATAGAAGACGGCATTGAACGGTCCTCGCGAATCTCTGAAAGGCTGCGGAACATCTTGTCGTACGTAGAGTTCGAGAAGAATTTGAAGATCGAAGTACCGAATATTAAAACAGTGGATGTTGTTTATTACGAAGAGACTACGAAGTTGAATATGTTTGGGGAGGAGGCTGGACCCCTTTGTGGTCTGCCGAACAATTGCTCCTGTCCAACCGAATACGTGGCTGAACTGAGGAAGGACGGCTGTCAAGTGTGGAGAACGAACGGCTCGACGATAGTGCGAAACTTCCACGAGGTGCATAGCACCTTCGGTGTAAATGTAGTAACAAACGCAGTCTCGAGTAGTCTCGAGTGTACGTCTACTAATAGCGAGAATGAGTTCACGACGATTTCGCGGACGGAGCCAGGAATTATGGACCCTGGAGATGTTTCGATTAAAGGGATAAAATTTCCCACCAGGATAAAGGGATTTGTCAAGGACGCAGAAGTCTTCATGGACCACAACAGTACGTGGCAGGACTCGACTTGTTTAAGAGAGTAGACTCGTTTCTAGGATGGATTCTCATTTTTGGAGGTTTTTGTAGGCCGTGATAATGCAAATTACGCCTCGTAAAAGTAAAAATAGGACTTTTGAGGGCGATCCCGGCGTAGATTGATCCTTTATCTAGCCCTTTTCACTACTGAAAAATCCCAAATGAGAAGGTGCATCTCGCACTCTTGCAATTCTGGAAACGAGTTTACCCCGTTAACCTTTGGATCAGTAGCTGATCTAATAGAAGCAACGAAAAGATTAACGTGTCTAGGAAAGTTAATAAATAATGCTGCGAATGACCCTAAGGGTCGACGATTCTGTACTTATTGAAAAGATCAGTTGTCCGAGGGTTAATCGGATCGAGTAGTTCTTCGAGGCACAGTCCGGTTTACCGTCCCTTCGCGTGAGCTCTTGACAGGTGTTGGGCTAGACAGGATACCTGGGCTAGAAAGTAGCACTTCACCTTCACCTAGTCAAGACCACCTGCTTTCGTAGAGAACAGTTTACACCTCTGATTGCTTTCAGACGCAGCTTATGTAGTTCTGGCGATCTACTATGACACTTTGCACCAGTCCCATCAAATCGATTCCGTCGTCTACAAGATTGACTTGGACACCAACTTGATATCACTGCACCAAAGGCTCCCTACAGACGGTGCCTGGGATATTCAAGTTTTCAAAGCAAACCATCATGACGTGTACCTGCTCCTTGCTTGCTCCGGAATCTCTAAACAGTCTTTCTTATACAAACTGAACGGAACCACGTCTCAGGTAACAATATAATAGACTGTCTAGTTGTCGCTAACACCATTAACAATGCGTTCTGTTCAGTTCGAGCCTTTGAGAATTTTCGAAGGCAGGTCGCGCAACGCGAAAAGCATCATTCAAGAGAAAGACGTATTCGTTTTGCTAGACGATTGCGATACCAACGCTGTGAACGTGTTCCGCTACGAATCGAAGTTCGATAATTTTTATATTTATCAGAGTCTTTTCCACGATTCAAGGATCGACGCGGTTGCGTGTTTCTATGCCGATGGTGAGCACCTGCGTTATCTAAAACAGTTCATTAACACTAACCGTACCTGCTACAAAATGTATCGGATATACATTGTTTTATAAAAATGACAAGACTGAACTTATTTCGATGTTTCACATTTTTTATAATAATACGTGATTAAATAAAGAAACTTATTGAATCATTTTTGGTGGAAGCATCTTTATAATTTCAATAATTAAAAAATACAATATGTGAAACTGGTTATTTGACCGGTCGTGGTACGGTTAGTGTTAATTGGAAGCCTAATAATATCGAAATTAACCACTATACACAGTATAAAATGCATTTCATTTCAGAGTTCGGTAGAAGCGACGCATTCATCATCGTCGCGACAGAAAACGATCAATTTTACATCTACGAATACATGTACGCACAGGTACGTCTCCATCTGATTGTTTCACATAGAGTATTTCATTTGGATTTGATCTTTGTATAACGAAACAATCGGTTGCAGAAGTTCCAAAGAAGAGTGCACCACCGAATAAACGATCTGCAAACGATGGTGCCGTTTTACTATGCTGGGAATCGTTATATATTTACGGGCACAAGCACCAACAGCACGGTACTGAGGATCGTGGAGCAAGGACCCCGCTAATATTTTTATGATAGTCCCATTAATCGTTTATAATCTATTATAAACAGTATTTATTTATATTTTCCGAAAGATAATAATGCGCACGGCTCCTGTTAACTGTTTCTTTTAACAATAAACGAGCATTTATAACGCATAATAAGAATATTATTATTAGACAGCGGATTTTATGCATTTATGACAAAAATGAGTAGATACAATTTAAAACAGTAAAAACATTAGAGCAATTTAAAAATACGATTATATTATTTTCGACGTATTAAACACGTTAAAAGACAGAATAAAATATTGCACTCCAGTTTGTTGCAATTCAGGTAGCAAATTTTTATTTTGCATACAGATCCGCTGTCTAATTATTATATTTCTATACTGATTCGATATCCTATCGTGCCAATTTTTTAAACACTTTTTTTAGAAAAAAAAAATGTCTTTCGATGATTGCAATGAAGTGTCGTAAATTAAATTGAAAAGTATCGGTTGGACAAATTGATAAATAAAAATTCTGTACGATTAATTTTCAACATTCTTGTATAAATGGTAGTATTCAACGGGGTACGCGAGCTTCCTCTTCGAGTTTGAAAGGAGTTCGATCCTGAAATGAAGCTCGTGATTGCAACTAAAGTAAATTGATGACCAGAAGTAAATAAAGCATCACCCACAATCCTAAAGAAACGAATGTATGTTTTTTCGAAATATTCGGTAAGTATTTCAGCTGTGAAATTCGAATGGTCCTGTGTCGGAACAGAATTTCGTACGAACCGAATTGCGCCAGTGCGATTCCAATAGGACGAGATTTAGTATAATTAATAACTAGGCCTGATTATCGCCGGGAGAGAAATTTCTCGGTACGAAACAAATTATATATAGAGAGTCACCACGTGATAATTTGATGAGAGTTCAGTCTCGTATTGGCAAACACATCTCTGGCGCGAACATATAACACTTATCACCACGAGTTCTCTAACAGACGGGATACGAAGCGCTAAGGTTTCCTTTTTCGAGCAAGTGGCAGCCATTGAATCATATTGAGGTTTTTCCCGTTGTTGCTGCGCGACATCACGCTCAGTTTTCAAGGTACATACAAACGTGAAAAAGGAAGTATAGACAATCTTTTTTTTTATCCGCAACATCGTCGAAAAATCGCACGTAATCGACGACTTAAAATGTATCTTGTCAATGCATCATGATCTGTCGAATTTGATAACTTATTGTACAGTTTACTAATAATCAAACGTATTTCTTGTGGCCGCGATAGGCTAAAAATATTCTTATCAGACTCTGCATTTATTCTAATAGAATTCGTGTTGTTCGATCGCCTTTCGTTTTCTCCGGTATGTTTTATTGGTTATGTTAGCGAATGATGAATTGACATAATAAAGCATTGAACGATTTGTTAATAGGATTTATTGATAATATTGTTTCGAACGATGTCGTGGATGCGATATTTGTTCTTTTACTTTAGTCAGTATACTTCGTCTTTCCACGAACATCATTTGTTGCCGAGAGACCGTGTAGAGGTTATGTCACGCGTCGAGGAATATTCTGATGTGTTCTATCGTGCACCATAAATAGTCTGATGCCTGTTTTTGATTTTTTAGATTTAACAATTCTGTCGAGGCAGTGATGGCTGTCAAAGGACTGGTCGCAGCAATCGTTCAGTTTCTAACCCAACAATTGGAGGATGGAGACATCACCGAAGAATCTAGAGAGAGTCTTGAAGTAGCGATACAATGCTTGGAAAGCGCGTATAACGTGCAAGCCTCAGATACTCAAACAGATTTTAACTTACTCGAAGTTTATAAAAATACAGCTGAACTTGCGAAACCTCCTGTAGTACAGGAAGCCACACCTGAAGCAAAAGCGGAAGCGGAAAAATTGAAAAGCGAAGGAAATGCTTTCATGAAGTTTGAGAAACACCAAGAAGCTATTGCCAACTATACAAAGTATGCGAAATCCAAATACAAGGAACAGACACATCTTTACTTCTGCTTTTAACGATTGGTTCAGTTTACTATTTAATTCAATCATTCTAATATGTATTAATAGTGATAGAGTAGTTTAGAATAGCTTGATTAAAGATTTAATCATTCGGTTAGGACAGCGAAAGGTTTAATGGAATGCATGCTATTAAAATATTTTTTGTTTAGGGCAATCAAATTGAATGGCGCGAACGCAGTATATTACTGCAACCGTGCTGCGGCGTACAGCAAAATTGGCAATCACCAACAAGCAATTGAAGATTGCAATACTGCGCTGAGCATCGATCCTACTTACAGCAAAGCATACGGTCGATTAGGATTAGCATACTCTAGTCTGGAGAAACATAAAGAAGCGAAAGCTAGTTATCAGAAAGCTTTAGAAATGGAGCCTGATAACGAAAGTTACAAGTACAATTTACACGTGGCCGAAGAGAAATTAGCAGAGGTAATCGTAACCAATCCTAATCTCGTGGACATGATGCATCGCGCGGTAGCCGATCCAGCCTTCCTTAATGCAATGAGGAATCTCATAAGAGGAAACGGAGAACCAGGAGCAGGTGGACAAATGGATGCATTTTTCGAGACGTAACTATCGAATTTTAATTTTTGCTCGCACGATAGTTCGAGGATATCGATTACATTTCAATATTTTTCAGTGGTCAACAAGTAGTACAACTAATACAAAATTCCAATCCGGAATTGATTGAATCCTTGATACGACAAATTGGCAGAAACTCAAATGATCCTGAACCACCACAACAGAATTAAGACAACTGTGATTGTATAATGTTATAAAAATTCGACAAAATTGGAAACAACTGAGTTGATTCGCAGCATGGAATGGTTACAGAATAATGTGTAACATTCATTCGCATGCTGAGAAAAAGCAACAAGATATAACTAAAATCAGATTACCATGGTCTTAAATCGATATTCATATGCATATATACTATAATGAAATTGTCCTTTTACATTATCTATTGCATAAAACCGAATGATTTATCGTTTAGACACATACGGTGTGGTATCGCATGCAAAAAAAATTCAGTGATAACGATCAGAAAGGGATAAATATTTTCTGGATAGGACGACTCTCTAAAGGCATACTGCTATTACTGTTCATGCTGTACAACGTGTCGTTAGATATCTATTTTTAATTTTTCCTAATTTGTACCGCGTTATGGTAGATATTATCACTGTTTCCTTTAACAGTAATGTTTTAGTACGATGAAACAATGCATAGCCGAAAGAATTGAAAATTAAAACACATTAATATATCAATCTTCGTCATACTATCGCATACCTACATGCACACATCAATTTGTTGTTTGAAACCGATGGAAAAAAATGTATATCGATCAAGAAATATTGAAAAATTTACAAAATAACACTTCTTCCTTAATATTTGTACATGTATAGAAACGTACCAAATATACGACGAATCGAATCATTTTTTTCAAAATGTTTGTGTTTTACGTGACTATTTTATAATTGTCTGAAACTAGAAATATAATTTTATCTATGCATTATGAAAATCAACAGTCTTTTCTTATAGTAAAAAAAAACAATACATTCGTACGCAAATCGTACATTTCACATGTATGTATTTTTACCAAATTTTGTGTTCGAAACTTCGGAACCGTATTACCTGTATAGTCGACAAATGTTTCTCGAAATTTTCTAATAATAGTGTCGGGACACGTTAAATAATGATCAGCAGGGGTCCGCGATGGCCCCGGTAGTCCATTTAAGGGTGAATAAATAGAACGCCGGATCGAAGAAACTCGGGAATTCGAATTTCACGCCGCACGTATCCTTTTAAACTGGTAGCACGCGTACGCCAATTCTGCGTGCGTCATCCAGTGACATCATTCTTATTTGGCACTGAACAAAGCCCGCGTGTAAACACACGGGACATTTTTATATTTCGTAGTCTAATTTGTTTTCGGTGTACGTGTGCATGAATACGCATTTACGGGTGACTGCGAACGCCATACATCGTTCTCTCCTGTAGACGAGCATCGTCGACGATTAGCCGTTCTTAGCCGGTAAGTCTCCTTATCGTATCGCAGTCTGCTGTCCCTTTTCGATGAACTCATCAGACGTTTTCTGGCTACGAGTGCACTCGTGAAACGCGATCAAGCTCGTGAAATTTGTATTCGTTAAGGGCACATTCGTTCCCTTTCCCTCGGCTGGCTAAATTTAATTTTTCAGCCGCGTTTGCATTGTTCGTGCCTATACTCGGAAGAATTGGTTAGCTATACCGATCATCGGCCGCGTGAATGTATGTAGTATTATAAATAACGCTTTAACTACAGTTACAATGCATCGTGCTCGATCTTCTCTCTCCCTTTTTCTCTCTCTCTCTCCCTCTGTCTGCTTTCCCCGCTGTCCTTCTCTCGAAGCAACAGATAATTTCCTTTATCGAAAACGTGATAATTATGATGTACCGTGAAGAGAATTTGATTTTTTTTTGTTCATTAACCACAGAAGTCAAAGAATTCGAAGCTGATGTGCTCGGCTGTTCCCCGTCGATTCGGCGTTGCTGATTTTCGCGTGTCCTGAAACGCTGGAAGACATAACCACGATGTACCATTATTATTTACATATTTTCCAACCCTTTCCATCGTCCACCCACAAATACATGTACACATCCGAGAAACATAATGCGTGCGCAAAGTCCCTCCACAGGTTCATGACGTGCGCGGGTGGCGCATGATTCGCCGGTTTCGGAGTACCGACCAGGAACGTATCATCCGACAGTATCAACTTGTACAAATTTTTTTTTCTTTAAAGAAAGACACACTCGCCTCGTAGGAATCGTATTTATATCGATGACTGGAAAACGAACGAGCTTCGATCGGCTCTTATCTGAACGAATAATAACGGTCGATTTTTATCCATGTATTTTCTAAACAACGAATGTTGCGTCGATAGCATATTTTCATTTCATGTTTCCATTTTCTTTTGTTTTTCGTTTTTCCGAAATCCCGATCTATTCGAAATAGTTGCAGCAGCTCGAATTCAAATTGCGAGACACGTACACGCTGACAAACGAATATTTTTTATCTGAACATATGTAGAAATGTTGTTTTAATAATTCGTTTTCCCCGCTACGGGGAGGAATTTGTATTGTCGATGGAGCATTTATTGTAAAATTTCTGTTCGAAAAATCCTATATCTTGAAATCGCGTAACATTTTAAACGTAGAAAATTTTTTTAAACAATCTCACTGTAAAAGTACGGTAGTAAGATCAAGCTTAATTCGCGCGATCGATCATCGAGTATTAATAGTCGTGAAATACAACTGATAACGAGCCGTGAACCTTGTTCAAAACAATCCTCGAGCGAGAGAGAAAGAGAGAGAGAGAATTCGAGGGCGTTCTGTATGTTCGTGAGATGGTCCACGGCGCAATAGGTACGCTCCTGAGCGTAGTGCCCCCCTTACTGCTCGATTGCCGCACACTCAACAGATTGAGGTGTGGCCATCGAGGGCAGCCATTTTCTTGACTTTCTGTCGCTTAACATTTCAGGTAAATACGCAATTATTTCTTAAGTAATACTGATTGGAGCGGTGCGAGAGTGTGCTGTGCTGTGCGCCCGGGTGTTCGATAGGTGGCCCGTGATCGGTTCGTTAACACCGCGACCGGGAATATTGTGTGTGTCTGTCACAAGGAGGGAAAAAAGGCCTCTCCTTCTGTGATACAGAGAGAGGGCCGAGGGAGTGCCATGCGTTACGAATCCACGGCATCTTCGCACGACCACCGTTTCAGTTAGCATAGAAGCCACGCGCTGCTCGCTCGGGGCTGAATTCGATCGGTGATTTTGGATTAGCTCCGTATCGGATACTCGATTCTCTCGAGCTGGCTTTTAGATCAGTAAGTAAATCGTCCACCAGGCACTAGACCCCTGCGTCGCTGTCCTGTCGCACCCCTAGCGCCCCCAGCCTCCCCCTCTCGGTGCTCCGTTCGTTCCATACCCCCCCCCCGCACCCACCCCCTTTCCCCGCCCTCTTACCCCGTTACGCGGCAATGCACTTCCGGCTGTGCAAAATTCGGCAAAAAGCTCTCCGGACCTCTCCTGTGGAAACTTGAGCAAAGAAGTGTGTCGCGGCTCTGACTTGACATTCCTGTCTGTTTCGGCGTCGTCATTGTCGTTTTCGTCGTCGCCGTTGCCGTTGCTGTCGCCGCCGTCGTTGTCGCCGTCGTTTTCCTCGTCGATTTCCACCCTGTCGTCGACCGACGTCTCCTATCTCCGATAAACAAAAGGTCGGTACGTTCTTTGACACGATATGGAGTCCGCGTTACTCTTCGCTTTACGGAGGTCGCTCCACTTTATTCCTCTCTGTTGTTCGCACGTACGTTTCCTCACCTTCGGAATGATTTCATCGGAATTTCTGTTCGGTTCCGTAATCGTAGATGCCCAAACAAGCGATCGAGCTTTTATCCGTTGCGGGGCCCTGTACAACGCGATTAGACATCGCCGAGAAAGATTATACGGACTTTTCGAGGAATCTCGCGATCGCCTTTGTACGGGCGTGTAGCAACGATTTTTTGACCGGGTTGTACGAGATTCTACCGTATTTCGAATGTACTTTGAAACAGTATATGCTACTATAAATAATTGCTGCATCTGGCAGATGGGAATTCAAACGTTTCGATGGAGAGTTTCAATTTTTAGAGGAGTCAGAGCGAATACCGCATCTCTCTATGCAGTGTGCACTGTTCCCAGTACAATGATTGAATAGGCTGTGTTGTACTGTTAACAACGCGTAACCCGTTTCTCATTTAATCGACACATACAGACTACTGTTTGTTCGCATCGCTTCCGCATACTAGATTATACTTTGCGCTAAGGTTTCTGCTTATGAGCAAAAAATTTAATTAAGTGCTTTTAACTTTGCTCACATGGAATAATAATCTTTCTATATGGTCTGTGGAAGAAAATGTTTTACGCTTATATCGTTGGATGTCTCTCGGCTAGAAGTAATCTTTCCATTTCCTATGTATATTATCGACTATAATCTGTAAAAATGTGAGCATCGAATACCCAACACTATGTCATTGAAGGATCGTTAACGATTCAAAGCTCCACATTAAAGAAATTTTAATGTCAGCACCATGTTATGATATCTCATACTTCTTTCTCAATACTCACTTATATATGACTGTTTGTTGATTGCTATCGAGTAATTATAAGATTTCATACAGCATCTTACCTTCACACCATGCAAATGTTCTGGCTATTACGTTTAATTTACGCTTCCCAAAAATAATGTTTACAGAGTTCACTCGATTCTGAATAGTGCATGTTTCATACAAAAGAAAGATATTATATTACCTTATATGTTCATGCATGTTCTTTGGAAACATTTTCATTATGTTCTAAGGCATAAGGTAAAGTCTTACTTGGTATATTTCGCAGTATATAGATCAAACGAATTTATATACAACTCTCTGCATCTATAATACTAAGGGCCTTCGTATTAGGGATTAAAGACAAAAAAAGTAGTTGTTAGTAAGGTGTTCTTACTATTGCTCAGATTTATGGATATTTGAATTGAAGTACCAAAATACTTACTCCAATCGGAGTTTAGATTACAATGAGTGCCCCAAGTACTGGGCTAGTAAAAATTCTAATTGTTAGCAACGAAATTAATTATTGAGTTATTTATGGGTTCATCAAATGAAAGGCCCTACCTTATGCATTCCACATTACATACAATTTAATTTAAATGTGTACACAGTAATATTGACTATGATAACATTAAATTTACATTATGTTTAGGCAATGGCAGACTCATAATGCCTTGTAGTATACACGTTTTCAATGTATCCGAAGGAAAGAGTTAAGAATTGAAAAATTACATATGCGTCGTACATTGAATCATCATAGATTTTATTTAATACTTTTACAGATATTTACAAGTACATAGCTATGACAAAACTAAAAGAGATCTATACGCATACATATCCGACAATAATGATGTTTGTCTAGTACATGCAATTATCTCGCAGCCTCCTATCCATTCTAACATATAAAATGTCCACTTAAAACAGAGACGCTGAAAGAAAGACTAAAAACATGGGATGCAATGCGGGCCGATGCCTCGGTCCAGACGATACGGGGTACCCTGGATCAGGTACGACCCAGTCAATATCCTTTAAATCTTCAGCCCTCGTAGGTTGCTTTCTTAAATAGCATTTAAAGTAGACAACAGAATAGAAATGAGAAAATCTTACCTACAATACCCACACAGTACAAGTAGCTGGCAGTAATGAGATTAGAAACAATTTTCTAGCAATGTAAATTTAAGTCGATGGAGGGCTTTTAAGGCTATTGTACACATATGTAATGCTAATACCAATCTAGTATTTTAAAGAACAACTACGACACTTTTTAGGGAAGAAATTCTCTATACCCTACGAGGTTTGAATCCGAGTCGTTGTTTCTTGCATTGTCAGAAAGTGAATCTAATGCAAACAGTTTCGAAGAAATTATCCTGACTTCTTCCTAACTCTATCCTGAAGAATGCTTTTTCTCAATCTCTTTCACTGTTTCTTTTTGTATCTCTCTATATATGTATATATAAGCTCTTGGATCTGTCCATTTAAGATTGCTTTTTCACTTGTTTGTGCCTTTTTCAGGCTATAGGAGATGTATCTTCTTTTAACAGTTACATTAATTCCATTCTCTCGGCACTTCTTGCGTCTCCCACTAAGTTGTGATTACCTTACGTTTATTACATGTTCACTCGCTGCATGCCCTTAGTTGATTTTTTGGTGGAGTTTTCAAAAGATGTTCGATCATTTGATTTTAGACTCATTACCATTAGAAATGCGATAGTTCTGAAGCTGAAAGATCAATCTAGAATCTATTTGTTACTCGTATCATCCACAACTCAAAATATTTATGCATATATAGACACAATGTTTATGTACATGCATTCGTAGGATCAACTGCTAGAAATTATTAGCGCACATTTTTACCGTTTCATCTGTACATAATGTCGAGACCATTCTCGGCGTGTATTAGACATCACCGGCAAAGATTCTAGTACTAGAACGAACACACTTTAAACGAGTACAATCTAAAGAATTATGTCGCTATTCGTGTATAGGTAAGTTATTAGGCGTACAGACATTTCATTCGCGTAATCGTCAGCCGTTTATTAAGATTCACGAGTTCTCTAAACGAAAATTTGTTAATTGGTATGTAACCCATGTGTATTTTTTGCTTTTTTATTAATAGATACTCCTTGAAAGAGATTTATGCGCATATAAGGAGATATATTTTTTATTGAAGCAGAATTATAACAGAGCTATAGTAAATAAATGCTGAATGATTTTCGTTTTAGAATTCATGGCAGCCATTAGGAAGAAATTGGTTATTGTGGGTGATGGTGCCTGTGGTAAAACATGCTTACTCATAGTCTTCAGCAAAGACCAGTTTCCTGAAGTATATGTACCCACGGTATTTGAAAACTATGTTGCGGACATTGAGGTCGATGGGAAACAGGTGAGTCTTTGGAACAATTACATTGTAATTTTTGTAATTGTCCATCACTCGTATACATTCTATAAAATATTATTGGTAACAGGTGGAGTTGGCTCTTTGGGACACAGCTGGACAAGAAGATTATGATAGGTTGCGTCCGTTGTCGTATCCTGACACAGACGTAATCCTAATGTGCTTTTCCATCGATAGTCCCGATTCTCTGGAGAACATTCCCGAGAAATGGACACCAGAGGTGAAGCACTTTTGCCCGAACGTGCCCATTATCCTTGTTGGAAACAAAAGAGACTTGCGCAACGATCCTAACACCATCAAGGAGCTTAGCAAGATGAAACAAGAACCAGTAAAACCTGAGGAGGGTAGAGCTATGGCCGAAAAAATTAACGCTTTCGCTTATCTTGAATGTTCTGCTAAAAGTAAGGAGGGTATTAGGGAAGTATTTGAAACGGCAACTCGAGCTGCGCTACAAGTTAGTATCCCGAAGTTCAGAAGTATTTAACAAGGTTGTTCAACGCATATTTGGTTTGTAATTTCACGCTGTAGTATTCTATGGTGTCCCCTTTGGAAGCTTGAAGTTACACATCCGAAATGTTCGTTGAACAGTGTAATTTTATAACGTGATATGTTTATGATACATGTTTACGTTACTATAACAAATATTCTAATTTTCAGGTAAAGAAGAAGAAGAAGGGAAGGTGTTGGCTTCTTTAAGTAAAATGCCAAGTATACCCGGTAACGGGCTAAATAATGGAATTGCGGAGCTAGCTGCAATGGAGCTAGTTGTTATGCCGGAGTCCCCCAGCGGAAACCATAATATGATAACAACAACAACAACTTATCTTTAATTATTTTACACAATAAAACAAATCTATATAGAACAAAAAAAAACGGAAAAACAACCACAAAATGCGCCCGCAATATAAAAAACTGTCATTGATGAAACCGGAAACTTAAACATTGACTAAATTCAATACAAGTATATGTGCTATATATATGAAAAAAACTATAATGTATATTGTAATGACTACTTGATTGTATTTTTTAAATGGTAATGAATTGTGCTTCGAGTTTAAACAATTAAACAATTGTCATACCAACTATTTACATTTACGGTACATAATTATCTATATCATTGTAGCAATTATTACTATTATTATTAGTATCTCTCATTACTATTATATGCATTCTACATTTTTTTTAATCGTAGTGGCTGTTTATTTTTTGGTAATAAAAAAAGATATGTGGAAGTAAAGTACGACGGAGTTGGGGGAATTCGTAACAAAGTATAGAGAGAGAGAGAGAGAGAGAGAGAGTGATAGAGTGAAAGAGAGAGAGTGAAACGGGGAGAGTAGAAACATAATATGCAATGCAAAGTCATAGAAAGCAATGTAAGAATTTAAAACAAATCGTTAAGAATTCCAATTGTTACGTCACTATTTTACTGAACTATGGCATTATCGATATTTCTTAAACAAGCAAACAAACAAAAAAAAAGTAACGAATATTATATTACAATTATAAAATTGCGTAAGTAGACCAGCGGATCATTTTGATCTATAAGAATACCAACTAGGCTAAATGTATTATTATTATTAATTATTATTATTAATTATTTTTATTATTATATTGTAATACGATGACACTAACATTACGGATTATAACAGCGGCTATATTATATTTATGTATTTCGACAACACATCCCTTGTATCCAATCATGCATACAAACGATGTTCCGATTTGTGTTTTTTGTTACGCGGTGTAAATTCAATCCGAAAAAGTTTATCCGATATGATGATTATACAATTGATAATCGAGAAATATTTCTGGATGACTCTATTCACTTAGAGTACAAAAATCTCACAGAACATTTAGCTTTTATAGTAGCGTCGTGCGACGTACACGACGATTGCTTTCCACAACACACATTTCGATCGAAAAGTAATGTGTGTGTTCCTCAAGAGAAGAAAAAATATCGAGTGATTTACCAATTTCAAGAAGTTACCTTGTAAAGCATTGATTATCGAGCCTGTTGAATCGTCCTGTATACTATCCTTCCTTTTATTTCTTATTCTTTCGTTTCTCTCTTTCGTTCATGTGTATAAATACTAATTTTACACACTTTCAAACCTACACGTCTTCTATAAAAAAAATTATATATACATAATCTGTAAGGTTCATAAGATCGTTGCTTTTTGCAAGAACTACTGAATTTACGGCTGCAATGCAGTCCTGGCCATTGATTCAATGAATGACTGTGGAATTGTGTTCAACAAACGTTTTTTTTTTTTTTAAACAGTTAGCAGTACTATCGTTGAATTACGCTTTTAACCAGACACCTTCGTCAACTTGCAGTGAAACTTTGCAACGGTGAAGAGGATCTCGTTCATCGCGGATCAACGGATGGATCGAAGAAACGATCGTCGTTGATCAGCTCTTCGATGCATATGAATAAACTTCGTTGAGTCGACGGTGAGCAAGACTTCCTTTATAGCATTCAAATCAAATGAAAAGCTTTTTAATCTATAACAAAAAGATCCGTTGCAGAGTTTGCGAAACATGTTCTTTTATAATAATTTCGAAAACTGTACTGTTCATTACAACTGTATCAGTGAATCCTCTATGGACCATTTTCTCTTATGGTGTAATAAACGCGATTGTGATTTCGAGCAAAATAAATCATGAAAAATTTGTACAAACGACTCTACCATAACATTTTTGTACGATATGAAACATTATGAGAATCGCCGATAGAACTGACATGTAATTTTATTATTTTCCATAAAAGTGCGATGGTCGTTATTCGATCGTCTCGTCGGAAAGAGCGTTCGTGAGACTGATTTTTTAAAAATGAATAATTAATAATACCGTCACGCGACATCGACTCGAACAAGTTGCTGATATACCTTTTATAACAGAGATTAAGCGTCGCTATAAATGCACAAAGTTTCCGATGATAAGCGTAAACGTTTTTATTCAAGTTATTCTTCTATGTTTGACGAAGATCGAGAAACAGAATGATTTATATATATGCGACAAACAGAAAATAAGAGATAAGAACAATGTATCTTTCTTATTTTGAGTGCCCGTATATACTGGTCCATATGGGATTTAAGATTGTATATATAAATTTTCAACCGTACTTGGGATAGGAGGATCTTGTAACGCCTTTAACGAGTGGCTCGTATGATTTTTTTGTTTTCCAGCATTTGTTTGTCGTGGGTATGCAAGAGCAATAAAAGTACGAGTTGCTTCGACTCTTTGTTATTTACGATAACATTGCGAGCAATACACGCGTATATAACATTTATTATACATAGCGGGCGTACTACCTGTTTCGTTGGTATTTTGAACGTTGAAGCGGCAAGGTGTTACACATATATACGAACCGAACAAGAGAAAAGAAAGGAAAACCGTTGTCTTCGAAGTCTCCATAGTCCCGTACAATTAATAGTCTTACGACGGCGACATATTTGTATAATTAACATGTCGTGCAGCTAACTTAAGAAGTTACGGTACTTCCTAGGGCGAGAACTTAACGATTCACACACGCAGTCTTTTCTTCAATATCGAGGACGAGAACCATTACTTTTTTATGACTATCAAGAAAAAAACGAATTCGAGCGTGAATTTTGTAGGATTCTGGCAAATCGTTCTACGATTTAATTAGCTTTTATATAATAAGAAGGTATTTACTCTACGATTGCTATAATAATAAATTGTAATTAACAATAAAAATTACTTGTCGAGATTTGTAATATTGGTATTCACTAAATCGACCGAGTGCGTTACAAGCGAGACCGATTGTAATCGCCAACCGTGTGGGAATTCGTGATATGGTAAAATGAATATTATACGAAACATATCAAATGTATTGTAAACCGTCATTTACAAATTTTATTGAACAAAATTCGTTTGTTTCTTTCAAAACGCATCTCCTGAAAAGTTTGCGTGATTGGCGAGTTTTGAAAGTACAATCATTTCTTAACAAGGAATATCGTCGGTTGCAATGCATCAAAAGCTTTTCATATAAAAACATTTTTATTTCATCTTTCTTACTCTTTCGTATAAACAAAACTATGTGCATCAACCCGAGAGAACCTTACCCGTAGTCGAAATGCGAAAGAATGGAATGAAGATCGACTGTTACACGTAAACTTATCGAATCTGGAAAACATTGCAATGATAATCCTAAATCAGTTCTGTATAGTCTGACGCGATATATAATATTATAAAGTTGCGTTAATACATGTAGACGACCCTATACGCTAGATGACATTTCACTTCGCATTCAGATACTTCATAGAATAAACGCGACACGCAATTATTCCTGGGAAGAAGGGAGCGTCTCCCTTTCTCACTCAAACCTCTATCTCCAAAACTAGAAACATTCTTAGCCCTTACATTTAATTGAATGTCACTCTTCCCGCCACACTCGTAAGTCTCACAAGGGAAATCTGATTTTCGGATGCTGCTGAATTATATGTATATATATAAAAATGTAGCAATCGTATCACGTTATTTGTTACGAAAAGAAAATTTACAATTCCTCGTTCTTAGATTTGACGGGCTTGCCTTTGCGATCAAATCCTTTAAGCTCGTCGGTCGCGTGCTTGGCGACGTATTTGATGAAATCGTCGATTCCTCTTCCACCCTCGTATTTAACAGGCTTGTCTTTGGCATCCTTCGGTACCCAGAAAAGTGTCGGGAATCCGACAACTTCGTAAGGTGCCGGGACGTCGTTAGCGGTGGCGTCGAACTTGACGATATCGACATCTTCGTCCGCGAGTTTCTCACCCAATTCATCGAAGATTGGTGCCAACTTCTTGCAATGTCCGCACCAAGGAGCATAGAATTCGATCAACGTGTCTTTGCCGCTGTTTGTGATAAGCTCGTCGAAGTTCTTTGCTACCGCGACCTTCACGTGTCCGCTGTTATCTTCGGGAACCGCTTCGGACTTCAAATACGGTTCCAGATTGTCCGCTTCGAGATCTTTCAAGAACGTCTCGAACGTATCAACCGAGAAATCATCTTTCATCACGAACTTCTGGTTCTTCGCGTTTCTGGCCAGTACTATGGGCTTGTCACCCTTCACGAAATCGATACCGAAGTCGTTCAATTCGTGCTGGAAGTCGTCTTTCGACGAAATGGCGAAGTTCAGTTTCGGGAAGTCCTTAGCGACCTTGATGATCCTGTTGCGCCAGTAATTCGTGCCCTTCGGGTTCTTCACGTAGTCTACGGCGTAGTATGCGACAACCAGAGGGTTCTTGAATTCTCCGGAGTTGTCTCTCGTACGAATTCCGGCAATACCAAAGCTGGGGAATAAATCGATATCGTTGCAACAAACGGTTCTCAGAAAATTTACGAACAAAATGATTTTAAACTTACTAATGTTTAGTAATGAGGTCTTGAACAGAGGTATCAGGCTCGAGTTCCACAGTGTTTGGTTCGAACTTGTTCTGCAGAATCTTCGGCCGGTACAGAACAACGGTGTTCCTAAAATTCGACGCGACAGCTGTTCATTTCGTATTCATTATTTTATAGACAATTTCGTGAACAATTAACTATTTACTTGTGTTTTTCTTTCTCCATAAGCGATTTCGAGGTTGTGTGAGCGAATCGGACTTTCTCTTTAAGCTTCTTAGATACTGTATGGAAGGATTGTGCCAAGGAAGAGTCCTCCTTCTCGAAGAAACCAACAACGCCAACTTCATCAGAGTCTAGGAATGATTTCAAACAATCTTCTCCAGTCAGTTCCTTAGAAGCTGGACCAACTTGTGCCTAATAGATCAAATTCCATTCGTGTTAGTAACAGGTATTTTCTATCTGCGTTCTTTGATAAATTGGAAAAAATTAATTCTACATACCTTCATGTATTTGGCAATTCCAGCAGCTTCCCTAGGTCCATTGTAATCGCTGACAAAGTCTCCCTTGGAGAAGATCTTCAGCGTCGGGTAGCCACTGACAGAATGCTTGTTACAAGTCTCCTTTCCACTTTCGGTACAATCTACCTTGGCAAGAGTGATTGAAGGATCGTTGCCCAACAGCAGCTCCGCCGCTTTGGCGTATTCTGGTTTCAACCGTTTGCAATGACCACACCTAGAAAGATAATATACAATCGTATATAATAATACAATAATACATTTTCTTGTTCTTAACATTACAGAGCCCAAAATGGAATCGACTCCAATTCATTTTTTATTTCGGAAAGTAACAATATCGAGTACACGGTTTCGCTTTCAAGCAATAAAACAATATATATTTTATCGGTTAAAAAGTGTCGCTTATATCTCCAAAAATAGAGAAGCGCGACTTGTTAAATATTTGGAATCCAGATTTATATATCCGAAACGTGTCTATATATATATATAAATGTATATACAACAATATTGAAGCCGAAGGTAACTCGGAAGGAGTAGGAACAAAGTCGTGTTGGGTAATGTGTCACGAACCGGCACCGAGCATTGCGACCGGAACTCCGAAAAACCGTTCGAACTCCTGGTTTTCCGCGACAGCCAGGATTTCGGAGATACGGCAATGAAAAGGGCAGGTGTTCGCAGCTTGGAGAACGTGAAATGATCGTGAAATTTCTTACCATGGCGCGTAAAACATAACAAGCGTGTTGTCGAGCCGATCTAATTCATGGCTGAAGGTTTCGTCGGTTAATTCCAGCACGTCCTTCTCCTCGGCTAAGACGGTGACCAGCACCAGGAAAAGAAAGGCAAGGTACTTGGGCAGCATCGTGGATCACGCTGCAGCTTGTTAAAACAGAATCGGTTTCGGCTCTTTCCTTCGGGAGACACTGTTCGTCTAAGACGTGGCTTTTGCAAGAAGTTAGTCGGCGGTGCACGGTACCCCGCGCAGTGCTGTCGCCTCCTGATTGGCTGTTCCTTTCCCAAATACGTGTGCGCTTGTATTCCTGTAAACGCCACGTATCGTACAGGGTGTTCCTAAAATCGGTGACCAATCTTCGCTACATCCTGTTAGCTGTTTTCTTTTGTTATTTTACTCGGTGAGCTCATCTACGTTCCTAAGTACTGAAAAGCGCCGATAGGAAACTTTTCGAGTGTTTCCGATCGGTTTCAGAGGTTTCAGACTCTGTTGCGGACACTTTTTGTCCGTTAGACGTAACTGGGCGATTAACAGTTTCAGACGCACCCTGTAGACAAAATGGAAGATAAGGCTCCAAACCAGAAGCGGACCAGGAGAAGCCACTTTTCGCTGGTTTTTGACCTTGGTGGGAGGAGATACGAGGAACTTTATAACGGTACGTGTGTTTTTGGTAGAATGCTACGAGATCAATCTCCGACGAGCTTCATCCGCGATTTTATCCAACGTTTCAAGTAATCGCAATGCCCTCTGTGGAAAACGGAGCAAACAGACTCTGTCGATTACCGCATTTTGCTGAACTGGAAATAAAGACGAAAGAATTTCTAATGTTTGTCGGTGTTCTCTGTAAATCGTAAGGGAATTTGATGTATATTTTTGTTAAATATATGTAGATTAGATTTTGCCGACCTCTAGTTCACAATTATCGACGGAACTAACCAAGGAGCTTGGCAGTTCCGCCGTAGATGGCGCAACAAGTATCTTTACCGTATTTCTTGTTTATGTCGATTTTTATACTGTAAATAACTAGTAAATAATTATTCAAATAATTTGTAGAAATGTTTTAACGTATATTTTAGCGGTTGATTATCTGTTTAACACGTTAACTGCCGCATCAGCAGAAAAATAGAATAAAATGAATATAATTTATGTACCAGAGAGTATCCCGAGGATACTATCCTCATGTACAATGAAATAGAAACTAAAAAGTCATGGCCGTTTTTATCTGTACGAGGAAAAGTGATAACAAACAGGAAAATCCGTAATTCATACACGTGCTGTATCTGTTATGAAACGAAATGTAAATTACAATGTTTCCTTTCAAAACGGTGCGTACTCACAGTCAGTATATCTGTTTCTAGTGTGACCGTGAGTTTGCACAAACGCGGAAAAAAAACGTAGAAAGGTTTAACATAAGCAGCAGCCTTCATTAAATACCGCAACCGGTGAACGGCATTTGGTTAGTCATTCCGAAACTGTGCTGTTGTGTGCAACGAACACGTTTCAAGTCATTCATCGGTCGAAATCCACTTTTTTTCTAGTTGATAATATTATGGTGAGTAAAAACGACGAGGTTAAATGGCGGCGGGGAAAACGCGCGAAAAGTCTTGAGCGTAAAAATCATTTTAAAAAGTCTCCGTTTAGGCTTTATCAACGTTTCAAGAAATAGCATTTATACATCTTCGACCATTTTAGTGGAAATTAATTGCGGACGGATATGGACACTGGCATTTCATTTCTGTTGCTTGAATGCCGCGTTGCGTGTCGTAGGTTCAATTAATTAGCGCTGCACGAATGTACCTTGGAAATAATTGAGAATTAATGTCACTAATACAATTATATCCTTACAGTTATCTAAAGTCAGATCAATTATTTAATCAAATTTTCGCAATATTTGCAGCATTAAAATGATTCATAGTATAGAAAATTCAGAATATGTAATTGATCCGAACACGACAGACGATGACTATTGCAAATACGAGGTAAATACAAAGTGAAGATAGTCGCGCGCGAACAGGTGGTCGGTTCAAGGATTTATGAAAAAAGCCTTTACATAAGTCACAACATTGATACAAGTGGGTTCGATTTATAGCTTAATTGACAGTCGTTCAGATTGTTAACGGGATCACCGATAATTCATCTCGAACACGATCAAACCAGTTATATAAAGATATTCTATTTCTAGTGGCGACTTCATTGTAACTCGTCCACGTCAAATATCAATCGATATCATATATCGAGCTTTATGCGATTCGAAAGCTCAACAACTAAAATATAAAAGAATTTCAATGATTTGAATACATGTTAACTGTGTAAAATATTTCAAATTCAGTTTCCGAAGGTAACATAATTACTCAGCAATTAGATAATATTGTTATCGTTTATCGTGATCTACGAGTGGTTTAAATGCTTGCGGGTTATGCGAAATCAATTATTTCGATAATCATTTCCTGTTTGAACGCGCGTAGTTTGTGGGTAAAGAAGGGGACGATAAAAAATAGGCCACGAACGGTAAGCGAAAATAGAGTCACGTGACTCGAGAATCGATAAGCGCTTCGATAGGGGGAATTACCGAAGCAGATACGTAAGATACGTTCAGTTTCAGTTGGTTCAGTTTCAGTGTTCAGTCAGAGTCCGACCGAGTCAGTCCTGACCCAGCTGTCAAAGCGACAGGGACGGCCTGTTCTTCTGCATTTCGCTAATTCTCGCCATTGAATCCAGTTCATTTGGCTATCAGCCACGAGATACGTATTTACGTAATTACGCCTACGTATTTTTTCCAGTTTGTTCGCCAGTGTGTCCAGTACACCAACGCTCATCATTTATCAGCTGCTGTGAAAGGTAAAGGGCTCGTGTTGGCTCATCGTCAATTATAGTGCTCACTTTCTCTTTTACTCGTAACAAGTATTGACACACTTTCGACATCGGGAGCTCCGATTTAACGTCGAGATAGAAATCGAGTAACGAAATATGTATTTAGTTGGTCTTGTCCATAACTAATTAATCGATTAAAACTGTTAAACAGCTTGACAATTAAATTTAGTTAATCGCGACGTGTAATTATTTACGAAAGAGTCCTCCTCTCTGGTTTCGATGAAATTTAAATATGTTGTACAGCTTGACATTTCGAACAATTTTGCTCGTTTGTAAAAAGATGTTGGTCCTCTTCAGTTTCACAGATATTCGCGAAAAACTGTTGTCTAATTTATTGTTCAAGTAAGGCGACAGAGAGACTCCAACAAAATTGTTCAAAATTGTTCAGAATCATGTTTCTGGCAACATATTTCAAGATTATCAGAATTCGAGAGGCGGATAATTATAAATTGCTTCACATATTGAGCAAGAAAATCTGTTTCAGGAAATTCCAGAAGCATGCCTTGTCCATTTCTAACTCGGCTGAGCGCCAACTATGTCCATAATTATGGCTCTTCGGTGTTGACCAATTATCGTCAGCTTTGTCCATTTATGTCTCAACTGATTAGAACTCAAGCAGAGAGCACAGAGACGCAGCACGTGCAGAAAGATGTGGAAACTCAATGTCCTTTTCTAGCTAAAGAGCATGTTGGTGTGAGAACTGCCAATCCTGCTGTTGCCGAAGACATTAGAAATGAGATTTCTAACGAACCGAGAGAAGAGCCAAGCTTTGCTTACGAAGAATTCTTTCATGAACAGATCATGAAGAAAAAGAAAGATCATTCTTATAGAGTCTTTAAAAAAGTGAATAGACTGGCACAGAATTTTCCAACTGCCATCGAGTATTCGAAGGCACCGAAACCCATTACCGTTTGGTGTTCCAACGATTACTTAGGGATGTCTAGACATCCGGCAGTAACCAGTTCTGTCCAGGAAGCTCTGGATAAGTTCGGAGCAGGTGCAGGTGGGACTAGAAACATATCCGGGAACTCTATGGGCCATGAAATGTTAGAGAAAAGACTCGCAGCCTTGCATCAGAAAGAGGCTGGCTTATTGTTCACTTCCTGTTTTGTTGCTAACGATTCCACTTTGTATACTCTAGCAAAATTTCTACCGGGTTGCCATATTTTCTCGGATGCTGCCAATCATGCTTCCATGATTCAGGGAATAAGAAATAGCGGGATACCGAAGCATATTTTCAGACACAACGACGTAGAACATTTGGAAGAACTGTTGTCCAAAGTGGACAAGAGTGTGCCGAAAATTGTAGCGTTCGAAACGGTACATTCAATGACCGGCGATATATGCCCCTTGGAACAATTGTGCGACGTTGCTCATAAATACGGTGCCTTGACTTTCATCGACGAAGTACACGCGGTTGGCCTATATGGATATTCGGGTGCTGGGATTGGAGAGAGAGATTGGGTGCTTCATAAAATGGATATTATTTCTGGTACATTAGGCAAAGCATTCGGCAATGTTGGTGGTTACGTTGTCGGCTCGGAGAAATTGATAGATATGGTACGAAGCTACGCTGCCGGCTTTATTTTCACGACATCGCTACCACCAACGGTATTATACGGCGCTCTAGCCGCCGTTGAAGTTTTAGCTTCCGACGAAGGGAGAGCATTGAGAGCTACTCATCAAAAGAACGTAGCTTATATGAAATGCATTTTGAACGATGCTGGTCTTCCAGTAGAACCATCGCCTTCGCATATTATTCCAATAAGAGTAAGTTACCTAACAAACTTTAGATATACAGTAATATCTCGATATACTATATCTATATATTCTTATCGTTGGATTTGCGCACCATATTGTAATTTTGCATCAGGTCGGAGATCCGCTACTATGCACTCAGTTGGCCGATCTCTTGATACAGGAGAAAGGTCATTACGTGCAAGCAATAAATTATCCTACAGTTCCAAAAGGACAGGAAAGATTAAGGTTGGCTCCTACTCCAAAACATACTCGGACTATGATGGACCAGTTTGCGAAGGATTTGTTAGACGTGTTCGATCATCTAAATATATCAAAACTAGAGTAATTAGCTAATAAACAGTTAACAAAAGTTAATTTCGGTTCATTGATAAATGTGCTTTAATAGAGAAAATAAAGATCTAAAATATCTTGAATAGGGATTGCAATCCCGCGCCATTTTTAATCCCGCGGGATTGATGTGGGATTTATTTGAATCCTGCGGAGTCCCGCGGGGACCTGCAGGACTAAGGATTTAGTTCTTCAATCTAATATATGTATATTAATAAAGAAAGAAATTTTACTTAATAAGATGATCATCATTAATCGTATTAGTCAAAATTTATGAACGAAATCTAAATCTACAGAAAAAATGAAAATAAATCTCTTTTTGGAACTACGATTGAAATATATACATATATGTATATGTGATATACGTATTGTATATTAGGGCCGTAACTTTTCCGAAGCTTCGAATTCTTCGAAGTCTTCGAAGTCTTTAATTGAATTAAATTTAAAAAATCTTATATATCTTCGACAAAACATCGAAATAGTTCATCGTGCGCGTCATCATTTGCAAAATTTTGTTTATAAGCATGTTCCGCGGGATTCCGCTTCACCTATTTAAGAAATGCGGGATCAAAAAATGACGCGGGATCCTGCGGGATTGCAATCCCTAATCTTGAAAGCACCGCCAAAACAATGGGATCGCCAATTCTGTGATCGTCAGATATTTTTGTTTTTTATCAAATACAAGCGTTTCGGCCGCAGGCAGGCCATTCAATGTAAGAGCTAAATAAAGAAAACTGCACAAGGAACCGTCTGATATAAATACTTTGACTTTAAAAAGTTCTTTTTCTTCCAAAAATAATTGAAAGTCTCAAATCGTATTTCTGGAACATGTTTAAATTTTAACAATTTCGCGTTCAGCTTCGCGCATGCGCATACAACGATATCTTCGACGCGGGCTTTTCCTTTGGTCTTAAGCAAGGTTAGATTAATTGTAATAATTAATTGCAAAATGCTAGAGTACCAGTAAAAATTGCTATACCATTATTCAAAACAGTTTGAATATTATTAAATTCGTCTGTATTCCATAAATTGTAAAAAGTTCAAACGTTGTATGAGAAAACACGCCAATGCATGGATTGTTCGGTGCGCACAATGCAAAAAAGATTACATAGCATAAAAATGATCTGGGTTGAAAGAAATAAAGATTAATCGTGTAAATAGTCGTCGATCGCCTATTATACATTGCGATAATAAAAAAAACGAACAAATATCAGTGCTTCATATGTTCTTTATCGATAGTGTAAGGGAAATTCCTTCAGGGAATCGGGAAAGTCTGATTGGAACGTACGAGTTGTCCGTATTACGTAAGATATTTTACTTTTTTTTTATTTAATACTCTCTAGCTTGCGTGCAAAATTGTATGGTAGCGTGAAAAGATATCGATTCAGGGAATCGCTGAGATAAATGCTCTAAACATCTCCTAGAACGATAACTAAAATAGCCTACCTATATAATTACACACACTGTTGTCCACTGTCGCTGTCGTCCCATAAAGCGTGCGTGGCGTGCATCAGGGTGCATCGAATGAAGTGCACTTTCACCTTGGCCCAACTTGTGGTTTTACAATCGTAAAATGATAGTGAAATGAACCAGTCTCGCAAGAAAGTTGTACGAAACAATGTCTGTTAAATGGTTTCTCGTCTGCGATTCAAATATATATAAATGTCTCGCGTTGTTGAGATGCTAAATCGAAGACACAACGGAGGTTAGGATGAGAGGTTTCACGAATATTTTGAAGATGTTCGTCGCGTTTCTCTACGACTACGCTCGACGATTGTCCTACATCATCACCGCGATCTTTCTTCTGTGCTACTGTTTAAATCCAGCCAGATTTGCTTCGCATTATACGTTCGTAAAGTCAGAGGATATCTACAGTGAGATGGAGAGATCGTATCCAGTAAGAGACAACTCTTGCACGATCACTATTAATCCTAGAAGATATTTCAATCATTTACTTTATCCCGAGGAACATCCTCGAGAGAATACTGCAACGATGGCTCGACGATTAGGCATATTACCCGGAGGACAATGGAAGCCTCTGAACTGTCATCCTCTTTTCAATGTGGCGATTATACTGCCTTATCGAAACCGACACGCGCAGCTTGCCATTTTCATGAACTACATCCATCCTTTTCTGCAAGCTCAGAATCTCGACTATAGAATATTTGTGATAGAGCAAAGTCCTATGAGAGAATTCAATCGTGCTAAACTGTTCAACGTTGGGTACGCGGAAGCGACTAAAGTGAACGATTTCCATTGCTTCATCTTTCAAGACATAGATCTGATACCTCAGAATCCCGATAACATTTATGCCTGCACCAAAATGCCCAGACACATGAGCTCCAGTGTGAACACATTCCGTTATAACTTACCTTACACCGGTTTGTTTGGAGGTGCAATTGCGCTTACTCGAAAACAGTTCGAAAGAGTCAATGGGTTCTCGAATGTTTTCTATGGATGGGGTGGAGAAGACGATGATTTTTACAGTCGTCTGCAATCCAGAGGTTTCCAGGTACATTGGTTCTCGTTCTAATAAAGTAGGCCTGAGCTCCACAATGATGCACAACAAGTTACTCACTTTCAACTCATTCTTCTGGCTCTGCAAATTCTTTACTTGTACCTGAATCGTCCCTATTATAAAAATCAAAAAAGTTGCTAAA
Source organism: Lasioglossum morio (assembly GCA_916610235.2). Taxonomy (NCBI): domain Eukaryota; kingdom Metazoa; phylum Arthropoda; class Insecta; order Hymenoptera; family Halictidae; genus Lasioglossum; species Lasioglossum morio. The sequence continues at coordinate 20,231,327 of OU744323.1, read as the reverse complement.
TTTCATTGTTGTCGATTCAAGTAAGGGACTTATGTGTATGCACATGTACACCACAGTGTTGCTCAGGCCTGTACCCAAGCAAAAGATAAGAAATACTATTGCTAAAGTATTAACGTTTCTTTTGAATTTCAGGTGATACGTTTTGGTCCTGATATTGCTCAGTATTACATGCTAACCCATAAAAAAGAAATTCCAAGTAATGCAAGATTCGAGAATTTAGAGACTGGTGCTAAGAGATACGATACAGATGGGATCAGCAGTCTTGAATATAGGGTTTTAAATCATCAGCTGAGGCCTTTGTATTCGTGGATCTTAGCAGACGTTTAGATCTCCGCACGTTCAATATTTTCCGAGTCATATCGCAAAGAGTTCTTTTCAAATGTATCCTGCAATTTCATTTAATATTAACGAAGATCTGATTGCTGAGAGTTATTATAAAAACTTGCACAAGGATATGTTTTATAAGTTTCCTATTAGCGCGTGAATTCGCGAAAAATTACTGTAGGATTTTTTATACAAGTATCATTCTGAATAGTGTATGTGATATTATATACCAAAAAACACATTGCCATAATATGTTTATGCGATTAATTATTCGGCGATGTAACTAACGAAATGTTTTATGGATAAACATGTGCTGTCGTGATATTACATTTTAGGAATAAGCACGCACTATTGCTGTGGAATTTGTTCGTTCTGATTATCTGCAGAGTCCAATGAGTAGCAGAGACACGTGTCCTAAATTCCGTTCCTCTTTGTATGAACGTGTTGCATCGCGTGAGTCAATTCTTTGAGAATACAGTTTTGATAGTACAAAACCGTTCATTAAATAAATAACGAATCGTAGAGAATCAGTTTATCCTTTATTTATTCCTGGTTCGCTACGTAAATTAAAACTAAAGGTATCGACTAGTATTATTTAGTATAGTCATTACACTCACCATGAATACCAGTAGCGAAAGTAAAATATTTATTGAATGTAATCCTGAAAACGTTTGAAATAGATTAAGTTTGTATGTTGCTAATCTCGCTAAACGTAATTAAAACAGTCGTTGTGATACTTCAAGATTACGAGTAACTTTTAACGTGATCAATTTAACTATAGTGCACAGAGAGAAACATTTAATTTCCAACGAATTTGCAAGTTCAAATTTTGAATCATCGAAAATACTTTTAACTATATACATGTGTACGTGCAAATATTTCACATTATACACGATTGTGTACGAGTTAAAACAACTATTTATTGTATAAAGTTTTTACGCGACTATTAGACTTTTATTTATACGCACTTAATCTATGAATCATTAGTATTGCTCTGAATATTTTACGCTCATTTCAATCTAAAGAAAGAACCAATAAAGACAACCAAGTATCTTTCAAAGACAGACATAGTGTAGTGCAGGCATTGCTGCTGCGTGTACTTTTATTGTTATCTTTTAACTTATCATTACATATGGGTTTTGTATGTATAATTAAAAAAATAACGATAGAGTTTAAGAATGGCTGTAGAAATGTATATATAGCAAAGAATGTATGATTTCCAAAATTGCTACTTAAATCAGTAAATAAAAAAAAATCTCTACGTACATGTATACGAGTATAAATATCATTATCTCTCTGTATTCGTGTACGTGAAAAAGCTGACATAATTACATTATAAACAAATTATGAAGTACAATGCAAATTGTCGTAATGTAATAAATATGTGATGAATAACTAATGAATTCAGTTGCACTGATTCTTAATTATATAATTAGATTACTTTCTCTCGAAAGAAGCATCATGAAACTCGATTCAAAGCTATCCAGAGTAAAAATGAAAATATTCAAAGGCAATTGATATCTCTTCCGATTCGAAGACATATTTCATAATGCTTCGGACGTACATCTTTTACCGTTCAAGTATGAAAAGTACTGTATTGTGCACAAAATTGTTACACGGGAATTGCTTAATAATCTTTTAAACTATCTCGCTAATGGTATGTAGTTCATTCTTGGGTGAAGCATTTGCAGGCGAATCGATACATGCAACTTTTATTACAGGTGTAAAGAATTTTTTCGTCAACTTTCTCGCGGTAAATTACAGGCTAAAAACTAGAAAGCGCGCGAAGCGTTTTTTCTTTTTAAATACTGTCAGCGTCAAGCGGTGTATCAGAATTTAATGAAAAAAAAAAACAAAAACGAAAAACAGCATTTGGAAATACTAATATTACCAGTTTATTACCTTCTAAAAAATCTTATCATAACAATGTAAATCTGTTAATTTACATATTTACGTAATATTTCACGTAATCGTACAGGAAAATATAAAAAAAATTGTAACGTGTATCCCCAAGAATGGATTATCACCGTTTGTTTCAATTACCACGTACGCGACCAGCATATTACTCGGATAATACGTGTACATACCTATTCATCTATGGAAAAAGTTGAGTACAAGTACTTGTGTGTATATATAAAATCTATGTTCAATGATGTTGGACATATTATGTATCGGACAGTTCTTGATAGCGTGCGTACATCATTTTCTTTACACAATCTTTGTAGGTGTCCCCGGGTAGTGCGCTGTACGACGACGATTTCGCCCCTAAACCGGCCGTCGGAACTCTTCTTTCCGCTTCGATGATGCTCGTCCTACCTTGATTGGATTTTCCAAGGCCCATTCCTTCGCTCCAACCCATTTTTTGCAATAATTTATTGCCAACGTTATCCGAGCCAATGCCAGCTCTCGTGGGCTCCTCGTAGGACACAGATATCTCTTCGACTCTGGTCTTCAAGTATTTTTCTTTCAGTTTGTTTGGCTGTGGTGGTTCCGGTTCTCCGTATTTCGCCCTCCTCTCTTTGGCACGGTCTCTATATTTGTTGTTTCTCTGCTGTGGATCGTTGGGATCCAGACCACGAACTTGATACCAATTTTCCAGATTCTGTTTGTGAAGGTCCGACAATTGTTGATGCCGAAGCAACGCTTCCTTGCTCGGAAATTGTCGCTTGCACAACAAGCAAGCAAGCTTCGCCCAATCTGTATGTTGCCTTTCTTCCTGTTGCACGTCCTCGATTTCCTCCTCCGTGTCGCTACCGCCGCCGTAAGCAGCAACCAAACCATTGTTTCCACTCTGATCCTCGTCTTCGTGAAAAGAACTCGCGAGAGACTTCTTCTCCAATATGGCGTAACCTGCGTCTGCAGCTCCGCTTCCAACTCCCTGATTGCCATCACCACCAGCGAACTCCGAGTTCCAATTGCTCTTCGCGTTCTCTTTCTTTTGATTCAAGGTTTTCGCCCATCGTTCCATATCCTTTGCTATCTTCTTCGCCACCTTCACCTTGTCCTGCTTACTGTCCTTCTTTTTACTGTCGTCTTCTTTCGACGACTCTTGCGCCGCACTGGTGATCGACGAAGTCGTTGCTTGATTGGCGACAGTGTTCGTCGCGTCTGTACTACTAGCAGTAGCAGTTATCGTAGTCCCGCTTGTTGTAGTTCCTGTTGCCTGTGTCACGGTCGGACTTGTCTATAAAATCGTAGTTAATGTAGACATTTAAAATCGTCAATTTGCATTTTCAATAGTTTGGTAAATAACACTGTCCAACAGCTAAAAAACGTTAGACGCACAGTTTTTGCGAAATTTTATTTTGAAAGAATGACATATTTTCAATTTAAAACAAATATTGTGAGATTATTATAAGATATTGAACTGTGCGTGTGTTATGAACGTTAAAACAGTTGAAATTTGTTGGAGAGTGTAATCGCGTGCACACAGAGTGTCCCGAAAATGTTGTACTTTCTTGAAAAGAATTTGAAGTAACTTTTTCTTTTGGACTCATCTCTTACAGCATTTTTCGAACATCCTGTGCATTTAAACCAGATGTATCGTATAGTTAATCAGTGATTAATAAATCACCTTTGCTGGTTGATATGAAAACGATTCAGCATCCCAATAAAGGAATTGTTGTGTGTGACTATTATAGTAGTATTGCGAATTTGGATCGTAATATAATCCTGTACTCGGGTCGTAATAGTATCCCGATGATTCGTCGTAGTGATAGGTGCTGACGTCCGGAACAGCTGTAATACGTAAAAATTGAATAGAGTGCTTTTATGCGACATTACAACAACTCGCTGTTTGTATAAAAACTTACAGTAAACTTTACCATCGCCAGCATGCGCAGGTACTCTTCCGCTGGCCAAGGAGGTGCTGGTCGGCGCCGTGGGCGTCGGCCTGTTCTTCATCTCGTCCGCGTCCCCTAACTTCCTCGATGCTTGTAACTGTTGTATAGCAGATTGTGCTACGGCTGCCGCCGCATTTACCCTATCAGTCTGGTTCAAAGACGGCAACGTGATCGCAGACCCTTGCATTATTTGATTCTGATAATATTGCGTGTAATACTGGAGATAGTGAGCTTTCTGCGCGGGCGTCTTAGCGTATAAGTTGGCACTGTACTCTGCCAATTGAGCAACATCGTCTAACGTGTATCTCTGCGGTTGACTGTCGTTCGCCTTCCACGTGTTCGTGTTGTTTATTTGGTGTAGCTTGCAGTACGTGATCTCGACCTTCCTACCGTCCACCACCAAACCTTGTTTCGTAAGAGCTGTGTGCAAGTACATGGCGTCTACTACGTTGCCCATCTCCAGGTAACAGACACCCCTGGACGTGTTTGTCAGAGAATCACGACCAATACGTATGCTACGTATCGGCATCGATGAGAGATTCTTCATTGCTTGTAACACCGAATCCTCGGTGGTCAGAACATCGAGTCCTCGAAGAAGAACAGTGTTCGTAGGATGAGGGCTGATTTCATCGCTACCCTCACCGCCCTCTTCGCTCTCTGCCCTCGAAGCGGAACATTTAAAACATGTCTCGCGCCTCTTGAAATTGTGTGCGCCACACTATAACAGCGAAACAAGGATTTTCAACAACATTTAACAGCTTTCAAGATTAAATGATCACTAGACTGCGAGTGTTTATGCGAAGTTTATGTTTAAGTACTAAATAAAATCTTAGTTTCATTGGTAATAACATTTGTAGGTCCAAAATAAATCAAAATTGTACTAAATTCTGTTAAATTTGATACTCCAGAATATTTTTGAAAATTTTTATGAACCATAAATGCATAAAGATCCACAGTCTAATGATCACCTACTTTACACATTTAATTTTCATTTTATCCTAGATTGCTTTTTATCATGCAATCGCGAGCACAGTCACCTGTTTTGGTAGTTAGATTGATTCATGTTACTTTAGTATATGTTTGATAATGGTTGTACCTTAACGCAGTGCCAGTCTTGTGTGTTCTTTGCTGGTGGCTTATCTACATGGCAATCTTTCGGTATACTGTACTGCATCAAGGCACGATATTGGTCCTGCAGCATCAGTACTCCCTGAAACAGAGAATTTCAGTGTTATCCCGTCCAGCATCCTCCCAAAGCCTCCGTTTATCCCGTAAACTTCCTTCTTGGTTGACGAAATTATAGTTTTCTACTTCATAGCTTTCCGTCTCGAACGAACAGTAAAGAAAATATGTCGTGGGCTTATATAAAGTGGGCCATTCCACACGGCTTGCGGATCGACTATAATATGTACATGCGCGACAACTTTCCTTTCTTTACTCTCTATTTCTGCGTTTCTTTTATTTCTTTTTCTCTTTGAACATTTTTTTTAAATTTGATCAAACAAATTGAATTCTCGCGGTGAAACCAAGCAAACGTACAATGATCGCTTGCAGTAACAAAATTTCATACGTGAATGAAAGAAAGTCGTGCAGAAAATTGTCATTCTCATTTCAAATATGCTCGGATCGTATTTTGGTAATTGCATTGAGAAACAGAGTACGTGTGTGAATATGTGTAAGTGTGTGTGTGTGTGTGAGAGAGAGAGAGAGAGAGACAGAGAGAACAAAGTTAAATGATAGAAGCGAACTAAGATGATACAATTAAATAATGTAAGCGTTTCTTTTCTTTTTGTAACCGTATGAACGTAGCGGAAAAAAGTGTGTGACTCGTTAAAAACTCAACTATCATGCCGGACAACGTATGCAATTTTACGCAAAAGGATAAGACGATTGGAATGACCCTTCCTCCGATCTTCATTGTTAGTCCACAAACTTTTATGACAGACAGAGGACAGGCTAAAAAAAGCACGCGCGCGGGAATAACCGCCTTTTTTATTTTATCATTTTTCTTATCAGTTTCGTCTCGATTCAAGAAAAATTTTAATAAATCCAATATAAGACGGAATTGCGAGAGCAAGTTAAGAAAAGTCTGCAAAGTATGTGGGGACTCCTAGATAAATAATTAGGTACGGTAGATTGAAGTAGCCTTTTTGATAGGTGAGCAGCCATGGCCATGGGGAAGGCCAGGGGGCTGCGTTACCGTGCCTTGTCGCCACGGGGCGTCGGTGGCACGCGTGACAACGCATCGGTTGGGTATCTGGACTGAACTTCTTTCTACCTGTTTCATCTCCATCCACCGTGCGGCCTCCTGAGTCGCGTTAAACTCGACGAATGCAAAACCTCGCGAAGCACCTATACAGAGCAAATACACACATATCCAAAGTTAATCCACGTATTGCCTGGGTGTCTCTACTCTGAGAGGGCAGGCAATCACAGCACCAACCATTGACAGACTGAGTTTCGATACGAAGTGTATTTTTCTTCGCTTCGTTGCTTGCTTTCATTTCCATTTGCCTAAAGCTCAGCAGAACGAATTATCTACTCGGATCACAGACAATCTCTGTCGTATATATCTTTATATATATTTTTTTTCTTATGCGCGAATCTCTTTTTCTTTTTACTTTAACGTAATATGTACCTCCCCAGTTACCATTCTCTCGCCCTCCCCCCTTTTTTGTAGCAAAAATAGACAGAGGAGACAATAGAACAGTTTTTTTTTTGAAAAGAAAAAGTAGCGACCAATGTTGCGATGCAATTAGAACGCGTTTATTAAAAAAAAAAAAAAAAGAAAAACAAACAAAATAGACAATGGAGTACAGCAATTTTTTTTCAGACAGAGACAAGTCATAATTCAATGTTGTACAAGCGAGTAGAGTTGGTTGGCAAATTTTGCAGTTCAACTATTTGAAATACAGGATTCAGAGTAACTACAGATATTTTGCGCCACCCTTGCAAGATGAATAATGAAGCTCTGATTTTCCATAAAATATTCTTCCTGCATTTGATACTGACTTACCTTGCTCCGACAAACGAATCATTTATATTCAATTGATAGTTGATCTATCTCTTCAATAATTTTGGAGTATTCACGATCGGTACAAACATAATACTAACAAAGATCTTTGGTCGATAGAACAAAAAATTGTTTGAAACTTTGTGAACGCGTCTAATACATTCGGTCGAACAGGCATCAAGGAATTTCAAACAATTTCTTTCTTTTGTTTCGATGACCATTGAAAGTAATGCAGTGATTAACTTAAACTAGACAAAATCTAATGCACCCTGCCGAGATGAAAAGCAATTTGCTATTTTGCGTATTAGGTAGAGGGGATAGGTTTAATCGATCGAAAATAGAGATAATTACCTGTGTCCTTTTTACGAATCAGCCTGATGTCCTTTGGCATGAGACCACAGTTGAGGATGTCTTGCCGCACCTGTGATACACACATCATAATAATAACAGTGATGTATGCTCTCAAATCGCTGGCTCGCTAGCGGCCACTTATGTCGGGCCGCTAAGTTGACAACCTACGTCATTTTCAGTTATGTGTTGAGCAAGCCCACGAATCATTATGGTGTTGTTCGGAGATTGAGATTTGTAGTGGATGCCTTCCATGGACGAGCCATAGGTGCGTCCATGGTCATGCTCAAAGTCCATACTTTCTCGACTATGATCGTCATCGCGATCCCGATCTCTGTCATCCCGTTTTCCTCTACGATCCCTATCCCTATCTCTATCTCTGTCTCTCCTCGAGCGATCTCTGTCTCTGTCACGATCGCGATCCCGATCTCTGTCTCGCTCTACAGAGTCTCTGTCTCTTTGCCTTCCATAACGATCCTCTCTGTCTCTGTAACTACGGTCTCTATCGTCTCTGCTCCTGTCCCTTCTATCTCTTGAGCGATCTCTTTCACGATCTCTGTCTCTCCCACGATGATTCCTATATTCTGGACTACGATGGTCTCTATCCCGATGATCATTGTCACGGTGTTCCCCGTAGTCCGGCGATCTACTGCTTCCATAATCATTGCGGTACTCGTAATCGGAATTGTGTCCTCTTCTTTCAGGCCCATAGCCTGGCTCCCATGGGTCAATATTGTTACTGTACATGTTATCCATGCATTTAAATGATTCCTAAAAAAGATAAACTCTTAGTATCATCTTTATTTTATTTATTGGTTTTACGTCGCATTGCCTGTTATCATTAGCTACAGGACATACAGTTTATTGAAGTGGGCTCAGAACCACAATCCTACAATCCCAACACGGATCATACTTTCATTCGTTATTATAGAAACTAGAGCATTCGGAATAGTCAATTAAATTACAACAGCCAGTCGGTAGACATTTGAAATTTAATTATAGCAGCGTGAATAGGAAGTTATTAAATTAACACAAGACATTTCAGAACGTAATGTGTTCTAGAGTAAAAAATTTTCGCAGAAAACTCTCGAAACGGGACAATAGATCGGTACCATTTTTATAAAATTTATACATGTATGTATATATATATATATATATATATATGTACATATATAGATTCGGAGATAATTGTATCAAGTATAATTCAACGTACAAATTCCACAACTCGATCGATCCTTTGAAAATAATTACGGAGCGCGTTGCCAATTAAAACGATGCGTTCTACGTGAACGTTTGAATCGAACATGACAGATTTCAATGAAAATTCTACGAGACGTAAGACTAAGTATGAATACGCGTCTCGTCGATAATATTAACTCGAGGAATGTGAAATTGTATCGGGCCAGTGCGAAAGAAAAAATGAGAAAATCTAAACAAAGCAATGCGAAATGAGCGAATAGAAGATTTCTGCACACAGAGAATGAAACATCGTGGCGTTGATTAAAAAGCATCGCTGGACGTATTACAACCTGCCGTAATTTTCGCAAGAACACGTCGAATCTTTAAACAGATAAACGTTGCACCACTGTAGACCGCTTCTGCACAATTTTGACTTACTTTAGTCGTTGTTCTTGCAGCCAGATAAGAAATCGCGTGATGTGCACAATGGCGTGGTTGCGCCTCTCGTTTCTCTCGTACAATATGGCGGCGTCTGTGGAAGACGAACCCATTACGTGGTCCGCGAACGTTTCGTCGGGAAATTATTTCGGAGATGGCGCTTCGACTAGTCTCCCTGTAAAATTCGACATATAAATCTGATTGGACTTTCTCTTAGCTTCGCTCTGCCAATGTAAAAATCCCAGTTTTCATTCGTTTTCTTTTCTACGCGTACAGTTTTATTCGCTCAACGCGCCTTTGTTCGTTCTAAATTCATCGAAGAAATTGATATCGTTTCAGAATTACGAGAAGCTAGTCGGAAAATTCAAGACGCTCAAGTAATCGTTATCGTGGGAGTATTTATTCCGCTAGTTGTCAGGGCTGGGTGCAATGCCATTTCAAATAGTAAATAGTCTATTTCATTTGCTATCGTCCGTGCAGTTTGGAAGATAATTTTATCGTCTACTCTGTAAAATATTCCCATCTACAGTTATACGCACATAACTGATCATAGAAAACTAGTGTGATCAGTAGACTGCGGATTTGATGCATTTACGAGAAAAATGGGTAGTTCGTAATTTAAAACAGTGGGCAAATTAAGAAATTTAGGAATATCGTTATATTAGTTGCAGCTTATAAACATTATTAATGAATGAAAGAAATTATTACTTGGCCTTTGTTTGTTTTAGTTGATGGAAAGAATTTCTATTTTGAACTGTGCGGAAAGGAAAGAATTTGAAAAAGGAAACGCGAGGTGGCGCCACCGCGACGAAAGGATCACCCGCGTAGTGAGATTAGAATTGGAACTGTTTGAAAATGTTTGGCTAATTGGTTGAAAGCTTGAAGGTGATCGAAGGCTTTTCAGCAGCTAGTTTTTCATACACGGGATCACACGGTGTCTAATTCTCGGAAGAGGACCTTCGTTTCGTTTCTGTTCGTCGGAAAGTGTTGAAAAAACCGGATGACCGCGGTGTCGTCAACAATGTACCATTGTATACGAACACAGTTGTCTTTCAAGATTCTTGACGTTCGTACACTCGGAGAATACGCAAGATAATATATATTTCAGGCAACTAATCGACTGAAATTTGCAGTCAAAAGACTACGATAGACATTCTTAGTGCGGTACGAGATGTAAACACTTCGTACATATAACCTCAAACCGTGTGCTGAGATTCTTACAAGTTAGTGGGCCGATACGATTACCGATCATAACCCTGTGTGCAAGAACGAAAGCTCTAATTGTCATCGTCTAGCTGAGGAAAAATCTTCTTCGATGCAAAGATATGCATCAAGTGGCTGTTGTTGGTAAGTACATACGAAACGAATAATATACATTGTGCCTCTTTGACTTTCAGTTTAATACCACGTGCAATATTTTGAATGTAACAAATATAGTGAAGTAGTATTATCGAATTATAACCATAGTGACCAGATCGAATCAAATTTTCCGTCGTACACGATCACTCTGTACTTTATTTCGAATAATCGTGAATACAGTTTCGAAACATTTGTATTATATCAATTTGAATATTGTCGATGTATTCTTCGTTCGAATATTTTTCGTCGTTCACTGCGCAAAAATTCGAACGATCGTTTCCAAAGAAATCGATGGACCTCAAACACAGACACATACAGTCGGTCACAAAAACTCTCGGTTCAGACGAAATATGTCGAACATTAAAAAAGAAAGTACAACTTGTTTTCTTCTTAACACGTTCGCAGTAGTCGTTCATATATTTAATCTATTTATATTAGCTTATAGACCTGGACGAAAATCCGTAATTATTAGACTGCAGATCTTCATGCAAAATAAAAATTATCTGCATCGATGGCGAGAAATCTATCTATCCTCTATCTTCTATATCTTATCTTCTCTCTTCTCTATTCAATAAAAATGAAATGCTGTACGTTGGTCACGACATCACGTGAGAACGGCTGGACCGATTTGGATAATTTTTTTTAATGTTCGTTGTAGTCCGAATCAGGTTTTTAGCGTAAAAAAATTGGAAAAGTTGCCCGGAAAAATAGAAAATTCGGGAAAAACTAAAAGTGATTTCTGAATCATATTGTAATACAACAAAAAAAAACGAATGTCGCAGCTTTTAATCAATATTTCAATAGGAAGTTGAGGTTTTTAGGGAAAGAAAAATTGGAAAAGTTAGTTGAAAAAAAAGTTGAAAAATAGAAGGCCTTTTTTCTATGGGATTTTTGTATAAACTCAAGACGATAGCTCACGATTTGAACTATGGATATGGGTAATTAGAACGATCTCAAACTTTATTGAAATTTGGACAGGACAACGTCTGTCGGGTCAGCTAGTAGAAACTAAATTGAACGTTACTTCTTCCCTTAACGATTTCAATGGAAATCATACATTGACATGTTTAATTTTGAATTTCATCTACTCGATTTTCTTATGAATGCGTAAAGATTAGTCAGGTTTCAACTGATACATACAGAAATGTCGGTGAAACTTTTTTTTGTCAAATTGTCAAATGAACGGAGATTTCCGCGACCGATTGTGCATCGATTAGAATTGATGCGTATCGGGTAAGCGTCGATACGGAATAGGGAAGGTATCGAAGAGATTTTCGCGACAGAAAAATCTGTGCGGGTAGCTGCAACTTTCTAGCTGCGTTTTCGCTGCATAACAAGTGTCTGCGAAAGGGGTTAAGCCCGGGCAACCGGGGTCGGTCCCCGCCCACCTAGGCGAATCGTGCATGCTCGTTGAAATTCGGGTCCGCTCGGCTGGCTGCCTAGGCTGCAGGGGCTGTCTGGTTGCTCGCATCAGCCCCGTATAAACCATATCCGAGCCCCCCTTTTACATCCCATAAAATTCACCCTCGGCGCAGCCAGGCTGAACTTCACACCCTATTTAGAGTCGAACTTTTGCAAACATTTTTTCTCTCGTTTCCCGCGATTGTTTACACACCCATCGGGAAGCGAGAGACACAATGTTGCCGACGCTAGTAATGGTATTGATTCGTAAGGGGATACCTGAGCGCGGAGTACGAAGAATCATCTTTTATTTGACTTCCTGCAATTTCCTTTTCATCAATTCGAATATCGCGCGTTCAAGAGCGTGCACTATTTTTCTGGCCATTGTCATCGGAGCTCTGTAACTGTTTATTTGATAGAATCAATAAATAATTTTCGGTTTCGTGTCGTCGATGAAATAACGATGATTCTATCAGGTCGTTCGGAGAGTAATTTCGTTTTTTCTTTTTCGATCTTTACGCAAAATTGTCTGCGTCGATTGAAGAAAATAGAATTGAAATTGAATGTTGTTTCTTCCCTTAACGCTAACCGTACCGAACACGAAATGCGGCTGCTATTCATTGTTTTGTAGAAACGATAACACTGGATTTATTTAAATTTCTTGTAATTTTGTAACAATACGTGCTTGAATGAAGAAATTCATTTAATCGTCTCTAATGGAAGCACCCTTGTAATTTCGATAATTGAAAAATAATAAATGAGACACCGGTCGTGATACGGTTAGTGTTAATAATTTTAATGGGCACGAGAAATCATATATTGACTATAACATATTATCCATTATCAGCAATGATTACCATTCGTCCGGTGATAAATACTTTTCTACTCGCTGGTGAAACGCGCAGAAGTTTCAACGTTTCTTTAATCGATCGTACAGTTTGGTTGTTTGCAACCGTGTTCGTCATCTTTCTCTTTATTCTTTGATGTCGCTTTCGTCAAAGGTCACAGGTCGACCCGTAAAAATATAATTCCCGAGGCACGAAAACAACTTCTTTTAAACGTTGTTACATCGCGGGACAGTAGACGTTAATTGACCGCTTGCCTATTATTGAAAATATTTGTAACGAGAGGTGTAACAAGCGGGACGCATCTCTATTATCGGTGTCCAAGGTGTTATTTTCATAACATTATCATAACCTTTGTTATTGGTATACCACGTGCACCGATGAACCATGAAGGGTTAACCCAGGCGTACACATAAATTCGTTATTACCAGCGATTCGACCGATCGAAGCTCTGCGAGCGAAACGAATGTTGACCCTCGCGAGGCCGCAGCCGCCGCTTTTCATAATTTCCCAGCTAGATCCATTTCGATCCTTACATACACCAATTCTCTTTTACACCGTTCAGCATTTTCTCAACCTACTTCTTTCGACAACTTCGCGGCTGGATCCATTCAAATCCTTGCGCGCCAATTTCTTTCTACATCTTTAACCCTTTGCACTCGGAACAATTTTAAATTGAAAATTAAATATTTCTTTCGACCTAACAAAATTCCGTTCTACACGATTTCTTTTTCATTTTATGGATACGAAGTATCCAACGAAGTATCATACGAAGTATACAAGAAATGTATGTCTGTTTGCAACGGGATCACTTGAGAACGGCTCAACGTAGAAAGCTGGGGTTTGGACCGTTAGACGCAGCGGTTCTTCGGGAAGGTTTCAGAGCAAAGAGCATTCGAAAAAGTACATTGGTTCAAAAGTTGTGACGTCATTACCACTTTTTCCCCCTCTTATAATTTTTGATCGGATGGACTTTTTCGAATGCGGTTTGCTCTAAAACCTCCCACAGACAGAGAGAGAGGGCGAGAGATTGAGTGAGAGAGAGAGAGAGAGAGAGAGAGAGAGAGAGAGAGAGAGAGAGAGAGAGAGAGAGAGAGAGAGCGAGAGCGAGAGATAAATTACTACAAACACGTTTAGCACGTACATGCTTTTAAAGAATACTGTGCGACAGCAACGCGTGGCGGGGGGAAGCTAGTTATTAATAAACGCATTTATATGTTGTACAAAAAGTCACAAAATTCGAAGAAATTGTGTCGTTATATATATATATATAATTGATTTTCTAATTGAAATTAAAAAGCAGTCAAAATGACTTCCTTGGGCAATCTAGTGTTAATAATCTGAACAACTCTGAAGTGACATCAAGTAACTCTGACTCGCCACTCGAGTACAAAGGGTTAATATTTCTTGAACCTCTTGCTGCGAAAGTCACTGATCATTTAAACTGACGGCTAGAACATTCAAGATTAATAGGCACGTTTGCAATTCCCATTCAAAATCGACCTCTAGCATAGAATTCGACAGGTTTCGAGTTGCATAGACCTTAATCTGAACCCGCGAGAATGATTCGGGTTACGAAGCGTTAAGACGATTATTCGGGAAAATGAAGAATAAACGCGCTGGGCCAAGAGCCGGACAAATATTCCTGGGCTCGTTGGGTACACGGTCAAACGAATTTCTAGTGGCCATTAGGGGGTGGTTCGGGCGCTTTAGTTTAAAGGAGGGTACGCTTCTCAATTCGGTCGCCGGTAAGTGTTTATCAGAGACGCGATAACGCCCGGGTCCGATAAGAGATCAGGAACCGGCAAAGGGTTGGCGTTGCACGGGAAGTTCGGGGTGGGAGGATTGTCCTGAGCCCGGCGCACGAATTCAGGGTGACTCTGTTGCTGGTGGCGCGGGTGGCGGGTGGCTGGTTGCAGCCCCCGTGCGTGTTTACCCGCCGCTCTGTGGAGGTCGAGCGGTAGCTCTACCTGGGGACGGGTTCGCGGGTGAAAGAGCACGACGGTGCAGGAGGAAAGAGGAGCGTTGCGGGGCTGGAGTGGCAAAGAGGCCGCCAAGAGAAGGGAAAACGAGCTGCCGAGCGTGGAGAGACGAGAGATGAATAAAGAGAGAAAGAGAGAGAGAGAGAGAGAGAGAGAGAGAGAAGCCAGGGCTCCGAAATGACCGAGGAAAGAATAACAGAAAATCGTTTGTTAGCGACCGGTGGAGGATCGAAAAGGATTAGAGAATGCACTGCCAGGGGTAGGTAGCGAATCGGAGACAGAGCGAAAGCAAGGGGAAAGCGAGATGGATAATCAGGAAGATAAGGGATTCGAAATAACAAGAGAGACCGGGGAACGAGTGATACAATAGAGAGAAGGATGGCCAGCGTCAAGAGAAGGAGGGGTAGAGGGAGAGAGGGGGATGGATGGGCTAGGAGGGGCTGACCGTTCGAAGGGGTTGCTGGAAAAAGAGAAAGAGGCACACGCACGCACGCACACAACGCGTGGACGTTGAAATAATAAAAGGAAAGAGAGACCGTGGCACCGAGAGAGAATCGGATCGAACGGGGAAAAGAGAAAGAGACGAAAACCGCGGGGAATTGGCGAGGGTTGGCGCGGGGGAGAGGGTGGCCGAGCATTTGTGCGCAACCGGTACGACGCAGACGGCTCGACTATATACTTGGTTCAACGACCACCGCCCTAGTCTCGTCCAACCCCGAAGTACCGGGCGGCTCGGCGGTCGCGCGCGCGGTTGGGGGTGGGAGGAGAGAGAGAGAGGGAGAGAGCGAGCTAGAGGGATGAAAGGGAAGCGGCGGCGGGTGGAGTTGCGGGGATGATTTGCCAGGGTTGCGAAGAGGGATGGCGCGCGGGGGTAGCATGGGAGAGAGAGGAGGGTAAGGGAGAGGGTACCGAGGCGGGTCGGTGTCGAGCGGAACGAGCCACGGGCCAGTTCCGTCTCGAGTCCAGGAGTAGAAGAGCTACTGGCCGCTTGTCTGCTCCCTTCTTTCGCTATAGTTTCATTTCTTTCCGTTTTAGTTAATTCTTCAGTTCCGATTGATTGACATATTGTACACCAAAGAGGAGACAATTTAAATATATATATATATATATGTATGTATATGCATATAGATATATATGTAGATATATAGTATTAAAGTACATCTATCATTGAAGCATAGTATAAAAGAAATCGCGCGCGCGCGCGGGTACACATCGCACACCCAGCGGGTCGCATACGTGCAATCGTGTAGAGGTGCATCACGTTGTTGCTTCATTCAGACACAGATTTACAATACATACAGACGTACACGTATCGGCGAGTACAGAAACACACAACAGTCTCACGTTCACGGATACACAGAGAGATACATACATACATACATACATACGTACATATGTATATATATATATATTGTATACATATATTATATGTACATCGATACGTTGAAGCGTGAGCGCGGACGTATTTTTTTCGATTCTGATAGATAATTCGAGGTAGCCGCGCGTCGAACTATAGCACACGCGAGACAACGTGCGTGCAACGCGATCAACACATCCGTCGTTTCGTTCTGGTGATTACTGTCGACGACGACAAGTATCGGCGTACCCGGTCCCGATGCGTGGACACACCCGCCGCCATCCAGCGTATCTGTAGATCAGTACCCGGCCGGCCAGGTGTGCAAACCCGCGTAGTACCTGCGTTCTCTGTCCATCCGATGCGCGTGCAACAAGCCCGCAGCTCCATTCACTTTTAGGAAACGTAATTCTCGCATTCAGGTACGTGCCGCACCATTTCTCTTCTCTCTTGCCTGTACCAAACGTGTAATCCAACTCTGTTCTCGCCGTAAGGGAGGCTAGCCAAATTTCAACCTGCCCCTTCGTCGAATCACCACGTAGAAAGACAAACATTCGCAGTATTATCATGCTTCTGGGATTGATCGGAGAAGCAAAATATGTACAGTGTTATTAGTGGTGCCAATTGTAAGCTATCTTGTCAACTTAGGTATTCGGCTAACCTCTCTTGTGTCTCTAGAGCATCTTTACAGAAGCTCTGATATGGTTGTTTAGTGTCAACATGTTCGTATTTTAACCCTTAGCACTTGAGTGGCGCCTCTGAGGCACCACTAAAAATTGCTGTATTATTATTTAAATAATTGTTTACACTATCAGATGTGTCAGTATCTAACCAATTACTACTACACATTTAAGTATTGTATGAGGTATTGTATCAATTTCATATTTATCAAATTTAAAAAGTCATAGAGAATGGAAATATTGTAGGTCAGAAGAAACGTTTAATATTCGAGTTAAAATAGCTCCGAGTGCAAAGGGTTAAAGCTAGTAGAATAATACAGAAGTTCGCTTGAAAGAAGACGTGTTATTATTGTTTTTAAAAAAAGCCATTGTCTTTTTACGCGGCGGAGCTTCTATATATCGCTGCACCTTTCGAGAAAGAGAAATCGTGGATTACGTATTGGTACAGTGTTAGAAATCACCCTCGGACGAGATCATCGATCTTTCTTCTGTCATCCTTTGTCCCTGTAAGATCGAGAAATCAGAAATGATCCATTAACCACAGCAGTTCAGATTTCAGTATTTCGTACAGAAAATATTGTCTTCTCGTTTCTTTTTTCTCTCCAGAATTTAAAAAAAAAATTGTGACTTACATCTCATGAGCACAAGGATCTCAGCTTCCATTGTAGCGATCGGCCGGTCTACGAGAATGAATTTTGTGCTCTGAGTCCTTGAAGATCGATGGATATCTGTTGGTTCTCGTTCGAGGGTCTCGGTGTTTTGATTGCTAAAAATGATTGTGCATGTGTGTCTTATATCCTGTGCTTTAATTCTGTCTACAATGATAGTACTAACAAGTTTATTCTTGTGCCGGCATTTAACCATTTGCAGTATCGAAGTTACCTTATCCGACAATTCACAGAGTTCTTTAGAAAGCAGCTGTGTTTCACCATAGACAGAGCTTGCGATTACAATCCACAGGAAAAATTTGTTTTATCAAAACTTGCAGTAAAATATCTTTAGAACATAAAAAGTTGAGAAAAAACTATCAGTGCTCACGCGAGAGTTAATCATTCTAGCAAGTTAGCAATAATATAAGAAAGTAGTTCTACTCGAACAAGTTTCTTCTTCGTTCGTCTTTACGAGCGCGTAAAAATTCAAAAACATTAAATAGAGCGAAAGAGCAATGCTCGAGTCTCTCGTAATGATAACTTGTTTCAAACAGGTCTGTATTATAGTTCGTGAGGAAAGTTCCGTCGTTTGTCGCCTCGGTCACGCGACCGCTCGCAAAATACAGTAAATTAATTACGTTTGCGGCAATACCTCCGCTCAGTTCAGCGTCGAATCGCGCGAGTTTCGATAGAAACCTGTTTCGGTTTTCTCTGTTTCTGTCCTCTAACCCTCCGCACTCGATTACCCCTCGAAGAGATCATTCTAAATCTCATTAGCAATTCATATGTCCTTTTTACGAGATGTCAAATTCTTACGTTCCCGATCTTCATCAGTTTGATTCGTATATTAACGTTTTATTAAAAGGAACTTGCTGGGTGTATGTTGTACGTTTACGATTAAAATAGCTATAGCTATCGAACGATCTATTAAAAAATCCTTGTGGCCTCAATGAACTTCTATTCACGCATAGCACACAATTTTTTCTTTCGTGCACTGCATTTTTACTTTACTGTTCTTTGCATATTTAATGCGATAACAAACAAGTGTTTGAAAGGTAGAGTATGCCACGAGTTTAAGTAATAACTAGACAGCGGATCTTATTTCAAAATAAAATGTTTTTTACGCGAATTACAACAAACTGGAGTGAAATATAAATTTATATAATGTCTTAACACTTTACCGACCGGAAGCCTATTAATAGGATTTCCATTAATTCTGCTGTAGCAAAAAAAAGCATAGAATTTTTATTTTTGACATTACAATCTTAAATGAAACTATTAGACGACGTTATTGAGGGTGACTTAGTTAGTTCATACTAAATGCTAAATGAAAATCTACCCATGTACCATACATTTTTCAAAAATATGCAATAATCACCGGTAATGTGTTAATACATTTTTACAGGTTGAATATAATACAACAGTATCTTTAAATTTTTCTAATGTTTTACTGTTTTATATCACACCTGCTAATTTTTTGCCATAAATGCATAAAATCCGTTGTCTAGTAGTAACAAATAGAAGCAATGCCATCTCTACACGAGTAACGAAATTGCTTTTCGATCGAGCTAGTAATTTCGGTGAAATCTCGAGGACAACGTAGAAGGAACAGTTTACCTGTCGATTGGAGGATGCAGCGAGAATAGGGAGTCGCTATCTGTTTGTTTTAGCTGGTTTGCGAGGAACCTTTGCCCTGTTCTTGCTGGTGGCCAGCTCCAAACCGCCCCTCGTCAGCTGATTAAAATCGATAATGGTGAGCCTCGGCTCTACGGGATGTCTCGACAGAGGCTGTACCCCGACGAGCGGTGCCCCGGGGCTCCGGAACCTGTAGCTCCGGTTCCTGCACCCGCCGACGCCCGTTCCACTTCCACTTCCGGTCCCAAGCTGGCTCATCCGCGTGCCGCTCATTGATCGGTAACCGCCGCTCGCCGGCGGCACCGCTGCCTCCTCCTGAAAGTATCTGTCGATCGAACCCGTGAATCCCGGTTTCCTTCTCAAATTCCTTCTGTTCCACCATTTTACCCCTTCCACGCGACCTTCTCGCTACGTAGTAACCCTTAGGCCGTACAGACACTTTCAAAAAGCCGAGAATTCTCTTAACACCAAATCTACCAAGCATTAACGCTAACAATACCGGTTACAAAATGTATCGGATTCACATTGTTTCATAAAAACGACGGGACTGAACTTATTTCGATTTTTCGTCTTTATGCATAATTGGCATAAACGCACAATTTCGCATAAACGTTGCATGGAATAATTTCTCGAGTAGATGAGAGTGACACTTGAGAGTCACTGTGCCCAAAAATATTTTCTTCCGATAAAGCTAAAGTGAACTCGGCAGATTGGAACACTCCTTTATAATTTCAATAATTAACGAAATCAAAAATGTGCAACTGGTCATTCGACCGATCGTAGTACGGTTAGTGTTAAACGTGAATGGTGTGTAAATACTGCTTTCGAAGTTTTAACGAACATCCACTCGCAAAATTAAATATATCTTTGGATCTAGAATTCTCTACATTTGAAATTTTATAAATCTATCTGCAATCGATCAGATACCGATAGATTTAATGGTGCAAACAACATTTTGAATAATGCTAGAGCAATTTTTAGTGGCGACTTAGAGACCATTCTTGAATTTCTAGAAAATGTTGAACTGGAGGTCTAATTGAAAATAAGCGTTCGCGTTCGGGCGTAAAAAGATCGAGCCGGTTTTCCATCGGGCAGAGTGTAATCCGAGCGGAACATTTTCCAGTTTCATTGATAGCGGGACTTGTGCTCATTGTCTCGTGGAAAGCTGCCTGGGAAATAGGCTAGGGGAAAGAGACAAGTACAAGCCAGACAATGAAACGCTCTAGGATCCTCTAGTAACATGTAACGAGGGTGCGTCGGCGTTTCTGTCCCTTGGAATACGAAATGGGATAGGGAAATGTTCGACTCGTGCTGCAGCAAAAGAGCAGAGTTCTCCCGTTAAATTTTTCACGATTTTCTAGCGTATTTTCGCGATGGATATTACTCTGTGATTTTCTAAGCTGACCGAAACGATTTTAATTACTCGTGGATGCTGGCGAAGTGTACAGGAGCGGGTGTCCTGGAGGTCCTTGGCCGGGGCTCTCTGGGAACTCGATGCCTCGGTCTGGATTGTCGCGATTTCTTCATGGACGGTTGATCGGGAAGACCAGCTGGGATCAGTCCCATCAATTTGTAATATTCTAAGAACACGCGGGCCAGATTGCGACCTATCCTATAATCTATAATACGATTTTTTTTAGTTAAGACTCTCTACATTTACTCGACTTGAATTAATCGAATGTGTAGCAAGTAAAGACACAGTCTTCTCGCTAAGATAACTTCGTTTTAACACTTTACCGACCGGAAGCCTCCCTAGTAGCACAAAAATATTAGATAGATATTTTTTTCAAATATTGGAAAAATATTTTTTAAGCCACACTTTTTCATATGAGAAAAATATTAGATCTGAATATTGCATACATGTACAAGAATAAACATTATCTGTATATTAGGAAGAAATATTCTATTCCTAATATTAAGTAAAATAAATAATATTATTTAAATATTAAATAAAATAATATGAAATAAATATTATTTGTATATTAGGAACAAAATATTCTACACCTAATATGAAATAATAGGATTTTCAATAATTCTGCTGTAGCAAAAAAAAAGCATAGAAATTTTCTTTGACATTGCAATCTTAAATGAAACTATTAGACGACGTTATTCAGGGTGACTTAATTAGTTCATACTAAATGCTAAATGAAAATTTACCCATGTACCATAGATTTTTCAAAAATATGCAATAATCACCGGTCGGTAATGTGTTAACACTAAACCTACCGAGCCTTAAAAGTAACCGGTACATGTTCTCTTATAAAAATGACAAGATTGATTTTATACAGGCATTCCTTATAAAATCATTTTCACTATTTCAATGATTGTAAAATGAAAAATCTGGAACCGGTCATTTCGACCGGTGGTGGTAGGTTTCGTGTTAAAATCGGACACTTGGTGTGCCTGACACATATTGAAACGTATTTGAAGAAACAGTGTTTAGCACCGTCGAAAGGGGTTAGACTTTCAAGATTGGTTTAGGACAGACTTCGTAAGACTGGCCCTTGCTAAACAGGATAAAAAGAGGCGAGAACAAAAGGATACAGCCCTCCTCCGTGTACGGGAATATCCCGGACGCCGTCTTCCTATTGTACCCATACATGGACACCTCGATGCTGTAGCAGTTGACATGCTCCTTCAGAATGGAGCAGAGATAGCGCCTCGCGGTCCCGGACTTGTGAGAGTCCTGATTGTACATCGTGTTCCCGATCTCGTAGTCTTCGGCGTGTTGCGCCAGCAACTTCGGTAGAACGATGTGCCTCTCGTACCTGAGAGGCTGGCAGCCGTCGGTTAGATAGTGTCGTTTGCAAATTGAAAATTAAGGCTCGTGTCGAGGAACAACTTCGCGAAAACTAGAGTGGATCTGTTCTAACAGCTTTCGAAGCAGCTGGAAATCCTGCTTTCGTAAATGTCGCTACGTCCACACTGAAATACCATCGAGTAAGTTTTTTGTCGCCTTCTTCTATTGTCCGGTAGAAAAAAAGTATGGTTTATGGTTTATTCTTCTCTTTGTATACATAAAGATGGCGTTGTAGAGCCTGAGCTCTATTTGCCCAATGCAAACCGGTCCTTTTACTTATAATGATGTTAACAAAAAATATATATTGATATGATTATGATTAATGATTTGAAAAATTTATATTATTTCTTTCTTCTAACTTGTACTGTTTAAATCTGTCAAGTTTTGTTTAAATTGGTCTATCTATTTGTATTAAGAACACTGATATTGCCCTTGGGATGGAATCATCTATCTTATTTAAAATGTTGCAAACCTCCTCTTCCAGTTCTATAGACAAAAAGTAGCTCGATGATGGTTCAGTGTGGACACAGCTTAATCGTTTCTGGCAATCACAGACAAAGAGAAATATTACGACGTTCATCTTTGTCTGAATAGCTCAGGAACCAGGCCGTAATAGAAAGATGTTTATTTGAACAATTATCTAGTCTTCGGAATCGGAAGAACCGGTCTCAGTTACCTGTACACGTCGTCGTACGTGTTCCCATAGACGAACAGTCCAGTAGCGTTCGTGTGCGCGTGCAGATCCAACACACAATCCAAAGGTGTGCGAGAGTTCTTGTCCAGGTTCTTCAGCATAGGTTTGATGGCCACCAGAGCAGGGTGTAACCAGTCGGATATCTTGTTCCACGCTCGATTCAGGTCTGCGCCCAGAGCTGTGGATCTTCAAAGCCGATTGATTCGTTGTACACAATCCTTAAGGATTCTACAGGGTGTGCTTTAACAGCAAAACATCGTCTAACAGCAAAAATTTAAACATCGTAATCATTACTTTTTTCCTTCGTAATTGTGACTAATCACAATTAAGAAAAGTAAAAGAATTATTTACACATTAGCTAGTAAACTAACCCTCCTAACGTCTAAAAAAAAGCTTGAGCTGTTGGATCCAATTTTGAAAAAGTTATACGTTTTTAAAAGGTGTACGGAATACTTTGTACAACACCCACTGTATACAAGTCTAAATAACAAAAAATGTTGTGCAGGGCGTTCGGCAACGTTGTTCGGCCCGTATAACATTTTTTGCCTTATTTATATATAATGTGTGTTCGTTTTACGACAGCACTAAAGAATGGTTGCTCAGAAATAACAAAGTTTTTATCATTTATTGATCATTCTCTAATCACCTAACAATTACAATTATTTACAAACCTGAAATAACAAAGAAACTACATTCAATGTTTATTCTGAACCTTATTTGTTTACTTTACATAGACTCTATAACTATTTTATAATCACTTATATTACAGTGTCTTTTCTCTCTCCTGTTTACTGTTCTGCATAATCGGCTCACTAATTACCTTATCGAGCCGCGTGTGAGCGCGGGAGTATTCAAACTATTCTTAACCCTCATCCACACGACGTGGATATTTTCGTGGATCTCGATATTTTCGCGAGAAAAATCTTTTTGTGAACGAAAAATACATTAGAATCTCCGGAATTTTTCTTCATTTTTTTCGCCTACTTTGGACACTAATATTACTTCATATAAACATCATCTAAAAAAAACATGAGAAGAGCGCACTGCGTGTAACCTTCCTCTTTCGAATGAGCCCTCATTCAGCTCAAAATATAATCATATGACGTGAAACGACACCGCGTAAACCCCTGTTTTGGGCACAAAATCTAGTTCGATTCTGGTTAGATGCTAGTAATGTCACGTGGGTACCCTACCCCCTTAAGGGAGTAAACTTTCTTACATATATCCATATTTTGACGATGTGTCACTGTTAGAACGTCGAGCACCCTGTACAGTCTCACTCACCTGTAATTACCGAGGTAAACTCCGTCGGGGTTCATCATCGGGACTATCTTGAATACGATGTAGTTCCTGAGGACCTGAGCGATGGGATGGCAGCTGACCAGGAAGTCCATCAGACCCTGGCAAACGAAAGATGAGGGCGATTCACCCGGATGAACCCTCGCCAAGATCACCACCACCTTCCTCGAACGCTCCTGCGTGTCGTCCATGTTCGAGGCTATCGTGATCAGCTCGATCTTCCGCTTTTGTATGGACGTGGCCAGCGTCTCTCGCTTGGTGCACGCGATCCTCGTGCACAGGTTGTCCAGGTGCGCCAGATAGCGATTGTAGGAGTACGGATAGGTCAGCGCGAATTGGTAGATCTCCTCCTCGCGGTCGAACGAGAACGCGAAGCTGAGAACGTAGTGGTTCTGGTGCTGCGCCGACTTGTAGTAGAACACCTGGGCAGCGAGAAATTGGCAATCCTTTAGTACATATTCTGTGTCAAGGTGATTCGGAACCCACCGTAATAAGCAGTAGATACCGCTGAAAATTAGGCTGAAGGAAGCTGAAATTAAGGCGATAGGGAGAGTAGTGGAAAGAAGGGGAGATTGGCAAACGAATTTGAAACCCTGTGGAGAACAAATATCATATATCCTATCCTAGTATTCTGCAAGTAATTATCTCGAATTTTTTTTCCTGAAAACTTTTTTTAGGACCATAACGAACAAAAAAAAAAGAATTACGCATATTCATCGTGAGTTATGGTCTTGACTTCATACAAAAATCCCATAGAAAAAAGCACCTTCATTTTTCCCCGAATTTTCCATATTTCTGGGCAACTTTTCCAATTTTCCTGTCTCTACAAAAATACCTTATTCGGACTATCACGAACATTTGAAAAAGAATTAGTCAAATCGCTTACCAACGAACAGCATTTAACCCTTAGCACTCGACTGTCCCCTCTGAGGCACCACTAAAAATTGCTGTACCATTCTTCAAAATATTGTTTACGTTATTAAATATATCGGTATCTAATCAATTACTAAACATTTAGGTACTGTATAAGGTAATGTACCAATTTCATATCCATAAAATTGCAAAAATCACAAGGTATGGAAATATTCTAGATCGGAAGAAATGTTTAGAGTGTATGGAGTGCAAAGGGTTAATATTTACCCTTAGCATTCGAGCGGCGCCTCTGAGGCGTCACTAAAAATTGCTGTACTATTATTTAAATAATTGTTTACACCATCAGATATGTCAGTATCTAACCAATTACTACGCATTTAAGTATTGTATGAGGTATTATATCAATTTCATATTTATCAAATTGAAAAAATCATAGAGAATGGAAATATTGTAGGTCAAGAAGAAACGTTTAATTTGTGGAGTTGAAATAGCTCCGAGTGCAAAGGGTTATTTATGTAGATAAGAATCCATGGTCTTGTAACGACTTACTTGATCCCTGGGAATTCTCTGCCATTTGGACCTGGTGGTGCTCTTGACCAACGGCGTCATTCCGTTCCGAAACAGGTTCGCGCTCTTCGAGATATTGACGATGTTGAAAACGACCCGTTGCTCCGCCTTCACGTTGTCCACGGTGAAATTGAACCACAATCGTAGGCGAGGGTTGCAGGTGTCCGGTCTGATGAACAGATCGTACTCGAACTCGGAGATAAGGTCGACCCTGCCCAGGTTGCCGGTCTCGAAAGAGGCGTCGAAGCAGATGTGGCCCTTCTTCGCCTTCCCGCTGTGACCAGGAGG
The DNA here is from genome assembly GCA_916610235.2 of Lasioglossum morio. Taxonomy (NCBI): domain Eukaryota; kingdom Metazoa; phylum Arthropoda; class Insecta; order Hymenoptera; family Halictidae; genus Lasioglossum; species Lasioglossum morio. The sequence continues at coordinate 20,205,756 of OU744323.1, read as the reverse complement.
TCGCATGATCATCTTGTTCACATTGCCCAAACCTCCCTCCGTATCGCTATCCTCGCTGTCTGCAACACCAATTTTCCAGCTGAACCGCTCGAACTTCCAACCTTCGAATTCCTCTCCGTATTCCTCGCGAAGCTTCCCGAATTCCGTGGAAGCTTCCGAGGAGAACTCGAAGGCTTTCGACTCTTTAGCATCCGTGCACTTTCAGGCATGGTTCATGCACTGAGATCGTTTCGAGCTTCAACGAAACGATGATGGACACTTCAATTATTAATCCTTGTCAGTAAACGATATCTCTAAAAACTAATGTCGCCACGTACTAGATCATTTAAACCCCTTGCCGTATTTTAACGAATCAGATTCACGACGAAGATTATCTGAACAAAGTCTAAAAAATATGAATGTTACGCTTTTCGTTTTAGATTAAATCAAATTTGATTAGTTTGTAATCGATAGACTGTGGATTTTATGGATTCATTAGAAAGAACAGGCAGTTGCGATTTAAAACAGTGGACAAATTAAACAAATTTAAGAACATCGAGTTGTAGCTTATGAACATTATAGAAGAATGAAAGAATAGATTATTTAGTTTAATGTTAAAATAAATGTAGCCACACGAAAAATATAAATTTTCGTTTCTCTTCTACCACATTTTCCGGGATAAAGGCGTGTTCACTGAAACTGTGAAGAAAATTTGACGGCAAGGGGTTCAAACCGAAATGGGGATCGTTTAAAACCGAATCGCGTGAAGGCAATGGAACGAGAGAAGATCGTTTAAACGCCGCGTCGAATCGAGGTAAATAGAGACAAAGGTGTCTTGGATCGGCAAGGAGTCTCGAGGATCGATTTCACGACGAATAGATCGGCGAGAAGGATGGAGAATTTGCGAACCGGCTCTTTGATAGAGGCTGGTGTGCTCGAGAGGGTCGCGGCCCTCTCCGAGAGCCATCCTCTGAGGACAGCGTTTCGCTGATCCACCGGGCAGAAGACGCGCGAATAGACTGACTCCGAATAGGCTTCGCGAAGAGCCTATCGCGGTGGGTGTGCTCCGCTTCCACCTACGACCTACGCGGATAACTCTGAAACGACCGCTCGTGCCGTTGGATCAGCACGTTACGGCTAATTCTCGTGTCGGTTCTCGTGCGAGGAATCTCGGTGGCCGTGTTCGTGATTTCGCGCGGTTCTATCCAGAAAGGGGAATCGGGTTGCCGCGCCGTGCCGGCTGATTCGCGTGGCTGCCACGCGTCAGAGATCTCTTCGTGGCCGCCTCGACAGCTCGTCCCGCGATCAAAACGGCCCCGAGAGTCGTTCCGTGGTCACGTCACATACTCGTGAGCCGATCGGAATCGAAATTAAACGGGTCCATAACGAGCGGGTGGATCCACCCCCGCTGCGCCAAACCCGCGCAATGGGGAAACTGATTTATTTCATGACCAAATCAAAGAACTTTCGATAGAAATGGGATAGAGCGATGATTTTTTTAAATTGAACTGGAAACGTTGCAGAATATCATTGCTATCGAAAGTGCTTTGGTTCCGACACAAATCGCTTTGCGAAAGGCAGAATTCGCATCTCTGCTAGGTAGATAGTATCGTTATCTATATTCTATATCTATATAATAAAAATCAAATGCTGTTCGTTGGTCACGACGTGAGAACGGCTGGACCGACTTGGATAATTTTTTTTTCATTTTCGTTGTAGTCCGAATCAGGTTTTTAGAGTAAAAAACATTGGAAAAATTGCCCGGAAATATGAAAATTCGGGAGAAATTAAAAGTGCTTTTTGAATCATATTTGAATACAACATAAAAACGAATGTTGCAGCTTTTAATCAATATTTCAATAGGAATTTACATCATCGACATAATCAACGTCAGTCAGTTAACAAATTTATAGAAATTTGGACAGGACAACGTCTGTCGGGTCAGCTAGTGAAAAATAAAAATAATCTGTGTCAATTACAAGATAACGAAGTTTCATCAAAATTGATTTCTCCTCTTAATCAATTTATTAGATTGTAAATAATGCAAAAGTGGTATTAAATTCATCCTATGTTTCTACTGTTTTGTGTTCTACCTACTCATTTTTCTCATAAATGTTAGTTATTAACGCTTAACTGCATTATTTAGCAGCACATATAATTTTAAAAATAAATTTTTTACGAAATCCCACGATCAGTAATATTGATTTGTCGACGACACTAGACAATCGTACCATTCCGATCGTTTTGAGATACGTATCTACTAAGAAATATTGTCAAGACTTCATAAAAACGGAAACGAACGCGATGAATTCTTGGAAAGGGTTTTGAGGATATTCTTGATTGTTGAAGGTTTGCTGTCCCTTGTTCGGTGTATGTCGTTCGAACATAAGCCTACGAATAGCCGTGATTTCAACCTATTTGGGGACATGAAAATTTTGGAATAAATTCAACCCGTTTTATGGAAATGGCTCGCCGGGCTGAACCAATCCTGATATCATACGTATCTAGGTCTTCTTGGCTTTGTAATCTCCGCGCGATCACGTGGGAACAGGAGAACGTGCCGCGGCCGGCCGCTTTCGAAGCTGTTGCTTCTGGTCACGAAACCAACCGAATGTAAAAGTTCTTCGGTGAATGGTTTTCGGAAGTTTCTGTTGGCTCGGCGGAACAGTCGCGGGAATACGTGTGCACCGCTAGTCGCTCTAGATCTCCGGAGAGACTAGAGGGATTCATGCACCCCCGTGAGATTGAAAGATACCGGATAATTGTACGTGTACAGCAACAGGTTATTGAACCTCGATTTAAATACAGCATCGAATTAGCTGCCGTAAAATATATGGGTCAAGTTAGAAGATGAGCGACGAATTTGTTTATAGTCAATCAGTTTTAGAAACTCGTGGTGAAAAACATTTTAATTAGTAGCCAAGTTATAATGTCTTTTTCGCGTTTGCAACAGTTCGAGAGAGGATCATCCATTTGATCAGAGCCTGTAAGTGGTATTAGACGATTTGGAAAAGCAAAATGATTTTGTGGTTCCTTCAGTCTTCCGACTTTTCTGTGACCTCATGTAAATTGAAGTTACCTAATTGGTTTCTTCTACAAACTCTCTTAGACTCTTCGACTATCTTCTTAGCCCTTTAGGGCTGCTATCGGGGTCACCTAGATGCATCCGAAGCCCTTCGAAGTTTCTTCAAGGCCAGGCCTTTCTCTAGTAGTAGATCTTCACACAAACTGTCAAGAAGTACTAGTGATATAGGTCTCTCTGTCAAAAGGTTTCTTCCCGAGTTCGGGAATTTATCTACAAACCCTTTGACGGTCTTCGAGGGTTCTCTTACAAGATTTTTCCTCGAAGAACCTTGGAGAAGGCCCTTCGGAGGATGTGACCTTCCGTGTGACGTCCTCTCGAGGTTGTTAAAAAGCAAGGTCCCTTAGACATATACACTTCTTACGTTCAAGGTCTCAGAGCAGCCCTTTAAAATCCCTTGGGTATCTGAGTTTCTCACAGCTCTTAAAGGTTCTCCGAGGTTCATCTCTTTATATTGCTGTTACAGAGGTGTCTCGTAAGGCTTGTCAGGAAGATTCTCCAAACCCTCGTAGGGTCCGCGCGAGGTCTCAGCAGGGCGGTCTAAAATGTTTTCGAAGGGTTCCCTCCTTAAAGGACCTCTCGACTCTCATGGGACTTTCTCGTATTCTTGTTCGTCAACGATATTCGTATTGGACTTGTGGAATAACGACACTTTCGGTCTAAGGTGCGGTACACGATTATTTATTTTGGATGTCTCGATCGATTTCGTTGGCCGTCATAACAATATACATCTTAACACTTTACCGACCGGAAGCCTATTAATAGGATTTTCAATAATTCTGCTGTACCAAAAAATGCATAGAAATTTTCTTTGACATTGCAGTCTTAAATGAAACTATTAGACGACGTTATTGAGGGTGACTTGATTAGTTCCTATTAAATTCTAAATGAAAATTTAGTCATGTACCATACATTTTTCAAAAATATGCAATAATCACCGGTCGGTAATGTGTTAGTATATCTCTCTGTATACGAGTGTGTTTGCGTATTAGGAATACTTGTTATCTTTATAGGTCTCAGCTTAGTCGGGATATCACAGGGCTTTTAAAAAATTCGCGCGGTCGTACTATTTCACATTTATAGTCTTCGCGATTGACGACACGTCAGCATTGTGCCATGAACCTATGGTCTGACTAAATCCAGACAGCTCGGTAGCTATTTCCATCGGCCACATGTGTCGTATTGTCGTAAATGACGCTATCCGATAGCTGGAAGTTATACATTTATTGTCAACGAAGGAGCGAACTAAGAAAGAGGAATAGTTCAAGCTTTGAACTGTCCCGTGCTTATAGCAGTTCCCAGTGAAGATTGCATAGTTCCATTATCAATGATTCACCGTGGCGGAGGGTAAAACCAGCTCCGTGAACTTTGCGGCTATAGTCAATGTTAGTGACCGACAGTGACTCGTTTCTCCTTCAAAAGTGGGGGAGAACACCTGATCTACAACCCCTGAAAAATTCTGTTGAAAAGGGGTAATCAAAAATATCTGTCACTTTGAAAATTCTCTCAATATCTAGAGGAATTATATTAAAGAAATTTCTTTCTTTCGGTGTAGACACGTTCTTGTTGCTTTTGTAAAGTAATGTAAAGTACATAGAAATTGCAATTTCGGCGCACAGGTTCGATCCTATGTTACTATTTTCCTAAGCAGTTTCACAAATTAATAATTTAGTATATAATAAATGTTTTGAAACGTTAAATTTAAATTAAATTTGTTACTAAGCAAGTAAGTTTGTACTTAAGCAAACCATTGGTTTCGGTTTCTGTATTTTTCTCTTTTGTTTCTCTTTTTGCTTTTTAACACGGAAATATATATTCTCATATTAATTTTTACAGACACAATTATATTCTTGAAGATAGTGTTAACCTAGACCGAAAATAACCTAACCTAGACCGTAACATAGGATCGAATCTGTGCGCCAAAGTTGCAATTTCTATTTAAAATTGGCGATCGAGATAAAAGAAAACATTTAATGTAAAGTATATTTAGTAAGTTTTACTGCTCCGCGAATCCGTCGTTAAGAATTATGCGAGAATCGAATAAGTCAATGTTTGGAAGGTAACGCAAACCGGTTTCGGCGATGTTAGCGTTACAGTTACGAATTGTTTTCCCTTATTTCGAAGCTGACAGTGCCCGGCCGGAGGGTGCTCGGTGTGTAAGTGACCAAATTTTCGACGCTTATTACCCTCGTTTCACGGGCGAAAGGGCACGAGTGACTTTCACAGTGGCAACTCCTTGCCCGCAACGGGACAAGAACCATTCTCACCCCTTTGGGGTGAGTTTCTTTTTCGCGATTCAGCCGGGAAAAAAAATGTGTCGTTTCGTTGCGATTACGTTCGGGTGTCCGGGGTTGGTTCGAAAAGAACGGAGAAAGATTCTCGGAAAATTAGAGGGAAGAAAGGTTCGAGGACGCTCCGGAGCGGACGGTTGGGAAGAGCAATTAAAAGTGAGACAAAGAGGCCGGCCAGAAGAGTCCGAGAACAATCGGCGCGCGAGAGAGAGAGAGAGTGAGATCAGCCGGAGGGGAAGATGGAGGACAGGACGCACAATAATATGCGCGGCTAAACTCGCGCTAAATCCTTCACGGCTATTAGCATCCCCGTCCCGGGAGGAAACGGTAACTTCGATCGTTAGGCTAAGGGATACTTCTTGAAGAAAATTCCCGTTCGCTTTGATCGAACTTAATTCGAAACTCTTTGCGCGAGGCTAAGTCTCCCCCTTTGCGCTTTAAAAAGACGGCACGGCTATATTAAAAAAAGAAGTTGCCTTAATTCGCACGTCCTTGCTCGCCTCGCAAAACTAATTAACAATGCTCACGAGGAAATCCCCACCTGACAAACAAACGATTTCAGTCAATTTCACTTTTTCGTAAAATTCAACTTGCCGAAGTTCTGCATATTTTTCCGCGTTGCTGTTATACATCCTAGTTTCAACGAACTCTCCCCTATCCACAAAGAAGAATGGCTTTAACAATAAACTATCAGCGAGCATGTTCGTAAAATGATCTGGCGGAATGCCAGAACTGTTGTTCGGCACGGGAAGTATCGAGGGGTCAAAGCGACTGGAATTGATTCCGTATGTATAAATTACGAATATGAATTTATCGAGATTTCGATCGGCCATTGTTCATGCTCGCGTATGAATAAACCGCTCTATCGAATGAATTCCCGCGAGTTATACTGCCTGCGTTTTCACGATTCAACGGTACAGAATTTGCGGAATTCGATTCGGTTAAAAAAGAAAGAGAACGTAAAAGAAAAAAAAAAGTTGGAATAACGGATGAGTATCGTTCGGATCACGGACGGGTTGGTCTGCGAGGTTGTCATGCGAGCCACCGTTTCCCGAATGTAACCGAATCCTGCGGGCGTGAAAATTGGACTAATAACGATCGCCGCGAGAGAACGTTGATCTCGGGCGGAAATTAGGTGTTCGTGGGAGGTTGCACGAGCGCACGAGGTAACTCGGGAACGATTTCGAGGGGCGATTCGCAGGAATTCAACGGCGATATGTCGTGCTAGCGGACTTCGACGAGCACCACCTTGAGGCAAATGTCAGGGTGTGCGGGAGCGCCGCGATATCTGGCTGCGCGTTGATCCTCGCGTGACTCGTCGATCGACTTGACGGATCACTGGAGATCCATCGGAAGCGACGTCGAGATACAATCGGATCGTTGTGTGCCTGTAACGTTCGTGTCGGTGTCGATGTCCGTGTCCGTGTCCGTGTCCCGCGTGTGTCTGTGGATGGTAAATTGCGCGCGAATACGCGGTGGTTACGTGTTAACCTGTTCGCGATCTAGTCACGAAAACCAGCCCCGGTTTCCAAAGCTTGTTACGAACTCTCGAAGACGGATCGGGCATGTACGTACCAGTCTCCTCGGCGTCAGACATATCGAGAGCGGGCCGGAGGACCGACTTGTCCCGAACTGGTCCACGCTAGAGCCACAACTTCGGGGACCAGCGGGGCGACACTGGCCGGCCCGGCACTTCCGCCCACCGGTTTCCTTGGCATTGTTGAATCGATAACGGCCGAGCACCTACGACCCCGCGACCGTTTCTTTTCTTTTCCACGATTTCAACTAACCCTGTCTCGTGCCCTCGACCGGGTTCGTTGCACCCTCCGCTGCCCCTGGAGGGGGCATAGCCCGATCGATTTTCGATTTTCTCACTTTTTCGCGTTTTCGAAATGCTCGCTTCCTCGCCGGCTTTTCTACGAGAAGTATCGTGAACAACAGGAGCTAGTAAAAGCATTGCAGCCGGCCCACAGTGGTACGGATCGAAAAATTTCGGGACACTCGTGAATAGCTTTTGTACCGTTTCAGACATTGACACGAGGTTTGAACTAAAAAATATTATAAAATAATCTCTTTCGAATAAAACATGTTAGAATATATTTTTTGTATAATTTGTGAGTTAGTTACTTTTATAATTGTTTATGTAGTTGTTGAATCGGTTGCTTTCCTTATTAAAACCACTGTATAATAATTGGAAATTCAAATCTTATAGTTTTCTTATATATAAGGTAATTATGTTATTAGAATTTTTCATAAAATGTACAGGCATATAAGGTATCTAACGTTATAAACAATATTGCGATCAAAAGTAATATTCTTGGGAATTCTTCTTGGGAAGGGATGCTCTATATCATACAAAAAATACTAAGAGAAAATATGGGACGAAACTATGAGGACATCGCAAAGAACTTGAGCAATTTTGCCTGGTGAAATATGCTACTCTCTATACGCTCAAATTTAAATGATTATAGTAACTAAAATATTTATTCAATTTCATTAATTTCTTCATTTTCTAGGTCCACAGATTCTTTCAAAGCAATACAAATTTATTAGTTTTCAATTTCGAAAAGTCGACTTTTTGGACGAATGTCCCTAAATCTTTCGATCCGGACCACTGTGCGGCCCGTGGAGATCGATTCTCAATTTTCTCCCTCATCCTCATTTTTCAACCGCACACCCCGTGTTCTTCCTCGTTTTCTTGGAGTCTCAGGTAATTGTCAGATTAACTTGGTGCATTTAGGACAAGAAAGAAGGCAAATTAGTTATTTTCACCTTGGCCTCGTTCTGATGTTTCACTAAATAACCTACGAAAATAGGAATGTTTGCAGATCGAATACTTGCAGACACAGCTGCGGACATCTTAACCGGGTACCTACTTTCAAATTCATTTTAAACATTCTTTAATGTTTTTATTGTCGAATTGCGAGATAAGTGTACATTTTTACGTTCTCGAACATCGTAGAAACGTTGGGTCGTTGACATAAAATTGCTGGAATTACTTTTCGCGCAAAGTTCGAGTTTACTGAAAGCCGAGTCGTGTCAGGGTCGAATAGGTAATCCGGTAACTTGAAATCCATTAACCGGCCCGAGAAGAGAAAGAGAGAGAGAGCTGCCGCTCAAATATTAGCTCGCCGGAAGTTTGCTCGTTGAACGGGGACCGATTCGGTTACTCTGTTTTCCTCGGAAACGGTCCGTAACGGTTTCGGAGTCGTCGTAGCCGATTTTCCTAGCGCGATGATGGCGGCGGCGTTTCCGTTCGATTTCGAGGGAGGCTCGTGATTTCCCGGGGCCGCGCAAAACTGCTAACGAGGCTGACGTGCGTTTAATACGCGATCCGGGACCGGGAGCCGCCTAATCCGCGCGCATAACAACCGGTCGATTATCAGGGTGCAGAATTGTCTGTCGGTGTGCGTGGGTGTGTGCGCGCTCGTCTCCGTGGAGAGGGTTGGTGCACGTGTGCAGCCTCGTTCCCGGGTCCACGCGATGTTCCGTGCAACATGCGAAACGAGCTTAAGTCATGCATATCTATCTTTGGCTAGGCTCGAGCCGTACTCGAGCTGCTCGGGCGCAGTCGCGAGATGGATTGAATCGCGGGAAGCTGCTCGCAGGGCTAAGAACAGGCCCTCCCTCCGTCCTACCAACGACTAACCGTGTTAACGCGTCACTACGGACGAGGGTTGTCTCGATTTCTACGTCGCGCAATGCTCCGGAACTCAAATTCACCAGTCCGTTTACGAAAAAATTTCTGTTCAAATACACCGGCCACGAATTATCCCCACCAATTGTCAGAAGCTTTCGGTGTCTTTCTTGCACCATCTATTTCACGTTCTTACCGATACCGTTCCACAGTGTTCCGATCAATGCTAATTACTAATTAGCTAAGTGCTAATCGAGGAATAAGCATTTATTTATATATAAATTATATAGTTTGTAACTTATGATCGAACCTGTGCGCCGATAAGAAATTACATCTAGTTATCAAAACATTGCGATCGATAATTGAATACCACAATGCTGATTACCTGGACAAAACTCATAACGTAATTCCGTAAAAAAAATAGATGCTAGTCATATGAAGTAATTCCCGAGAGAATTCATGGTGACGCATCCGAATATCGCAAGCTCGTATATCGAATTTCGCTGGGTCGTAAATCCTGCTTCGCTTGCTCGCGACGATACTCGGGGCTTTCGCCAATGTTACAAAGGTAACAACGACTAGTTGAAAAGAAAGACGACTTTGGAACACTTGAATATATATTTTTAAACCCAACACTGTACAAGTAAAACAAGGTTCAAAGGTAAAGGTTCGTTGCGTTTGGTGTAAGATGATTTTCGAGTTCTGATTCTTATTGTCGTGTTATGTTTAAAGTCAGCTCGGACTTATTGGCTAACTTCGATTGTATGGGGTGACTAAAAGGATTTCTATCTATTAACCCTCGTACACTCCTCGGGTGAAAATTCACCTATTTTCTGTTTCCAGATATCCAGATTTCCTGGAATTTAATTAACTTTTAAAGAAATATATTATAATATACAACATTAATGGAAGTGTAGAGCGAAAATGGGTGAAATATCGGCCGAGGATCTTTTGTGTAACTATTTCCGAGGAGCGTACGAGGATTAAACTCATCTTCCCGTGTCTCATGGGTCAACAAGTTCGTCGTACTTGATGTACGCGGATGGAAATCAGTCTTCTAGAGAATCAGTTCAGAGATCGAAGATGGTAACTCAGTTCGTCCAGCGAAGATCGAGCAAGGTCGTCCTCGCGAGCAGTTCGCGCGGTAGAAGTTTCGTTGGGAAAAGTTTCGATGTTCGAGAGCCGGGGAGAGCAAGTTTCGCGGGTAGGCGTGTGTTTGCTCGTTTCCAGCGAATGTCCTCCGGTCCTGGGTTTTGGCTGGGACTTCCTGGTGAACCCTTCGCGCCCGTCGCGCCCCCTGCACCCCATCAGCCTGTTCGTAACCTCGCAGAGGAAGCGAGGACGGGAGGAGAGAAGAAGAGAGAGCGAGCAGGAGACTGTCAGAGCCGGTCGCGAGAGTGAATGACTGGAAGAGAAGGCGAGAGATCGATATTCGAAACCCCTGTGCCGTTGGGCACCGAGCTCCTCTCGCCGCCCTACGCCCAATGGCGTAGCAAGAGGGGACAATTGGGCTAGGTGCTCTCTGTTCCCAGGATACTCGACAAAACGGAAGTTCGGGATAAAGAGGAGGAGTGTTATAAATTGCCCGAGACGGCGTTCTGGATTTACGAGGCATCCCTCTCTCTCTCTCTTTCTCTCGCTCCCTTTCCTTCTCTGTCTCCTCCCCCTCGGCGAGACTGTCTGGCTGTCTTTTTATCCAGTCGAAATTTCGATCGGTCCCCAAGAATACATTTCATCCGGTCACAGGCATTTTATATCTTGTAATTATGAGGATATATAATGTAATTATGAGGAGAAACACCAGATTGATGAGTCTCATCCCCTAGCTAGACAGTCTGTCTGTCTTTTCACCTCGACGAAATTTCGATCGGTCCCCAAGAAGAACGTTTCACCCGGTCACGCGCATGTCGTGTCTCTCGAGCGGAATTATAAGGTGAAAATTGGGAGGAAGGGAGACGAGGTGCGCTTTGATAAGGGCGTTTCTTTCAGGGAGGATCGTTCAGAGACGTTTTAGTGCGAAGAGGATGATAATTCGTCTCCTTGTTTCATGTTGTACCAGATGCTTCAGTTTGCTCAGAGCAGCCTCGAGAATCGGTTTGATCATTTCCTTTCGGCAACTCTTAGCCGCGCTTCATCCCTCAATCAATAGACTAACGATTACCGGCCAGTTAATAAAACTCCTAGGATCAGCGGAATAGCAAGGCCGCTAGACGTTAATGAAATTCAGCTGCCCTCCTTTGTCGAATACAGTTTTTCATTAATTTCACACTGTCGCGATTTTATTTGCAAGGGAAAAAATGTTCAATTTTTCCTCGTTATCATCTCGTCGTCGCGCCCGCCCTCGCTTTCTCTCTCTCTCTCTCTCTGCTTCTGTTCCGGAGGAGGTGTCATTGATCTGCCCACCAATAGGAAGTCGGCCAGTCTCGCTGTGGAATAAAATTGCATTCTAAATTTTTTAAATTGCGTCCCAGTCCAGCAGAGATGTTACTCGTCGCCCGATATTTCGGAATCCTCGACAGCTCTGATTCTTCGGGGTCTACGCCCTTGCGCTAGTCTCGTATTTTCTCATACCCCCGTCAACCCCGCCCACTTTTTGTCTCCGGCCCAAGAGACGCGTCATTAAGTCACTTGCCAATAGAAAACTACCTAATGCATTTTACACAATATCTGCTCTGTGCAATCAAATTGTCGTCTATGTTTCAAGACTCGAACTACCCATAAAAAATAAATCTGTGATATCACTTTCGAGGTATTGTCGTTTAAAGTTTTGATCACCAATGCTTCGACATAGGATGTCGGTTAAATTGAATTATTTTTTCACCTTTCGGATCTGTTTTTATGACTTTTTTTCTGGTAAAAACGTAAATTCTACATTATAAAGCTCAATTAGTCTGTTGAAATTTTTTGAAATTGCGATACACGGCGTTCTTCCTGACAACTATCTTGATATACTATTATTATTATTATTATTATTATTATTATTATTATTTATTTTAAACGGACCGAAGTCCTTGTATACAAATGTATGCAGTATTATATAATATGACAGAAAAGAATCTTAATCTTAAGTCTTAATCTAAAATTCCCATAATTATGGACAATTTCATTTTGAATGCCTGTCACGTGCCATTGAAAAAATCAATATTATTATAAAATGTGTTTGAGCTAGAAATAATACGATTTAACGGATTTATTGCTATATATGAGGATTTGGATTTCATTGTCTGTGCTATTCATCGTCCAGCATTTCAGAGTCTGCGACGACGCGAATTTGTCTGTGTCTACGCCCTTGCGTCAGTCTGTCCTCGTATGTATGCTGTTTACCATTAGATTATCATCCCCACATTTTTTCCGTCTCGTCCCCTGCTCGCTCTTCTGCCCCTCCACACTTTCTCCGGTAACCCCTCGCTGGGCAGAGCCGGGCAGCTCATTTCCCAGCGCGGCATTTTCATCGTTCTACCTTGTATCTCCCGCAAAATGCAAATGCGAACGTGAACGCGAACGCGCGCGATACACGAGCAGGGAGCGGGTGCGCGGCAGCCAATTATTTCGCCCGGCCGATGATCGATTCGCGCTCGCAATTCCGGACTGAGTCATTAGCGAGCTGTGTCCGACGCGTGGCGTTCGTTATGATTCGTTGCATCTACAATAACGTGGACACGTTATTGTGGTGACGTTCACGTGGGCAGACTGCGTGGCCCGGCATCGATCGACCGCCGAGTCGATTCGTTGATAAGATACGCACGGTGTCTCGCGTCCTCGAAAGCAATCGAAGAAATTCCAACGTAGAACGGATCTCACGATAAATCGTGCGTGTACTAGAGCTCTTACTTTTCCGAAGCTTCGACTTCTTCGAAGGATTTGAAGGAACGAAGGGAACTTGGAAGTGTACTAAATTTCAAAGTCTTCTAATTGTACGAAGTTGTAACTTAATCAATTTTTCAGCTATGGTGGTGTATTTTTTTTTCGAAATGTAGGAGTGTCTGTAATTGAAGAGATTAATTGAAGAAACTCCGTTTCTTTTAATCCTCTAATAATTTACTATACGGAGGTTCGAATTTCGATGCTTCTATAGGCGTTTCTGTCTCTGGAAAAATATCTGTGGACTATGGATAGATCGTTCGCTGTGCGTCGCAGGTAACATCCGCAGTCGGCGGAAAACGGCAACGTGGATCCGTGGCTTTATTCGCCGGACGATAAGCGATTTCATTGAACGCGTTACCGCGTCCGCATTGTTTGATTAACCGAAGCCGGAGGCACGTGGATCCATTTACGGAGCACGTGCCCTCTCTCAAGACACCGTCGAAGGGGTAGCTAGAGTTACACGGTCCCAGGGATGAATGCACATTCTCCAGGTAGCACAGCTCTCCCCATTCCACGATCTCCCCTCAGGAGCCTTCTAATATTTTATATCCACAACGGACGGTAAAAAAGAAACCCTCTTTTCCCCCCTGGGCAGAATGGGAAAAACGGAGGGAAGGTGGTAGCGAAGGTAAGAGGGCGAGGAAAGTGAAAAAGTCAAAACGATTAGCCGTGGCGTAGCCGAATACAATAGCGGATTTTTCGAGGTGCGGCACAGGCTTAACTTTCCGGAAAATTTCGTGAATATCCCGTGCACGCGGTCACAAGGGAGGGGCTGGCGAGGGGTAGCCGGCAAAGGGAGGATGCGGTGGTAAAGGCACGGGGAAAATTTGGCCGCATTCGCACGGTCGAAAACCCTTGTGCAGGAGGGGAGGAGGTCAACCCTTGGGACGAGGTTTCCATTTTCAGCGTGGCGCCTGCGTCCTCGAGCTCTCCGGCTCTCCCTGCCAACCAGCCAGCCGAACACTCTCTCACCCCGTTTCACCCCCTCGTCGGCAACCCCCGTTTCCAGCAGTGTCTTTCGCTACTCGCGAGCCTGAATTTCCTTTCCCCCTTTCGCAGCCTCGAGCCACGAGCCCTGCGCACGCGCCCACTCCCCCGCGTCTGGTCATTTCTCTCTCTCTCTCTCTCCCTCTCACTCGTTCTTCCCTCCCCTCGAATTCAACCCCCTCGGCAGCGCACACCGAGACCACCAGAACCACTCTGCTGCTACGGGGAACAGTCGAATATATTTTTACGTTGGATTTATCGTTCCACGGCTTAACGAGGCCTCGTACCACGCCGACCGTGTTTTTACACCCCCGATGAGATTCATACGCAACCCCCTCATTAAGTTTTTACGTCGTTGCACTGTAACTTTTTACTCCGCGCAGCCTCGCTCGACGTAGGTGCAATTATTGCTCTTTTTTTATTAACCTTCGCGTGACGAGTCGCGTCACTAAACAGTTCCGAGATTTATACAGGGTGGTCGCTAAATAGCGATGCAACTGGAAGAATACGTAAAAACTATGAAATATAATTTTTTCGTGCGAGGGTTTGTTCACGTTTCTCGCTGCAGCTTACTAGTCTGATTCAGATTTGTGTTTATTGTATCGGGTGACCAAGTATAGCAGAACAGAACATTAACTCACGATCATTTTTATTGTTCCGGAAAATGTTCCATTCCACGAACTTTCGACGACGGTTTCTGTCCTTTTAATTGATCGATGTTGTATAGAAAACGAGTAAATGAAACGCTAAAGTCTGATAATTGTCCAGCGTTAAGGATTGAATAACAGTTCGTGTCGATCGATTCGCTTGTCTTTCGATAAACAGCGAAATCCCTGTCGTAAGCAGCATCGTTGGCATCGAACCTGTTAATCTTCCAGTTCACTGCTCCGCCACCTGTGCACCGGCCACGTTTCCATGGTTCGTTGGATTTCATGGTCGCCTTTCGCAACCCTTGCCTGTTGTTCACCGCGGGCGAGCCTTCGATCGGGTATCGGTGATATTCTGCAAGGTCCAAAGGGTCTCCGAAGAAAGCCGTCATTCTTCGCGACCCTTCGCAACCGTCTGATTCAGAACCGCCCTCTCGATTCCATGTCCCTTCTTCCATTCGACGCTCCCTTTCGATCATCGTCGGTATCCTGGGATTCTTCGCGATCCATCCGAGCTCTCTCGTATCCGTGCATTCTGGGGGGTTGAAAACTTTTCCGAAACACCCTCGACGGTCTCCTTCCGTTCAATACCTCGCGGTTATCGATTAACCGATAGCTGGAGCAGCTAACGAGCCTCCGGAAACTACGGCTAGAACCGTCTAAGTTCCAACTCTGTTCCCAGAGAGTCTCTCAACGTTTTTAGCAACTCTCTTTCGTGGCCACCGACGCTACCTACGGTCCCCCAATTTTCGCAACTACCACTCTTCTATAGTTCTCAAACTTCTAGCTCTTTGAATCGGCTCAAATCACCCAAGTCCCCACTTCCAAAAAGTTTCCAAACATTATTAACAACAGACGCGGACTTTTCTTGATAATGGTTCAAAACAGAACCGAAACGTCAAAATTATAATTCTTCAAAATTGCTAATTTTTGTATTTGTGATCGAACCTGTAGCGCCGATATCATATAGTGCATTTTACGATCGTTAAAAATGGAGAATATTATTAGCAACCTCTTTCTGCAACGATCCCAAGCAACTATCAACATTCTCTATATTTTCTAAAGCTCCTCAACATTTCTAGCAACCTCTCTCCAATAACCCAACGATCCGCAATCTCCTCTATATAATTTTCAAATTTCTACATCTCGATAGGACTAGTAAAACACATTGAGCACCATAAGCACCCTCCCTAAATAATCAAACAATCCCGAACCGTCCGTACATATCCCGAATCCCCAGAGCTGTAAGAGTGCCAGGAGAGCGCATCGAGTGATGAAAATCCACGTAGCGCACCGTCTAGCGCTCCGACGACCCTGTTGGGGGTCACGACCCACAGGTTGCGAACCCTGGATCCAGCTACAGGATCCCCATGATCGCCGCCTAGCCAACGAGTTAACGTCACGATCTCGGGTCGCGTTTCCCGCGTCTGCGCGTCGTCGCCGGGATTTTTCCTCCTCCTCCTCCTCCTCCTCCTCCTCCTCGCACCCGCCGTGCTCCCGGACGACCCAGCGAACTCCGGTCAACCCTGGCACATCCGGAAGACGCAGCAGTCATTGCCTTCGGCGATGCCTCGGGTTCGGCGCTTGCGTGCCGCGGACTCTCGGGTTGTCTGCGTTTCACGCGATTTTTCCACTGACGTCGCCTGTCCCTTTTTCCGTGGGGCGCTCTTTTTTCTCCTCTCTCAGCTGTGCCGCCCCTCTCCGACCCTCTGGCGACGACAACGACGACGGCACGGGGGTAGAGGGTGCAGTCATTGCCTCCGCGCGACGCCTGCGCGAAACCTCGTGGCCCATTCTCCGTCTCTTTTCATTGTAGCCAGCTCTCTCCTCTCTGTACGTCGCCACCCCCGCGATTTTCTCATCCCTTCCCGCCCCTGCTCACCCCTTCCCACCCCCGGCCAGAAGCGGCGGCGGCAGCAGCGCCGGGGGTGGCCAGAGGGTGCAGCGATTGGCGGCAGCGCCTCGGCCCGTCAGTTTAGTTACCGCACCACATAAAGGCATTGCGTTGTAGACACCGTTATACCCGCAACATTCTTACTATTTGCTTCTATATATCTCTCTCTTCATTTCCGACAACCCTTTAAATTCGAAGGAAAAGCAAAAAAAGAAAAAAATCAAAAACAAAACTACGTTCGTCGTTCTCGTTCGTACAGAATCTGTATATTATCAAGAGTACTACTTCTTCGCCGTCCCACACCGATCTTCGTATCTTCTCTATACATATATATATATATATACACGCCGGCGTATATATATATATAACATATATTGTGTATATATGTATATGTGTACACGTACGATATTACCGATCATACTCTCGCTTTTCTCCCGACCACGTGTCAGTTAAACCGGAGGAAAACGTCGCGAAACGAGACCGTTAAAGCAACAGAACGTAGCCGCCGCCGCCGCCGCTAACCAAACGATTCGAGGGAATAAACGTCGTGTGAACTCTACGTGTATGTGCGGGCGTGTAAACCGACGACGCTGCTACGCCGATTAAAACGATCGCGTGTCGAGAAGCACGTCGCGAGGAGAACGCGGCTTCGCCATCGATCGGTCGACTGGAAAACGGAGAAAAAAAAACCGTCTCTTCCACGTGCGTCCTCGTCCGGGAGCTTATGATCTCGTTGCTCGCGACCCTGGACCACCGTTCCTCGATCATTCCCGCGTCCTGTTCGGCAACGATCGGCGAGCGATCGACGGGATCGGCTAAACTGATCGGGGAAGATTGAAGAGTAATAACGCGGGTGGTGCTCGCGCCGGCCGGTGTTGTCTCTCGCAGAGACGGTCTCTCTCTCGGTGCGCGAAAATTTGTGTACGAAATCAACCAACGATTCGTCTTCTGGAAGATCCTTGCGAGAAGAGGCACCTGCGGAAAGAAACGAGGAAGAGGTAGAAGGGAGATATCGCGCGCGCTTGTGTCGGCCGGTGGGAGTGAGAGAGAGAAAGAGAGAGAGAGAGAGAGAGAGACGCACCGCGGAGGGTGTGTTCTGCGATTTTCCTTTCGCACCCCGTGCACCCGGGACGTCGAGGAATCAAAGTGTTCCGCGTGCGAACGGATCCTCGATCGCGTTCGGTCTCGCGTAATCTTCCCATCGGTTCTGTTTATTTAAAATCGATTGTCGGCGTCGTCGATCGGCCCAACGACGGATAAGGACACTGTGACTCTCGACATTCTACGCGTTATCTCCCGGTGAATCGCGTTCGTCGCGAGCGCAGCCGTGATACCGTTTAAATAAATAAACGAAAAACACGCACACGTGGTTTGTTTTTTTAAAGTTCCGAACGAATCGAGACGCGTACGTACACGGGATAAGAATTAAACGAGAACTGGCGGCGGTCGATAAAACACCGGATATAATAATAATCTGTATCGCAATACGTTGACGGGATTAAAACAGTAAATAATAATCTAGTAAGACGTTTAAAAAAAGAAACGAGAAAAAAAAAGAAAGAAATAAGAAATAAACCGGCGTCGTTTCGTTCTACGCCCAGATATCGGCATCCTCCAACCACTGATTTTCATCGTTAACCGGTATGTTCATTTGTTTCTTTACTTTCGTTGCTTCTGTGAATCTTCTGACACGTTCGAATTTATTATTATCGTTCTATTCTTGTTCTCTTGTTCTCTATTATTGTTGTTATTGATTACCGTTATGATTGCAAGCGTTTATTATTACATTATCGATTTGTCTCTCTGTGTACCATATTCTCGATCTATGTGTTTTTTGGTGGGCGCGCGCAATCAGTCTGCCGATCATTAAATGTAACACGTTCGTCCCCTATCCCCCCACCACCATCGGCTGAATCCTCGACACAGGACCATCCCGAAGAATCCTCTCGACGGCCGCCATCATGCTATCCCGATCCTATCTCGTACGCGATCCCATGGCCGACGTAACGTTGCTTTCGGATCTATCGAATCGCCCACGACTGTCTTCCGCATCGTCGAAACTGTTTTTCTCTAGCCAAAAAATCTATCTAACATTTCGGAAACACGATTTCGCAATCACATGATTTATTGGCAACACGAAAGCACACTTTCCACACTCGTCGCGGTAGCTTGTACCTACGAACCTTCTCGAGTGACAATGTGGTCTACGTATCAACCATTGAGTGAACTATAGTGCCACCCGTGCAATTTTAATAACCTCGAGCACAAGTAGAAAAAAAAAGTAGAAGTGTTTGTCGATTCAAGCAATTTCTGACTCGCTCGAATAATATCACGTTTCACAGGATCCGCGGGCTACTTGCTAATATCGTTTAACGCGTACTGACATAATTCTATGAAAGTGTATTTACGGGGATCATATACGAATTATTAAATTTATTTCAGCTTTCACTGCAATAGCATTGATCGATAGAAAATGAGGAATTTTGTATGGGTCGCAGTGATTCTTTGAATCTTGGAGGGTGCACTGTGGAAGTTTGCTTAAGGGTCGAAAATATGCATGAGTTATTTCCTGTCTGTCGTTTAACACGTTCACAGTCCGTCGAATTAATATTTGGGACAATTCTAACAATTACGTCAATTCAAAAGACGAACAAAAACCAACTATATGTATGTTACAGTAATAATCAAGATTTTATATTTTACCGATCGATTCCAAGTACATAAGGCATCAAATCTGCATATGTGATCAAAAAATTTTAGAATGGGAAGCCATTTTGAAACCCACTAGACGACTCGGTAGTCCTTGAAAGTTCTACGAGGGGGAACGATTATAGAAACGTTGACAGTGAACGTGTTAATGCTCGAAAAGGTTCGTCAGCGATTTCGCGAAGCACCCGTGGAATCGGTAGCATAATCGGGCGAGTAACGGGTGTCGGAGGGCCGGAGACGGCAGTTTATCGACGAGCGGAGAATGTATCGGCGCGGCGGACGTTTTCCACGGCGCAGTATCGCGACCCAGAGAAGTTTGGGCGTGGCAGCCGAAAGCAGCGACGGCCACGAGATCCCGCTGCTATACTCTCGCGGCTTCCCCTTTCAGTTCGAACCCTTCCGTCTTTTCAAGCAGAGCGAAGTCGCCTTTTCCAATTTCGTAAACCGAGCGAACCGAAACCGAGAATCGGAACGATAACCGGTCGATCAAAAACTAGAAAACGAAAAAAAAAAGAAAAGAAAGAAAATAATCGAAAGAAAGAAAAAAGTATGAGTCGTATGGGAGATAAGTTCGGTAAGAAGAGAATGATGATGAGGATGACGTCGGTGGGAGTATGCGCGAGGGGTCAAGCAGATCCAGGATGCAGCGACTGGCACTGCGGGTCCTCGTCAAGGACAAGCAGGAAGTCTCGAGAGGGACGCTTCCGTCCGCGATGACGATGGCCTCGATCACAATGGTGCGTGAGAGGGATAAAGGGGTGTTAGATAGTTGACGATAGAGGCGTGAAGAACGTGTTTCCCGAAGAAAGTCTCGGTATCACTTCCTTCCGTTTTCGTCCCGTGTCCTCTAACGATTTTACGTTCCACTCGAAAAGAAAAAAAAAACAAAAGAGAAAATAAAGAGGGATGGGTAGATAGGTGGGGTAGTCGGAACACGCGGTTTCCGTTGTCCGCGAACCTACCAAGTCCGCGGGAAGCGTCCGAAATTCTAGATCCCGGGGTCCGACAGCTGTAGCCACTTCGCGGGACAAGAACAATCGTTTTGCTGGGAGACAATGGCGCGGGGGTGGGATTCTCAAAGAAGGGAGAAAGAAAGAAAAAATGCACTCGAGGAGGAGGGAGAGAGTCAGGCGGCTGCTGGTCCAGCTCTCGCTGGCCATCCCTACGAAAATTCCCCGGTCTGGCCGCTGGAAATATCAAAGATTGACCGAGGCGAGGGTTGCACGCTCGGTAGGAGGATGATAGGGCGGAGGGAAACGCAGGGGCGAGATAGAACGACGAAGAGAGAGAGAGAGAGAGAGAGAGGGAGAGAGGGAGAGGGAGAGATGTAGCTTTCTCCCTCTGGAATGAAAGAGACCGGGTCTAGCTGGCAGGGGAGGCTCGTATTGATCGTTCCTGGGTCCATGTGACGCGCCTGCGTTTTGCCGTGGGGTAAAATCGTAGCGAGGGTAAACTACGAGCGGGAGGGTGGCAGAAAGAGAGAGCCAGAGGGTGAGCGAGAGACCGCTACCGCCGCGCCGCGCCGCGCCGGGGTTCATATACCCCCGGGGCAACTGCAACGTTCCACCGTGGCACCGACCAATCAATGGAGCTTCTCTACCTTTCTCTGCCTCTCCCCGTCTCTCTTTCCGAAGGCTTCTCTCTCGCCCGCTACATCCGTCATCCTTTTTCTCTCGATCTTCCTGCGTTTCGCCGCTCCTCGTCCGTCCTAATACGATTGCACCGCATACACGGTCACGCGTCCCCCCTTCGAGACACGTATTAACATCCTGTCCCTCTTTCCTCTCTCCTCCTCGTCTCCTTTCACCGAGAACCGCACCGGCGATTCATCGAAACCTCGTTCGAGCTTCAGACCAACGAGGATCATCCCGGATGCAACCGATAGCCATCGTTAGACAGAGGATCTTTATTACTGTAGTCCTATATCGAACAGGAATCGATATTGTTCAGGAAAACAATATTCTCACACTTTGCTATGCCAACTTCAAAATCAAGAAATTTCTTTTGATTCATGCAGGTGAAATTAGGTGGATTTACGTGCACTGGACTTTTTAGTAATTTATTAGATACGTACAAGTTCGGCGATGTGAACATTGATTTGAATTATTTCAATTTCGAGCAGTCTTTTTGCCTGCACAATGCTTCCATGTTACAAGAAAAATTACAAGCACGGTGAAACAGGTCTCTACATAGTGTTCGATAATGATAATCGATGGTTTGATAAGTTTCAAGTACAAGTTCATTTTTATTTCGAAAATGCAGCAATCTTCGGTACCGTACGTCGGCGATTGAGGCTTGATATCCTTTTTCATTCAGCCACAATGCTTACGAAGGTAGTAATTTTCATCCAGTGAAAAAACATGAATTCGCACGAAGGTCCGCAGTAATAGCCATTCCTCGGTCATTGACTTTCTCCAAGTTGAATTAATGACCATGCTTTACCCTCCCCAGTTCCAAAACTATGTTCGTTTTCGCGAACGAATTTTGTTGGTGCACAGGGACGCGTTGATTCGTCGCTTTGCGTGTACGAAGTCGAGGAGCCCCTTTATCGATTGCCAGCTTTCGTTTCGAGGTTTCGTTTAACTACTCGATAATTGCCTCATTCGAGTTTCATCGAAATTCCGTTCTCTATCCCTGTCTCTCGTTCCCTGATCGGTGCGCACACAGAGAGAGAGAGAGAGAGAAAGAGAGACGCTTGACGATCCAATAATAGTAACTCTTCCAATTTTTATTAGCCAATGAGGTCACTATTATCGTCACGATTTTTACGGCGTGTTAGAAACTCTCGAAAATATTC
This sequence comes from Lasioglossum morio, assembly GCA_916610235.2. Taxonomy (NCBI): domain Eukaryota; kingdom Metazoa; phylum Arthropoda; class Insecta; order Hymenoptera; family Halictidae; genus Lasioglossum; species Lasioglossum morio. Next base: position 20,183,869 of record OU744323.1, on the reverse strand, counting down.
AGACTATTTCATCGTTCTAGAATGTTCTTATTAATCAATTTTCTGTGTACCAATCTCCCACATAATAAAGGTTAAATTCTTCTCGATCGAAATTAAGACAAACCATAAATTGTTGATCTCGGCGCCAGGTTCGATCATTTATAGAACAAAATGGCTTAATGTTGATTTTCGTGTAACTCAATATTCTCAAGTATTTGTCCACTTTTTGACACAACATGTACGTGTATTATTTTCGTGTTCTTTTTCTGTTACACGGTTTCAAAAATATTGATTATTTCTTAATTTCGTCATCTATTTTCAGACGCAAAAATGTCTCTTTGAAAAAGATCCACATCAGGATCGAAACGTTAGAAACATGAATTAATTGCACATTTGTTGTTTTTTGTTCTATCAATGATCGAACATGGCGCCGAGATCATCAATTTATTGTTTCTCCTACATAATATTCGATTTATATTTTTTCAAATACGTACTTGAAAGTGCTTTAATCAATTTTGTACAGAATTTTTGAAATATTGCGCGGTAAAACTTGCGACTATCGTGAACACTATTGACTGTGTCATTTGTTGAAGTTCGTAAAAATTTGTTTGCTCGTCACCGAGGGAATAGCGAAGCGACACAACAACGAAGAAAATTTTGTCGCTCGATAAAAGTCGGCGAACGACACGCGGCGATCATCTCCGCCGGTGTTTCCATTGTTTACCTTACATAATCACTCTTCGTGGACTTCGCGAGTCGTAGGGTTTCCTCGGCGATACGATCATTGCCTCGTGAGTGAGAGAGAGAGAGAGAGAGAGAGAGAGAGAGAGAGAGAGAGAGAGAGAGAGAGAGGGAAAGAGAGAGAGGCGATCGCACCGAAAGCAGCGAACACTTGGTTGGAAACGGGCGTGACAGTGTGCGACACCGTCCACGATCGATCGATCCAGCCTTAATTAGCATGCCGATTACCGCGGCTCGCTCGATCGATCGATTCTCGCCAGGCGTGTTTCGCTGTGTTTCGCTGTGTTTCGCCGTGTTACACGCGACAGCGCAGATGCGTGTCCGTTTGAATCCTCCCTCCGCACCCTATTTCCACGCTGCCGACGATATTCAGGCTACCCTTGCGGTGTGCATGCCACTCTCAAAATTGTACAATTTTTCTGCACACGGTCTCGGCTATTTTTTGCCACATTTTACCTCGAGCCGCTCGAAAACTGCTCGCTCCATCAAATTCTTTATTCGAGAAATACCTCAAATACTTACGAAACATTTTTATCAAGTTAGATGGTTGATTTGATTGATTGATTTTAGATAGTTGACGTTAGAAATAATTTTCTCTGCGAAGGGGTGCAAGATGTTTCACGAAATCGTTTGATCATTCTCTCCGTAATAGAGTCGAAGATCGATGATTCTAACATTTATATTTTTCACGCGAGGAATGAAATATCTTGTAAAATATATTTCCAGAAAGAACGTGCGAGTTAGACTGTTTCAGGAAATGTTTTAGGAGATTTCTCGACTTTGTGAAATATTTATCTGCGAAGGAGTAGAAGATCTATCTGTTGTCACTAGACTGCGGATCTTGATGCACTTCTAGAAAAATTGTGTAGATGAAATTCGAAATTGTAGGACAATTATGTAAATTTAAGATGTCTATACATGATTTCTCATCTGTTAAAATTATTAAGGGAGGAAATAGCTCTATTTCTATTTGATTTCTATTTCTTACAATCGACGCAGACAATTTGTATTTTGCATAAGGATCCGTTATCACGTTTCTGCAAACGCTAGATCGGTCGATATCGATGTTCCTCGTGTTCCCGTCGAGGATTCGAGGCTCGGTCGGACTCGGAACGGGTGCGAAAGGTATCGACGAGCCTCGCCGGGGGTTCAGCGACCCTGGAAAAACTTGACGAGCAGAATTATTGCTCCCGTGGTGGATAGGACGTCGGTGTAGCGGCGAAACCGTGCGGGACGCGCGTCGGATCGATGTCGGAGGTGGGGCCGGCCCCCGAAAACGAGCCTGGCTTCGACAGCTGGATCATGACTAAACGAAAAGAGGGTACCGGTGCCGCGGTGTAGACGATTGTCAATCGCGTCGCCACCCAGGGAATGATTCACGATCGATGCAGCCACCTTTCGATCCTTAATCTCATTTAGTAGAACCACGGCGCGGCCATTTTTCACGAAGCTGCTTAAAATCCGACAGATGGGTGGGGATATGCAAATTGTTATCCTGCTTCGAGGGAAGACGACTCTCCATTCGGAGTAGTTTTCAATCCCAAATTGTTCATCTTTAAACATTCAGAATGTTCCGATGCCGAGGACATTGTTGAATTCTTCAATCAACTCTCTGTGAAATTGGTTTTCTTAATTTCCAAGTGCAGGATCATTTTTTGTTGGTCGATTCGGTTCATCTATCGTTGCCAACTGGGTAGTTGGTGTAGCCTGAGTTTTGTCCGAAATATTAACGTTTCGAGATCCAACATCCAGTGTGACCAATGTAGTATATTTCATTCCAACGAGTTGTGTATCGTCTCGAGATCCTATTTTGAAAGAGACTTATTCCAGGCTTCGTCGTTGGGTCGATGAATAATCATGGTCTCTCGAAGCCAGTTGACTTGAGTAGACGAAGGAATCGATTCGATGGCCAAGGGATCGCCACCGAACCGGACCCTAACGGCAACGCCGTGACCACTTCCTGCCGGTGTTCGCGGCGCTGGTTTCAAAGCTGCGGACATAATAGCCGCTCGATCGCATATGTGTCTGCTACGCGTCCTTATTTTTTTTTCCTGCACACCGTTACGCATCTGTTACACAAGTCCCGTGGCCCGGGTCCCAGCCTCTCTCCCTTCGCTCCCGTGCGACTAGACAATGTCGTTTATGGCGCTGCCGAGCCGGTGACTGACGTTGTTGGATCCGGTCATGTTCGCCGCACGCGAGGACCCCATGCTCGTGTTCCCATTGAAAACTAGGTGCATCGATCGTGCGATTCTAATAAGCGGAAAAAAAGTATTTATAAGAAAATTCTGGAACACGTATCGACGAGCCTATTTCAATATATGTATAATCGTCGGATCATTTAGAGCATTGACGGGTACGAATAAATATTGGAAAGAACGAAATTCAGAGGAAGGTTTAAATATTTAAAAATTTATTAAATACGAACAAATTCAGTGATAAGAAATTGCAATTTCGGCGCACAGGTTCGATCCTATGTTACTATTTTCCTAAGTAGTTTTACAAATTTATAAATCGACGTTTCGGTCTAGGTTAAGACCATCTTCGAGAATATAATTGCGTCTGTAAAAATTAATATGAGAATATATATTTCCGTGTTAAAAAGCAAAAAGAAAAACAAAAGAGAAAAATACAGAAACCGAAACCAATGGTTTGCTAGTACAAACTTACTTGCTTAGTAACAAATTTAAATTAAATTTAACATTTCAAAACACTTGAAAATTCAGTGACGATGAGAAGAAGAACTGTACTTTCGTGTAATTTCTGTTTCTTACAATTGGATTTGGACAATTTTGATTTCCCATAAAGACTCGCACTCTGATAAGCAGGTTTCGCGGAGCCGAATCGGCGAATTGATAGCATTCGGGGACAATTATGCGAGGCGTTCTCCATTCGCATGCTCGTGCAGAATGTCGCTCGGCGAGCAGCCGTCCGATATCACGGATGCCTCCGCTTTGATAGATCGATGACGTCGCTCGTTTCCAGGGATCCGCGCACCAGCCTGAGACAGGCTTTTCCGTATACCGCGCACCCGCGTATATTTATAGTGTTTACACGCGGATGTATTTATAATTTCACCGGTGGACAGTTGGTGCACGCAACGGCGAGTCGCGCGGAACGATTACGCTCGCACGAGTTCAGCAACTCCGTGGAATCCCGGTTGTCCGGGTACCAAGTACTTTATTTCAGCGTGCACGCGCGAAAGGGAACGTAAACATTGTGTTCCTCGGCTGACCGGCTTATTTCGAGGCTAACGAATTATCCGAAGTAGCTGTCGGTGGTTCAAATAAGTCGCCATCGATGGCTAGAAAGTCGTTCGTAGTTATTCGTGGCTTCATAGTGGCCATTCGTAGCTATTCGTAGCTAGAAAGTAGTTATCGGTAGCTATTCGTAGGTTGAGGACAACTAGAAGTAGCTACTGCTAGCTATTTGTAGCTTGAGGATGGCTAGAAGTAGCTATTGATGTCTATAAAGTAGCCATTGGTATTGATACTTGTTCGTAGCTTAAGGATGACTAGAGGTAACTATTTGTAGCTTGGGAATTGATGGACGTATTCGTAACTGGTTATGGCTTGAAGATGATTGGAAGTAGCTATTGTTGTGTAGAACGTAGCCATTGGTAGCTAAGAAATAGCGAGCGATACTTGCTTGTGGCTTAACAATGACTAGAGGTAACTATTTGTAAAGAGGATAACTTGGAGTAGCTAGCTATGAAATACCTAGGTTGCTACAAGTATATCCGTTGCTATCTAGAAGGTAGTTACCGGTGTCTATCTTTCCTTTTGTATCCTCACCTATTTCCGTTTCCTTATCAGTATCTATCAATTTCACCAGCTCTAGTGGTTTTCAGTTCTCTGTATCTCGATCGACAATTGTTCAAAACTGCAATTAATGTTATTGGCGCACTGGTTCTCCAATTGATCGAACCAGTGCGTCGATAACATTAATTCTAGTTGTTTACCATCAGTATAATGTAGAAGGTAGTGTGTACCTAGTTTATCAGTAATTTGAGGGCGCTCCGAATGAAGTATTGCCATCTGGAATCTATCGGTATGTTTCGGGGCAGCGAAAGGTACCGCCGGTGGTCCCGACAGAATTTTACTCAGTGATTCATAGCGCCGCGTGGTTCGAGTACGCGGAGGTGTCTTCGGCAAGCTGCGTAAAACGTTCTCGCGTGGCTCGCTACCATGACGCAAGACAGCGGAAACGAATTCCTGAAAACACCGGGTCCCGCGGTTATTGGCACGACCGCCAAGTGTTGCCTCGGCTCTGTTTCGTCAGCGCCGCATAATTTTGGCCCATCGTCATTTTCGAGACCAGCCTCTCCGATCTCTGGCTCTCGGACGGAGCCAGGGTAAGGTCAGGGATATGCCAGCTTCTTTCGATCTCCTCGCGTTCATCTTCTCGCGGCGCGTTTCTCTGCGCTACCGCTCCCACACCTTCCGGAACAACCGACCACCTCCGCAGGCTGAACAGTTTTAAATAGTTAGCGACGAAGACGATACTGCATAATATGTCTCGTCTCCAAGATGCGTAGCTAAACTAGACCCAAAGTGTTATTCACAGTTAATTAACCCTGGATGATTAACAAGAAATATATTTTCCGAAAAATAGAAACAGTTACTGTTCTAGAATCTATAGGATGTATAGTGCGACACGTGTCTAAAGCATGTACACACACAGATCACAGATGTATACAATATACCAATACCGGGCCTACCGTGGCTACGGAATCTCCGCGATCATCAGCATCAAGTTCATCAGCGATAATAAACACACGCGTCACGTTTCCAGTCTCTTCGTTATATTCCAATTCCTTCTTATATTCGGAGAAATTATAACAGTTACTTATTGAATTTATGCATTTTTCACAACATGCATGATAGTTCGATCAAGGTACAAAGATTATACCGTTCCCTAATTCAATCGAACAACGAAAATAAACAGCGCTGTCAAGTGGGAAGTAGATTTCATCCCCCGATTCCTCTCCCTTTCATTTCGCTCTCACCTGGGAGCGATCGGAGCAGCGCCGTACGGGGTGGGAAAACGAAAAGGGGATGCGAGGAGGCCCCGAATTCCGACGAAGGAGCGCGCGCGTGCTCGCGCCGTCTGCACACCGGAAGTGAGAGCCAATGAATCGAAGGAGAGCAATCGGAGCGAGATAATCGTGCACGAGGGAACACACAGGTGCACCGGCTTCTCACCCTTAAGTAGGTTAAGACCTCTTACCCGTTGACTTAACAATGAAACTCATACAAGTGTCGCGTCGGGGGTGTTTCACGTGTGCGCGCTGGGGGGAACGGAACAGTGCGCCCCGTATACAAGGGGGATGGTGGACGGTTTTCCTTGGTTTTTCCCGAAGGGAAGATTCGGGGATGCGTGATTCTTTTGGCAAGCAGCCATCGTCGAGCCCTGACAAACGTAATTTACGACTTGCAGGAGAACGAATATCAATGCACATATATTTTGAGGTTTCGGTATTATGCCACCTGTATGTATGTACTTCGAAAAGTTTGACCCTGAAGCGAGTGGCATGTCTGTGTATCGTCGTTTGGCAGACTTCGTACCGATAAAGTACCTACTCGAAGAATGTGACTTCGTTCGAGGTGATAGATCACACGAGCAGGGACTTAATACCGGTAAAATTTTCGTACCGGTATTATGCCAAGAGGCTGTGCCGAAATCGAGATAATACCGAAATCCTCAAAATCCGGTTTATTCTACCGAAACCGTAATAAATACCGGTATTTTTTCGGGTTTTCCAATGCAAATGATGCTGCGAATAGAAAGGAGAACCATGAAGAAGTACAGTCACTTAACACGTGTGTTTACAACAAAATCCCCGTCAAGCCACCCGTGCCACTGTAAGATGCGTGCTCTGCTATCACATGTCTGTTTACATTTCTTTCGGTACTCTCACTCCGATACCTGCTACGACCCTCACTTATCACGTAATTACTCTGCACGAGCAGTTGTAATCTTTGCTCCCGATGAGAATTTTTGCTGTCACCCATATTCGGGTGACATGGCAGTTAACGTGTTAAATTAGTCAAGTATACACAATAGAAATACGATCCGTGGTAAAATCCTCCGAGCGAAGGAACAAGTGCGAGTCCGAATTTAGACAAACTATCCACCGACGACGTACCTACCTAACGTCACAAAATTAATTATTAGTAAGACACGTGAGTAGCAGAATACCTCGTTTATGATCGTGAAACAGTTAATGTATCCTAAACATTGGAAAAACTGAAATTATTACCGGTAAATATATGCGACTATACCGGTATTCCAAAATTTCGCTTTCTGTAACGGTTAGGAAGAAATAACCGGTATAAGTCCCTGCACACAAGTCCCCAGAAATACCGGTATTTCACCGATATTCGCAATGCTGATTCGATCTACGGTTTCGAGTTCACTTAGAATCGAGTGGGGCCCTGCGAGGGGGTGAAAGGACTCTTGTATCGACGCGATAGCGCGGCCAGGGGAACGGCGGGGGTCGAAAACCGTGAACGAGCGGTGGTGGTCATGATCTGACGCAAAATGGGGGGTTGACGCCGACCTAAGAGGGGTGGCAAGCTGGCGCAGGGGTCGTCGTTCCTCCTCGCAATATCGGGCAGCCATGTTGCAAACATTTCGAGCGAACAAACCCCTGCAAACATCTCGAGGACCTTCGGGACGCTGGAATATCGTCGGCGAAGCGTTCCACGAACCTTGTCGCTCTTCTTCCATTCGACCGCGAGGAATTTCTACAAGCTCCGGCATCGACGAAAATTTTAACGTCACCCGAAACTTTTGCAATCCGCACGCGGAATCCCCATTCGCATCGGTTCTGCCTTGGGGTGGGATTCATTCGCAGTGTTCGTTAATCCTTGAAATTGAAAACTTCATAATCCGAATAGTAGAAGCTTTGCGAGTGTTAACGTTAAAGCTTTACTAAATTTAGAATCATTTTATTTTATTATTTTACAGTCAGATTATTTTCCTGTTAGAAATTTTTGCGGAGTTCCGCTTTAGGTTATTAGATTCGGAATGGAAGATGGTTCTAAACGAATTCGAAATTTCAAGAGCAAGGGGTGGTTTTTCGGCGGTCGCTTGTTTAAATGGAACATCGAGTTCAGCTCGTGCACAGAGAACCGCAAAGGGTTCACTCAGGGTTCGTCCGGTGGGGCAAACCAACTGCCACGAGCCTCGTTCTGTCATTGTAACAGTTGTCGCTATTGAATTTTCCATGTTGCTTCTTAGCGAGCTCACTGGATAAATATTTGCAGACTTCTTGCGTTCTGTCGTCGCAATTAGGAGATCGTGTTCAAGCGATCTAGGGTGGCTGCCACAGTAAAGAACATACATTTAGAACCAGAATACCAAGAGCAACACCAAAATCTTGCACAAGACCATGATGGAAATTACTTTTTAAGGAAAATTGAAATTAGAGGAGTTGGAGAGAATCGGTTCAATTCGACAGCTTTTAAAATGTAAAATAAATAAAAATTGATTCAGACTTCTATGTATCAAGGGGAAATTATTCGGAAATCTATATCTGTGAATCTACAGGATGGTAGCTGCTGGTACGACCAAAAAAAAAAGTTATTGATTCTACACGAAAAAATAATTCGATAAAGGTATACATAAAATATTAGTAGGATAGGAAGATCAAAAACATAAAAGGAATTTTTGAGTCGGAGATTTCACCGAACGGGGAGAATTTCTCGGGTTGTAAGGGGTCCCGAAAGTAGCTGCGGCGTGGACGTTTGTAAAATTCGATTGGTCGATTTCGTGGGGGGAAAAGGGGGGGTGGCAAGGGCGCAAGGGGATGCCGGTTCGATCGCAGTTTATTTAAGAACGCGCACACGTCTCTTATTAGTTCGATCGGCAACCCCCCGAAGTGCACGCTCGCCAGGCTCTGGTGGGAGTGGATACGTAACACACAGGAGTGCTCGAGGGGGTTCGTTCTCCCGTTGGTGTAGCCGAGGGTGAACGATTCGAGCCGAGCCAGGCCGAGAACAGCCGAGGTAACCCGGCTGGCAGCGCGAGTCGGCTGACGAGCGACCGGTGTGTCCAGTCTCTAGGCAGCCTCCGCCCGTGTCGTATCGTTCTTTCCGTTTCCTTAGTATAGTGTTTAACGCTTTAATTTCTAGTCTCTCGCGGAACCCTTTACATACACGGTCATATATATATATATACATATATATATACACACATAAACACACACACACTCTGATTTCACGTGTACGCAAAATTCTCGCCGCAAGAAAACCAGTTTGTTTCATCGACGAGGAAACTTCAACACGGTGGTTTTACGATTTCGAAATTGTACAGAGACTGACGGGAGAAGGAGAGACAAAAGGGGAGATATTAATGTGGTCCGATCGAAGCCAGACGAGAGAGAGAGACCCGTGGATCCGTGGCGGCGAGCATAAATGCCGATTTACGAGCGCCGCTCGCGTCGTACTTTTCTTTCATTGATTTCCCCTTCTGTTCCGGGCGGCGGCGGTGCGAGAGCGTGATAGCGGTGTGTTCGTAGTAGCAGAATCGGAACCAGAGGCAGTACCAGAAGCAAGCTCCATAAGCTCGGCAGAGGGAGGAGAGACGGACATAGACAGACAGACAGAGATAGAGATAGAGAGAGAGAGAGAGTGTGCGAACGGAAGAGAGGGCATCGCCGGCCACGAGAGCAATAATCTAGAACGTAAACGTGAACGCAACACTCGGCGCGCGCGCTCGGTGCTCGGTTCTCGGTTTCGCGTGCCAGGCGAAACGGAATCGCTTCCAAACGGAAGCGTACGCCAGAGAAGAGGGGAGAAACAGCGAAACGAGACGAGAGACGGGACGTGGAAGCGGACCACCGTCCTCCCGGAGCACCGGTCTCCTCGGTTTTCCGTTCTTCTGATTCGGTTCCGTTAGTTTTCCCTTAGTTCGTCTTCTTTCGTCTTCGTCGTCTTCGTCGTCGTCGTCGAACTTTTTTCGTTGGTCTCTCTCTCGCTCACACTCCCCCTCCCGGGTCTCCGGTGTGTGTCTCTTGTGTGTGTCTCGTGTGCATCGATCGGAGAGTTAGGAGGTGGATCGCCGGCGAAGGTGAAGAGAAGACAGGAGGTAAGCCACCCCCGCACCTCTGGTGAGAACACTCTGTTTTTATTTGTTTTTTCCACGGATTTTTTTAGAAGCTTTACGAACTACGAAGATACGGAGAATGGTTCGAAGAACTTTGGAAAGGGTGGCGGAATTATCTTATGGCGTCCGTCGTGAGGGGTCGTACTTTTAGGGGTTTTTGGTGACTTTTTTTCGGGGTAGTCTCCGGACCCTAGTGATGGAGAGGGTGTCTCTAGGGGATTTGGAAAGGGTGGTGGAATTTTCTGCGAGGGGTTGCAAGAGATTTTTAGGGGTTGTTCGGATGATTCAGTTCTTATATTTTGTTATCGTGGGGTGGTTTTTCGGGACCCGGTGACGAGGAGAATGTTTCTAGGGGATTTGGGAAGGGTGGTGGAAAGTTCTGTGTCGCCTGATGTGGGGGATTGCGTAAGATTTTTAGGGGATCGTTTGTTGGAAGTGATCGATCTTGAAGGTTTAACTGTAATTGGTTTATAAGTGGATTTTATCATGTGTCGTTTACAGGGGTTGGTTCGTTTACTTTATCCCCTGCGTGATGGTGCGTGTGGTAAATAGAAAATAACAGCGAAGGGTTGTGATGGCATCTTTTAATGTTTACAAGAGATGCCAGGTTTGTTTCCTGTGACAAATTTGTTGAATATAGGAAGTGGTTTAAGTTTTTGGTGGAGAACGATCGATACTTCGCGACATCCAGGGATTGTCGAATACATTGAAATCAATTTAAAAATCAAGTTAGAATGTTTATAGTGAGTTACGTCGAGAACCTGTTAAGTGTGGACTTTCTCGAAGAGAAATATTCAAAATCCCTGTTGTCGTATAATCGTTACGGAATCGGATGATTAATGTTACTCTAGAAATAGTAGAACAATTTTTAATTAGAGCCGAGACTTGTCCCCTACCCTTCGTGCTTTGACACTCCCCATCGCAATGACTAATAATGCTAGCAACGCGTTCGCATTACATCGTATTCATTGCATACGGGGCAAGTTGCAGGGATAGTTTGAGTCGCTAATTGTCAGGGGAAATTCACGGTGCCGAAGCAGCGTTTCCGTGGATTGAATTCAGCGGTGGGAATAGCGTTCGCTGTATATTAAATTGAATTTGGTATCTCTGCGAGCCTGGCTCGACGTTATAAAGCAAGGGGTTAATGCGATTTCACGGGTGGACGAGATCGCCGGTTCTCCTCGGCACAGGCAATTCGCAGGGGCGCGACGAAGCGACGCGCGTCTCGTTTCCGAGGGTTTCGGAGCACGTGCCGTGGCACATTCTCTTCTCTCACCCCTCACTTTTCCTGCGTGCTTTCGTCGTACTTTCTCTTCGTCGCTCTATTCTCTCCCCCTAATCTCTCTCTCTCTCTCTCTCTCTCTCTCTCTATCTCTCTTTTTCTCCTTCTTTCGCTTCCCCCTCGACCGTGCTCCGCAGTTCTGCGTGCACGCACGCGAGCTTGTGGTTTCTCGCGTGGAAGGGGTTGGAGAGAGAGTGTTCGAGAAGGAGAACAATGAGCAGCGAGAGAAAGAGATAGAAATAAACGTGGCATCGAGAAAGAGAGGGGGTGGAAGAGTAAAGTAGAAGGCGTAGAACAGTGTACGGGAGTAGGAGAAATAGCGAGCAGAGTAAGAGATAGAAAGACACGAGTTAACGAGAGAGGAAGAAGAGGCAAGTTAAAGCGTAGAATCTTGCGCGCTGGCAAGGAATGGAAAAGTAACAGGAGAAAAAAAATGCGAGAAATATTGCGTCAGTGCAAAAGACATCGAGGAACGATTTATCAAAAGAGAAAGAGAAAGAGGTAGAAGGGCAGCGGGAAGAGAAGGAAGGCGCGGGAGGGGTTTCCCTCGGAATCGCGGTTGGTGGGGTCTCCCGTGCGCGCGGCATCAGGGAAACCGGAGGAAGAGAGGGTGATGTGGACAAGAGAGAGAGAGAGGGAGAGAGAGAGAGAAAGAGAGGGTGAGAGGCAAAGGGGACGCGAAGAGGGAGGAAGCAACGAGGCAGGGATCCGTGGAGTCGCGCCGCGCCGCGCCTCGTATTGATCGGTCCCGGCCACGCGATTTTCACGATCCGTCGCCATGGCCACCTGGCCACCGGCCGAACGGAGATCGTATCTGTCGGCGTGTGCGTGGAAATCGAACTTTAACCCCCCGGCTACCCACCTGCTACCTCGTGGCGAATTTGCACCGATCCCAGACAGCCGCGCGGCCACCGTTCTCTTCTCGTTCCTTTCTCCTATAAAGCGATTTCCTCGCGACCACGCGCCACCCCTCGACGCAACGTAATTAACGCTTTGATCGCCTAGGCAGCTCGTCGACGCCGCTCTTCAAGGTATTCAAGGTGCGCTGGGGTTGTCGATATAAATTCTGACGGTCTATGTTTGCGCGATTCAGGATTTCAGAAACTTTCGGTGGTCGAATTAACTTTTAGTTCAGCTGTAGATAAAGGTAGTTACTGTCATGTCATCGAAAGAAGTGCACTGTCACAGTCGCCAGCTTCAAACAAGTCGTTTCGACCCATTGAAAAACGATTCGAGAACCGGTACCGACCACTGCATTGTGCGTTCTAGGAACGAGACCATTACCTGCAACCCTACTCCCGATTCACGCTTCCGAGGGGTGGTGGCCTACCCCTTCTACTAAACCTGCAGGGTTCGTCGAACCGACTGAATTTTTCTGTGCAGCGAAATCGTAGAATTGAATAAATTAATTTGTTCCGTTCGTCAAGGAAACTGAATCATTTCGCAGTAAGCTATTTTAATCAGCTACCGAGGATTTCTATTCGTCGTAGCGGTTTCGGGGAAATATTAATCGTTTGCAAAGCTCTTCGGATAACTCGCACACTGAAGTGTTCACGCGTAAGAATATGTCAGCTAAATTATATAAGAAAACGACATTTTGTTAAAGAGAAACATTGTCCGTTTACTTCGCGATGAATGATGAATATTGAAACCCTAGAATTCGGTAATCTTCGAAGCGCATCTCTGCCAAGCTAAAAAAAACTATTCTTCATCCTGAAATTGTACGATACGATTGAATGGATACTTCGGATCAGAAACGGTTCGTACAACTGGAAGAGATCGAGGAGTTTACGACTTTTTAATAGTCGATCGATAGGGACCCGTCTGCGATTCGAATCGGTTCTGAGATCGACTCCGGTCGCCGGGGGTGAGTTTCTTTACATTGTGTCCGTCCCCGTGACGCGTGTATGCGAGGGCACACGCGACCATTGTCGCCGGACATAATAACGACGGCTCGGAGTCACGTTTCGAAGTCACCGGCGAAAACGAGACGTTTTTCGAGCGGGTCGTCCTCTCCGGGCTGTCCTGACAATGGGTTCTCTCCACCCGGCCTCCATTGTGGCGTCCTAAAATATCGCGATGCCGAGCTCCGGAGACCCGCGGATCGATAACCACGGAGATGCGGGGCTACGATAACTCCGACATTTTCTCTGACTGTCGTCCACTTCTCCTACCGGCTGCTGCGCGACTCTCTCCTGTCGACAACATTGTTGCTGTTTCGCTCTGTCGGACGCAGAACACTTCCCAATCGTTCCATTCGCCGTATCTGTTCGCTACTAATTACTCTCGGTAGAAGATACAGTAACATAGCATCGTGCAACAATAATCTTCAGCCTCACGGTTACGAATCCGATATATTGCTATCTAATCAATTACTAAACATTTCACTAATGTATTTAACGCATTATAACAATTTCATATTGTTGTGATACTCAGCTCTACGTTGTTAAACGTTTAATAAATATACAGCATTTAATGTCTATAATATATATATTTATCGTATGAACATTTTAACCAAACATTAATAACATATCACGTCTTTGCATATCATGAGAACATTGACAACGCAACTACTTTATTTTAATAACAACGATCTCTTCTATGTATTTCTTCTAATTGAACTTGCCGCGTTATACAATCGACGGGCGCATTCCCATTTCTAATCGATTTAAATCTTTATTCTAATCATAATACCAACTTTAATACAATAATATATCTACGCGACACATCATCACATATCCATGAAACAAAAAGAATCGTATACAATGGAATTATCCTAGCTAGCAAGAAATGTTTAATTTTCGAGTTGAAATAGCTCCGATTGCAAAGAGTTAAAGAAAACACAGTTTCTCTCACGATCCGTGAGAAATTCTTGCTTTGAACGATTAGTGGAATCACTGACGTTCTCGCGAAAGTCCCTTATCGCGTTATGGTGTCCAGCAAGGATACGCGTTCGACTGGGCGGCCTCGGCTGTCCTAGTTTCTTTCCCATGGCCAGGGTGCGTGCATATAATAAAGGCTATCTATTATCTCTGTCGAGAGAGAAAGAGAGAGAGAGAGAGAGAGAGAGAGAGAGAGAGAGAGAGAGGGAGAAGGAGAGCAGTGGTCTGTTCGATTCGGCTGACCACAGTCACGAGCGACACGGGAGACACGGGAGAGCTCCACCCTTCGTGGGGGTCGGCTCCGAGGACAGCTGATACACGGGGGTGCACAGCAGACACACGGCCGACTGGAGCCGGAAGGGAAAGAGAGAATTAAAATGTGCACCGGTAGCTCGTGCCGGCTGATATATGTGTCGTGGCAGCTGTGTGTATTCGCCTTAACCATGAACGCCATCGGCACCGTACTACGACGTCGTATAATTCCCCCTTTTCCCTCTCCACCACCCTCTCTTTTCCGTAACTCTCGTCGCACAGTTCACGGTTTACGTTCTCCCTCTCTCTCCCTCTCTCTCTTTCTCTCTTTCCCCGTTGAATGGCTTAACACAGGCTACCGGGTGTCTCGAGTGGAATTATCCTTTCCCCTGGCGTGGTGCGTGCGTCAGCCCGATGCCTGATCACTGACCGTGCAGTATTTCTTGTTTTCCTTTAATTAGCCGCTGTTGTGCTACGCCGCAGGTATTTCCCTTTTTCATTCAATCGATTCGGTCATTTGAACGCCGACCACTGCGAGCTCGTCGAAACACTATGCCGACCAGCTGGTAGTCCGTTTTATTCCGAAAATAGAACGCGCCACTTTGGAAATATTGTAGAATCACTAGTAATCAAAATTTTCTAATTGGTCGTGTTTTTTTTAGCGGCCATCGTGTGTACGAATGGTAGTCCTTGGAGGACAGAGGCAGTGTCAAAGTGTAGCGTATCGCACCAGAAAATTTTTACTCGCATACGAGAACATGTTAAACCCTTTTCTTCTAGCTTCCTCGCTTAGGCAGTTTCGCAAAATTTGGTATTTCAACCCCCTCGATTAAGCAGAGAAGAACGCTCTACAAGAGATAATTAGAATTTCATTCCAATCAAACAGGAACGAATAACGTACACGTTTAGCAGATTTTTTTTAAAAAATCTTTGTCGAGAGGTCGAATCGATATGAGAAGGGCTAAGGGTCGAGGAATCTGCTTATTTTCAGATTTTCTGTTAATTTCAAGATGTGCAATGTTAATCGAGTACCCTGTACTTTTCGCGATCAAGTTGGACCGAGTGGGGGTGTAAGGGAGATGAAGGGGGAGTCCCGAGCCCTTTAAACCAGAACCGGAGGAGACCAGGGGGTCGTCGCCCCTTTAAATTATTCTCGTTTCTATCGGGGAGCCTCGCAGCGGCTCTGCGAACAGCCGCCCGCGCCGCCTGTTCTTTTCACGGCGTGTTTTCAAAGTCATCGTCGGAGGGTTACGTCAGCGTCCATGCCGCGGCAACCATGAGGTTTCGTGCGAGACGCATCGATGGTTCGGACAGGCTGTTAACACTCAAAATTTGCATCCTGAGAACTCGATACTGCGTCGAGGAGAACTACTCACGAGAAGAACAATCCAATTTCATTTACAAATTAATACGATCAATGATTGATCTGGGTGGGAATTTTATTTTGGTGAATTGACGCAGACATTTCATATGATTCTGTCATTTTTTTCTAAATTCTATCGATGATTTTCTTGAAAATATTGTTTACAAGAACAATAGCATTTACTTCTCGCTCGTCTCTTTCATTTTTCTTGATTCAATTGATGGAAGAAAATTGATCGATCAATTAATAGAACGGTACCCTCTTAAAGAGAAAATGATTTCGGCGTAACGGTTCGATCAAATAAACAATTAAAGCAATTTTACAAATAAATTTACACTTTCTACGTTTCGATCCTAATTTGGATCATTTTCACGAAAGCGGAAAAAACTGCGTCTGAAAATATACCACAGAGAAACGGTTATGATATTGGAAAATTACACTGTCTATTCAAAATTAAGTATTATATGCTGTTACTAACTTGCTTTATAGGTTCGATCAAATAAACAATTAAAGCAATTTTACAAATAAATTTACACTTTCTACGTTTCGATCCTATAAAGCAAGTTAGTAACAGCATATAATACTTAATTTTGAATAGATAATGTAATTTTCCAATATCATAACCGTTTCTCTGTGGTATATTTTCAGACGCAGTTTTTTCCGCTTTCGTGAAAATGATCCAAATTAGGATCGAAACGTAGAAAGTGTAAATTTATTTGTAAAATTACTTTAATTGTTTATTTGATCGAACCGTTGCGCCGAAATCATTTTCTCGTTATCTGTTTTAACAATCTTACGATCGATAACTTTAACAACAGTTACCCTCTTAGATCATATTTCCTAGAATTCGTTCTTCCCTAGCGTCTCGCTACATCGGAAAAATCCTGTATCGTGTAATTGTTATTAATAAATTAGCTCGGAGTAGCTAGTCTATGAAGCCTAATGAAAAAAACTGGGGTAAGTCAAAGTCCTCGCGAGCGAAGGGTTGAAGAAGAGGCTCTCGAGGTTTGAACGAGCCCCCTTATTCTACTTAAATTATTCTCGGCGATGCATGACGATGACGCGAGATGGTAGGAAGCGATTCCTTATGCAAAAACGAATCGAAATCACGGGATTAGGCTCGTGAAAAATTGTCGTCACAGTTTTCCTCGTGTCTTGCGCCTCGCTGACCGTTTCTACTTGCGCGAACCGTTCGTGCAGCAAATCTCTGATTCGTTTTCACTCTCTGAACATTCCAGTTGAAAAACGGAGACTCGCGCACTGTCGCGCGCACTCTCGATGCACTTTTCCACAAGCCTAACTTCGGTTATGTTTGCAGCATCGTTTCTATACGAAGTAATCGCGTGACGACTCTGCGCGCCGCTTGGAAAGTGATCAAACGTTAATTACGAGAAAACCAGCCGAAGTTTGCTGTGTTCTCTGGTGATAAAGGGTTGTGAAGAATTGCTTGTTTAATCCTGGGAAGCCGTAACGAGCACTTTCCACGCGCCAATAAACGCTGAAGCATCGAACTTCTGACGATTCCCGTTGTTACCGCAACAGTTCCTTTATTGTAAGACAACTAGCCCGGAAAACATCGAATCGTTTGCTCGAGAGGGTTTATCGCGGAACACTCGAACGATCGTCGCTAATATTACGTTCGAGTTAACTCGCACATTTCTGTTGAAAGATAAAATGAAATGAAATGATTCGTCAAGTGTTTCTACAGCGATTAATGCATAGTACCCGTAAAATTGCTGCTCTATCGAAGGCAGCGGTGAATATATTCAATGATATGAAGAAATGAACGAAGAAAGTAGATGAAAAAAAATTGATTGCCAGGTCTGAAAAGAGACTTACATACGAATGTGTGTGTATCAACACGTTCCTCGAATTCTTTCCCGATCGAACGGGGTCTGACACACCTGAAGAAGAGGTGGTTCTCACAATATTTTGTTTCGCCATCGATGAACGACTGTTACCACGCGCGTGCTCCCTTCTCTGTACACGATGGCAAAAACCATCGATCCTCTCTCTATCTTTCTCCCTTTCACTCTAACTCTCTGCTTCTGCCCCGAAAGATACGTTCGTCCCAGACTTGTGCATCGAGTAACGTGTTTTGGTTGACAGACGTTTTTACGTCCTTCGAACATTCTCCCGTCTCACCGGTGTTTATACTCGTTCGTTTCTTCCTGTCCAATCAACCATTCGACAGACGTTTCAATGAACCAACGAACTGTTCGGTTCAATTTTCCAAGAGAATCGACGAACGGAAACATTCTACAATTACCAAAGACGTTTGATAAGTTTTCCGGTTAGGATCGATTCTTCGAAGGAGCTACGGCGATTTCGAACTTTTATCGCACTTTTGAACGACGCGTGATTTTTGCTCTATTAACAAATAATTAGGCGTGCGATCGCGTCCGGTTCCATAGAGTTACAGAGGAACGAGAACGAATTTTAGCGACTTAACACAATATCTACCGGCGATTATTCCATAACTGCTGAAAGCCAGTGATTCGTGACTGAGGATATTTTTAAAGAATCCTTTAATAGGAACAGTAACTTATAATCGTAAACCAACAACTCACCCTCGATAACATAATCCACTAATTTTCTTCGGAATTATTGTATAAAGGAAGATTTTCAAGCTTCTATTTGGTACAGCACAATTCTTGTAAAGCCTATTAACAGGCTACCGGTAGATAAAGTGTTAAATCTTCCGGTTTTGTCGATGAATATTCTAGGGGAAAGAAACCGGCGAGTTTTGTGTCTCGGATGCATCTCAGGACCGTAATACACGTCTGCCTGTTTTTCTGCGTTTCAGATTTCGTACGTAGTTAGAGAGGTGCCGGTAGGAGAGTGCAATGATGTCGAACGGAATGGACACGATCGTGCAACAAAACGGTGGTTCCACCCTCGGACAGGCCTCGCAGGAAGAGTCCAAGACGAATCTCATTGTAAATTACCTGCCCCAGAGCATGACACAGGATGAGATCCGCTCGCTATTCTCGAGTATCGGCGACGTGGAGAGCTGCAAGCTGATCCGCGACAAACTCACTGGTAAGTTCACTATCCAACCTTTTTATTAACGCTAGACACTCACCCATCGCGGCTTTCTGACTTCACTTTTAACTAGACTGCGGATTATTATACGTAGACAGTATAGAGTTGAAAACAAACATAATATAACAGTATCTCTAAATTCTTCTATCGTTTTTACTGTTGTAAATTACATCTACTAATTTTTGTCATAAATGCATAAAATCCGCTGTCCAGTTATGCGAAACAAAATTTCATCGACGAGAAGATTTTTATTTGGCATAGAGATTCGCAGTCTATTTATTAATATTACTCGTACTCGAAACGATTACATTCTCGTCAATTCCTTTGATACAAATCTGACGATGTAAACATTCTTTAACACTAAACTGTTTTATGAATTTTATGCAAATTTCTATCGCAACATCATGCTTGGCTAAAGAAATCTATAATTTCAATAATTCTGAAATAAAGAATGTTAAATCGGTCGTTTGACCGGCAGTGGTAGGTTTAGTGTTAAATAATAATAGTGTAGCAATTTTCAGTGGCGCGTTGGAGTCGCCATTCGAGTGGTATGGGTTAATTGTATTTCTTCTCTTGATGTAATTTGAACAAACAGATAATATATTTCTTTGCATTCGATCTACTTCTTGCCACAAGTAGACTGCGGTTCTTCATGCGAAATGAAAAATGTTCGCATTGATAGCAGGACACAGGAGCCAAATAAAAATCGTATTATCCTATTAAGCTGAAAGTGATACATTGGCGTCCTTAAATAGATTGTGCGTACCCTTTTTCGTCATAAATGCGTAAAATCCGCAGTCTAGTCATTAGTGTAGAAGCATTTTCGTCGTTTTCGTAAAGATCTATCATGAAATCGGTTCTACTGATAACACTGTCCAACAAATTTCAACTTTTTTCATGTTTCCGTATAACTGTTGGCTGGATCTTATAGAGTTTTTCGCGCTGATTGCAAATCTGATCTTAATTTTACTTCTACACGCACAGTTTTTGAGAAACATGAGTTTGAAAAAAAGACATATTTTTCGACTCTGAACAAATATTGTGATGTTATTATATAAGATATTGTATTGTCCTTTACATCGAAAGATTCTCTAGACTTTCCCGAATCCAGCAATGTGCTATAGTAGTACATTATGATTGTTTAAACATGTTTAAACCCTTAATTTTTCAGATAAATTAAAAAATATCATCAAAAAATGGTGCAACAGTGGTGCTTCTCCGTCTTTAACGATTCGTTAACCCTCGTCCACACGGGCAATTTTTTGCACGATTCGGCATTAATTTGAAATAGGTACCCGGGTACCACGTCGTGTGGATGAGGGTTAAACATGTTTAAACAATCATAATGTACTACTATAGAACATCGCTGGATTCGGGAAAGTCTAGAGAATCTGTCGCTGTAAAGAACAATACAATATCTTATATAATAATAATCATGTTTCTCAAAAACTGTGCGTGTAGAAGAACAATTAAGACCAGATTTGGAATCAGCGCGAAAAACTCTACAAGATCCAGCCAACAGTTATATGGAAACATTTTTGTTGTTGGACAGTGTAATGTCAGAGTCGATGAATCGAAGCCAACCATCTGCAGTCACTCGAGTTCGTCGACTCGAACAAGCTGTGCGCGTTTTCCCATCGGTCTCGCGTTATCTGCGATCGGCAATTTCGTGCGCGAACCAATACTTATCGCGTGTACTCCGTTCGAAGTTGATTTATCCATCTCCCCTGGACCTCCAACCCTCATCCTTTCGTTCACAGCTGTTAGGGTATCGGTCGAATCTAGAGCCGTGGACGTCTCTCGAAAGCTCGTCGCTTGTGCGAGTAAAATTGATGGACACGGGTCGATCGACCGTCTCGTCGCGTCGCGTCGCGTTGTGGCAATGGACACCTGTCGATGCCAGATGTCGGGAGTTGTCGTTCGCACAGAAATCGTGCGATTTTGAAACGCGCTTACCGTTTGCGTCGCGTTTTTTTTTATTAGCCGGTTGACGTATTCGATTGAAATTCGCCGCGAACCGATGGTATCATTTATTCGTTATAATTTATTCGCATAGGCTCGACAATGACTCTTCATGTAAACAAGAAATTGTCTTTTTCTTCTAGAAAATGACGAGCAACAAGGAAGTTGTAATCACTCCAACGGTAAAATAAATCGTATTGCAAGGAATTAACATCTCTACTCTGTGCTTGCCATAAGGAATTTTCTAATTGATAAATTCAAGCTCGTCGTAGTTTTTGTTGAACGAGCGATGCAATTCAGAATTGCATAAAGATCCTATCAGAGAGATAGCAATCCGTTCAGGGTGATCAGGAGTGAATATGGTAAACGATGTCAGGTGACAAAATAGAATATGTATCAAGGATCAACAGATAAAACGAATATACATATAGACAACACTGATGTAGAGTTTCTATAAAACTCCGCGTTCTCTTTGAAAAAAAAAAAATGAGAAAAGATTGATCGATGAAGAGACGCGTCTAAGGCAGGGTCTGTTAGGTTAGCCTTACTGACGAGTCCCTCTAGCAGACCCGGGGACGAAACGCTTCGAGCAATTCCGATTCGAATCCCGGCGCGGACACGACGCTCGTCTAACCACCAGCGCCACGCTGACAAAGCGATCGTGATCGAACAGAGCGTAGAAGAAACAGAAATCTGGAAACAGAAAGAATCACGCACCGAGACAACGAGCACAGATATCTATAGATCGCGGAGAACAACGCCAGTCCACAAGAAGCAACGGAAGAAGACGCACAAATTCTTTGAAAGAACCACGGAATCCTAGACGCAGAAGAAGAGACGCCAGGGATCCGTTCGAAGAAAGATTTCTGGAGACGACAACTGCTAGGACAGCGGCACAACGAGGGTCTTCGCCGCTTAGACAAATGATTTCTAGACGCAAAACGAACCTCAGAGAAGAAGAAGAAGAAGAAAAAGAAGAAGAGCAAAACGACTCGTCGACAACGAGATTACACACGACCACTCGAATACGATCAAACAAAAAAGAGAAGACAGAAACAAAGAATATGCAACGCAAGTAGGGTTACACCGGTAGCATACGCGCCCTGATCTTTAAGACGAGAGACCAGACAGGAGGAGCAAGGGAAGGGAGCATTTTCCTGTACTCAGGTTCAGAAGCCAACGGACCGATCGGATTCCTTGACAACCAATTCTCCACGAGCAAGCAATAAGCAAGAAATCGACTGATCGGCGAGGGACGCGTCTAAGGCAGGGTCTGCTAGGTTCGCCTTACTGAAGAGTCCCGCTAGCAGACCTGGGGACGAAACGCGACCTGCCGCAGTGAATCGTCATCATTGAACTCGCTAGACAGAAGAAAAGATCAATCGTTCGTATTCGATTCACATATTTTCATACTGGAAACTGAGTGGCTCTCACACTTTACGGAACACTGCATCGTTTACCATTCCTCCTGAACTCCTGAATCGACGTGAATGAATAAAGTTTGCTGGAAGTTGCAACGAGCACTCGATATAGAAGTAAATAAATAATTCGTTTCGATCCGTCGCTCCGTTTGCGTTCACACGCTTTCGTACTACAAAGATCGTTTGATGTAGCGTGCATACTGCATCGTCCAGCACAATTAGCCGAGAACTCGCAGGATACCGATTCTCGCTGGAATTTACTCGCGAAACATTGTTTGCCGTTCTTTATTGTTTAATCTGCTCGACGACTCGTGTTCGAGTAAAACGAATTTAAAGATCCGTCCGCTTCGCTTTAGTACGCGTGAATTTTCGATCTCGATTTACTCGGAAACGTCAAATGAAAACATTGTATTCTTTCTCCTCGAGCCAGCTCAGCGCGTAGAATTGCTATGGATTGTTCACGGTATTTTGCGGGACACCCTGTATTTTTTAATATCGCATGCGTTGCGGAGTCGATCGATTTGGCAAATGGGCGGGCGGGCGGCTCAACTGCGTTCCAGCGCGTGCAGTTGACGTCGCGTCGTGCAACGACGACGTAGGATTGCGCAACATCGTGACCCTCCACCGAGCTTTTTACCCCTGGGGAACCGTGCTGCGCGGGTTCCAGCGTCCATCGGAGGACCCGCCGTCGTAATCCTGTGCGCGTACGTTCGCTGGCGAAAATTCCCAGCGGCTCTAAACACAGCGAGAAGGAGAAAGATGGATAGGGAGCGAGCGAGCGAGCGAGAAAGAGAGAGAGAGATAGAGAAACGCGCACGTGCTCGCGAACGTCGCGACGCTATTTCTAGCGGGCGAGTAGCGGGGGCGTCGTTTCGTTTCGTTTCGTTTCAGGCATCGCCGCTCTTTATATTCAACCTCGTCGCCGCGATCTCAGGGCCGTACACCCGACCGCTGCACCAACACCGAGGAAACGTTCATTCGGATACCGGTGAATGGATACCAGGCGCCGCCAACCCGACACACTTGGTGTCCCAGTATATGCTGTACAATTAGGTGAAACCTTCGCGCGGAAAAACGAATCGAAACCGTGCGATAAAATTCCTACGTAAGAAACAACGTATTTCGTGCGAACTGTCAATGAATATTAGCGTTTTCAAGGGTGCTCCTCGAGAAACGAGTATAGCGTTCAATCCTCTAGTAAACTTTATTGAATTCCCGTCGATTCCGGATCTATTTGTTGATCTAGCAAGCCAACGCGTTCGAGCACCATCTATTATGTACACTATACGTCCCTGTTTATGCGTTCAAAATGTTCTTCTTCTCCGACTTGATTTCTTTGTATATCAGCATTTTTCTCTTTCTCCTCTGGTGGAGCCTTAAGAAACTCGTCTGTGGTGTATCAACAGTGCAACAGTAACAACAATTGAGCTTCTTTTGATTTTCATTTCTCGACGTGTTCATTGGACAAGATCGTCATCGTATTTCGATGCTTATGTGTTACAGGACAGAGCCTGGGTTATGGTTTCGTCAACTATCAACGGCCCGAGGATGCCGAGAAGGCTATCAACACGCTCAATGGCCTGCGCTTGCAGAATAAGACGATCAAGGTACGTTTTCTGCAGAATTCAATGGCTGCGCAATCAACGACCACGTGGCGTCCGGTGGTCCAGCCGTTATTAAACAATTGATACAATAAATCATGTATATTATGTATTTCTTTCTGAATTTAAACCTGATCCGAAGAAAATAGAAGCTGTACAAAATGTTCCTAAACCAAAGAATATGAAAGAAATCAAGCAATTTTTGGGATTAGCTGGATATTATCGAAGATTTCTACCAAACTTTTCCGCAATCGCTAAACCATTAACAGATTTGCTAAAGAAATATAATATACACGATTGATTGTATCAATTGTTAATAACGGCTGGACCACCAGACGTCACAACCATACCAAATTGTTTCACAATGATCCGATAGTTGTCGAAAACATTCGTGGACGTTCAAAACTGTTGAAAAATTATCCGATAGCTCGCCGGAAACAAGTACAGAAATTGTCGAGAAATTGACCCCAGAAGATGCGGCAGGAGTTGGCTCCGGTTCAAAGTTTGCGCAACATTGTCGACGACTCGACGCGTCGCGATAAACGTTTGATTCGCCGCGCACGATTTCCGAAACGTTCGAGGGTGCGTTCTCGATACATCGGCGCGAAACTGCTGTTTCGCAATTCTCGAAACAGTCTGGCGCGGACTCGGCGATATTTTATCGAGGGCGCAAGCTGCGCGACAGATATCGCACCTTCGCGGAAAAGAGTTGTCCCAGAAAGTTGGTCGCGTGGCCAAACGCTGCGCCGGAACGAATATTGGCAGCGGGGTGGTTTCTTCGTATTTCAGAGGAATCCAGTTTGATAATCGGTCTGGGCTGGCTGACTGATCGTTTCTATTTCGAATGTGGACGCTAATGCGCGTCTCGGTTTGATTATTATCGAATATCTCTACTCGCGAGTCACGCGAGTAGACGTCACCGCCAAATCGTTTCGTCCCTCGGTTATGAGCCATTTATCCACGCGTTTAAGGCAATTTGAACAGTTTCGCTGGCAGTCCCTGCTTCTACTTGAATCGAACGCGGAGATCTCTGCGGACGATTGCCCACCGTTTCTTCTTTACATAAATAAATTCAATCTTCTGTCTTTATCTAAAACTAAAAATCGTTCCGAGCCTGTTTTATACTGGCTGATTCGACTTGAATGAAATGCAGTTCGTTTGTTGGCCACTGTTTCCACTTGCGACAAATATAATCTTGTTTGCCTGTTATATTTGAAATGAGAGATCGTTCTGTCCGTCTATTATTGGGTCAGTCTACTAAAATCAAATGTGCACGATTTACTATTATACTGTACAATATTTCTTCTTGAAATTCTTTGTTGTCTCCATCCGAAAGCAAAAATCTTTCTCAGTCTGTTTGTTACTGGCCGAGTCTACTTGAATGAAGCGCAGACTGTTTATTACCGACCGTTATTGTACGAAATAGGCGCAGCGTTGTTTCAAGTTCGAAGCTAAATATTATTCACAGTAAGTTGCTGAATGTAACAGCTCGAAATAAACGGCAGATTTGACGGTCCGTTCTTCACCGACAGCTACCACTTTTATAGAAATGCTGGCAACGCCGTCTACGTGTCTATATTATTGACCACTTCTACTGGATCTATACGTAACAAACAATGCTGCCTGTCCGTGCCCATTGCCGGCCGTTTCTATTCGGACTATATAGAAACAGTATTATTCGTCTGTCCATTGGCGAACGTCTCTACTGGCAATACAACCGGCATTATCTGTTCCCTATCGATTTGTCTCCCACTCGCGAATTCGTATCAAATCATCGTGGCAAGCAAACAACACTCTATTGTGCTCTGCCAATGTCTATAATCGGGAACCGCGACTCGAGGTAATCGATAATGGGTCAACACTGCAGCCAAATCGCATTCGATACCACTTCCGAACGATCCTCCCGAGTTCCCCCCCCCCCCCCCCCCCGGGGGCAATATCAATTATCGAATCTCACCGTTTCGATGTTATACCTCTACGAAAACATTCCATACTCGACTACTTAAACTGCTTCGCTGTTGACGAATTTCCGAAGAACGTTCGCTGTTCACCGGAAATGAAAAGGAACGTTTAAAAAAGAAACTAATATTGTGAAATTTCTCGATTAGAATAACCGCGCGAGAAGATGTTGGAACGATCTGTGACAATGATTGGTCTGCCTTAGGTATCGTACGCGAGACCGAGCAGCGAGGCGATCAAAGGCGCGAACCTTTACGTGAGCGGTCTGCCGAAGAACATGACGCAACTAGACCTGGAGAATCTGTTCAGCTCGTACGGCAGAATCATCACGTCGCGGATACTCTGCGACAACATCACCGGTAAGTTTGTTGCACCCGGCTTTGGGGCGTCGTCGTGTTGTCGAGGCTCGTCGGTGACGTTGAAAATCAGCACACGGTCTTGCGTGGCACACCGATAACGTACGATACACGTGGGCGAACCAATTGTCAAGGCTCGATAAGAGGGATTAAAGGGACGCACGATTCGCTCACACAAGTACGGTTCCTCCTCGGAGAGGGAGGACAAGAATACCTCAATGACATGGCGCTGGGAGCGGCGAACGAACAAACCGAGAAAAGCCGAGAGATACCTTGCCGCCCGATGGAAGCGGCTGGTCCCGGCTGAGAGTCCTAAGAAAATAAGTGACTTGTTCGAGTAGATTGGGACCGTGCGAGTCGGACAGACGCGCACGAGCATTCCTTGAGGAGAGGCGCGCGTCCGATCGAGGATCGAGATACGACAGTAGGCCATGGGGTTTTCCAATCGGACCACCTTCTTTTTCGTTTCTTTTTGGTTTTTCTTTCTTTCTGTTTTCCGTTCGGTATTCGTTATCGCGGGGTGGATCGGTGCGCCGGCGATCCGAGCGAGAACGAGTCGAGAACGATCATCGTATCGCGCGCGAGGACTTTCTCCTCTCGTTCGTCGATCGATCATTTTCTCTTTTCTTTCAAACATTAACGGTTCTTTTCGTTTCTCCGATCCCTGTGTCTCGCGCCCCATGGCCTAACACCCCCGTTTTTCACCGGCATTCTCCACGTTCTCGCTGACGCTTCTTTCCGTTTTATTTCACCTCCGGACGGTTTCCGTTTCGCTCGCTGTTCTCTCGTCTTTCGGGATCTGCTCGATCATCGATTTCTTTTTGTTTTAATTTTGCTGTTTCGTTCCCTTATTCTTGCCACTGATCCACAGCGCGGTCCTCGATCCAAATCGTTTTCAGTTTCGTCACGCCTTTTCTTCCGTGCGTTCTTTAATCGTTTATGAATCGCACAGAACCAACACCACACACGCTTTCTCTCTCCCTCTCTGTTGGTTTTTCCGTTCACCCTCGGGTATATACTTTCGTTTTGCGCGCGCTCGCATCTGTTCACGGAGAGACGTTTTCGAAAATTCTTGCGTAACTTAAGCACGAGGAAAGCAGTAGCGTAAAAACTAACTGAAGGAATCGCTCGCCCCTTATTCTGATCATGCGACCAAGTTTCTTTTTCATTCACGTAACCCTCAGATCGCTAGACGCCATCTTATCTCCCGGCGGTGTTCAATGGTCGATCGTAACGTCGCTCTTTTCTTTTCACTCCTTTAACCTCTTCAAGGACGATTCTCCCAGAAAGACAACAACGTACGAAGATAACACTGTTCTCGAAATCGTATCGTAACCCTCCACCAAGCACAATCATCTTCTTATGCAAATTTCCAGATACACGGAATCGCTGACTCGTATCGTTTGTACTGAAATTTATTTTTATCGCACAGAAAAGAGATACTCGCTCAATGTAAACATTTCTATCCTATCGGCAATAAAACAATCCAATTCGTGCACATAATAGAAAGTTCTCCAAAAGAATAGTAAATCGTACAGTGTCTTTTCAGCTCGATAAAATTCATAACATTTAACATAACAGATGCTCTGAAAAGTGGTAGGAGGGTTTCACTGATCACACAGTCGGCAAATTTTCACGAGTTCTGAGGAAAATTTACAGACTCGAGTATTCTCGACGAGACCGATCAAAAATTCTTGAAGAGGTTTCAAGATTTTCTCAATAGACGAGATCGAATACACCGCGCGAGATGGAAAGGCCAAAGACCATCGAACGAAATACATAGCATTGTAATTGTTCCTTCATTACCGTCGCGTGTTTCGTTCGCGGTCTCACTGTCACGCGACTCTGTCATCCGCGTCGTCACGTTGATTTTCCCTTTCTGGTTTCCGTTTTTGTGTCCTCCATTCGCACCCTTCCGTCGACGAATCAGGGGCGAGCGACTCGCGTCATGCTTTTGCAGCCAGTTGAATTTTAACGTGATATGATTTTTTCCGTTTCTGTTTAGTACGACAGTTTGTGACCGGCGGCGGAGACTATTTGCCCGGTACGTAACTCATACAACTCTTTTTTCTTTCACCCCTATTACGTCCAAGTCGAGACAAAGGCAGCCGTTCTTCTCGCTCACATTTGCTTTTCTTGCTATTTCTCTTTCTCTCTCTCTCTCTCTCACTCTCTCTCTTTCTAACTTTCTAATTCTCTCTATCTCTCTTTCTATTTATTCTTTACACTCTTTTTCTTTCGTCATCGAGGCTCGTTCGCGTTTTCGTTTCTTCGCGCTTCGCGAACGTTGTCGCGAATCGTCGGACGTTACACCCTGTCCGCCGAGAACGACGAGTTGACTCGTCGCTGGGAGAAATCTCTGAAATCGAGAAGAACAAATTGGTCGACGTAGCTTTCAGAGAGTTTCGCGGTCGGCCAGACGAGTTAACTCGTCCCTCGACGCATGGGACGAGTCGTCGAGAACGGAGAGACGAGCGCCAACGAGACAGATTAGTATAACCTTTTACTTTCCAGGGAACGATTACACTGTCGGCCGAAAGCCTGCGATCGCTTGCCGCGGACATTCATTGAAACTCCTGATCGATTGTTGGCTTTATAGCATTGCCACGTTCGCTGCCAAACAGCTTTTCGCGAGGAATTGATTAATTTCAAAGAGATTAATAAAAACGGCGACTTTCATTAAATCCAACACAGCTTCGAGAGAAAAAGAAAACGCAATCCTAACTGAATTGAAAACTCGGCAAAACCTAGATCATTTCGAAGAATATGTTGAATCTCTTTGTAAAGAAGTGTACTCGCGTAAATTTTCTGGCTGTAGCATCTTGTTCAACGGCAAGGTGCTTTCTCTCTGAACGTAGCACAGCTGTAAGAGGGGAGTTTCGTCGATTTTTTACAGTGAAATAGCTGCGAACGTGTTGACGAAATGCGTTGAGGCTGGCTCGGCAAGCAGATCTGAGACTTTCGGCGGACACTGTAACCCGTCTACCGATCTTTAGTTCTCGTTCTAGTCCGGCTGCATTTGTCCACGACAACAGACACCCAAACGTTCCTTCCGTGCGCCGTTTTTGTTTCTTTACGCTTATTCGTCGTCCGTTATGATTTTGCGACCGTGCTCCCGATTCTTTTCGTTTCCTTTTATGCCGCGCGTCGCCGACTCGTTCAGCTATGCCGGGAACCAAGAGAATCGAATGAGAACAATATCATATATTTATATATATATGCATATAATACATGTATACATACATAACGAGAACGATCAACGAAACTACTCGGGGAGATCGGTCGAAATAGGCGATAACACGCCTGATAAATAGTTCGAGATCACGAAATCGCTGTAAAGAAACGAATCTGCGCGCACCGAGCCACTCGTTCGAGTGTTTTGAGAGCCGCTGATCCAGGCATGGGCGACGAGCGCTCTTCGCCGTTGGAGCGCTCCGGATTGCCCCAGGGAGCATCCACGTTGTTGTCGCGCGGAAGAGTGGGGCGCGCGAACACCGTAAAAACTTGCTCATTCCGCGTAGAATGGACGTGGTCCACGCTGGGAAGGCGTGGTCTCGGTGCTCTCGTCGAAGCAGCGCCCCACAGGGCAATCTGTGCCCATGCCTGCGCTGATCGGTCTCGGTCATTGTGTCCCAGAATGATCGTGGGACGTTTATCCAGGTCCCGGAGCCGGGATCAGGTTCGTCAGCGATCGTCGCTGTCCGAGACGAGCCAAATAATAATTCTATCGTTGACGCTGTCTGGAACTTCGTCGATCGAACTGTCGAATCTCTCGATGATTTTCTAATCGATAGACTGCGGATTTTATGCGTTCATCACAAAGATACCAGAACAAATTGAAAAATAAATATCTATTTCACTCCAGTTTGTTGCGATTCAGGTAAGAAATGTACATCTTGTATAAAGATCCGCAGTCTGCTAATCAATTTCAGTGGAAACCGTGGGCTGGCTCCATTTTGCAAACTATGTCAATTATTTTTCAAGTGTGGAACTATAACTTTATAAAATTATGACATAATCGCTGGTAGTCGAAGGCTAAAAGATCAAACTTCCAATGGTGGACGATCGGTAAATATCGAATGCCAGATATTCGTACGATAGTTTTCGGTCCGTTCAATGGAAGTTTGTTCGCTGAACGGGAGCCGAGAAAGAGAGAGTGAGAGAGAGGGAGAGCGTTATCGGTTTTCAAGGGACCCCAAAGTCTCCGACGGCGTTCATTGGGGCGGGTTTTGTTCATTCTACTTTTAAAAGCGTGGAGCCAGCCCCTAGTTTCTATTCAAGGGTAGCATGCTCGCGTCACGGATCACCGGTCGCCGAGCACAATTTTTAATTACTCCGCGTCGGATCCAATTTTTTGGTCAACTAATCATTAAGAAAACCTCGAGCTCAGGACGGAACCAGTGGTCTGTGAACAGCCCGAAATAATTCCACTGGAGGACACAATTTCTGTGACGCCGGGTGGATCGCTGTCGAGAATAAAACTGCCAGACGCTAGTTTATTCCTCGTTCTACCCGGAATCGATATCTACCGTGTCGAGAATGAAATTAAAGGACGACGTTGCTCCATCATCTTTGTTGCTAATTGGTTAACCAGCGCGGCGTGGCCGGGAGAGCGAGTGAATTATCGCTTGCCCTGTTTCACGATAGACAATAATCGATGGACGCGAAATTCTGTTTTGAAGTCGTTTTTCAAAGCATTGCCAAGCATTTTCTTATTTATTGTCTATGTTCACCGTTCTAGAAAAAAGAAACGTGGTAATAATCGAAAGTAAACGATTCCTATTTCTGTAACTTTTAAACCAAGCTTTCAAAGCTTGATACATACTTGTACAATAAACTCATAACATTAACAAAAAAATATACTAAATAAAGAAACAGAATATCTTTGCAACGATCAAGCCACGCCGTTTTAATTCTAAAGCTGTGTCCACACTGAATTAAGATCGATCATCTTTCATCCGATAAAAGAGTGTCCTCCACGGAATTGACACGCGAAGTGTATTCGACAGGTAGAATCGATACGATTGGCTGAACGTTTGACACGGCGATCCACCTGTGAAGCGACAGACAGCGTGAACGATAAGAGAGCCGACGATTGGTCGACTCGAACGTAGGATTAAGGTAAGAAGATGGATATATGGAATAATCAGAACCGATTCCGACAGGATTGTCGAAGGGGGTCGGTTTCATAAGGTTCGACCAGCGGGTCGAGGCCGAGAAGGCGATCCAAGAATTAAATGGTAGCATTCCGAAGGGCTCGTCCGAGCCGATCACCGTCAAGTTCGCCAACAATCCGAGCAACAACAACAAGGCGATACCGCCGTTGACCGCCTATCTGGCACCGCAGGCGACCCGACGATTCGGCGGCCCGATCCACCATCCAACCGGCCGCTTCAGGTACATTCCACTGTCGCCACTATCCAGGTACCTACTCGCCTCTACTCGCTCTACCCAGAAATCTCTCTTCTTCTTCTTCTTCTTCTTCTTCTCTCTCTCTCTCTCTCTATCTCTCTCTCTTACTCTATTTTTCTCTCTTTCTCTAATTTATCTCTGACACTGTACTTCTGACATTTTCGTTCCGTTTCTTCCTTTCTTCCGTTCACACCTTGTTTCTCTTTCTCCTTTTTCTAATCGATTTATTTCTCTCTGTCGATTGCGTTCTCGGTTTCATCAACCGTTCGAACCAGCGCAGCGCGTCCCACACACGCTGCTACAGTGTCCCGCCGAAGCTTGACCGATCGATCGATCGATCGGTGCTCGGTTATTTTATTTTCAGATTCTTTTTTTTTTCTTCTTTTTCCGTTTCTGTTCGTAGTCGGTCTCGAGCGGATCCAACGCCGATGGCCCCAGTGGATCGATCGATCGAGAGATTCTTTATTGCGCGTTCAAACCCTCTTGTTCTCACCGTGCTCAACACCGTTTCGAGTACCTCGGGACAATGCAGGCTCCTTCTTCTGCACCTCATGTCAATACCATGCGATTCTCTATTGGCTTTTTTTCGGTATTTTTCTTCTGTTTTTTCTTCTTGTTTCTGGTATTGTCGCGCGACAAGCCGATAGACGACTTTCAATTAACCGCGACACGGTAGACACGCGATTCGCTTCTGAAAGGGAACGCTCTTTCCTGTTCGAACAACTGCATTTCCGCTCGAGGACGTCCGGGACGCGTCGATCGCGAAGTGCATTCGTTAGGTTGCTTACACGGGAAAATGATTTACCTTTCACGAGTGTAAAAATACGTTCATCGAATGTTCTATCGGAACTCCTCTTTGTTTGCGCAAATTGCAATTTCGTAATAATACCTCTAAAATAGTTTACATTATTAAATATCATGCCGGCACATGGTCAACAAGTGTTTCGAAATATTAAATTTAAATTAAATTCGTTACTAAGCAAGTAAGTTTGTACTAGCAAACCAATGGTTTCGGTTTCTGTATTTTTCTCTTTTGTTTCTCTTTTTGCTTTTTAACACGGAAATATATATTCTCATATTAATTTTTACAGACTCAATTATATTCTTGAAGATGGTCTTAACCTAGACCGAAACGTCGAATTATTAATTTGTAAAACTGCTTAGGAAAATAGTAACATACAATCGAACCTGTGCGCCGAAATTGCAATTTCTATTATTAAATACGTTGGTATCTAATCAATTACTAAACATTCAAGTATTGTATGAAAAAAAAAATCGTATAGAACGGAATTATTCACAGAGGGTTAAAACTCTTCAGCTTCCAGGAGGCTCTCTAACGACTGCACTATGTTTAAAGAATCTTAACAATTCTTTTTCCACAAGATATACTTGAGAAAGAGTTCGCGTATCATTTATAATTTTTTCGAAAGGAAAAGAAGCCTTGAATTTCTCTTTCTTTATCAACAAAATCGAAACGAATATTTCGTTCGAAAATTTTCACGACGAGTCTGACTTCATGTTATAGTGCAAGAGGTTGAAAAGTGTTAACTGGATTGTTTGATCAACGTCCCAGGAGATTCGCGTAGCAAACACGTTGAGTGAGAAACATTTTGCTTCGACAATCGGCGAGAGAATTCGATCGGCCAGTGAATCGAGACAGAGCGGAACCGATAATCGATCGAGAGGAAGGCGCGGAATAGAAATTGCAGCGGCGCGGCAGACGATGCGGGCCGGACAGGTGCAACAGTCGGGAGAAGCCCTTCAATGGAAACACGAGGAGGATCGATGCCTCGATAATATCGAGTGTGTTTCGTCAGGAGCGGAGCGTGTGCACGCGCGTATCGTTTCTTCGATTACGTCGATCGGTGGCCGCGATACCGCGGAAAACCGCGTACAACAATTGAGCCGCGCGCCATTTCGCGAACGCGACGGTTAGGCCGCGATTTATTTTTAACCCTCGACCATGTTTCGCCAGTCGATATCTCGAACGTCTGACCTTTCCTCGTTATCGTGGCCGACGCGTCCAAGGCCGTTCTCTCGATTCGCTGTTTCCCCTTTTTATTTTATTCGCTGTTGTACAGGCTGGCTCCTTTAACCGTGCTGCGACCCAACAATTTCTACAACACTACCAACACTAATTTCTAGATCTTAGATCCAGCTTTATGTCTTATTTCCTTTCCTCCGAGATGATAGATTGTATGTAGCTTGTAATTCGTAGTTAATTGGTAGCAGCGATAAAACAACGAATTGACCTAATTCATAAATTTTTAACTCGACTGAATCCGACTTATGACTTTCTTTCTAGTTGGAGATGATTTTCTAGCTGGATTTAGCTTAATTTGTAGTTGGTTTGGTAATCGATTAGCATCTTTGGATGACTCCATTTAACAGCACGATTTCGGAACAGCCTGTACACGCGTGTGGATTATGTTTTCCGTGTCCTATCACTTCGTTCCATCGATCCTGGAATCCTCTCCTCTCCCAGCCAGCAACGAGTGGTACAAGGTGGTCTCTAAACTAGTTACTAATTATGTTAGACTAGTGTGAATCTGTTCCTTAGACGAGTGTGAGTGCTAGATCATGCAAACGACTGACCCTTGAGGCACGTCCACGCGAATTTGTTCTCTCTCTCGATTTCGATTTGTTCTCTCTCGATTAAAGGAAGATCGAATCGAGGAGACGCCACGTCGCGCCGCGCCGCGCCGCACCGATCGAACAAGCAGAAGGATGCTGTTTCGACGGAAATTAGGGCAATCTGCGCTTCGCTTTTGCTTCTCGCCTCTTTTCATCGCCATTCTCAGCCACTTTTATTTCCCGTTCGCCTTTTCTTCTTCCGAGCGATACGTTGTCGACGATGGAGGAGGCTATACCGGTTCCACCATTCTCTGTCGCTGTCCGCGCGTTCTCCTTCGCTGTTTTTCTGTCTCTGATTTTTCTATATGTTCCTGTTCTGTTTTTTTTCTTTAAACTATCTCTATCTCCTTTTCTCTCTGTTTCTCTCTTTTCTCTCTTGTGCTCTATTTTTCTGACTTCTTTAAGATGAGAAAAGAAAACGGAGAGGCACCATAGATGGTAGACGGGAAATAAACATACGAAAAAACAAAGAGAGTTATGCTCGCGGAAGCACGAGGCAGCGCGACCGACACTCTTATCACATCCCGACACCTTTTTTCGCTCGTTCCCCGGAGTATCTCTCTTCTTACGTTGTTCTTTTTGTGTTTTGTTTTAGCACTGGCAAGGCCATGCTTGCCATTAACAAAGGCTTACAGAGGTCAGTATTTTTTTCGTTACTACCGCATTACGCCCCCGTTTTCGTAATCGGGTGTTTTTTTTCTGTCCACAAACTCCCCACCCATCCCCCAAACCCCTCTTCGTTCTTATCACCGTTTCCGGTATACATATATCGTTCGTTTCTCCGTTCTTGTTCTCGGTGTGGCTTCTTCCTCTGTACCCAGACCGTGTTAAAAATTTCATATGGAGAAAAACCGTCTCTCGTAATAATTTACATGTTCTTCTGTATGAAATTTTTAACTCCCCCACCCTCACAAACAGACTATCACTTTGCCTTTCGCCACACGCTCTCCTAATCTCTTCTTCTCCCCCACCACTCACTTTTCCTTTCATCTCAAGCTGCTCCACTTTCTTCCTCTTTCATCTCACAGTTCTATTTCCTTTCTCCCCCTCTCTGTCTTTCGTCCCTCGCTACTCTCTTCTTTTTTCTCTGTCTGCCCTCCTTCGCCTCTTCTCTCAGGCTATTCTATCTTGCAATCTCTGTTTCCTTCACTCTGCCTTTTGTTTTATACTACACCTTTTATTCGACACATTTTCGTTTCCCATAATATTCAATTTAATTACTTTCATTATATATGTTATTGTTCCACCTTTTTCCTTTCTACAACCCTCTTGCCTCTCGCAATACCGTACACTTTTCCTTCTCTTCTCCGCTCGTAAAAACTGCCCTACTATTCCTTCTACATTCTATCCCTCATTGATCTACTTACTTCGTCCGCCTCCACCGCCCCCCCTCTGTCTTTCATCTCGCAGTGTTCTACATTCGTTCTCTCTTTCTGCTGCATTTACTGTACACTTTCTCGTCTCGCTTTGTTTGCATCCCGATTCTCGCTGTTCCGCCTTCTCTCGCTCTATCATCTCTTTTCTCTCTTCTCTGTCTCTCTCTCTTTCTCGCTGAAGCTCTCTCAAGCTCTCACTCGCGAAACGCTTCTCCACCCAGAGCAAACGTCACCGAGCATCATCAGTCACCGGTTTCTCCTCTCTCGAACACGAATCGACGTACTCGAGCGTGCAATATACACTGAAGCGCGAACAAAGCGCAGTACAAGCGTGCATTATGTAATTGCTCGTGCAGAAACGAATCGAAAATGTGGAATATAATTTTCTCTTCCGAGACCTCGTTATCGAGAAAATCGAGTTTCGAAATCGATCGAGCACAAGACAGTACCACCGCTACACTGTTCTCGTACAATTAACCCTTTGCACTCGGAGCTATTTTATTTCGAAAATTAAACATGTCTTCTTATCTAGAATAATTCCGTTCCTATATGATTTTTTTCATTTTGTGGATATGAAATTAATAGAATACTTCATACAATATTGAAATGTTCAGTAATTGGTTAGATCCGAACATATTTAATACTGTATACGATATTTTGAATTATAGCATAGCAATTTTTAACGGTGACTCAGAGTCACCACTCGAGTGCTAAGGGTTAATTTTCAAGCTCGATTTTTTCGTGAAACGACCGTCATAGAATCAAATTTCGTTCTACGTTGCTGCTTCATTTTTTCACGAGGAATCGCATTCTACCGCTTGCACTATTACTTTCCGCCCTGTATAATCGCGTAAACGGATTATTCGCCGTTCGCACAACCGCGATACCATTTCGAAATCATTTTCAATTCCTTTTTCGTTTCACACTCTGCCTCAGTCGATTATCGTAAACGCGTCCTCCAGCACAGAGGATTTTCCATGATCCTCTGGATCGTTGAAGAAGAGCATCGGACTGCAGACGGATCTCGAGCGATTTTCCGGACGACCGAGCCGGAAAATCGAACGGATTCTCATCCACGAGGCAAGCTTCGAGCGTCGACGTGTTCCAATCGTCTATCTCGAATCGACAGGATCCTTTCTTCCCCTCGACAGGATCGTATTTTTTCTTCGTCTCTTCTGTCCTTTGTTCTGTTTCTTACGGTTTCTCCTTTTTTGGTTCCTTCGATCTTTCTTCTGTATCTGTCTCTCTTTTTCTATATCTACTTTTTCGTTATCTTCCGCCTTTTAACCGGTCGTGTTCGATTCGGAGACCGTGCACCCGCGACGCGTGACAGTCCTCGATCTCTGTCGATCGATCTTCGAATCGAGAGGAATGGAAAACTAGCCGCACGATCAGCTTCCACCTGTTCGCACCTGAAACTGTACAGGGTGTCGATTCTTTGACTCGCATCTCGCTGTCCAAGTTGCAACGATGATCTACTCGATCTCAAATAATATATACATACACGAAACAATGAAACATTTTACAACCCATTTTGCTAACTGTAAACTAACTAACTAACGGTATAACTTGACTCGTTCACTATAAAAAGAATCCTAAGTGTACTTTGATAGCAGACCGCTCGCGCTGCAAGTAGAAGAGGGGCGTACACGGTCAGACATAACAGAAATGTTTACCTATTCTACTTAACTGAAAGAGCAACTTGCAGTAGCGATTGTTTCCTAGAAACACGTGCAAATTTGTTGCAAATTCTGTCAAGATTAAAATTTATACTGGTACAGAGTTAGTAGAAGAATTAATATCATTAACATCGTGACTGTTTAACCCTTTACACTCGAGTGGTGACTCGTATTCAATAAATTAGATTACATTCAATAAATTACTATACATATTTAATATTTTAATAAACAAGTGAAAGTATTGTACAAGGTATTGTGTCAGTTTTACAACGATAAAATTAAGAAAATCATATGAAATGGAAATATTTCAGGCCGGAAGAAAAATTAATAAATAAAATAACCTTACGTGTTTTGTTCTATACTGGATTTTTAATGTTTCATTTGTTTTCGTGAAAATATATTCTACAGTGTTAAATTTGTTCTAAAATGTATGTTTTTAGCGCAGTAGAAATAGCTTGCGAACAGTATGGTTGGCAATCGAGATGCAAATAGAAGCGAAACACTCTGTACAGTGGCGATCGGTCGGTACGCGATTCATGGCCCGCATCAACGAGAACTATCGAGTAGCCTGTGTTATTCACCATCGCTCACATGTTCACCACGATCTGTCGTTTAGTATAGTACTGAGAGCTGTCCTAGGTGCACGATCTCCTGCAACAGAGCAATCACGTAAACTTTGCCCGACCATAGAGCGTTACACTTGTCGTTGGTGCACATGTACTATAAGAGATAATCGCACCCGAATGCAGTTCTGAAAGATTGCACCGACAGGTTCCCACCGTTAACGAACCCGACGATTACCAGAATCATCTGCTGTCGGAGCTGGGCAAAATTCGCCCTGTACGAAACCACATTCTCGTAACGTATCAATACACCTTCCAAAGTGTTCAATACACTACACTTTGTTCAAACGATTCGATTCACTGTAACAGATTTTATTAATCCTTTGCATTCGATTTTTACATGAAAATTCGAATCCGTTTCATATGATCTAGAATATTTTCGTAGCATACGACTAATTTTATTTTCTCTTTCAACTTCTTACTTCGGACTTTGCGTTTAACGTGGGAAGAACTTTGCTCAACTTCGTTCGTAAGGATAGTTAACGCTTACTTGAAAATTGCTAGTATCGATCACGAAATAGAAGAAGAGCAAGACTGTGCAACCCTAACGCGACGCAGTGCCCTTTCCGTGAAGTGTCTCCTCGGTTCTTTTCTTGAATCGCAGCAATTACGAGCGTTCTCGTCGATCCTCCCTCGAGAAATATTCTCTGGAAAGAAAATAGAGAGAGAGAGATTGAGAGAGAAAGAGAGAGAGAGAGAGAGAGATAGAGAGTGAGAGAGAGAAATGAATGTCAGAATAAAAGTGACGCGGAGAGGGGACGTTTGTGTTAGGGGCCGAGTCCTGAAGCTGTCCAACGAAAAACGCGAACAATGCGTTTTTCGTGGTCGGTGCGTGGTCGTGATCGCGTAGCAAACAAGACAGCAGATGATCCTTTCTGCAGAAACGAGACGACACTGCGATGTGACATCTTTCTATCCAAGATCTGATCTCATTACATCATTAACTGCCTTCTTTCAACATTGACAATATTGTTCGAAACGATCTGAATACATATTTTAGATTGGCGAGAGGATTTTTTAAGGGTACAGACAGAAGTTTTTCTAGAAGATTGCCTTAACAGATGATTGACGTTAATTACACATAGTACAGTGTGAAGTGTAAGTAAGTAGACTGCGGGTCTTTATGCGAAACACGTGTAATAACGTAAATTAACGTTCCTCATTTCACGAACTGAATCTGTCCCTCGATGTCAAATTGACACATTGATAGAAAACAAACAAAATTTCGATGCTTTTTAGTCAAATTCATGAGTTTACATTTACATCTTAGGTTTTTCGATAATGTGTTCCGTATGAAAAAGAAAATCAAAGTCACACAAAGTTCCACTACAAATAAGAGAACAGTATAACTTATTTCGGGAAAACTGTGTGAAACTTGAGACGAGGGACGGATGAGGGTTAATAACATCTCTACTCGATTCTTACGAAAAGCAATTTTCTAGTAGATAAATCAATCTTGTTCCTCACCTTGGTGTTCAGAAAATAATCTACGAATGTTGGAATTTGCATAAAGACCCGCGGTCTAGTAATAAGGGATCTGATGACTCGTGCGATTGGTAATTTGCAGAAAGACTTCTGGAATGAGTTCGGAATCGATTTGTTTACGATATTCTGTGAAACTGAGACTTGGACTCAGTTGTTTCCGCAGTTTCTCAGAGTCCTTGCAGCGTCGCCTCGATTCCGATAGCATCGCGATTATGCTCGCGGCTCGTGCGATACTCGCGTCCCCTAAAGAGCGCGTAATTACCGGCAAACCCCCCGGTCCTCCCACCCCCCGCCCCACGACACTGTACTGAATACTTACTGAGATGTGCCCTGTTTTAACGCGGCTTGTGACGTCAAGTAGGTACGTAGATACATTTTTTAACGATCTGTAAATACGCTGAATCATAGCATGCCGATCAGAACGAGCATGCGTCGATCATCGGGTTGCGTTCTTTCGTTGATCTCCGCCCCCTTTGTTTCGGCCCCCCGCCAGAGGCCCCTTTGAATCGAGAACGACGTAGACGAGGTTACCGTACCGAGTTCAGCTTCTGCTCAGAGTTGCGCACGGCGGCGGGCCAACCCTTTCCCTTTGCTTTTCTTTTCCTTCTGATTTCTTGATTCTGTTTTTTCTTTCTGGTGTCCGTCAGAACGAGGCAGTAGCGTTTTACTTTATTTCACTGTTAAGTAGATACGACCGCGCGGCGAGTTCCACTGCTGAGCTGATTCGCCGAGACCAATGCGACATCAAATCATTTTTAAATCGATTCATAATCTACAAGTACAACGTTGTAATTACGACGTTGACAGCGAAGTCTCTTTTCGATCATGGTATCTCGCGCGAAACAGCTCAGAGTGACTCGAGTGATTCACAGCCTGGCATGGTGTACGGTTCTAGCTCCCCGAGGCTTTCGAGCGTGAGTCCGGTTCGTTTTCGAAAAAATCGTCTTCCACCTCGGAAGCCTCGAAAGCCAGAACAATACAGCTAAAGAGACTCTTTCGTCGTGCTTTTGTCTGTGACGATGCTTGCGCGATGCTGATTGCAATGTTTCTCCGACAATGTAAATCAGTATCGCGCGAAAGTTCAGTACTCGTCGAGCTATTGTCACGACGTCGTCGACGATCGATGGGGAGTGGCGTCAATTTGCGTATTCTCAGATAATTTTTGGTTCGAGCTGGTTTAAAACGAGTACAGTGTTTCTTCCATGTTGTCGCGTGATTTCACGTTAGGATAAAACGGGAATAGATAAATGTTGCAACGGATAGAAACGTGATGCTACGGAGGAAATGCTGTATTACGAATGGACAATGACCTCCCCATCGATAAAATCAAGTAGACTCAACCAAGTTCGAGTTAAACCCGACTTGGTATTAGTTAGGCACGAATCAGACCTGACTAGTTCCTAGTTGGAGCCAACGAGGACCGAGTTAGGCTACAGTAAGTTGTATTTAGGCCAGGGTGACCAGATCTTCACGATTACAAATCGAAACACAGACATTTTTAGAAAAAAATCAAATTTGCAAAGCATTTAGCTTGCGATACTATTTCCATTGCATTAAAAACATTCGTTACGTCGCGCGTCGTCACTAGACAGTGGATCTTTATGGAAAATAAAAACGTTCTGAGGTAAAAAAAAATCTAATTTCTTTCTTTATGTGTAGGTATAAATTCTTCTGAAGTTTTTGCTGCTTGAAATTACATCTCCTCATTTGTTAACACATTACTAATAGGATTTCCAAGAATTGTGCTGCACCAAAAAAAAGCACAGAAATTTTCTTTTACATTACAATCTTAAATGAAACTATTATATGAGGTTAATGAGGGTGACTTGTTGGTTCGAAATGAAAATTGCTGTTGCTATTGAAGGTTTCATTAAAAAGTGTTTAGCCATGTACCATAGATATTTCAAAATTATACAATAATAACCGGTCGGTAATGTGTTAAAATAAAGGAGATATTTAGGTGGCTTGTATAAAAATAGAAAATTGAGACGTCTGGTCACCCGGATGTAGGCTGAATTAGGTCAGAATTGGTGGGGATTCGGGCCGAGTCGGGCCCGCAGCGCGAGGCCACGGCTGGCGAGCGTTTTCACGGTTTTCCTCGGGTGTTCCAGGTACAGCCCGCTGGCAGGCGATCTCCTGGCGAACTCGATGCTACCGGGCAATGCGATGAACGGTTCCGGCTGGTGCATCTTCGTGTACAACCTGGCCCCGGAGACTGAGGAGAACGTGCTGTGGCAGTTGTTCGGTCCGTTCGGCGCCGTCCAATCCGTCAAAGTGATCCGGGACCTGCAGACGAACAAGTGCAAGGGATTCGGTTTCGTGACGATGACCAACTACGATGAAGCGGTGGTGGCGATCCAGAGCCTGAACGGTTACACGCTCGGTAACCGGGTGCTCCAGGTCAGCTTCAAAACGAACAAGAGCAAGGCGGCGTAGGACAAGCAACAACAACAGCAACCCACCAAATTGAAACCGAAACAACAACCGGATCAACAACAACAAGAAAGGCAACAACAACAATCAGGAAAAGAGGAGGATCGAGAGCAGCAGCAGCAGCAGCAACAAGAGTCTTCGGGATCGAGCGGCAGCGACGGTACAGTGATCGCGTCGACGAGCACTAACTCGAGCACGAAGATCATCATAGTACCAAAAACACCAGCGAGCATCGTGGCCGTAGCCGAAGCCTACGCTTCCAAACAGAAGATCAACCATCCATACCACCAGCAACCGCTGCACCCGCTCCATCAGATCAACAGCCACCATCATCTGCAGATCGACAACGTGATCAACAGCCTGGCGAGCCGATACCGTGCCGAGGTACAGCACGCCAGCTACGGGATGGTGATGAGGAACCTCGCGACCTCTGCCAATGCCAACGCGAACGCCAATACCAACGCCAACACCACTTCCTTCACCCGGAACTGCCCGAAGAACCTGCGTCGGAACAAACTGGACCGGGAGAACGACAACGCAGACCCGGTTCGCTCGGACTGAGAGAGACACCAGGATGATATCCGCTGAACCGATCCGCAAAACCGATCCCACCGGAGTCGACGCTTGTCCTCTCCTCGGCTAGGACACGTCCGCCGACAGGGACTGAAACACACACAGAGAAATTAGAGGGAGTGCGTGTATGCGCGATGATTAGGGTGTCAGTATGAGATAGATGACGAAGCGTGCGCGTGCGTGTGTGCTGAACGATGATCACGAGAAGAGAGGAGTGCAGAGAAGAGGATGATGGAGGTAGGTCGTGGCGCGAGCGTTCAATCGTCCGGCGACTAGTTTCGCTTCGGAGGGAGAAGGGAGAATTTTCGAATTTTTATTTACGCGCTTACTCCTTTCGCATCTCTTTCTCCCTCGCTCTTTCTCTCGCCGACGGTCAAGTAGTTTTTCGTTTTCCAACGTGTACGTCCTTGCGAAAACGCTCAAGGAGCCGCGAATAAGAGGACAGCGTTAGTTGGCAGGCTCGCGTGACAACTTCACCGCCTCGCTCTCTCTCTCTCTTTCTCTCTCTCAATTTTTCTTTCTCTCTCGCTCTTCGCACATACATATCGATGATTTATGTATATGTACCTGGAGGGTGAGGGCCACACGGCGTGCACACACCGAGTGAAATCGATGAAACTGCGCGGGGGAAAAACGCGAGAGGCGAGGGAAAGGGGTGCGGATGAAGATAGGATCTTTGGACGAGCGGCACGCGACCGGCTTCCGGTTCTTTGCCTCGCGATCGAACCGACGGCACCGCGCTCGGGAACGAGCCGCGCCGAACAGGGGAAGCGGGTCGCGTGGGGCTTTGAATCCTCGGGAAAAAGAGTCCCCAGGCGGAGTGCGATCGATCGAGAGAGAGAGAGAGAGAGAGAGAGAGACAGAGAGAGAGAGAGAGAGAAAGAGAGAGAAGCGGAGAGAACGGAAAATCTAACCCAGATACGATACAACCCGTTGCGAGAACCGGGTACTCGGGATTTCGGGTTTTCGCACCCCCCCGTTCGATTAGGATTGTTAGACGACGCAAGTTGCCAACTAAAGTATTTTTCATGGATTCCTCTTGAAAAGAGGAAGACGAAGAAAAGGGCGAGGGTGCGGGATACCCGATCGACCCGGGATTTCATGTCTTCGCGCCTCTGTTCGCTGAAAAATTGTTAAGGACCGAACCGACAACGAATACGCCTAGCGTTTTCGCGATCGATCGGCCTCGGAGAGAGAGAGGGAGGGAGTAGAGAGACACGCGAGGGAACCACGCGAGATGCGTGTGTGTGTGTGTGTGTATGTGTAGGTCGGAGGATGAGAGAAATTCAGGAGCGAGTGGGAAGACGAGGAGAAGTATCCGGGGTAGATCGATTTGGTCGAAGGATGCGCGGGATGGAGCGACTGGTCAGGGCTGAAGCTGACAATCCGCTGGACAGTTTCGCCGTTTCGACGAATCTCTCTCTCGTTCGAATGACGAAAGCGTCCAGTGGTGACGCGGACCAACGAGCAATCCGACGACAGTTTCGAATACGAGCTTTCCGAGTTGCTCGAGCGAAACGAGGGGAATTGAACCTGGCGGGTTGCTCTAGCGCGAACGCGCAACATAATTAAACCAAAGGTGAGACGGGCCAACCGATTTCTCGGCGCCCGATGT
Source organism: Lasioglossum morio (assembly GCA_916610235.2). NCBI lineage: Eukaryota > Metazoa > Arthropoda > Insecta > Hymenoptera > Halictidae > Lasioglossum > Lasioglossum morio. Next base: position 20,140,085 of record OU744323.1, on the reverse strand, counting down.
GACGTAAACGTACTTAAGTCTTAAACTTCGACGTAGACGAATTAAGATGGTCGTCGGCCGACGAGCACCGGAGAGACGAAGTAATATATATTTGGAATATGTATATGTATATGTATGTATATATATATATATATATATATATATATATATATATATATATATATATATATACATATTGTACGCTATTTAAGGCGACTAACTTTAGGGGCTAACGTGCATAACAGAGGTGATCTCGTGGCCCGTCGACGACGACGAGCCGAAAACCGGGACCCTGAGGGATTACGTCGGTTCTGCTAGTCAAGGCTCTCGTGCGCGCGCATTTCTCGACGAAAACGTGGACAGGAACGGTGTCGTCGCTGTATTCGCACCTGCAATCACACAGCTCCCCTCTTTCTACACTGAATCATTTATTATTTCTACCGATATTTTTTTATTTTTGTTTTTTTTTTTTGTTTTCTTTTCGTTCTCCGTTTCACGCGACGAAGGATCATCAACCGGGCACGATCGTCGAGTTGACCGACGGTACCGCGAGAACTATCGCGAAAATCTTCTCAACGCACGGAGGACACGCTCGCATATTCGCGCGCGGCAAATGCGAGATTCTGCGAGTCGGAAAGGATGCGCTCTCTTCCGGGAGAGTTTTCGCTTAGGTACGGACCTCTCTGGTTCCGTGCGCCGGTGTGCAAGCTTATTTTTATTTTCTTTTGTTTTCTTTTTTGTTGTTTTTCATTTTGTTTTCCTTTAACGCGAAGCGACACACGCGTTCGACGAGAAACGAGAGAGAGAGAAAGAGAGGATGCGCGCTCGTCGACGAACGCTCGAGACGATGCACCACGGGGTTATGTGATAGTGACGAGGAGAGGGAGACGATCTATTCGATCGCGCTCCCGTCGATCGTCGAGACACGCGTCTAGTCTACGTGCAAAGAAACGAACAGCCAACGGGAAGAATCTCTCGCGAATACCATAGATTCATTTTAGCGTAGTGAGGCTCGGATCGACGAAAAAGGCCGCGGTTTCGGTGGTACGTAAGGTAAGCGAGTCGGCTCGATCGCATTGCCCCCGCCCATCTGCGCGACGATACGGAGGGAGTGGCTGCGGGAAGCGCGGATCTCGAGAAAACCGTAGACATTCGAGTCTACAGGTTTCCTCGGGACATCTTGATCTCAGAAAATTTTAACCGCCTTCTCCGCAACCACTCTGGACGCGAATCAGACGGAAATTTGTCAAAGTTTTTTCGGATCAACAAAGATTCTTTGTACTTCGCATATCTTTCAACGAACTTCGAAAGCACAACGTTCGCATCGATCATTGGATACGTCGGCGACGAGGTGAAATGAAATTCGCCCGCCATCTTTGAGGGGCGGCAGGGAGGCGCGAGCCGGCTCGGATTGTAAGTACTTAATCGTGAGTAAAAGCAGAGGCAGATGCGACGATTTTCTTAGGTTCTTAGATTTAGTGTTTACGTGAGAGATGAAAAGCGTAGCGTGTATATGTTGTCCTATTTATGTGTACCTTTTTGTGTCTAGTCCGGGGTCGTGGGGGGATGGGGATGGAGGACTACGCGGATGTGTTTGTTCGAACGTTCTTTCCGGTTGGAGGAACGTGGAACCACGTCTCGCGTTCGACCATCCTCGCAGAACGTAATTTTCAACCTCAAGCAGCAGGATATGCTAACCGCTAAGATTTTATTTTATTTATTCGAAGCCCGCGAACGTCACGGTCGCGTTTCCGGTCCACTTTACGCAAACGGAGAACCGTTTTGGGTAAGGGGGACGGGATAGGCGAGTCCTGACGTCGGGTCGATGAGGATCTCGATGATTAGTGCAAATTATATATATATATATATATATATATATTTATATATATTTATAAATATATATATATAAATATCATGCGACGATTTGCTGCGTTGGGTGACCACGTCGCGTCGTCTCCCCGAGCATCGGCTATCAAAGACTCCTTTCCGCCGCTTCTGGGACCTCTGAATACGGTGAAGCTGCGTCCATGTTTGTCACCGCACCTCTTTACCGTAACTCGTGATCTCATCGAGGTGGTAACGATAGTCAAGATCTACTTTCAATCGAGTTTAATCTATTCGCGACGATATAAAATTTCAGTCAGATGGCGTACAATTGAAGAACTTGAATCTCACCATCCGAATTGGAGTTTGTAATTAATCTATCTCGGTTCCGAGTTTCTAAGAAAATACAAGTTTAAGAAAAGCCGCAACTGTACGTATCCAATCATTTTTACGTGTACCTCTTTCGAAGCGGTTCGGTAAGAAATCTGGGCGCAGCTGAAGAGAAACAAACTGCTGATACAGTGAGATTTAGCATAAAAGTGGCGTTCGCTAACAGAGGATTCCCTCGTTTTGATGATATTTGTCATTGGCGAGGGACGCGACGATGTCTCACGATCCTAGCAGTATTATTGTGGGAAATGGTGGGAGGTAAGAACGAGGGAATACTGTATAGCGGAGCTATAGACGAAGACGGTCCAGATCATCTTCAGTGGGTTTCTATTGAAGGATGAGGTCGACGAGCGAGCGGAAGGGGTTTGGTTATGATGGAGCGATGCTCGTGGGGCGGGGAAGGGGGGTGAAACGTGTGTAAGACAATTGCAACCCCCTGAGTATTAGGGTAGAGTTCTTACAGCACGTCTAGTTTACATTCACTATTATAAATGATTAATCCTTCTCATAGTTATTATCACGTATATTACAATTATTATTATTATTATTATTCTGGTTATTATTATTATTACCATCGCCATCGCCATTATTATTATTATTATCATTATTATTATTATTACTACGATTATTATCATTGCTATTAATTACGATCATATATATTTTTGTGTCTCTCGTCCAAGTAGCTACGTGTAACCTTTAAAACACCTTTACTGCTACTTACTTTCGTACCACTACGTCGACGAACCGTAAAAAAGCAAAAAAAAAAAAGAAAAAAGAAAGAGAAAGAAAAGAGGGAACGAAAGTGGAGAGAAGAATGATTAAGAAAAACGAAACGAGGAAAGAATGGTCTTCGAACATTTATCACTTCGATTCATTTTTTTTTAACCATCCGCTATTTTCTTACCACCCGCTATAACTTTACTTACTATAACTACCACCACCACTGCTACTACTTACTACTTACTTATTACTACTTACTACTACTGCTACCGATTATTTATTTATTTATTTAATTATTATATAACATAACAGAAATTATGTTTTATTTAAGGATTAAACTGATTTGTGTTTGGTTCAAGATACGTCGTTCGTTTTATTTCGATTACTTGTTTCTGTTGACACCGCCGCCACCACCACGAAACCACCACGAACCACCCCATTTCCGAGACCATTCTCCACAACCCACGACCACACCCCATGGCGCATCATCTCCCGTAGCCTGACTCAATTGATCCTCGACGTTGTTCCTCGTTATTCGGGCCAACGCGACGCGTGGACACGATCGCACAACGTTGCAACCTATTCGGGGGCAATAGCCATCGTAATATCGATCATGGGCGACCGCGTGGAATTCATTCTCAAAAACGAACACATTGCAATTAGTAACGCCAAACTTAGTTGGTCGGATACGATCGAACAACGAAAATAAAAGGTCTGTGACAACATCGATCGTACCAGATTCGGAAGAAAGAAACGAAATGGATTGATTATCGCCCACGATCGAAGAGAAGAGATAAAGATTGATTACAGGAACTTACAAGAGAGATTACACAACAAAGATCTAAACCATCAAAGAGTTCATGGTTCTTTCGTCTCGCTCGATCAAAGAATCAGAGTTGGAACATCGATGATTCGAGAGGATAGGGGTTAGCGAGGATTTTCAAAGTCACCGATCATGGGCGATAGCGATCGGTTAGAGAATTGGAAAAAGTCAGGTTCCGTTGTCGTCCACGATCGAGAAACGACGATCTAGGATAGATCTGGGAGAGCTTGGATACCGATCGAACGAGGAACGTAGTCCCTCGGTGAACCGCGAGAAGAGGACTCGAGAGGGGACGTGGCCTGTTCGAATCTGATCTTGTATTGTTCGAGGTGCACGGTATCGATCCAGGACCCAAGAAATTCGGGACTCGAGTTCCCCTTTCGAGTTTGGAGGCCTCTCAGCCCTAAAACTGCTCCATATCGCGCACAATATAGTAAGGGAGACTTGAGGGGGAGACGCGCAACGCGTGCTGGTTCGAGGGGAGGATTCCTTAAGCCACGTGTCCACTTGCGAACACCATGGGAACTCTACGATCATCAAAAAACGCCGTTAGACCGGACGCTATCTCTCCGCCGTCGTGAATATTGTTCAACGATTTAGACCATTCGAGAAACGTTCTCCGCCGAGAAAACGCGACAACGTCATTGAAACTTTCAGCCCTGTCTGTAAACGGAAATTTCAAAAGAATACGAGCAAGTTCGAACATTCATTTGAACAAGAAACATTCTCCGAGAAAACGTGTGAGAACACGCACTCTTCGAAGTGTCCGAGTAATTGTTACAATTGTTTCGTACTGATAAAATGTCGACACGAACTGCGCAAGGGGTTGAAGTCTAGCAATTGACGAGCAAGTGGGCACGCGGCTTAAGCCAGTGCGCCCTGACGAGGAAAGAGAGAGAGAGAGAGAGAGAGAGAGAGAGAGAGAGAGAGAGAGAGAGAGAGAGAGAGCCGGCTGGGCTAGAGAACATGTCTGTGTGAACGGAAGGGAAGAGAGTAGGAGAGAGAAAGCGATGGAGGACACGCTAATCTACTTAATTATAAAGCTATATTACAGTACGGCTATTACGTTAGATGTACCGTTGTGCGTATTATATTTATGTCCGTGTAATCATTGTTAGTTGTATCGCTACGATGACGATCACGATAACGAGACCGTTCGTCGTCGACCACTCTGGGAGAAGGGGAACACCGGATCAAACGTACACGTACGTTCGCATACATACACACAGCATACATTCTCCCGACGTAAGTCGCGTTCCCTTTATTCGCGCGAAACAAAACTGCTGTTTCTCCCAGAAATTTTAGAGAACTGTATAGTTTTCGCGCGACGACGGCTAACTTTAGGCGTCGACTAATTTCCGACGACGTCGGCACCGTTCTGACTCGTCAGGACAGGCGTCGATCGTCGCGTGGTTCGTTCCGGCGAGCCGGTTCGACTCGTCGTCGACGTCGAACCTCGTCGCACAGCAGCGCACAAAATACTTTTTTTAAGGTTGTAGCCGGCGTCGGGACGCCGTCGAGCCGCTCGCCGTCGACGCCGGGAGACGTCCAATCGCAACGCACAATCGCCAAACGCCTCTGCCCATCGTGGCTTCGCGCACCATAAAACATTGATCGGTCAGTTCTCCCCGCGTTTCTCATCCGAGAAAAACGAAATGTTCTAGTTTCCGATTAGTCGGCGATATTCTTTCGTCCTGTCTTCTGCCCAGAGAATCCCGATGGATCCCGTAGATCCGGCCGGAGTAGCGATCAACGATTCTTTGGTGTCTGCGAGGACGAAACGCGCTCTGCGAGAAAGCGGACGAACAGATTTCCGACGCGTCGGTGAACTGTTTTATCCGTGGACGGTCGAGACGAAGATCTTGGTCGATCGTTACCGATAATCGTTGAGCAGAGAATAATCAGATCGGTGATCCACGATCGACCGATATCTTTCGTTTCGATCCACGACGCACACACGATTCCAGTCGACTGGAAGCCGATCCAACCAGGAAAGGGTAAAATCCTCTTCCAATTTGTATCTACCGATCCGACTTACACAGACTGAGTCTTTAGGCAATGCATTTAGATCGTGGCTGCAATCGATACTCTTTTTCCTGAACTTCCAGGGAACACGGAGAGAGAAAGAGAGAGTGAGAGTGAGAGAGAGACACCCCCCGTTAATTTTTCATTAGGGGAATTCGGGGGAGTAGCGAGAGAGTGGCGTTTCCGGGGAGGCTTTTCGAACTGTTGGACCTTGTCCACAGTCCAATCGACAATTAGACTGCGGATTATTGTTCGAATTGTTAACGCATCGATGTCGTTGCTGCGATAAGTAAACCTCCTGGTTCACTCTGATCTTTCGAAATTCCATCATTGGTAGTACCTGAACATCTTTGTCGTGAATCATTTCTAACCCTCGTTCGATCGATCGATCAATATGACCAAGTACATCGAACCGAATGTCAAGCTTGATTCCGCTTGATTCGTGGAAACTTGATAACGCAACGATCTCAACGCGCTTGAACAACAATTTCCCGAGGGTCGTGAGATCCTGTTCGACCGCGTCGTCAGGATTTCGCGCACGGATCCGCAGTCTGTCGACGACGAATCAGCAGCATTTAAGCGAACGAATCAGTTGGATTGGGTTTCCGGTTTGAAAGTAGGAGTAGGAAGGGTTGCTCGTCTGTAATTTACATATGTCGAGAGCGAGCCGCAATCGAGCAGTCCGTGGGACGGAAATCGCACTGATTGATTTTTCTTCGGTTCTCCTATTGTTTGGCAGTCGGGTCAACCGGACGGTTGGCGCGATTCCTATGAATATCCTCGGCGTGGGTGGTTTTCCCTGGACGGAAAACGCCGCCCTTTGAGAACCAAAGGGTGCACCGTTTCCGAGATCGTTTGAAGACGGTGGATTCGATCCTCCAGCGAGCACAATACCAAAGAGAAAGAGAGCGAGAGAAAGAGACGAAGAGTGTTTGCGTGTGTGTGCGTGTGAAAGGGAGAGAGAGAATGGTGATGCACGACTGTGAATTAGAAAAGGGGTGAGGAAGAAAGAAAGAAAGAGAGAGAGAGAGAAGGGTGGCGAGGCGAGACATCCGACAAGGGTGGAATTATTTTTACGCGATCGAGCAAGGGGCGAGCCGAGAGATCGTTGGAGATGTTGTCGGCCGGCGAAAGCGGCTCTAGCTCACCGTAGGCCTAACTAACGAACCACACAGAGAAAGAGAGAGCGACAGACAGTGAGAGCGAGCCGATAGAGAAAGACGAGATGTACTTATACTTAGCTAAGCTAACTAGATAAACGGGCAAACAAAAGAACGAGAGAGAGGCGTCGAGTGTTCAAAGACTAACAAACAAACAAAAAAAAAAATAAATAAAAGGGAACGAGAGAGACTGATCGTGTGCGAGGAGAGGAGAGAATGGGGACGAGCGAAAGAGTGAAAGTGCGAGAGCGGCGAGAAGCTAGGAAATATAACTAAAGTAGGAAAGAAAATTACAAAAAAATAATATTCGCGAGACAATGAGGAGGAAATTACTCCGGAGGGCGAGTAACACAACGATCAACAGAGAAAAAAAAAGAAACCGATAAAACACTACTCTTTAACAAAAGAATCGAAAGAAAATTTACCAAAAAAAAGAAGATGGTGGGAGGAGACAGTGAGCAAGCGAGAGTGTGGGGGTTGCAGAGGGAGGAGCGACGCAAAACGACGGTAGAAGAGGATGGGAACTGGTAAAGGACTGGGGAGAGGGGGTGGGAATGGGGTGGGTGGGCGAAGAGAGAGAAGAAAGACAGAGAAAAGGGGTAAAGTCGGAGGAGAAGGAGGAGGAGGAGGAGGAGGAGGAGGAGGAGGAGGGCACAGAGACTGGACGGAGGGGAAGAAAGAGATAATCTATAATCTTCTGTACATGTTTTGATTATTCTAATTATTAATTATCGTAACTTATTATAATAACTATTAATTAATTAAATTAATTGATATCTATGGAACTGTATTTAAACGACAAAAAACGTGGTAGCTAGTTTGTCAATGGGTGTATAAATATTTAATTACGATAACTCTATAGTGATACTAAAAGAAACAACAACAACAAACAAGCAAACAAACAAACAACAAGAACCATCACCACCACCACCAACCACCACCACCACAAAAACAAACGAACAAGCGAAACAGTTCAACAACAAAGAAATGTGCGTGAACGAGGAGAACACGATGAATATTTTCGAGAGAAAGAGTAGCGAAAGGGAACAAAAGAGAACTAGAGAGAGAACGAGAGAGACAGAGAGAAAGAGAAGGAGAGAATGAGAAATTAATATAAAATCGTATTAGATCGAAGAACGAGAGAAAGTGTATGTCTGTATACGCGACACCGACACGAAACCACAAATTGAACCACACGAATACACTCACACACATGCCACATAAAAAACGATGTACTTGTAATTATTCCACTCAGATAACGAGGAAGGGACAAGCAAGCGGTGACAACACAGTAGAGAGACAGACAGAGAGAGAGAGAGAGAGAGAGAGAGAAAGATAAAAAGAGAGAAAGAAGGGAAGAAAAAAAATAGTTGAGAACCGAGCGCGGATATTCAAACGATCCGAGCGATCGAAATATTTTTCAGGGGTTACGGATGGGGGGAAGAGAACGAGGGGGAGGGGTTGATCGAGGAATTCACGGTGCTTCGTGGGGGAGAGGGTGGGCTTCATCCGTTTCGTTTCCCATTTCGTCGTTTCTTCGAGGAACAGAGGACGACAACTCGTTCCCCGACACCTAGACACTCTTTTCCTTTCGGCTGGAGACGTTCGACCGTGGCCCTGGTGGCCATAGTTGGCCCCGAGCCGGAGCGCTTTCTCGCACGATAAAACTCGCGTGGGACGGTCTCTGTACGGGAATGCCCGTCGATTTCTCGTGTGTGATCCACGGACCTTTAAATAATTTATATTTTGCCGGGGACGCTTGGTTAACTTGTGGGGGTGGGTGGGGACGGGCGGAGGGTAGGATCTTTCAGCGGGAGGATCACTGAAAGCGATATTTTCAGCGAGTCGACGCGATCCAGAAACGGAAAGACTGCCGATAATCAATTGCTCACACCGAAACGCGATATATAAATTATTTAAACAAAATAAAAGCTAACGAGAGTGGGGGGGGGGGGAGAGTGGGTGGGGGATAGGGCAACAGAGAGAAAGAGAGAATACTCGATGTAGATCCCGAGATCGAGCCCCTCTCGATCCTCCGATCATTTGCCATTTTTGGGATGTGGCCAGTAAACGAGCTTTTTCGAGGATCCAACGGTCGGATGGTCGGGATCGATCGCTTCTCGGTCGATCGTATGTATTCCCGCGTCGATCACGAAGCGGAGTAGACGCGATCAGGTAACCGCGGGTGCTTATGCGAACTTCTGTTTCTACCACGGGCCCGACGTTCTCTAGAATTGCTCGCGCCTTCGTTGGCGCGTTTTATTATCGGTCGTAATCGGTTCCCGTGGCGTTTCGAAGACTCCCGGATACGTCTAGACGCGTAAAGATCCGCGGCTCTGCGGTTAGGATGATCGACGCGGAGCCAAAAAGCTCTCGGCTAGAGTCGCTCACCGAATCTCGACGATCTCTTATATCGAAGACACATTCCATCCGGGTGCGGGGGCTCTCGGCCGGAACAAGACTCCCGGTTCTCGTCCATGACTCGTTCGAAGCTGCCGCAGCTTCTGCGACCCCCTTTTCCCATCGATTATCTACCGATTTTCATGAAATAATCGAGCTTCGGTTATCAGAAGTGAAAAGAGGAATAACTTGATCGGATAGTCGAGGGTAAAGGCACGGTTCGTAGCAAAGGACTGCTTCGAAACCTGATTCCTGGCCCTTCGCCGACGCTAAAAGCTACCTGACAACTCGATACAACTGGTCCCAGGTCCTACGTTCCACGATTATCGAATGCACGAGCGCGCTTTCGTCGGAAATTCTCGAGCTAATCGATTTCTTCGATCGCGTGCCTACGAAAACGCTATGTGCTCGATTCGAGTGAACGCAGTTTGTCCAGTGTCATCGCGACCAGTAGGCCTGTCAGTGTCCGGTAGCCGCAGCGTTAAATTCGCGCTCAGAATTCGTCTATTTTCGAAACGATTCGATCGCTTTTCAAGATGCGATGCGGGCAAGTCTCCATGGCTCGCGTGGACGAGGACCGACGAACTTAGCACATTCCACGACGCCGCGCCGAGACCCTCGAGGTACAAAATCCGCGATAAATCTATATATATTACATATTAGACATGTTACGCGACCGATCGATCTCGAGTAGACCGCGTTTCCCGTGGGTCGTCGCCAAAAAAAAAGACATTTTATCCTTTTCTATTGAAAGGACGAGGGGATTTCTACGGGGGAATCGAATGAAAGTTTCTTCATCGACAGTATTAAGATATTAAGGGGACTTGTTTTTTTACCGGCGGGTGAGGAGACGTCGCTCGGGACGCCCGACGCCCGACGTCGCGACGGTCGATCGTTCTGCAAAACGATCGCGCCGTCAAACACCGGATTCCCGCGTAACCTAATCGAATCGCGACAATTCGATTACTCGATACTGGAGCCGCGTTTCGCGGCTGCCATTTCGTGCCTAATCGAATGAACGATCGCTAGACTGAGGATCTTTAAGCCGATTTTCATTGTTTCATCGACACCAGTGTACAGAGAAAAAAAAGACTCCTTCATCGATTCAGAAAACAACCGAAATATAAAAACGTCGTTCTTTTGTATCTTGCGCAATCGGTAAACGCCATGAACGCGCCTAACGATCCGCAGTCGAACAGTAGTTGTAGCTTGCGATTCGATTGCGTTCCGCGGAGAGTCTGTCAACCATGATCTCACTTCGACTAGACGCTTTTCTACCGGCCGAGCGAGGATTTTCCTCGATCGTCGCGGCACGATCTACGGCGGCGTCGCGTCGGGCCTCCGGCACAACGATATCGAGCGATCGAGCGTAGGAGATCCCCGACGAGGAACAACGGATCTGTACGCTCCTAGTTGTCGCGGTGATTCCGTAATTACTATTGTAATACCAGAGATTTTACCATTACGATATTATAGACGTTGTACGATATGTATAAGTGTTCACGAAAGCGAACGGTAAAACGATGAGAAACAAAAGGAACGGTAAAACGAGGAAACAAAACGAAAGGGGAAATAGAAATGTCTGCGGTAGAGGCGGAGGAGGAGGAGGAGGAGGAGGAGTAGGAGGGGATCGATTATTATCAGCCAAGATGAAACACAGTGCAATATATACGCTTTTCGTTGTTCCCGGACCGATTATTCTCCGAGCGTGCGGAGGACATCCATCGAAAGCGGGTAAACGAAAGGGGGAGGGGCTAGGAAAAGGAAAGACATCCAGAGAATGAAGGAAACTGGTGGATAGTCGTGCGGATCCTCTTTCTGTCCTTCTTTCTGTCGACCAGTCCATCACGACAAAAAAGTCTCGAAAGTTCATTCGAACGTTGCGTAAATTCATTACAGCCTGTCGCTTTAATCGCATAAAATCCGCGGTACACGCGTGAAAACCATACTCGCGCATCTTTTCCATTCAACTTTCTGGGTGAAGCCAACATTTTGTGGGGAAACTCCGATTGGTCGACAGGAAGATCCGAGGACGAGTCGAAAGGACCAAAAAACGGGTTGCGCGAGTCATCCTCGTCGTCGAGGCGGCCGGGACGGGCCGTTACTCGTCCGCGGATCGATTTCTATGGGATCACGATCACGATCAAAAACAAATCACGCGAAATAATCTGTCCGACTGTTACGAATTCTCTTTAGAAACGTTTTACAGCTTTAATGGGAAACCACCGTAGACGTAAGCGAAAACGGAGGGCACTAATTAAAAAAAAGAAGGAATCAAGAAACTTACACACGCGAGATAAACGATAATAAATGAAATAAAATGGGGTGGGGGGATGGAGAGATACGGAAGAAAACGGAAAAAAAATAGCGGGATGTGAGGGCAACGGGGGCTGGGGGAAGGAGATGGCAGCAACAGAAGTGAGCGGAACGAGAGAGTGAGAGAGAGAGAGAGAGAGGGAGAGACGGAATGAGAGAGGGAGAGAGAACGTGAGAAGAGAGAGAGAGAGAGAGAGACATATTGAATTTATAATGAATGAGTATCGATTCGTTACGATTATAATTCACGAAAGACACGAAACACATCCACAAATTCGATGAAAACAGACAGAAGAACGTTGTCCTTTTTTCGGATCGTCGTCCGTCAGGACGAAAAGATGATGCTACCGAATGATTTTGTAACTTAAGGAAATATAGATCAGTTGCTCTTAAATCTGACTGGAGACGTGACTCTTCTTTCACCCGCTGAATCGTTCGACGACGCGCCGATCGATCGATCGATCGTTGATCGGTCGAGTCGAGGATCATCTCGGACACGGAATCGACTCGCGCTGTTCATCAAGGATCGGTCCTCGCGAATCATTTTCTTTTTTCTCCGCAATTTTTTTGTCTTCGTTTGATCGGAATATCCCGATCTCTCTCGCTCGGTCGATCCGCGCTCCTTTATTCTCCGCGTGGTTCGCGCGGCCCGATGTCGTCATGTGAATTGACAATGTGATACGCGTATAATTATATCGATAGACCCGGCGGACCTGTCGGGAACAAGCTACTTCGAACCAATTCTCGACGGATGCCGGCGCGGGAAACCGATCTACCTTCGATCTTCGATCGCCGATCGACGCGCGCTCTCGACCGAACGACGGAGGAGATCCGAGCTAGATCGCTCGAAGACTTGTGCTACTTTTAGTCGGCATTCTTCAAACATATCATTCGCATTGACCCGACCGAAATCGATCGTAAACCTTTTCTCAAAATACAGTTAAATATCTCTTCTTCTCCGAGGAAATTTCTGAGAGAGAAAAGAAAAGCAGTGTATGGACTTGGTACTCTTTACTTGCTTTTTTCACCCGGTGCCAGCTACAACCATATACATTTCCTCGCGTGCCCGGATTAAGCTGTGTCTCCGCAGAGAGAAGGTCACGTTCATTTTCAATCCGGAGAGAATTAACATCGGACGAATCGTTGGAGCGTAGAACATTCGCAAACACTAATTTCACGATCGATCGAATGAAAAGGAGGCAGGATTATCGCAATGCTTTGACGCGTGCATCGATCTCTCCTGGTCTTCCGTGCGCTCTCGATCTCCACGGACAAGTCGAGAACAATGCCAAGACGGGATCGAGCTCGAATGAGAATCGGTGAACGGACCGCCGCCGGCGTCACCCGCTTATTTAGACTTCAGACGGAAACGAATTGAATATCGGTGCGTTTTAGCGCCGCTCGCGGGAGTCGGGAAAGGGGTGGGGAGGGGTGGGGGTTATAGAAGGATCGAGGATCCAAGGGACGATCGATCGGCGTTCCATTCCCCGCGTATAACGAGTCCGGGATTCCGCGTCGGTCGGGCCTCTCCGGTCCATCTCTGCAAGATATCCGGCGTGGATCGTTGCGGATCGATGATCGACGATCGCGCTCGTGCGAGGCAACTAAGAAACAGCGACCGAGATAACGACGGAACTGGAGAACGACGGGGAAAAATAGAACGGGGCAAAAAAGCGCACACACCGAGATTGGAGCGCGGGGGGGTTGGTGCAGAACGATTCGGAATTTCCTCGCAAAATTGTTGATCGAGCCGAGGCGAAGCGAGATTAGGCTAACAACGTGGGAGACCCGCGAACCGAGAGCAAAGTCTGATGATAGGATGTTACAGAGGACGAAGAGAGAACGGGACGAAGGGGGTGGTAGGGGGTGGAGCTGGGAGAGCGCGGAGATAACGTTCGGATAGGCAGAGGGGTGAAACGAGACAAAATAAAACGCGGATTATAATAGAGTAATGTATTTTATGAAGGGTTTTAATACGGTATTGATAGCGATATTTAACTGTAACTGATAAATATAGGCGCTATTTAAATGTGAGAGATAGACGAGAGAGAGAAAGAGAGAGAGCGAGAGAGAGAGAGAGAGACAAAGAGAATGAGAGAGTGAAAGAGCGAGAGAAAGAGAGTGAGCGAAAGTGAAACGGTGTGGAAAAACGATCAGATCACCGAATACTGTCATTACGGTAATGGTAAACTAATTACGTTACTATAAGGATTAAAAAAAAACGGTTTACGCTAGGCGATAGACGTGCGACCGACGTCGAGACAGGAAAGTGAATGGACGGACGGGAATAGGAGTTTATTAAAGAAGAAAAAAACGAAACGATTTAGAGAACCGGTGTAAAAAGAGAGAGAGAGAGAGAGAGAGAGAGTGAAATGGCGAAGTAGGGAAGCGTTCAAGGGTAGGGGGCGAGGATGAACGTGGGCGGGGTATCTTTTGGTTTTCGGTGCTCGACAACCGTGAAGTGACAGTGATGGGATCAATCTCGATCTATCGTTCGCGAAAACCGGCGAGATCGCGCCTTCGTTCTTGAGATCGCGTGCATCGGTGCGCGTCCGGCAATTTTTTCTGGGAAAACTTGTCGATCGATCGGAAAACGTGCGATCCTGAAACCAGCGAAGGGGGGTGGGGGTGGGTGGGGGGAGGGGATTCTCGGCCGAGTGTCTGATGCTTCCATAGATCGGGGGAACGATTCCACGGATGCCCGTCGAATTGATCGATGTAATTCTTTCTATGTGTATAAGTAAACGTATCGATCGGACGTCCGGCAACGAAGGACTGCACAAATCGTAAGTGATAAGAACGCGGCGTGTTGCACGCCCGACGTAATATCGGCCATGGACTGTTCAGGGGAGACCGTTGAGAGAGAGAGAGAGAGGATCGTGATACGGTACGGATTATCGTGGAACAGTACGTTACGATTAAAAGGGTGTAGGAGCTATTTGTTATTAAACGACAAAGTTTAGGGTGGCGAAGGAGGAGCGGGAGAGGGAGAAGAGAATCGTGGGCGAATAAAAAGTAAGACTGACCGCGGAGGGATGGCTAGGATTCGGATCGGGTGTTCGGCCCCTTTAGAAAGACAACTTCCCGACTGGGATGTCTCCGGGTAGCAAACCAGTAGATCGAGATGATCACTGGTCGTGCATAGTCTACGCAACGCGACGGTGCACGGATGAGATGAAAGGCCGTCGGTCTCGGTGACTTCGTTGGAGTCACGAGGGCCCTTTAGTGAAAACCGTTTTGATCGATCCCTTTCTTTTTGAAGGGACGCTTTCCTTTGCTATCGGAACATTGCTCCACGTCAGACTACACTCGGACTGTACTACTACGCCGTTTCCTCCGTAATGTAGCGAGAGGAGGCGTTCCTGAGCAGTGACGGGTGGGGGGTTGACTTCGCCGAAATTGGTGATCGGTTGCGCCAGGAAGTGAATGGGACGCGATCGAATGACTCGATGCAGTTATCGATGAATTTTTCGGACAGGAGTTGTTTAGCGAGGCCAGAGACGTTCAACGGTGGTGCCGGTGAATCTTCTAGCAACGGAGTTGATACTTTTTAGGAACGTTCGGGATCGTCCCATCGTTAGCAAGACACGCCTCCACGGGGGCCGTACCGTTGATCGTTTCTGGCTGCGTCTGATCACGCGCGGACTCGTACCACTGTCAACCGTGCACAGGCCTAAGGTTCACGCATCGACCGAGCATTCGAAGCGACCGAGCTTCTTCTTCCTCTTCCCATAGGTAATCTCGCGTCAGCACCGGGAAACGTGTTTCGGTCGGCTAACAGGGTCACCGTTCGACGAACGGGACGCAACAACGAACGTCACGGTTGTATCTCGCTGGCGATCGAGGATCCCGGATCCCGTCGATCGCGAGCGACGCAATCGTGGCCAGAGGGGAGAGAAAAAACTAAGCACGGGGTACGGACGCCGGAAGGGTTTCTTTCTCGAGGTATCGCGGCTGACAGTCGAGGTGGACGTTTCTTTTTATCCGACGTTCGACATCCGGCGTTGGGAACTTTGATCGGATACCGTGCGAAAATCACTGTTATCGTCGATCCGCTGTACGCTAGGAACCGCGCGTGTACTCGTAAGTACAGTAAACCCTTGTAAGTTGTCTAAACGCCGGTCTCTGGCGGGACAACTTACAAGGGAGACTTGCTCTTCTGATTTATGGCTGCGTCCACCACGCTGACCGTGTCGAGCGAGACTTCTATAGAGAGTCGAACACGGATCATACGACCGAAACTTTCTTCGTCGATTACACCACGAAATTACAATTGAAATTATATCGTGTTTGGTCTTGTTTTAATCAGAGAAATGCCAGAAATACGTTTTTGAAAAGTCTCATGAAAAAAATAATGAAAATTAAGAAGTTTAAACATTCGATTTATCGAGTCAATGTACTTACTGGTGTTCACACCGATAATACCCGAGCCGATAACAATAGTCGCCGGCCTGCGGCGCGGGACAGCGTTGACAGGCAGTGGTAATGGGTAGGCAGGGACAACTTACGGAGTTCCGATTCGGGACAACTTACCAGGGTTTACTGTACTCGTGTAAGTACCGGGCCGTCCCTATCGATACCGGATCGATACGCGAAACGGGTCCGTCGATCGAAATGGTCGCGCGGCAGTAGATTACTTAACCTCTTAAAGAGTAGAACACGAATTGTCTAGCGCTCTCTCGAACGGACTTGGAACCGACATTTCTTTCTCTAGCGTTTCGCGGGTATACTTTGTTCGAGTGGTCACCGCCCCGGCCCATCCACCCTCGAGGGTAACGGAGCGGGGCCAAACGGTTTTATCGTTTTTGTCACTTGGTTCGGATCGTGAAAATAATAATCCGCGGATGAGAAAAAAAAAAGAATCTCTTAATCTATCTATGTGTATCTGTATTTAATTATCGTCAATTTAAACGCATATATTTACCGTGTACTTATCGCATGAATTTATGGATTACTTACTCGTATTGTTTAACGCAGGCTACAAGTATAGGGGGAAGATGATCCATTCAAGTATTACGTGGAAGTTAGATATATATCTATACTATACATTATTATATTGCATTATATTATTGTATTATTATATTACATTGCATTTATATTACATTACATTATATTGTATTGCATTATATTACATTTACGGTTACATGTGTATGTATAATTCTCACGTGAAACGTTTCTCGAGCATCACCGCGTCGCGAGACGGCGGGGCTACAACACATTAACGAATACTTGGGCGTGCTTTTTAAGAGGTTAATCGGGACTTCAACCGATTTCAAAATATGTAGTTCTGAGCAAGAAGCTTCCTCTACATACGCACACACATGACACACACGTTCACACACGCACAAACACAACGACCATACCCCACTTACATGCATACACACGGAAAGCGAGAGAAAGAGAGAACGAGAGAACGAAAGAGAGAAAGATGAGAGACACGCATACATACCGCACGTACATTCACGTTCGTACACATTGCATCGCATACGCGTGTCCGTCTTCTAGATAGATATATATTTTCGAATGTGGTGCACGCCATTTCGCCGAAGAACGAAACGGTTTGCCAACAGTTTCGGCTCGTACGGTTGCAAAATGGCGTGAAAGGGTCCACTCGGACAGGATCGGTGGCTGCAGAAGCCGTAGCCGAAAACCATAAATGTCGAACTCGGTTTGACGGGTGTCCCTATTACGCGTGGACGGAAAACAGACCCATGGAAACCTTTTTTCCGTGCACACGCAATAGGGCTGCGTGAACCAGCGCTCGAAATTCATGATTTTTGGCTCCTGCAGCCAAATTTTTCTGTCGCCGAAATGGACCAACGAGAGTGACCTGTCACGCGACCACGTGACCAGAGACGTTCCATTTTTTTTCTGGTCGGAAGCTGCGCGGAAATTCGAGATCAGCCCGAGCTACAAACTAGAGATCCCCGTTTCACGTGTATGCAAATACCACGTGGTACGTGAACCGTGTAGTGCGAATATAAGGATCCGTGAATACGAAACCGTGAATACGGATCTGCGAACACGGATCCGTTCGGCACGTTACAGTCTGTGTAAAGTACGCGGTTTCGTATTCGTAGTTCGTAGTCGCAGTATTCACGTGTACACGGATTCGTATTCACGGATCCTTAAACGCGTACTACACGGTTCACGTACCACGTGTACCACGTGTATTTTAGTACACGTTCAAAACCGCGATCTCCACTACAAACCGGCCAGACGGATCGAATTGAATCGAAGCGAAATGAAACGATAATGATGAAACAGGCAATACTCTCACGCACACTCAAACACACAAACACACACACACACAGAAAGACGATTCCCTCGTTGTTGATCACAGTTATTACGTGTTCGCGAGGGGACAGTATGTAGCAATTCTTTTCTCGTGGAAACAACGATGGAGTGTTCACGGTCCTGATCATTCCGTCGAGGCATTCCTCGTCGCTACCTCGACCTCTTCTTGCCGTGGATTCCGTCGTTCCGATGGAAACGATCCGTTTCACGATCCTGGGGCAACGAATCAGGAATGCATCGAGATTCTATACACATCTACACGAACTAGTTATCTTCGCTGTACTTTTTCTACGCCGTATACACGAAAAAGAGTGCACACACGCCCACGCATACGCGAACAAATGCAACAAAACAAAAAAATTACAATAACTTCCCTATAAATCGGGAAGTTGAAAAAAAAAAAAAGAAAGATAAAAGAAAACATTCAACTCGCGCGCCTAACCTCCGGGAAAATGAAAGAAAGATAGAAGAAAACTGAGGAGACAGAGATAGAGGAATTATGGAGAAGCGTGTGACACACCGAACAAAAAGGGTCCTTGTCGACGAAACGTCACTGGTTTACACGTAGGGTATATACATACATGCATACATTCATAGAAACATACAACACGTACGTACACAGCACACGCGTACACGAGAGGAGACCATTCACGCACACAGAGGCACACACATAACGATAATTTAATAACAACAAGAGAACATCAAAACAAGAACAACATTTTCGACAACACGTGCGCGCCATCACAATTGTTGATATAAATTGCGATCCATGATTATTACTATTTACGATATAATTATTATCTTGCATTGTCTAGTCATACGTTATTATTGTATAACTAACGATATTAATTATTAATTAACCTGTACTACCTAGTCGCATTATGTGTTGCATAAAAGAAAAAAAAAAGTAACTATGAACAATTCCGAAGTCGAAAAACGGAAGAACGAGAGCGAGAGAGAGAGAGAGAATGGAAGAATGAGAGCAAGAGAGAAAGGGACAGAGAGAATGAGAGGTGAATACGAGAATATGAGAGAGATAGAGGGAGAGTATGTATGGAGCAAGAAGACGTGAATCGATGATGATGAAACGAAATTTTTTCGATGATTAAATTGCGAAGAACGACGATGACGATGTTTTGGTGATGATTGTGGCAATGATTACGGTCGTGATTACAACTGGATGACGAACAGGCAACAAACGGTAGGCGCAATATGTTCCCAACAGAAGAAAAGAAGCGATTTAGAATATAGCGAGAGAACGAACGAAAGAGAGAAAGAAAGAGAGAGAGAGAGAGAGAGAAAGAGTAAGAGTGAAAGAAACAGATAGAAAGTGGGCGAGAGAGAGAGAGCAAGAGAGCGAAAGGGAGAGAGAGAACGAGAAAGAAAGAGTGAGTTGAAAGGCGCTTCGACGCGGCCGTGGCACGCTCGTCGATCGAGATCGATTACGTCGACTGTGGTAAAGTTGTTTTTTGATTTCGGGGTTTCGAAGGGGGTTGTAACGAAACGGTAAACCAACGGTGCTTCGATACTATTTTTTGGGCCATGATTCGTCGATAGTCGTAGGAAGAAATGGTAGGCTGTTGATGGAGAGACGACGATTTTCAAGAGAGATGATTCTAAAAGTTATTGTAATTAAACGTTTCGCGGATTCCGGGGACACGAGACGCGTGCAATCAAACGGAATCGTCTCGAAGAGGATCCGATCCGGCTCGAGCGAGAACGCCGAGCGGATTCTGGATCCTCGCTTAAACGTCGACGTGTCGACGGATCCGCGATTCGTTAAGTCATATCCGCCCACAAACACGTCGAGCTAACGAGTAAGTAGTAACTATCGGATGTACGTTTGAGGAATCGAAGAAATATGTAGCTTAGCCCTTCGTGAGCGACGGGGGTTTCACCCGTACCGAGGAGTTAGGCTACTTTCGTTCGAACGTATCGTTTCTTCGATCGACGAATCAGGCGGAGACTCGATCAGCTCGAGCGATCACGACTGCAGGGGGCAGCCTGTTTAGTTAAGGACAAGAAAGTGAAGATGATGACGATGATGAAAATGACGATGATGAAAAAAAGAACAACCAAGCTGTTGCACCCGTGCACGTGCGCGTCGCGTGTATCACATGTCGCCTCATGACGCGCACGTGCGTACCCGGTGTAACAGTGAGAAAAAAAAAACGAGTATTAAATATATGCGGGGGCCGTGGAGAGGAGGGAACCTTCCTTTACTCAAGAGAAATCTGGACGGATCGTTCGCATCGATTCGTCCAACTGTTTCCCTATATTGTCAGGCAAATGAACGACGAACAACAAAAACGAATAACAAAAAAGAAACATGAACAGAGGAAATGCATTGAATCTGTAACACTTGATATATTTCTCCGTTTTGAAACGCATTCCCAGCAACTGAACAAAAAGAAAAAGAAAGAACAAAAAAAAAAGAAAAGAGTCTCGAAGTATCTTACCGTGCGTTGTCTCTCCTTCCTGTGAAATTGTACCCTCCTCCCTCCCTCCCTCCCTCCCACCCGAGGAGAGCTCGCGGGCCCTATATTGCAATATTTGTACTTTTCCATGTTGAAACCTCGATATACAATAAATTATATTAACAAACTCTGATCCTCCATTCTTTCCGGCCGGTCGGCCGATCCACTCCCACCATGGGACTTTTTACCGTTAAAAATAGTAATTAAAACGTACATATTTATATTTATTTATAGTTCATTTTAATTTGGTCGCGTTAACAGCTAGGTCGTTAGCAACCGCATGGTTTACAATTGATTATAACTAAACTGCGGATCTTTAAAGAATTCAAGGATGTTGTAATGTTGGGATGCAATCAAATTTTATTCTATTTCTGTTTCCCGCAATCGGTGCAGAATATTTTTATTTTGCACTAGCTGACCCGACAGACGTTGTCCTGTCCAATTTTAATAAATTTGTTTGTGAAGCAATTTCAATTTGAATCTTGAAATTCAATTCGTTGACATCAATGTTTTTCTTATTGGGAACCAATAATACTTGCACCGTTTCAAAAATTATGATTTTTCCTGTTTGTCCGAATTTTCCTACTTTCCTTTCTGATTGTCTCGAATGTTTTTTTGTCTGAAAGCTTTTCCAGAACTATAACGAACGAAACAAAAAAAGAATTATGCATATCCATCGTTCGAATCGTGAGTTATGGTCTTTTCTTTCCCTAAAAACCTGATTCGGACTACAACGAACATTAAAAAAAAATTATCCAAATCGGTCCAGCCGTTCTCACGTGATGTCGTGACCAACGAACAGCATTTGATTTTTATTATATAGATTATATAGATAAAGATCCACAGTCTAATTGTTGCATATCATACATGTAGCTTGCAAAGAGGGCTACGGTTAATGCTGACATTGGAATAAGAAGCAACAACGAAAATTTACAACAGGTTCATATGTATGTCGGAGATGTCGGAGAAGGCCGAAGAATTCCTTATACAACTCAGTTTTATTTATCCATTATAAGAAGATCGGAGAATTTATCAACAGAGTAGTTTTTGTTTTTTTTTTTCTTCGGTACGCGGCCGAAGACCCTTGGGCCGTCGAGAGAGGGGGTTGGCCAATGATAGGTTTGCCGCGAGCGAGAGGGTGTGACGGATGACACTCTGTAATGAGCTCTCAAACAGTGTACTAGCAGTGTTCTTTTGTTAGACCAATAAAGTTTTCTTTGTAAGACATTTCGCGAAGGATAGAAGTGTTCAGTTTCTTTAATAAACTTTCCGATGGAGAAGACCAGTGGCGAAGGGAGTAAAGGAGAAATTTCTTTATCTCCGACATGTATATATATCGAAGGATCTACAGGAGAGGAGAATGTTCCTGATGTTGTCCTCGCCTAGATTCGATTTGAGATCATTTTCTGGGGTATTCGAGTAGTATATGCTGGATGCTGTTAATCCAGACACATGTTGAGCTTTGTAAAACGTGAAAGTTAAATACTTCTTCGCAGAACAGTTCAATATAATCGTTTTCGCAAATTTTTCCAGCCAGAAACTACAAAGAAAGAAACACCGAATTGACATAGTTAAGAACACATTTATTCGTGAGCCAAAGTACAATCGTGAGACAGGGTCGTTCGTTTTGTTCTTTCTAAATATAATGTACTTAGAATGAATAATGCGGAACATTCTTATAAAGAAGAAGACATTGCAACGGCAGCGTACTCTTGTAGACACAGTCTTCGTAACAGCATAAGGCTCTCGAATAGGTAAGCGTAACCCTTTGTATTCGTCGTTTTGTACAAATTTAGATGTGACAGAGAAAAGCGTAATGTTCAACAGCAATTGTCCATCTACTTTTTATGAGCCCCTGGCTTTTTCGGAGCGAATTCTAGACCCCTTATATAAGTCTTTTTAATTTGATATTTTTCTGTAACGAAGAGCGATATTTCATTAGACGAAAAACAGTACGAGTATTCACATTGAAGAAATGAAGATACGTTTTCTGCTTACCAGTAAGTAATTTGTACACGTATAGAATTTGATTTCCTTGAACGAGAACGCTGGGAGTTTTCTTTCCCGGTTCATCCGTAATTGTTGCGCTTGCGCCAATGTTTTGGCACTCCTTGCTAAACTCTTTCGGGTTTATTCCGAAAGTTTCCAAATTATTCACTAACGTCACCTTTAATATAATAAATCCATCGAATTAATTTATCAATATTATTCATTCCACCAGTTGATAGTAATCGATATACCTTTTTGCCACCGGATCGAACGGTCACCCTCATATCGATGGGCTCCAATTTCCCCGTGTGCAACAACTTGTTCCCTGCCAGCATAACTTCATGCATGTGCGTCATCCGTCCTATAAATTTATTTATTCCGTCCTCCATCGTGACGGTGATTTGATCCGCTTTGGTTTTCATAATACCTGCGAGTTGTGGGTTTAATTTCAGTATCCTGCGCAAAAGAACGAGTTTACAAGGATCGCGTCTAGGAAGAAGCGGCACGGTATAGTACCACAGAAAAAAAAAAACGGTCGCTCACTTTCCGTCCTGTAGGTTCTCCGATTTCACGTAATCGGTGAAACATTTTCTGATCTCAGCTCTTTTCATTACGTCCCCTTTTCTGCAATCATCGTATGGGAGTAAAATGTACATAATTCGGATCATATAATACAGCATAATGGTATATGATGTAACGGTTGTAGACTTCTGCTCTGCACAGAAAATCATTCTCTCTGCAATTATCGTATCGCGGTGAAAAAATTGTGTCTCCCAGGCGTGACGCTGTATACTCACTCGTATCCGAATTTCGACAGTAGCGGCACCACGTGAGCGGTTACTTTGTAACACTCCGAAACCACCGCAGTGTTCGACACGACCGGTTCGACGGGTGCCGGTTCTTCTAAAACGACCAATCTCCTTACCAGTGGATGATCGAACTGTAACAATAACGATTTATCAATACGTCTATCGTGAACCCCTTCGTTATTTCTGACGACCGGTATCGAGCCGCGAGATATCTCGCCAAAAGATAACGATGCACAGTGGCGATTTCTGACCACTGTGCGACGGGGTTGAAAGAAGAGTCTCACGGTGCAACGACGTTACCTTAATCGACAACAGACTCTCAACGCCTTTCGTGATAGAAGTATTAATAACACCTCTCGCTTTCATTTCCGCTAGGAACACAGATAGCTTTTTATATCGAGACTTTTTTATGTCTATGCTTTTATCCGGTGGACACGCCGCCATCAAATGATTTTTGAAAAAATTCGATACCAACATAGGCAAATCGATAGGCTTCACGGACTTCTTGCACGCTTTCAAAAAGCAGTACTCTAACAAGTTGTCCATTTCTTGTACCGGGTCTAATACTGTCTCGATCATCTCCATCAGTTCTTCCGCGGTTTCCGTTTCTACGGATTCTTCCACGTTCTTTTCTGCATTTTCCTGTAATGTTTCACAGAATTAATGGACAAATTTCAAATAAATCTATTAGCCATTGATCTACTACAAATTACCTCGCCAGCAGATTCGTTCGCGAGGTTCTCATCGGAGACCCTTAAGTCGCTCATTGTATCGATAAGCGTGTTATCATCAGTTTTCTCAGCTTGCCTGGTGTCTTCGTCATTTTCTGATGTATCGTTATTGTCATCGATATTTACAGATGGTCCCAAGTTTGGTCTTACGGGTGGTTTTCCCAATTGGCAAAGCATGTCTCCTAACACGTGCAGTATTTCTATACATTTCCCGTAACCACCGGACATGTACATGTCTTCACTGGATAGCGCTGTAATGCCTACAGCTACCGATGCCTGAATAAAATAAATATTTTTATTCTGCAGTCTAATTTGCATTATTTGGAAGCATAAAGCTATGCATCTAGCTATTTCATAAAGTTGTGACAGGTACAAGCTGCGGAATAATGCATATTATGCCTCTTAAACGTAAAAATAGGACTCTTTAGGGTGATTGTGGCCTAGATAGATCTTTTATCTAGTGCTTTTAACTATTGAAAAAGGCGTGTCCCATACCCTTGCAATCCTAGAAACAAGTATATCCCCTTAATAACTAGATTTGACTATGCCAACAAACCTTGTTATCATCTGTGTCGACCGAGACAAGCGTACCCTTCTGCAGTTTGCCGAACGAGTACAACGTCACTGGTTCTTTGATCACCACTCCAGGTAACATCAAATCAGCTCCGCTTGCTAACTTGGAGATCACCGGTTGCCTTGTCGTGAAGACAACTAACAAGTTTGGATGATGCCATAAGGTAAATATGGTTGGTAACAACGGCAGATGTAAGGTGTCTACTTGGAAGAACATGGGTATTTTCGCAACGCAGTATAACTTGCACAACTGTCCATTGTGAGTTGTGATTTTCATGACACTGATCGCCTCTTTTTTGGGAATTAACGATTGCACCTCTTCATCTGTCAGCGTTGGATATGCCGCCAAAATCTCTTGACACAACTTCTTCCTAATTAAAGAGAACGTAGAAATGTAACATACATTCATCGGTTATTGTAAAATATTGTAATATATAAGAACCGGTTATAGTTTATTTAACTACGAATTGCAAAAAATCACATTTACGAATTGATCCCGCGAATGCAATAGAGGTTCACATACTTTAAACGACGTTATTATGTACTAACCTCTCTGTACCTTTCAATTGATTGTTTGACTTCACTTTAAAAGGTTTAATAAACATCTTGATTCCATCGATTACTCGGCCACACGTTTAGATTCTTGAAATGATTCCTCGGCAAAAATTAACCTACTGGACGTTTCGGAGGAGTTCGGAGGAATATTCAGGCTGTCCAACCGTTTACATTTTTATTTGATTGCTTCAACCGAAACTTGAGAAGCGGGTTGCTTGCTAGAAGGGGAACCGAAACTTGAGTAGCGGGTTGCCTGCTAGAAGGGGAACTGTAAATTGAACAGCGGGTTGCCTGCTCGAAGGGGAACCGAAAATTGAAGAGCGGGTTGCCTGCTAGAAGGGGAACCGAAACTTGAGTATCGGGTTGCCTGCTAGAAGGGGAACCTTAAATTGTAGAGCGGGTTGCCTACTAGAAGGGGAACCGAAACTTGAGAAGCGGGTTGCCTGCTAGAAGGGGAACCAAAAATTGAGTAGCGGGTTGCCTGCTCGAAGGGGAACCGAAAATTCGAACAGCGGGTTTCCTGCTAGAAGGGGAACCGAAACTTGAGAAGCGGGTTGCCTGCTAGAAGGGGAACCAAAAATTGAAGAGCGGGTTGCCTTCTGAAGGGGAACCGAAAATTGAGCACACTTAGTGTCGTGTAGAGAGAGAGAGAAAGAGTGAAGCGCCGTGGGGGTTGGCGAATGAAGAGAGCAGGGGGCGGAGGGGGCGTTGTTCACTCTCGGCCCACTTTCAATTGTTTTCACTGAACAATCATTTCCAATATTTATCTCCAATTCGGTATTATCCTCTATTTGTAAGAATTTCAAGTATCTTATGAATAAAGGATAATATCGAGCTAATAACTGCACACTTTGAATTTTCGATAGTATTGCATACCAGAGTGTAAATTAATATCCACGATTAGTTTAAACCTATTACTTTCCATAACACTTTGCAATGTCACATTCCCTCAGAACAAAATTTATTATTCAAGCTTCTACATTTGATTTTTGTATCAACGCGAATAATATTGCTTCGTGCCTAGAGCTACTATCGTTCCAATCACTTTCCCCAATTTCTGTAACCATCGTGTGCTAATTGTGTTACTTTCTGTTCCTAGCAATTCAGTACGCAGTAAGTTACACTTGTCTCTCGAGAGCAGCCATCCCCATTCGAATTAGCATGGACATTCGTACCTACGTCACCACACCCTGCCAAACACATTCGTCTCATCTCGTAGCGTCGCGATACACATGTAATATAAGAATAATAATAATAATATTGTATACGCTTCTGGTGAAAAATAAAAAATATTACTTACAACAATTAATGTGTTCTTTCTTCCCTACCCTGTACATCAATGTGTGATAGCAGAATTAGATTAACATCTTTAAAAATTTTAAGTAAAACAAGATAATTTAAATTCGGTAAAACTCAATTTTTGTAAAAAGAGAATAGTTTCCAATTTCCGAAAATTTTCGAGCGTCTGACTTGTCGTTGACTTGTACTACTGAAATTCGGATACCTCCTTCGATATCATGTTCTCCTAATACCGAGTTCAAAAATCGAGGAATTTTCGAAAACCTCGATTTTTAAACTCGGTATTAGGAGAACATGATATCGAAGGAGGTATCCGAATTTCAGTAGTACAAGTCAACGACAAGTCAGACGACCGAAAAATTTCAAAAATTGAGTAGTGCAATTCAGTCGAGATAGTAATTCAGGAAGAATAGGTGGCGCAATAAATAAATGCGGTTCTTTACGACATTGTCTTTATTAACTTCCCGATTTATAGGGAAGTTACTGTAATTACCCCGAAAATCGAAAATCGATTTTTTAGCAGATCTCCACGTTTCATGGTCATTGGAGTCGTTTGAGACTATTTTTATCAAAATGTCGGTATGTGTGTGTGTGTGTGTGTGTGTGTGTGTGCGTATGTCCGTTTCTATGGTATCAAATTTTTCGTTAACGTTTTCTGAAAAAGTAACAACGCGATCAGAATGATGAATGATGCAATCAATGTGCCCCGCTGTAACTTAGAGCTGATTAGATTTTGGTCCATTTTGGTCAAGTAGTTTTTTAGTTTTTTTCGAAAGGAGTTGATTCAACATTGCAATTTATACAAGAGGCCTATCCTCCGAAGAAGCAAACGTAACTATATATATATATATATATATATATATATATATTATTTTCTACTTTCTACTTTCATGTGCGCGCATCCGGGATATTTTTCGATTATTGTAAGCGGTTACATTAGCAGTAGTTGCATAATTGAAAAAAAAAATTTTTTTTATATATATATATATATATTTAGACATATTTAAAAAAAAATTTTTTTTTTTTAATTAAAAAAAATTTTTTTTTTCAATTATGCAACTACTGCTAATGTAACCGCTTACAATAATCGAAAAATATCCCGGATGCGCGCACATGAAAGTAGAAAGTAGAAAATAATGATACTAATATACTGCAACTAACGATTCGGGAAGTTCTTTGTGTGGCTCGTGGAGAGTCACACACCAAATAACATCCGTACCACTAACCCTCTCGCGAGCTCGTAAAGCGAGCTACAACACCCCCACCTGCGAAGCTCGCGAAGCGAGCGAGCAACAACCCCCCTCTAGTTTATTCATTGTATTTGCGTACATAAATTGTTGACATTGTACATGTACATAACTTATATTCTAACGCATATACATACGTGAACATACTAGAATTTATCTTCACTTTTATAACAGTGTCTCATCCGTGATAATATACAATAAATATACAATAAACCTTATTGGTTGGAGGATGAGCTGAGAATGTGTAGAGTATGTGGGATGGGAAAAGAAACTTTGGAGCATGTATGGGAGGTATTTATGAGAATAGATGAGGAGAAGGGATGGCAGGAGAGGATGAGTGAGGTGTTACACGATGAGGGGGGAGGGGAAGAGTGGATGGGGAAAGTGGAAGAATGGAGAGAAAACAGGAAAGAGAGGATGGGAATGTAAGAGAAGGAAGTCCACACTAAAAAGAAAATGTAAATAGAAATTAGCGTAAATACTGTAAATATTGTACATCGGTTAAGACTTTTGTAAATAATGTTTCTCTCTCTCTATCTATAGTAGGATAAGGTTAAGGTTAAGGTAGTTGTTAGTTAGTTTATAAGTTAGAGATAAAATAGAATATAAAAGCGAAGGGAATGGAAAAGGGGGAAAAATGGAAAAGGATTGTAACCCCGAGGGGAACCAATAAAGATATATATATATATACTAGGGGGCTCCGCCCCCTACTCGCTTCGCTCGCCAACCCCCGCGGCGCCTCACTCTCTCTCCCGCTCCTCCTCTCTCCCGCTACCCCTCTCTCCCCCTCACTCACCAACTACCCCTATCTCTCACTCTCTCTCCTGCTCTCTCTCTCTCTCTGAAAAATACACACTGTCACGTCGCTCAATTTTTGGTTCCCCTTCGGAAGGCAACCCGCTCTTCACTTTTCGGTTCCCCTTCGGAAGGCAACCCGCTCTTCACTTTTCGGTTCCCCTTCGGAATGCAATCCGCTCTTCAATTTTCAGTTTCCCTTAGAAAGGCAACCCGCTCTTCAATTTTCAGTTTCCCTTAGAAAGGCAACCCGCTCTTCAATTTTCAGTTCCCCTTAGAAAGGCAACCCGCTCTTCAATTTTCAGTTCCCCTTCGGAAGGCAACCCGCTCTTCAATTTTCAGTTCCCCTTAGAAAGGCAACCCGCTCTTCAATTTTCAGTTCCCCTTAGAAAGGCAACCCGCTTGTCAATTTTCGGTTCCCCTTCGGAAGGCAACCCGCTCGACGTTTTAGCGTGACAGAACTATTTTATATAATAGAAAAAGATACAATAAACCTTATCGTCCCAGTGTTCCGATTGAAGCCTCAATTTCTCGCGCATGCGCGGCAATTTCAGCCTCAGTAACGTAACCTTTTCGATGAAATCGGGTTGCTTGAGCACCCCGCAGACTTTTAAAAAATTATTAGTGTATACATATGAAAAGGCAAGGGGTTAAGCTACCCTTAAAACGTTAGCAATTAAGTTTTAAGACAGAACATTCGTCCCGCCAATAACACCGGTACACTCCTGCCAATATAACTGAATATAACTCAGGGCGACAGGGCCCTGGCCACTCTGTTACGTCATTGGAGATACGCTACTGTTTTGGTAGCGCATGCGCGAGAAATTGAGGCTTCAATCGGAACCATAAACATATATGTCTATGATCGGAACACTGTATCGTCCATCCACTTTAGTGTGGCACCTCTTGTAGCGAAATTGCGAAGCTTCGCGCAAGGGTCCGTATGTCGCCACTTAACGTAGCGGCGAAACGCTCAAACTGGTAGCCAAACGTTATCGACAGGTCAGTACACGAAGAAGTGTCGGTAATTAAACTGTTAACAGTATCTCGTCGATGTTAATATCAGTTAATTGTAAATTATCTTAAATGATTCTGCCACTCTCAGAATATTTGTTTATTCATGAAATTTCAATTTTGACGAACAATGGTTAAACAAAACTGGGACAGAATAATATTCCCAAGTGTACATTGCTCGTTTGACAAATTGTCCTCAATAAGATATCTATCCGTCGTTGCAAGCCACATTGTTAACTTCATTTGACTCTCCTTATTCATACTCAAAGTTCAAGCGGTAGACAAAGTCCAGACATTCTATTTCCTTCGATAATATGCGATGCCCGTTTTATTACTGTTCAATTATTTTCAATGTAATGACGTGCAAACTGTCATGGAACGGTTAACCGAGCGAAGTTTCACTTCTAGCATCCAATTATAAATCATCTCGCAAAAGTATTTCATGAAACATATAAACCAAGAAACTGCGAAACAAACAGTTACAGATCTGTGGTATATATAGATTAGGGTATATAGTAGGAAACAGGACAGGAATTTAGCCGCCACACCACTTTCGCTAATTACATTTTCCTATTCGAAAGCTCCAAATTACGCTTCGACGGAGTCTTATCGAATAATATCAAATTAAGCGTGGTCAAGCTGTGCGATAAAGCCAAAAAAAAGAATTTAATCGTTCGCGCGTTGATAAGATTGTGTGGTCGCGCGTGTCGAATTCCAAAATATCTGGAAAAGCCGAGGCCGTTCCTCTCGAGGGAACATTTCTCGGACGATTGTCGAGTGATCTTTATTCCGTGAGGCTCACGGTTTATCGAGAAAGATAAACCCGTATAACCGTGTTTTATCCTCGATGAGGATTACAATTAATTTTCCAGTTAATCGAGCAACGGATCATATTGTGCAGTACTGGAACATTCGTTCCGCTTGCTCCTGCGAATGAACCGTGTCAACAAGCTGCTTGTTCGTTGTAGCTTCGCGGAACAGCTTCCGGTTCCTCGAATCCGACGCCTGTCCCCCGCAACCACCTACGCGTTCGTGTAAAAAGCGACGGTATATGCGGCAAAATAGATTTCCACGACGAGTCATGACGTTTTCCCACGACTCGGTAACGCATGCGCATAGTTCATTCTACCCCACGCAGTTTTGAACAGTGCATGCCGTATAGAATGATTAATAATAAGTATCTCCGAATTTGTCCAGATTTGTTTGAAGCTCAAAACAATTCTAGATAGGTATCATGAAATGTTCCATTTTTATTTTCTACTAGCTGACCCGACAGACGTTGTTCTGTCAAATTTTAATGAATTTGTTTGTGAAGCAATTTCAATTTCAATTCGTTGACATCAATGTTTTTCTTATTGGGAACCAATAATACTTGCACCGTTTCAAAAATTATGATTTTTCCTGTTAATCCGAATTTTCCTACTTTTCTTTGTGATTGTCTTGAATTTGTTTCTTTGAAAGCTTTTCCAGAACTATAACGAACAAAACAAAAAAAGAATTATATGCATATCCATCGTTCGAATCGTGAGTGTTATGGTCTTGGTTCATAGAAAAATCTCATAGAAAACAACACTAATTTTTTCCCAAATTTTCCATTTTTCTGGGCAACGTTTCCAATTTCTTTTTACTCTAAAAACCTGATTTGGACTACAACGAACATTTAAAAAGAAATATTAGCCAAATCGGTCCAGCCGTTCTCACGTGATGTCCTAACCAGCGAACAGCATTTCATTTTTATTATATAGATTCGAATGGCGATTTGTCCGACAGATGCAACGAAGCTTGTTCACTGAAGAAATGTAAAGGAAATTATGCGCCCCTATGGGGTCGAAATGATGCTCGGCAAGGGCGGCGAACGTTGCAACGACGCGTTCTGCGCCTGTCTATCGGGTTGCATGTCCCACCCCGAAGGATATGCAGCCAAAGTGTTGTCACACCACGTTCCTGGAAGTTATCGATCCCGCCGCGCCGCAAGCTATGCTTCCTTTGGTCGAATCTGACGTCAAGGGACGGCCGTTGATAGGCGGCATTCAACTGTGCCCAGCTACCATTGGCCCGGGAGCCGGTATAAACGGTGCCTTCACGCTAACCTGTTCCAGTTGTGTTGTTATCCACTCACTGTACACTTGGTAAGTTCCGTGCCGCTTCAATTTCTCGTTCATCTCGTCTCTCCGGCCATTGTTTTCCTCGTTTTCTCAAATTCTATTCGCGCCTCTGTTCATTGAATAAAAATTTCACTAAATCGCAAACACGATGATTCCTTGGAATTTTCCCGAAAAATGTCGACGTTTTCGTACAACAAATTCGTACAGTACAATTTTATAACGATTTTGAAACCTTTGCGACGGTTCTTTACGATTTCTAAGTGAAAAGAATAATCTCCGATTTATGTTCTTCCATCTAACTCGGCTCTTCGGCCATCGTTCTCCTAGCTTTCTCAAATATTATTGAGACTCCATTCGTTCGTTGAACATTTCACCGATTTCCAGCGGAAACATAGTTCGCTGGTAAAATGTCGATGTTTCCTTTATTAAGATCCATCTCGAGTGAATATTCTGTGAATTCGTACAATACAATTTTATTACGATTTTGAAACCTTTGCGACGGTTCTGTACGATTTCTAAGTGAAAAGAATAATCTCCGATTTATGTTCTTCCATCTAGCTCGGCTCTCCGGCCATTGTTCTTCTAGCTTTCTCAAATTTTATTGAGACTCCATTCGCTGGTAACATGTCGATGTTCCCTTTATTAAGATCCATCTCGAGTGAATATTCTGTGAATTCGTACAATACAATTTTGTTACGATTTTGAAACCTTTGCGACGGTTCTGTACGACTTTTCAGTGACAAGAATCGGCTCCGGTTTATCTTCCTCGATCTAGCTTTTCTCTCCGGCCATTGTTCCCCTCGTTTCTCAAATTTCATTCTGCGAATGTTTCGCACGGTCGTTTGCAAATTTATATCTGCCGCACCGACAATCAAGAGCTTCTACGGCTTCGAATGTACGTTTCGAAAAATTCATGGTACATGTACCGCGAGTCTGGTAAACCTGACAGCCATTTTAAAACTTGTGCAACAACCTCGTGCAGCTTCTAAAGGGGAAGAATCGTTCTTCAGCTGTTTAAAGTGTCTCGAAATTCTCTCGGCTTCGAAAAGTTCAAGCCGACCCTGACATTGGTCGTAGTGTAGGATTTGAATTATTCGAAACGTTGTCTATCGTGTTGACATTTCCGTTTCACCTTTCTGTCATTCCTGAATATTCTAACGGCTTGCGACGACGGAATCGAACGTTTCCCATCTAAACCTCTGACGTCCGGTCTCGTCGCGACGGTATCGCGCTTTATAGATTCGCCAAACGCGACAGTTTTAGGCTCGTTTCTACATAATTAATTAATCTTGGTCGTACGTGTATGAAACTTCTGGTTGACCCATTAGAATTTTCACGTTAACACTGTGCACCGTCCCTGCAGCGCATACGCGTCGAACCGGCTCCATCGATTCGACAAAGCCAGTTCCTTCGAAAACTAGGACTACTTTCTTCTCGTTTCAACAATAATATTCTCCTGAAAGTGAAAAAGTACTGTCTCAAAGAAAAACGGACCAACCTTTTTGCAAACTAACTAAAACAAACTCTCGTTGTTTCAACATTGTATGGACTTCACTCAGTGTTAACATCCTTATCTCTTTCATAATTATGGACACATATTTAAATCTAAATTGAAATTCGACTTTCAATCATCATATCAGATAAATTACTTTGGTTTCGTGCAATTTTTCTGGTTGTCAAGTTAGCTGGCGAAAGGCACTTCTTTAATTTTGTGGTAGGCCCAAGGATGATCTAGGAGAACCGATTATCAAAGATTCATGACTGACAAATTTGAAGGAAGTGTCATGAAATCAAATCCTGCTTTTAATGGGTCTTTGTAAAGTCTTTGTAAATCCAAAACAAATAAAAATCTAGATAAAGTCCTTCGAGTTTTATATTCTAGAATTTTTTAATATATTCGTAAGCCGTAAGTGCATAAAGATTCGCAGTCTAGATATAATATTATCCTTTTCAATGTGAAATCGAATTCTTGGAGGTGCAATATACGTACATTTGTCAATTCTTTTTTATTTATTATTTCACGTTGCTTTCCATATGTCCGAACACTTATTCACATTTCGAGACAGACGATTTTTTGTTTCAAAGGACCTATATTATCAAATAAAAATGATGCTTACTAATCTTGTTTGAATGTAGAGAACATGCAAATCAAATCTTATATTTTCTAATTTGACTTCTAGAGCTGTGTCCATAATCATCCCGCTGTTTTCCAATCTCTTTTCTCCAACATTTATTTAAATAGTGTATGTATATATTGAATTACCACATTTTTACCACGTTTCTATTAGCTCGCTTTCTTGCCTGTCTGTTTGTTCGGTACAAATCTTGCAATTGATTTTAAACTAACTTCCCGACGAGCTGGAGACTTGAAATTTTCAACATAGCTCAGAAGTAGATGACAATGGAATATTCCAAAGCAAAATTTTTAACAAAGGATTGCGTTTAGGATTTATAATTTGTTTAAAGTTATTTCGCGACGGGACCTACAGTTTATTAAGGTGGCTTCCGAACCACTTAATATTTTTCAATTGTTGCACACAATAGAAATTGTAGTTTCGGCGCACAGGTTCGATCCTATGTTACTATTTTCCTAAGTAGTTTTACAAATTAATAAATCGACGTTTCGGTCTAGGTTAAGACCATCTTCGAGAATATAATTGCGTCTGTAAAAATTAATAGAAAACATTTGTTGCACACAATGTGTAGAATACAGTGGTACAGGCGCATGGCTGAATTTCGCGATCGATCGCATTATTCGCAACAGCGAGTCGCCGCGAAGGAATGTGTGTTGTCGTAGTGTGTTCACTTTGGGGAAATCGGCGATACGCATGCGAGCAGGATTGAACTTTACAATAGAAATCAGCGACGGCCGAAGGTTATGGCGAGTGGTTCTCACCGATTACGATTTCGGTTTTCGTTCACGGTACCACGTTCGAAACAACAAAACCGTAATAACCGGTCGACGGATATGTGTTTTTCCAAAGGGGTTTTGACCGCAAATAAAATTTAAAAAATAAGTATGCCAGTCTCCAATGGTCTACAAGCGACGAGATAGACTTTGTCCTAATCGCCCGAGGCGACGTTGTCTTTCCATTCGAATCACGTGTCGTTCTCCTGTTCGTAAATATCTCAAGCAAGGCAAATATCACTAGAATATCAAAAATATCAAAAAGCAACGGTGTCTTTTATTTATTATATTGATAATATTGTTGCGGAGGCTTCGGCGCTGTCTTAGCAAATATTATATAATTAATATATGTTCTCGGCGCACAGATTCGGTCAATGATAAACAAAACAAAGCAAATTTGCAATAATTAAACTTTCCTCGACGTTTCGATCCGGGTTTGGATCATCTTCAAAAGCATTGCCCGGATCGAAACGTCGAGTAAAGTTTAATTATTGCAAATTTGCTTTGTTTTGTTTATCATTGATCGAATCTGTGCGCCGAGAACATATATTAATTATATATTATATAAATTTACGATCGAGAAATATTAACTAATAGCAAATATTTATTAAATATACAACAGTTAAAAATTAACAGCAGATAATTGTGTGTTCTCGTTTCAATGGCTCGAGAGGATCTGATCTCTCTTTTCTTCTTATCAACAACCTCGTTGTCAGGATACCGCAATATCGATCTGACAGGCAACTTCTCTCGATCTCTGCGATATATCTTCATAATATCACAGTAACAATATCGTAGAAAGCTTTTCATTTTTCTCAGTCTTCCGTCTCGCAACAATTTTTCATCTTGTCTCGAGCGAAAACAGCCTCGCGACCGAAATAACTGGCTACGAATATACAGTGTGTCAAAAAGATATTGGCACGTGTATCCATATCGGCGAGATGGGCAGGAGCCCTTGGAAATAGGTCGATCGCGAACCAACCAGTTTCTAGCTAGCTGATATGTAGTTTCTCTTCTCCGATTAACATTCCCGAAAGAATACCTAACAAACACACAATATCGGAACTGTTTCTTTGCTCTTCCACTCTGCGATTTATATTACAGTCGCAGTGATCTCAGAATTTCAAGTCTGACTCGACAGAGGTGAAAAACAAATTAGGGATCAAGGGAGTAAAGGGTTCTTATTGAGTTTTGTAGATAAGGCTGCTTGATAACGATTTTTTCGCAGCACGTCATCAAAATATAGACCTTCACGAACATTTTTAAAAAAATTCCAATTGAATCGTTGGAAAACTGAGTTGCAGGCAGATTTTTGGCCACAAAGATTGCTTTCTCGCCCACTGTGCGCCGGTACAAATCGGTCGACGATGGGACTTAGTAACATTTTGTACATGTAGCACGCAGGCCCTTATTATGTGGGGCCCAGTTGAGTACTAACGTGATCCTGGGTCCCTGCAGTAAATGTCTAGGGACGACTATTGGGGTTTTTAGTCGGTAACGATTATACCGAGACCGACATTGGTCATCCTTGCCTTCGGCGGCAAGGATGGTTATCCACTAATCGGATTTCCCCCAATTCAAAAAAAAAAAATAAAAAAAAGGCCCTTATTATGTATTAGGAAGGCCCAGGCTAGAGTAGGTAAGGTAGTTCGGGCAAATGATATCTGACACTTCTTTAATATGAAGTAGATCACTGAAAATGTCCAAATTTCAAGTTACCTAGTTCTTACAATCAGGCGGCAATATGTATGTACAAATAAACCGTCGAACGATTCCACGGTCCCCGAAACGTTAGAGAATCGGATCACAGTCTCAAGCTGAGAACAACATGCCCGACACGGGTCTCGTTAGCCAAAGTTCGACGACCACCGGATTCTCTTCGGAACGAATCGTCGATTACACCGACTGTTATCTCGCGAAGGTTATCGCGAGAAGTAATGACGTAACGTTCGGAACAATCGGATCGTCTAGCGCAGTTTTTATCGCGCGTTGCGTGTACATTACACGATTGCCTTTTTTTTCCCACGGTCGATTTTCATAGTTCACGTGTCCACGTACACGATGCGACGGTGTCTCTGACGTTATGGAACGGTGTTGTGCGCGTGGGTAGTCGGGCACGGGTCGATCACGTGCGAAAATAGAACGCGCTATAGACAGTTTGGAGAACGGCCAGAGTACAGAACGGTCCGATTTTTTTGTTCGGGCAGATTAGCTCCGCTATCCGAACCAGCAAAATGATCAATCGGTATCGGAGCGAGACGCGTGCGAGACATTGACATTCAGGGTTCACGGCTCTTCCGGCTACTCGCGGTCCCCGTATCTCGAGAGATAGCGGGATACACCGTGTCTCGTGACGCACTGGCCCAAACAACTATTGCCAACTGTGTTTTTCTCTGATAACTCTGTGTACGAAGTGCTATGCCTTATGTAACACTCTCCAGACCGTTTAATCCGGAAAGGAAAAAGTTCCTAATTTACTATTATAAGTCCTTGTTTTTGAATATACCTTTCCCTAGCTTCTCTTATCATATTAGCTTTTCTTTCCTGAAAGGAAGAAGTTCCTAAGTTACTATTATAAGTCCATGTTTTTGAATATACCTTTCCCTAGCTTCTCTTATCATATTAGCTTTTCTTTCCTGAAAGGAAGAGGTTCCTAAGTTACTATTATAAGTCCATGTTTTTGAATATACCTTTCCCTAGCTTCTCTTATCATATTAGCTTTTCTATCCTGAAAAGAAGAAGTTCCTAAGTTACTACTATAAGTCCATGTTTTTGAATATACCTTTCCCTAGCTTCTCTTATCATATTAGCTTTTCTATCCTGAAAAGAAGAAGTTCCTAAGTTACTACTATAAGTCCTTGTTTTTGAATATACCTTTCCCTAGCTTCTCTTATCATTTTAGCTTTTCTTTCCTGAAAGGAAGAAATTCCTAAGTTACTATAATAAGTCCATGTTTTTGAATATACCTTACCCTAGCTTCTCTTATCATATTAGCTTTTCTTTCCTGAAAGGAAGAAGCTCCTAAGTTACTATTATAAGTTCATGTTTTTGAATATACCTTTCCCTAGCTTCTCTTATCATATTAGCTTTTCTTTCCTGAAAGGAAGAAGTTCCTAAGTTACTATTATAAGTCCATGTTTCTGAATATACCTTTTCCTCAGACCGTTTAATCCTTTTTTCTTTTTTATTTAATGCAATTAGAATCTCAAGGTAGAGATTATTTTGCCGTACATTATTTTTCAATGCATTATTACACTATTTTTACAAGCAGTTTTAAACATATACAGTTTTCTTAAATTTTTAACTCACAGCCATACGGAAACGAGTAGATTATTTTACATATTTCCACCGTAGGTTTGGAGAGTACAGAAGGAAATCTTGATTGAGTAGATGTTATTCGTTCAAAGGATAAAATCGCTTTCGCACGGCAACAGACCGATCCTGTATATTCAGAATCGGAGAATAATGTGTGAAATGGGGACAAGGGGCGGGCCGGAGACGAGATCTAACGAGGGTTGACGACGGAAATGAAAAGACGACAGCCCGTTTGAATGGGCCGATTAATTTCGCCGTGGGTTTCACGTATTTCTTTGATTGCTCTGTTGCAGAAGAATAGTATGTATAAAGTACTTCACAATCAAGACATCAAACACGAGTG
This sequence comes from Lasioglossum morio, assembly GCA_916610235.2. NCBI lineage: Eukaryota > Metazoa > Arthropoda > Insecta > Hymenoptera > Halictidae > Lasioglossum > Lasioglossum morio. The sequence continues at coordinate 20,101,991 of OU744323.1, read as the reverse complement.
CTCGCGGTCGGGGGGACTGCACGCGTATCCTGATCACTTCAGGGAACCTAAAAAGCTCCGCCTCTAAATCAGCCGTTCGCTCGATGATCATCTAAAAGGTTCCTGTCCTCTGGTAGGACTCTGTACATAGTGTACATAGCGCTTTTCTAACGAAGGATCTCGCCGAGACAAGCCGTGGCAAGCTCGGTTGGCTCTAACAACGTTCACGCGGGTAATCCAACACGAGAATAACAAAAGAGAGAACAAGCGAGAGAGAGAGAAAGAGAGAGAGAGAGAGAGCGATCCACTGTAACATTCCCCCACGCTGTATCCGACGCGACGCAACGCACGCACCATCCAGAAGCACACGCATCGAAACAGTTCTCAGGCAAACGCAACAAAACGGAACGAGAGAGGACAAAAGGGGAAGAGAAAGATAGAAAAGGGAGAGAGAAGAGAGAGAGAGAAAAGCGAGAAGGATATGAGCACAATGAAGCAGGACGACTTCCCCCTCTGGGTGAAGTTCTTCACCGCGGGCACCGCGGCCTGCATCGCTGATTTGATGACGTTCCCGTTGGACACGGCCAAAGTCAGGATGCAGGTAAATCGATTTTCTTCTATTTAGGTCATGAGATTTTTTACCAAACATCGTCGATCTACCAACCACCACGAATTCTCGTCAAGAATAATCGTACCGCCGTCTACCTGCGCTCGCTTCGAAGGGTGAAACCCCTTCGCTTTCCCACCCTCGAATCAACTCCTTTCAACGACCTTTTTCGTCGCGCATTGAACGATGAGGGTGAAGTACCAACGTCTGCGCTTCGCTCCGTCGTCCAACTAGATTCGAAGGGAGCAACCTGTAAAATTACTTCCGAAAAAATTCTTTTTACGTCTGCGACAAAATGAAAGTCGTTCGGTTCAATCCTCGAGCCAAAGCGTACTTACTGTCCGTACGAAATGTTTCGCTTGCTTCAGCGTGCAGATTTATCTGCTGAAAGTGTCGACATGCATTTGTGAAATGTGTATAGAGAATTTGGCGAATTGTAAAATGTTTGGGAATTTGTTTAGATCGCCGGAGAGACGCGTCCGCTTCTGATACCAGCCGCGGATGGCACGGTGCTCTCGATGAGACAGACGCAGCCCGGTCTGTGGAAGACAGTATGGAACATCGTCAGAATGGAGGGAGCAAGGTACGTTGTTCACGATCCTATACGTAATTTAAGAGTGGCACGGGGTAGGTAAAACCATATGCAAATACATGATTGTACATAGAGATCGTTGCGTACGATTCCACCGATTCGGATCACTGTATACATACGATATCTATCTATAATATCAATCCATATACAATTACGAATATTATAAATATATTTATACATATACATAATATGCCGGGGGCGAGTCTTTCTCAGCCCGATCGACGATTCGATTTAAATTCCCGCGCTGGCTGATTTCTATTCGTAGGCCTGCTCGTTTTTTCTTCCTCGTTTAACGAAAAAAAAAAACCGACGCAAATCTCTCCGCGTCGCTGCTTCTTTTTTCTTTTCCGACTGATTTCTACCACGTGAACTGCCAGTCGCCGTTAATTAGCCGATCGAGACTCCTGTCGCTGTCGATGCCCTACTAACTAATTATACGCGGACGGATCGCGACGAGCCAAACTGCTACAGACAGAACCGTCGTTTATCTTCAACATATTAACTGCATTTATATTCTTGCGCGTCATTCGTGGAAGCGAGAAAATCAATCGAAACAATGAGAAACGAAGGGATTTTTTATCTGACCGTCATAAACGTTCTTTCTCTTCATTTTGTTCTCTTCTGTGGTAAATTAAGGTCGATTCGTACACGTCAGTTTCAAGCGTCTATCAAAATAAAGTTACCCAGGTTTAACCCTCACACGTTCCTGAAAAATAGCTGCATAAAAGGGACTAGGATAACAATTCACCCATTTTTATTTTACATGTTTGCGTCACATTTTAAAGGAATACATCTCACGACGTAGATATGAAAGGATGAATAATTTTACAGTATTTGAAAATATTGAATGGGCGAATTTTCACCCTGAGGAACGTACGAGGGTTAATCAAATAGTCCACGTTGTTTGCGACCGCGATTTTTGAGCAGCTTAGTTCTCGAAGCAAAGTGGCAGAGATCGAAGACAACACGCTAAACGAGAGTAGGCTGATCGTGAAGTGAAACAGACTGTAACTCGATCACGCCGTAATTGTATTATCAAATCACGCGGCCATTTCGAGCACCGACAACGACAGAACGAGAGATCGATCGGCTGTAATCGCGGTAACGGAGTCACGGTATTGGAAAACCGATAATTTGCTACCGCGCTAACTACCTTGGTTCGTTTATTCTTACTTCTTTCAACAATGCTTACGTTCAATTATTCTTTCTTTACGTCGATTAGAGTGCCATCGACTGTTCGTCGAATTGGTCGGTTTGATTAGCGATGGGATCAACCTGAGCACAAATGATCGATTCGATCCTCTCGGAGAGCTCATTGAAAATCGATGTTCCAGATACTATCGCGCGTAAACGGCACGATTATTTAATTACACTTCACTCGAACAAAGAGTGATTTAGCGTACGGATAGTAATTATATCGATAACGCGCAGACCTTGTTCCAAAGAGATTAATCTGATAAAAAGAATCGAGTTTTTTTGTTTTGGAAGTAAGGATCATTTGATGGTCTTTGTACATTGTGATTAGGTTTTTGTTTTACTCGCGATTCGTGAAATCCCATCGCTAGGTCGTTGCGTGACATCTTATCGACCACGTGGACGATAGCTGTTCGATTAATACGACACACGTCTATGGCACTCGTTTCGCCTACTTTATCGTTTCTTTCCTCTCTCGCTCGCGAGTTGCCTTTCCCGTTGCTTGTATCGATTTTATTCGAGTAGCCAATGATTATTGAGAAGTACATTTGACGATCAATGTTTTGAAAGAACCAAATACATTACCTTCGTTTTGCAATCACCGCTGTTCCTGTCGTTGATACGTAACCCGGGATGAGATCGAGTTCAATTTGTATTTACAAATTCGAGCGAACTTCAATAAACAAATTTTATTTTACAGATTTCGATTCTCACTGAAAAATAGTCAAAATTTCAATGAGTATAGGTGATCGAGATTCACCCTTCTGCAAGTCAAATGTCAACCTTTTGCTAATCAATTTCATCCATTAAGAATATTTAAAGTTAATTATATATTTAGATTAAATGGTATAATTTATTTGATGAGGTAGTACGATCTTTTTTATGCAAACAATTTCTTGGTAGTCTCTTCTTCGTGATAAATTTATTATTAGTATACAATGTACTTACATTACCCCTCGGCCGAACCAAATTCAGAGGAAACGGCCTCTGGAGTTCGATTCTCCTCGCACGTCGAGAACAACCATCCGCAACGCGGAACTGATCGGTAATCGGAATCGTTTTCGCGAGGTATTCAACGCGACTTTTCGCTATAAAGACCAGCACGACAGTGATTCCGCGATCCGTATCGACGAGAAGCATCGATCCTAGTTCCTCCCCCACTCTGCGCGCCTTGCCGAATTTTCCGATTGGCGCTTTCCGCTACGCGACTAGAAAAGATCGCAGGATCGTAACCTCGGACAGGTCCTTGGGCCCCAATGAGTCAAGAACAGGTGTGGTTTGGGGACGCATAAAACATCGGCACTATGAAATGCGAATAGCGATACGGTGCCGATGTTATATGCGTCAAATAAGGTTGAGGAGAAGGTTAAAAGGACCTGGGCGGTGGGGGTTTAGTGGGTATGGCGGTAGACCAGTGTTGGGCAATAAATAAATTTATTTAAATAAATAATTATTTAAATAACAAGTTATTTGTTATTTGGATATTCAAATAAAACGCAGAAATAATTATTTATTATTTGAGCAAGTCTAAATGAATTTATTTAAAATAATAAAGCTAATTGTTATTTACAAATACAATTTTCAATTATTATTTGTATTAACAAATAATAAATAAAATTGTATTTTCATTCATTAATCCCCCCTCCGGACGAGCCCGAACACTGGCGGTATACCTGAAAAGGTTGGTATAGCAGAGAAAAACTATTTAATTGATTTCCACCTCAATCCAAATAATAAATAAACTTTTATTTGCAAATAAGAAATAATAAATAGATTATTTATGGAATTATTTAAATAACTTTAATTTAAATAACAAGTTTAGTTATTATTTGCAAATAAAATCACACGTTTATTTATTATTTAATTATTTATTATTTAAAATAAAATTTGCCCAACACTGCGGTAGACTTAGTATTAGCTAATGATAATCCCCCCAAAAAACCATCCGAGGGGGGAGCCGAGTCCCACACTACCCTCCCCGAACAACATCGTAGGGGAGGGTGTCCGCAATAGGATTTCCCCACCGCCCTTAAACAAAAAAAAAAAAGGTCCTTGGGCCCCAGACCTGCATCCAACGCGAAATATTCACCAAGGGGAGAGATAATTCTTCCCCCAGGGAATCCTCCACCCCTGCTGAGATCCAGGGGAGACAGGGCAAGACGACGGCCCGACTACCCAAATACGATGACGGCCCTGGAATCTCTTTGTCCCGAATCGTCGTCTCCGTGGATGTTGGTTTCCATTAATGGTACCAGTACTGGATTTTCGCCAATTCTTGGCCAATTGTTTTTCCCGGTTGATCTCTCAAGCGGTCGCCTTTTCGGGATTTTGATCTTTGAAATACTTTATAAATATCTTATTTGGAAAAGGTTGAAATTGATTTTCAAAAGGGCGAATTTGATATGCAGAACATGTAATAATTCTTCTAGAAAATTCGAAGGGAAAAGTTTAGCATGGAAATTTCGTTGAAGGGTAAAGCAACACGCGACAGCGAGAAGCCTCCCCGCAACTCGGCGAGCGGAATATTCGTTTCTCCTTTGTCTCTGCTTATTTTTCTCTATTTATTTTGTCTTAAGATCAGCTGCAAGCCGCCTCTTTCTTTTCGATTAACCGATCGGACCGGACCGATGCGATGCATTTGATCTTTGGTTATTTGCGCTTTCGACGCGTGCATATCCGCTCTGCCATAACCGCGAGTATGTGCAACAGCTCTCTCGTCGCAAGCTCTCTCCCGGTCAAACTCGAAAGATTCGTTCTCTTTTCTCTCGTGCTCATCCGATGCTTTCGGAAGAACTAGATTCGACTCTCGTCGCAATTTGATCAATGGACTCCAGATTCATAATAGAACTCGATCGACGCATTAATTCTCGGAAGTCTGTTAATTAATTTCACGTGTGGCAGCGATTGGTCTGAAATTGAACGTCTTCGTGCAGAACATTGTTGAAACATTGATGGAGAAAGTCTAGTTAACCGTCGCCGATAAGCAAACCGTTCAGAATTCACGTCACCCAAGTTTTAACTTAACCCTTCGCTGCATAGCGTATCGCATCTGATACAGTAAACAAATCTGGTATACAGTAAACTAATAATGTTTTTTTTTCTTACTATGTTTATTTATTTTTCTGAAAATGTTGTTTTAATCTTTTTTCAATACTTTTTCCCTGAAGTAAAACACGAAAATTGACCTTCTTTCAATTTTTTCATCCCAATTAAAAAAATCATGCAGTGAAGAGTTAACACATATACCGACCGGTGATTATTGCATATTTTTGAAAAATCTATGGTACATGGGTAAATTTTCATTTAGCATTTAGTATGAACTAATTAAGTCACCCTCAATAACGTCGTCTAATAGTTTCATTTAAGATTGCAATGTCAAAGAAAATTTCTATGCTTTTTTTTTTGCTACAGCAGAATTATTGAAAATCCTATTAATAAAAGGCTTCCGGTCGGTAAAGTGTTAACACGCTGCCTACTAGAACCACGTTAGTATGATTTCGAATAACTGTATCATACGAAAAAAGAAACAAAGCTTAAAAATCATATTTTTCCAAAATCGATCCAAACAAAGTGATTACTTGATTCACGATAAATTACAATCGTTCCGAACCTATCGGACAGGCAAATCGCCGCACCGGTAAATGATACGTCGACAGATCGATCTCCAGCGAACTCCTGGCGATCGACCTTATCAAGATCGTTATATCGCGGAAAGTTTACCAGTCCATTGATCAAGCACACGCGTCCATTCGCCTCAGGAAACTCGCATTTGTTCAGTCTCATCATTCGAATGTAAACGCTTTAACGAATCGATCAAACCGCAAAAGAGAAATGGAGAGTGTGAGAGAGAGAGAGAGAGTGTATGTGAGAGGGTGAGTGATAGAGTGATCGAATATTTCCAAATGCATACATAGAGCTCCGGTAAAAGTCCATTCGAATGGAGAGCGAACTAGAGAAAGAGGTGTAGAGAGAGAGATAAAGAGAGAGAGAGAGAGAGAGAAATCTAAACAAAAATTCCAAAATAAAAAAAAAACAAAAAAAATATACCCTGGGATACGTTTGAGGGTAAATTGTGAGGGCGGTGAGCTTGAGCGAGGGTGGTTACAGGAGCCTGTACGGAGGTCTGTCCGCGGGACTCCAGAGACAGATGTGTTTCGCCAGCATACGGTTGGGCCTCTACGACGGTGTGAAGTCACGCTACGCTGGAATCATCGACGGTACATCCAACAACCTCCTAACTTTTTTTGATTACGCAATCCTATTACGATCGAAACCGAAGTAGAGACACGCGTGAGACACGGCCGCACACGTACATCTCTCTGTTACGCGAATAAGCATTTACGTGGACGCGTAAGTAAAGGCTGGTGGTCACGATCGATCACCAACCAATCAACCAACCACCGAGAATCTCGGCTCCAGAAGAAGCTCCAGACAACTCCTACCAACTCCCGTGTTTTTTTTTCTTGTGAACTCTACGCTCGCGCGTTCTTTCGATCTTCTATGTTTTTTTTTTCCTTTTTTTTTTATATATATATTACCGCGGAGGACAACGTTGAGAGGGTGGCCACGTTCATCCTGAAGAATCGATCGCCGATATCGACGAACTTTACTAGCTGATTTCGAGGAGACTCACGCGAGACTCGGAAAAACTATTCCAACTAAGAGGAGACACATTTCTTGTCTTGAAATGTATCTCTTCTATGAATGTCATTTCTAATTTCGCTTATATTTTGTCGTAGTTGAATTTGACATTTTTTTAGGTTTAAATGTAACGGATGAAAGTTGAATTTTGTATGTAAATTGGTTTACTGAGACTTGAATTTGAATGAAGATTTCAATACAATGATTGAAAGTTGTATCTCGATTTTAATTGGGTCGCTGAGAGTTTAATTTGAATTTAGATTTAAATACAATGATAGAAATAGAATAGAAATTGTAATTTCGGCGCACAGGTTCGATCCTGTGTTACTAATTTCTTAAACAGTTTTACAAATTAATAATTCGACGTTTCGGTCTACGTTAAAACCATCTTCAAGAATATAATTGCGTCTGTAAAAATTAATATGTGAGTATAAATTTCCGTGTTGAAAAGCAAAAAGATAAACGAAAGTGAAAATTACAAGACTGAAACCATTTGTTTGTTGGTATAAACTTACTTGCTTAGTAACAAAATTAATTTAAATTTAGGTAACTTAGGAAATTAGTAACATAATATTAGGATCGAACCTGTTCGCCGAAATTACAATTTCTATATAAAACTGACGATCGAGATAAAAGAAAACATTTACAATGATAGAAAGTTCAATGTCGATTTAAATTGAGTTGCTGAGAATTGAATTTAGACATTGACTATCAGCAGCAGCTTGTGCTGCTTAACAATTTTCTTGCATCTCGTGGAATAATAATTATTCAAAATGGGTTCGCTGCTTAACAATTTTCTTGCATCTCGTGCAATAATAATTATTCAAAATCGGTTTCCGATCTAACCCGACTATTGTGTTGCTACGGTAAATATTCCTGTTGAATGTTTTCTCGAGTAATGACTGCTCGCACGAGTCTCGTGGAAATCGCTTCGACTACGAAAAGAAGGGTGGTTCTGTTTCCAAGTTTTCGCACGATTCGATCGATTCGACGGGACGCGCGGAGCACCCTACCCGTTAATCTTGTGCGCCTAACAAACTGTCGACACGATCTCCCGTGCCTTCGAATTCGAGCATGCTCGTTCACGTGTTTCTGTATACTAATACGGCTCTCTAACCGGTGTCGCCATTAACGAGCTCACTTCGCGAGTCCAGTCTCACACGCAAACCTAGAAATCGTGCCGCGAATTTCGCGTTGCATTGGATCGCCGCGTTGTGTGGACGTTGCGATTTCTCTATTCGACCAACGACGTTTCTATCTCGGGTTTCACGAACGCACGCGAGATCCACGAGAGAAAGAACACGCGAAGAACACATGGAACAACACACAAAGAGAATTAATGATCGGTCGATCGTGTCCCGTGGATCTCGGGTGATCAACGATTCTCGCACGCGATATCGATTGTACTCTCCCGAGGAGTGTCCTCTCGAGACACCGTTCACTGTAATCAGTAAGGTAATCAACGAGCTAATAAACGTGATTAACCGCGCACTGCGCGATTTGTCCCAAACCCCGCATCCTACATATTACGATTATATCGAAAGAACGAACCAAAAAAATAATAATAATAATTCGAAACGACCGCATTTCGATTTCGAATGAAAAAAAAAGAAAAAAGAAATACACACAGACGCCTCGCGCCACACGGATCTGATTTCATCGTGGACTTTTCTCTCAACAGGTAATAACAGGAGCGGATCGAAGAATGTTTCTGTGCGAATCGCCGCTGGTATCACGACCGGCGCCATGGCGGTGCTCTTTGCTCAGCCGACCGATGTCGTCAAGGTCCGTCTGCAGGCTGGTAGCAACGGACGATCGTCGGTGAGGTACAGCTCGACCCTGCAGGCGTACAAGAATATCGCTGCCGAAGAAGGGACCCGGGGTCTTTGGAAAGGTGCGTATTTTCCTAGCCGTTCCACCCTTTCCGAGCTAATGGTCGGAGCCAATTGCAATTTAATCGGTGAAATGGTCTTTCGATGGAACTGCAAATGGTTCCAAACGAGACTTCACACGTTTCAATGTTCTCTCCGTGACTGTCGCGTCCAGGTAGCACAAACACATCTTAAACACGCCTGTTGTTGGACATTCAGGTGTCTCGAAGACGTCTCGAATATCTTCTGAACGGCTCCAGAGTCGTCAGCACAATCAAAAGTGTTCCCTGACTTAACCCTTTGTACTCGGCTTGCCCCTCTGAGGCACCACTAAAAATTGCTGTACCATTCTTCAAAATATTGTTTACATTATTAAATATATCGGTATCTAATCAATTACTGAACATTTAGGTACTGTATAAGGTAATGTAGCAATTTCATATTCGTAAAATTGCAAAAATCATAAGGTATGGAAATATCCTAGATCGGAAGAAATGTTTAATTTTCCAGTTAAAATAGCTCCGAGTGCAAAGGGTTAAGTATTGTATGAGGTATTATATCAATTTCATATTTATCAAATTTAAAAAATCATAGAGAATGGAAATATTGTAGGTCAGTAGAAACGTTTAATTTTCGAGTTAACCCTTAGCACTCGGCTGTCTCTCTGAGGCACCACTAAAAATTGCTGTACCATTCTTCAAAATATTGTTTACATTATTAAATATATCGGTATCTAATCAATTACTGAACATTTAGGTACTGTATAAGGTAATGTAGCAATTTCGTATTCGTAAAATTGCAAAAATCATAAGGTATGGAAATATCCTAGATCGGAAGAAATGTTTAATTTTCCAGTTAAAATTGCTCCGAGTGCAAAGGGTTAAAAAAAAGTTTAAGAACCACTGGTCTAACACGATTCCTCTGTGAACGCAGGTACGATGCCGAACATCTCGAGGAACGCGATCGTGAACGTGGCGGAGATCGTATGCTACGACATCATCAAGGACTTCATCCTGGAGTCCGGCTACCTCCGCGACGGGATTCCCTGCCACGTGACAGCCGCGGTGGCCGCAGGACTCTGCACCACGTTGGCAGCGAGTCCTGTCGACGTGGTGAAGACGCGTTACATGAACAGCGCTCCCGGCGAGTACAAAGGCGTCAAGGACTGCGCCGTTCGCATGTTCATGAAAGAGGGCATGCCCGCATTCTACAAGGGCTTCGTGCCGAGCTTCACCCGCCTCGTGTCCTGGAACATCATCCTCTGGATCACCTACGAACAGTTCAAGATCCATCTGGCCAAGAAGATGAACAACAACCAGTGAAACACTACGTCCGATCGTCACACGATCGATCGATCGATCGCGTTATAAATCGAACCGCAGCTTTGTCATCTGTACTCGAACCGTGTAGCTTAGGGATGGGAGGACCGACCCCGTGCGTTATTTAGACTTCGCCATCAAACCTCCCCCATAGAACCGCATTGTCTGCTGTCGTTCGCAGTTTCCGCCGTCTTTCTTACCTTCGCCGTCCAACGTCGCTCTTTCGAATCGTAGTTTTAATCATTTCGATATTATCGAGTCGCGTGCTCGTTCCTTCGAAAGTTGATCTTCCTTCTTCTATTATATACCATCTTCGAAGACCGTTTTACATGTTTGAGAAGCGCGTAAAAAATTACTAACGACACGCGCGTTTCCCTCTTCCATTAACCCTTTTGCAATCGGAGATGTTTTAACCTGAAAATTAAAGCCATCAGCCAGAAAATTCAAGCCATCAGCCAGAAAATTCAAATAATTCCATTGCATATGATTTTCTTTTTTTCATTTGATTTCATTAAATGTGTAGTAATTTAATAAGACTTTCACTTGCCTACCTTCTTTCGAGCATTTCGATCTTTGAAAATGGTGTACCTTGAAGTACAAAAGTTTTACGGAATTTCCAGTGAATGTTTTACTGGTCGGCGGAGGTTCGAGCAAAGCTTTACCAAACCATTCGCGCGATGTTAAACTGAACCGTTTCTTTCTGTTGGCATAGTTACGTTCCCTTGGTAGCGTTAGAATTGTTGCGAGCGACGGCAGCCAATCCTCCCATCCGTCGTTATGTGCTCTTTACTTTCTTTTCGTAGACGTAAACGCGCGTGCATCCGACGTTTCGATCATCGAATCAGCACGGTGGATATCAAAATCACAAAATTCTACAGGTCCAGATTCAATTATTTGTATCGAATTCGGATCGAACCGATTTAATTGAAAAGAGAAACTAAAAGGAAGAGAAGTAAAACTAGAAAACTAGAGTTTCGGTAACCGTGTTCCTAAAAGCGGTAACTCCGAGTAAAAATGTCCGCGAACAGAGTGCACGCGCGCGATCGATCAGTATCGTAGAAGTCTCTCGGTAATCCATAACGTTTTCGGCTACGTAATTCAGTGTTAGAGAGAAAGGGAAAGAGAAAATGAGAGAGATGAAGTAGACACTAGGAATTCGACGGAAAAGAAAAGCGAAACGAGGAAAATAAGGAGAGAACGTTTCTCATTGAATAGCTATTAAGAATGACTACGCCAGACAGACAATAAGGATGCAGCATTTGTCTCGAGGATGTTAATGAGCGGAGTCTGTTGAGAAACATAAACGCAACAGATACGGCCGCGATCGTGTTCCCCGTGACTCTCTGGTGTCCCTCAAAATTCCGACGAATATATTCGTTCCTCTGTGGCAGTCTTGGATCGGACGAGAACGCGGACAAATCAGTCGCTGTCCCTCGTTTGTCTGGGTCAATTAACAGGGCACAGTTTTCATCGAACTTCGGATAGTCCGTTCATTTTAAACTTTTTACTGTGTTCACGCGTACACGGTAGTTCTGCTTCCGAGATGATAAAAACGATTCGAATACAATGCCTGAAAATGTTGCGAAGCGAAACAACTACATACAAAAAGAATAATTCGATCCAATTATCTTCTCCATCATCTGTATTCTTTTCACAATTGAATATATACATCTTTTAACGCACTGATCTATCCGGTTTGTCATTGTCGACTTGAAATTCATTCGAATGCACGTCTTCCTTGCCATATAACGTCGAGATTTTCGTTACGAATTTTAAACAAAATCTGTTAAGCAACTACGATTCATTTAATTCGAACACCCTGCACAGAGTGTTTTGGTTCGGATTTTTTTTGAGGAAATTGATTTGGAAGCCGTATCGCGGATCCGAGCACAGTAGGAGAGCTAGGGCGGCTACGTGACCGTACGTTTCGCAACGAACAACGATTTTTCTCTTGCCGAGGCTATCGAGTCGTTAATTTTTTATTTCACAGTTCAACAAGTCGCGCTTCGGCCGCTTTGTTTCCTTGAAAAAACTGCTCGATGATCCTCGATCGATATCGAACACCGACCAGTGTTCGTTGTCGATCGGTATCGAGTAGACGATTCGATCGGTCGTTGTAGACTGTGGACTGTAGACGAACGCGACTGTGTCCGGTTCTCTCAACAGACACTGTTCGAAGACGATGTTCCCCGAAGAATATTATCTACCATACCGTTTTCTCTCCGGGCAGAGAAACATTTAGCAAGTTATCGAGCGTTCGGTGCACTGTTTCCCAAAGAGATCTTGGAATCGCCAATCGACAACAAACTCGTTTCCCGCGTGCTCAGAATCTCATCCGTTTCTTCAAGTTGAAAGCCTCGACATGAAAATGATTCGAGATGCTCGGCTGTTACCGTATACTCAGCAGACTCGTTAGAAGCATTAAACGAACGATTTTACCGTTTTTTAGAGGATAGACTGCCGGTCCAATTATCTTTCAGCGTGCCCCCGAGGGTCTCCGTACTAGATCGACTGAATATTTGTACCGCGTACTTCAATTTTACACATTTCTAACGTCGGAGAAAGCAGTTTTAAATGCGCCCTTTTCATTGTCAACGCCACCGACCGTTCGTAGTCCGACCGAGCGTAGATCATTCTCTGTTCTGTCCAGTTCTGTCCGCGGAATCGCTCGCGACCGTCGAAATATCCAGCTTCGAGTTTCCGAAGCCTGCCAGAACCATTTCGACGCGACGCACAGTGTTCCGAATAATGGGAGCTACGTATTTAATATCTATTCGACACGTAACCCTTGCACGATCCGCAGAAATAGTTGCACAAAAGATGCTCAGATTGTACTTCATCGTATACTACTTTGCACTCGAACTCAGCCAATTGTGTTTCATTTTTAACGTCACCGCTCAAAGAAGTACATCTCACAGCACAAGAGTGAAAGATTTTCTGTGTACCTTCACTCCGAGGATCGTGCGAGGATTAATTATACTATCCGTAATTCTACATCAACGAATTCTGTGTATCTCTTTTACAAATTTCACGGTTCATTTTAACAACGCAAACAGTAACAAAGATTTTTACCGTGCGACTGCTCATCCTGACGAAAATGTGAACAAATTTTACGGAAGTTTGTGATATTAAGAAACTGCTCAATCCTTCAGACCTGAATTCTCAATTTTCTCCAGCTTCATGCATTGGAACACTGTACGTCTACGAGTTTGAAATCGCTTGTTCGCTTAATCCAGCAGATTGCGTCAACAACCTTTTAGAAGACTTAATCCTTTACAAGAGGACGCTCCATCAACACTGCGTTTCGTTTTGTAGCGTACTCGGATTCTAGTTTCACCACGGATACGTTTGCTGCACGTCGTCGTTTATTTGTCCCCTAAATCTCGTTTACTCTGTCACGCTCGAAATCAACGTTTCCGCGAATCGATGGCGAAGATGTTTAATTACGCGTCCGCATATAGCAACTGGGCTTCGGGTCTAGGTAGGATAATTGTCGCCGGTAGAAACTAGCTTGACATTTGTTACGAGTTTTAAATAAAAATTCATCAAAGTGTACAGAATATCCGCAGCAGTTTTATTTCGAGAACCTGTACCGCGTTCTTGGGAGAGCGAATCTCGAGACCACGATCCTCGCCAAGGATCTTTCGCCTCTACGCCTCGCAGTCGGACTCCTCCAACTCGCAGCTGGACGACGCCTCGCCTTCCATACACCCTAATTCCTCGGGAATGCCTTCTCCCATTGGGATCCTGGAACGAGGATCAAAACGTCAGAGCCACTTTTAGGTCCGCAACCGGATTATGGGTCTTGGAAGGTTGCGTGTCTTTTCATGAAAATGATACACGGTGGAGAGTAATTATAATGAACATGTTTTCGTGCAGAGAAAAACACTAATAATTAGACTGCGGATCTTTATGCAAAATAAATATTGTCTGCATCGATTGCAAGAAATAGAAACTAAATTGAATGTTATTGCTTCCTTTAACGATTCTAACAGAGGATAAATCACATATCGACATCTTCAACTTTTTTAACTTCCCGATTTATAGGGAAGTTCTTGTTTTTCAAATCAATATGAATCTCATCTATTCAATTCTGCTATAAATGCATAAAAATCCGCAGTCTACTATTAATACACCGTGTGTTGCAGTTTTACGAGTGGCGAATTATTATCGGGCAGCATTGTGTTTCACGCGTGCGGGTATTCCCCGCGAACACGCAAGATCCGCAGCCTAGCGAAAGATTAATCGAACTCGTTTTAGTTACAAGCCATATCCGAATGTTTGCCGGGAGGATGTTAATATTTCATCGGTCGTCAGCGAAATTAATTATCCAGGCACATAGGCTCCCGCGTGGTTGTTAGCCGTTTCGGGCCCGGGAAAACGGTTATTAAGTTACACTCGCATACGTAAATCAACCTTGCCTTAAATCGTCTACGCGTATTCGTTTCGCTAAGGAATCGCGGCGGTATGGAACACCGCCGGTCTGTCCTGAATGCATTTCGAAATTTTTTTCGAGTTCTCGGAAACGCATTTCTGCGGACAGCAGGCTTCCTCCAGCGACCTGCGTTCAAGAATCAGTCGATTAAACAACGAAGTTCACAGTGAATCGTAGCGCAGAAACGAAGCGAAACAAGAACAAACTTTGCGAGGGATCCTGCTACGTCACCGATTTTCAAAAATACTGTACCTCGCAACAACAAAAAACTGAAATATTCATTGCAGGAAGTTTGGACGTATTATAACTAAACTGCGGATTTGATGCATTTACGATACAAATGGCTATGCACAATTTAAAACAATGGTCATATTAAAAAGACTTAAGGACACCGGTGTATCAGTTTCAGTTTAATAAGAGAATTAAATGAAGAAAGATATTTATATTTGGCACCTGCGTCTTGCGAACAACGCAAACATCTTTTATTTCACATAAAAATCCGCAGTCTACTTATGACACATGATTTGTTCCTCTATCATTGTTTTCTAGTTTCTTAGAAATGAAATTCTATTTATGATCCTATTTATTGGGAAACGATTTACGGTTTGGCAACGTAATTACTTGTCAATGCTCCAGTCGTGGCCGCACTCGTTCATCATGGACAAGGCCTGGCAGAAGTCCTGGCCGACCGCTTTCAGGTGTCTGGTGTCCAGGTGCATTCCGGCCAGCGCTCCTTGATCGCATCCGCAGAAGCTCGTCTCCATCGTGTAGCTCCTGCGAATACGAACCGAGGATCAGAGCGGAAGGAAGCTAAATCACTGTCGCGCGTAAGCGTAAACGCCACGGTCGAACGGGGATCGAGGGATCGATCATTCGATCGTCGCGTCGAATGGATCCATCGTTACATAGAACGCTTCACCGTGCGTACGTACCTCGAGACGCCTAGTTGCCGCCATATGGCTACCCTCGCGGTGGACTCCTTGTTCCTCTCGACCTTGAACGAGCACAGTGGCAACGCGAACGCCGGAGATATCCTTTGCACGAGGTGCGGCAACATCTGCAACCCAGATACATATTACTGCAGGCTAGATAGTTAGATACCGCAGTATCTACGCTCGGTTCTCGAGTGTGCGCCAAATTCGGGTGCATTATCGCCGCACAGTGGGGTATTTGGCCCAAATCGTGGACAAAATCAAAGAACTTTCGATGGAAATGAGATAGAGGGCTGAAATTTTTTGTACATACAGCTGAAACTTCACAGAATATGGGAAAAATAGGGAGATTACGGTACGAATGTTTTTTAACCTCGAAAAAATTCGTCAAAGTTGCGCAATTTCGAGAAAATTGTGGTTTTTTCAATAGCACACCCAGAAAATTTTTTTTTAACATGCTATACATGATTTCCGGTAGATTTTTTCCTGCTGAATTCAAATCTGATCTCAAAATTTTTCTACGACTTCTGGTTTTTTCAAAAAATCGAATTATAGTTAAACAGTTAAACTTTTATTTTTTTCAAGGTTAAAAACATTCGTACCATAATCTCCCAATTTTTCTCATATTCTACAATGTTTCAGCTTTAATTTAAAAAAAATTTCAGCCCTCTATCTCATTTCTATCGAAAGTTCTTTGATTTTGTCCACAATTTGGGCCAAATATCCCACTGTGCGCCGCACACGAAGCCTCTTCGATAAAAGGTTCTCCAGCGAAAGCTGTCGCAGCTTTGTCTTTCCCAATAATGCAAATTACACTGCTGAATAATGCAAATTACTCCTCGTGAACGTAAATAAACGCAGTCTTTTGTTAAAACTTTTTGTGCGCCGAAACTACAATTTCTATTGTGTGCAACAATTGAAAAATATTAAGTGGTTCGGAAGCCACCTTAATAAACTGTAGGTCCCGTCGCGAAATAACTTTAAACAAATTATAAATCCTAAACGCAATCCTTTGTTAAAAATTTTATTTTGGAATATTCCATTGTCATCTACTTCTTAGCTATAGTTAGTTGAAAACCAATTGCAAGATTTGTACCAAACAGACAGACAGAGACAAGAAAGCGAGCTAATAAAAACGTGGTAAAATAGAACTTTCCAGGGCAACTGCGGCCTAGATTGATCTTTTATCTAGCGCTCTCGACTACTGAAAAACTACCCCGTCGTACTCCATTACGTACGCGAACCACTGCGTTTTGCACAATTTGCAAATTGAAAAGATTCATTTTGAAATTTGATAACCGTGCGTATATATGTCTGTGGCAATTCTTGATATAGTTGATCTGGTTCGGCAGAAATTACCGGCATCCTCGCGGCGCAGCTCGGCCGATCGCGGATCGCGTTGGGTAGATCGCGCTAGATCACCGTTCGCGATGCATCAAGCCCGACGGGGACGGAGGCGGCGCGCTAAAGCGGTGGGGCTATACGGCGTAACGCTCGTAACGCTCGTAACGCTTACGATCTAAAAATACTACACCTAGCCGATCCTCTTTCGTCGTCCCTTACCAAATACTGCACCGGCTGGTCCGGTTTCGCCCTGTCCGCGGCGCTCCAAGAACCCGACCTTGAGCAACCGAAGAGAAACACGTTCTTCCTCCGTGAATGGCCGTGGTAGTCGACGAAAACGTGGGGAGGTCGCTGCAGCACCCTCGTGCAGTACTCCATCAGTCCCTTCGTGTGGTAGATCACCGGATGGAGCACCCGGTTCGGGTTGCTCCAACGTCTGTTCAGGTCCTCGTTAGTTAATCCGTATCGATTACTGTAATCAAATCGAAAGTGTAACTCGTTACCGTGTATTCTGCTCAGCGATCAGATGGGAAGCGGTCATTACGGCGGAGAGAGCCTCTCGAGATCGAATCGATCCGCGGGCAGAAAAATCGCGGGATTTTTGCGCTGAAACCGGGCACGGCCCTACCAGCTCGCCGCAATCCGCAGCACTGGGACGAATGACCGGTCTAGGCGCAAAGAAACTCATCGAAACAAATATCTCCCACCCGAAAGAATTCGAATGCATCGAAATTCCCGAATTGACAGTGATCGATATTTCTTTTTGTTGTATAACGGTCGATTTATACTCAAATATATTCGCCGGAATATATGCGACCAGACAGATATTCTTCAATGGATTTTAATGGAAGTATGTAGACCTACAGTAGGTGTACATGCTTCCAATAAAGTGCATTGAAAAATATCTGTCTGGTCTGATATATCCGATCGGAAATATACCAGTATAAACAGACCCTTATAGAGAAAATTGTTCTCTTCCGCCAGTAAGTCTTTTCTGAACAACTCTTTGTTACGGATAACATCATCGCAAGTAAGTAATCACAGAATTGTATTGGGAAAATTGATCGAACGTACAATTTTCTTCTAGCAACTTCGCATTCCATTCGACTCAACATTGAACAGCTAAAGTATACCTTCTGTTTGTTGGAACAGTGTTGGACGAGTTGTTAGCGCGAAGCGTTACTTCTTCGTTACTCAAATTGTATTTCGCGCTATAACTTGTTTTGTTTTCTCGTCGTCTGTGCTCGCTCTATTTAAATGTACATGTCAATCTATATCTTATATGTTCTCTTGTCTCTCGGTACTGTTCTCTGTAAGCAGTACAGTTCGCACCGTCACAATAAACGGATCAACGTAAACCCTGTATAAACTCTTTGTCTATCCACCTCGTGAATACTAGTCAACTATCTCCTTTTCACTATCGGGCTGTAACAAGAATTCAAGAATTTCTTCCAAGACGAAACCGTATACATATAAATATCGATTTTAAATGCCAAATCAATTCTGTGCACTTCAAAAAGTAAAATGTATACTTTCTCTTAATAAATCAAGAAAACTATCGGGCTGTAACATTAAAATTAAAAGAATCGCTCTCAACACGAGTGTTATACCGAGTGGTCGTCGCCAATCAGCTGGTCCAACAATTGATTGACGGTATGCGGCGGCTATTATCGTCGCGTTTACACCGCTTTTTACGGCGCGACCAGCGCGAAATGAACTTCTGAGAACCGAGGTCTTAGAATTCCCCGACGGTTCGCACGTCGACGACGCACGACGACGTTCGAGCGAGGCGAAGAAAGGCCTTGTCAGAGATCGTCTTCATTTAAGGATTCAGCCGCGGTTAGAAGGACGTTTCCGGCGGCCGGAAGTCGGTCCGGAGGAAGTGACGCCTCCGCGTCGCGCATAGCTAATGGTGGGGCGACTACCGTGGACCCCTGGCAACTGGCAACGCGTTTCAACCATTCGGACCTTTCTACCTGTCGACGTCGTTTTGACATCGTTTCGAGATGTACAAGCTGCCCCCGACACTTCGAATACTAACCACGCCTTGCGTTTTCGTCGGGATCGCTCGAAAATTAGGCAAATTCATTTCTATGCACCTGAACGTGTTTTCAGAAATAGAGCAGGATTTCAAACAATGAAATCCAAATCCTCATATGGAGCAATAAATCCTTTCAATCGCATTATTGCTAACTCAACACACATTTTATAATAATATTGATTTTTTTCAATGGCACGTTACAGGCATTCAAAATGAAATTGCGCTGTACTATTCGTTAATAGTACCTATATTTGCTTAGTTTCGCGCTGTCCATAATTATGTGAATTTTAGATTAAGACTTAAGACTTAAGATTAAGATTCTTTTCTGTCATATTATACAGGGTGTCTCAAAATTCCTTCAACATCCGGAAACGCGAGGTTCCTGAGATTATTTGAAGCAACATTTTCCTTTGCAAAAATGGCGCCGGTGGCTTTATTAAGAAGTTATTAACGAAAAACACCGACCAATCAGAGCGCGATCTAGACGCGTGTTAGCACAGTAGGCCCCGCGCGCCAGCTGTCAATTGGCCGACTGTGCTAACACGCGTCTAGGTCGCGCTCTGATTGGTCGGTGTTTTTCGTTAATAACTTCTTAACAAAGCCACCGGCGCCATTTTTGCAAAGGAAAATGTTGCTTCAAATAATCTCAGGAACCTCCCATTTCCGTATGTTGAACGAATTTTTAGACACCCTGTATATTACTGCATACATTTGTATAAAAGAACTTAGGTCCGTTTAAAGTAAATAATAATAATAATAATAAAATCTTCCACCGAAATCGCTCGCTGCCGTCGACAGTATTCGAACGATTCGTTAGAACGTACAGGGTGTAACAAAATGTTTGCTCTTGAATGCCATAAGGTTTTATTCTACATCTTCGGATCGATGATGATCTGTAATTAAAACGGTGCCGCAAAATTATCCTTGAATTTCATTCCATTCTATTCTACTTTTATCCCCATGATGCATAAAATACAATTCAATAAAACGAATGTTGACTTTGAAATTTAAATTCATTTCTTTTACCGATCTATTAGCAGCCAAGACGAAACATTTTTCTTAACACCCTGTACTTGGAGCCATTACATCTTATAGTAATGATTTTTGTTTCTGTGTGCATCGCTCCAACTATAAACAGTCGCATTTAATTACAGTGGTTTGATTTTGCCGCGAGGTAAACCTCGCCGCTATCCTCGATCTTCACAGCTTCACTATATCTGTAAACTAAGTCCTCGGCTTACGCGGTTAATTCGTTCCAGCACTTTCCGCGTAAATCGAGAAACTGAAAGGTTATTAATACGATCTCCTTTGTACATACTATACAGGGTGATCCACGTAAATATCTCCTTTATTTGTGGCAACTAGACTGCGAATCTTTATGCAAAATACAAAATGTTCGCATCGATTGTAGCACACCGTTTTGTCAAAAATGACGTTCGTAAGCCGTCCTTCGAGACGTCATTATCTTATTTAGTCTTTTTAGAACACGTAAAACTTTCACACCTAAAATGTACATAAATAAAGACGTGTTTCAGACATCATCAACAATGATAATTCGTGCTAGGTCCTAGGAAAACTTCTCCAACTATTGAAGAGCAAGAAACGACATCTAATAACAGTGTTCTAGTTGAAAATATTATAGACTAGCTGACCCGACAGACGTTGTCCTGCCCAAATTTCAATAAATTTGTTTGAGATCGTTCTAATTACACATATCCATTGTTCAAAATCGTGAGTTATCGTCTTGAGTTTATACAAAAATCCCATAGAAAAAATCACTTCCATTTTTCCCCGAATTTTCCATTTTTCCAGGCAACTTTTCCAATTTTTCTTTCCCTAAAAACCTCACGACATCAATAATGCAACTTCCTATTGAAATATTGCTTAAAAGCTGCGACATTTGTTTTTTGTTGTATTAAAATATGATTCAACAATCACTTTTAGTTTTTCCCGAATTTTTTATTTTTCCGAGCAACTTACCAATTTTTTTTAACGCTAAAAACCTGATTCGGACTACAACGAACATTAAAAAACAAAATTATCCAAATCGGTCCAGTCATTCTCACGTGATGGTCGTGACCAACGAACAACATTTCATTTTTATTATATAAGATTGAAGATTGATAAAGGAATAAACGAACGCGGGTTCGAGGGTATAAAAATAACCCGGGTCGACCCGGTGACGGGTAGGAGAAGAGGAAGGGGAAGTCGCTCGGGCGCGCTGGATTAGCAATCGTGACACGCGTTCAGGTGGACAGGAATCGGCGATCGTTCCTCCGATCGGAACATCGGCCACGTAACAGAAACATTAGCAATTTGACGCCTCGTAATCGCTTCCGGTGTTTAAGGTAGTCGAATCGCGCGCGCGACACGTCCGAGATAGCAAGGTAACGATCGAAATAATAAGAGCAACGAGAACCGCGTCGCTGTGACGGTGCACACCTGCGGATGATGCGCTTAGGCGAACCCCGGAGGGTCGATCCTCCCGTCGTCGCGGACGTTCACCGGCGGCATTCGCAGAAACCGTCGAAAAACAAGAGTCATCGGAGATAATAGATTTCGTCCGGCGACTCGGAGAGGAACGTGGGATCGATGAAATACGTACAGAAAAAAAAGAAATAATAATAAAAGGAACAGAGGAAGAAACCCGTGAAGACAGAACACGCTCTTCTCTCTCTCTCTCTCTCTCTCTCTCTGGACCCTCGGACGCGTCTATTGAAACGGAATGATCGTGGTGGTGCGAGCACGTTTTGCGCCGCGAACGTCATTACCAGAGAACGCTGGACACGGAACTTCTCTCGACGATCCTCTAAACACGGTGCCGTTACCTTTATCTCTATTTCGAGAAGCGATCAGTGCCTCGTCACGGAGTCAACTAAAAACTTCTTCGCGGAGAAGAAGAAACCACCTGAACGATGATGACTTACCCGAGACGATAAGCATCGCGCGAAAGCAATATTCCTCCCCGTACAACAAGAGTATATTTTATTGTAAAGTTTTTTGCTCGTTCTATCAGGAGCAATGCCACCAAGCAATGCTCTTTTCCAGCCTCGTTGCGTGGAAGTAGACTTTGCTAGATTACGCTGCCATTCGCATAGCGATGCCGTTCGACCTAAAGGGATATGTTTCTCAGGTTCTCGGGAATATTACACCTTGCGATTCCATCGCCTCCGGAAAATATTCGCTACCTTTTGCGTTACTTATGACTAGACATAAATTGTCGATCCGAATTTCAACGAACCGGAGTGAAATAGAAAATGATATTCTTTCTGTACAATAATATAGTAGTATTTTTTATCTTTCAGTTTTTAAACGATTGTGATCTGCATCTCTAGTGGTTAGTCATATTGTAAATGTAATTAAACTGTAAACTAGTGTATCTTTGTTAAAGCCGAAATAAACCTACAATAGGTTTCAGTGGCTCAATAAAAAAAAAAAAGTATAGTGGTATTTATACATTCTTCTAAGGATTTTACTGTTTCAACCCTCATACGCTCCTCAAAACTAGCTGCATAAAAGAGACTAGGATAACAATTCGTCTTAGAGACAGACTCAGTCTTCAAGAAGTCTTTGTGCTATCTATGCGTTAGCTTAACTTGGAATACCAAATGGATGACCTCACCCGAAGGTATCCATCCACGACTATTGCACGAATAACTTTTGCTATACCTGGTGCAACTCTTTTTCCAAACGAACGAATACGTACGAAGCTACAGTGACTCCCACTAATATTTGGACACAGATCTACAAAACGTAGTTTATTAATTTTCAATATAGGCTCACATAAAGAAGTTGTAAAATGAAACTTTTAGTGTTTCTTCTACAATTCCGATCAATTTTTGATACAATTTTGTTTTCACATCCTGTAGCGAACTAATTGCTCTAGCTTCCCAAAAAAGTTCAAATCGTATAGTAGAATATTAAAAAATTTATCATTTTTTTAAGAGTGTCTGAATATTAGTGGGAGTCACCGCTGAAGTATTTCCTCGCTGAAGGAACACCAAGGAACCTTTCGACTGCTTTATAGTTATCTCCGTTTTTACCGAATAGAGGAAGAAAACAACAAGAATCGAACAGAAAGTTGTACGATGTTGTTTCAGTGCGTACATAGCTTTAGAAATAAAGTCGAATCGTGAAACAGGTGCGTCGAAATAGTTTATTTATTTATTAATGGTTTATTTTTTTAATGTAGTCGCATTAACATCTAGGTCATTAGCGACCACATGGTTTATAAACAAATATATATTACATGTTACTGAAAGGGTTACGGTTAATTTTAACAAACAAATTATAGTAATTCACAAATGCCTAGATTTAAAAAAACGGAGGACGTTTCCAATGTTGTTATCGCCTAGATTTGACTTGAGGTTATTTTCAATGGAAAATCTGGATCGTTGCTGCGTCGAAATAGTGTCCGGCTCGATGAATACGATTTTGTCCGGTCACAAAAGACGTGCGAACCTCTGGGGAGAGACGCGGTCATTCACGAGCGACAATGAGACACAACTTGCACGACGAATTTCTTCGCTGTTTTATTAGCCGGCCGTTGCGTTGTAATGGGCAACATCAGTCTGTTCGTGCTAGCAGCCGATGTCAATGACTTGAACGGAGGAGCCTTGACCGCGAACTTCTCTCACCTCTTGGGAGATCTTGTACAAATTACACTTAACCGGCCGCTCGACTCGGGCCGGCTCGGCACCGTGAGATTTTCAAAGGTACCGACCGGCGCTTCGCGTATCACGGCCAGGCCCCCCGTAAAAAAAACCTCCAGTGAATTACTCGGTCGACCGTTGCGATTAACGAACGACGATCGAGCGATTTATCGTCATAATTCGATCGGCTGTAAATCGGAAAACCTTGCCTCCGATCACAGCTTCATTGTCATTCTCGAAATTCGGACAAGCCCTGACGAGCTGACCAACGCCGACGAACAGATACGACGTCCATTTTGAGAATGTCGGCTCGGGACGGACCGAGAATATTTTCCGAATAAGGTTGGGTTCTCTCTCTTCAATATATCGCTATCTCTATCTCTATATATAATAAAATCGTATCTGTCTGTAGCTAAAAGAATCTGCGCAAGTGCAGCTAAAGTGATGGTCGGGAGGCGGTCAGGTGATGGTCGGATTTGTAATTGCACGTGGACAAAGTCGCGGGTACAGCTAGTATATAATAAAATCGTGTCTGTCTATCTTATATCCTTTTTTATATATAAGAATATTAATTCTGGGTTATAAAATACTAATGTCAGATATAGGTAGTTGTAATTTTTTTCGAATCTTATGTTCCTCCGTCGGATCAACAGAACAATGCCATTTGCGCGTGTTAATAAGTGTGAAGCACAAAACATATAATCACAAACACATAATCCAAAATCGTGACAACGAACGGGGACGCAGTTACTCCGACCTCGGTCAAAATAGTACTGCCGTTGTCACCATGGTTTTTCGTGAATGGTTAAGGGTGGGATTTAAGGGGGGGGAATGGTGCGGGTAATTTAATGAGGATATGGTAATACTAATATCTCGATTACTCTATTACACTAAAATTCATTAACAAAATTATTCCAACCCAGTTATCGTAATACATATATTTTCTTCTAATCATTTTTTAATTAATTTCGTGAAAATTTCTTATCGAAAAATAATATCTCTATCACTATCCGAGACCACCTTGGCGATTGGAAATTTCATTACGTTAATAATCAACCAGGATTTGTTATTGCACGTGGACAAAGTCGCGGGTACAGCTAGTTCTCCAATATAATTCATCTCGGAGATTCTCAGGAATCCCCATATAATTCGAGAATCCAGAACTTTTTGAGGTCCCGACTCATCTCGACCCAATGCCTTCAGGTACCTGATATTTTCAGGATCTTGCACATCTTTACTTATAATAATTCCTACTGCACTCTATCGTTCACCAATTTCTTCGTCCCTTCAGAGTTCTTCATTTCTTCGTCAGATCCCGATCTTCCTGGTTCTTCGCTGAAGGATTCGTAAAGATTCCTTTCACGAGACTCAAGGGAATATGGTGATTGATAATGCTATCAATTAACGAGTTTTTGTCATCTCCTCCGACTTTAATCATCCAGAGGTAAACCTTGTATAGAAATATATGTATGGTAGACATAGTTGGGCGTGCTTGCTCTCACGGTTTCGTTCTCACCGGACGGTCGCGATTATTCCGCAAAAGGGGTCCCGAGCAATCATGCTCGGTTACTTTGAAACGCGTCGGAAAAAACAAATCGGCGTGGCACGAATCTTGCGATCCGGCTCGCGTGTCGGAGCGATTCTCCGTGTTACGTCTCCCATCTTATCGTTCGGGTTTTTCGGCGTGAGGCGAAGGGAGCTCGCAGATAATATTTCCGAGGCTTGTTCGATCGGTCTTGTTGCTTGCGAGGTAACGGGCCGCCTGCTAGAAGTTAGCCCCCCACTTGTTAAATTACACAATTTCAACAGTTGTGCTGAATTGTGCTATATTGTGCTCGAATATTATAACTATAATATGAAAAATAAGATGGAAAATTGAAAAAATCGATTTTTTGAGTAGCCCCCCCCCCTTTTCATTTTTTTCAATTTTCTCAATTGTGCTGAGTTGTGCTAGGTTGTGCTAAGATTGTGCTAAAGTATTATTTTAAAAAAATTATAAATAAAGAAGTTATAGTGAAAAATAGATTTCGACATGTAATTAACGTTAAAGTAAGAAAAAGTTATCCAAACAGCATATAATCGTATATCTGAGTCGTTATGCTAGGCGAGCACTACTCAGATATACGATTATATGCTGTTTGGATAACTTTTTCTTACTTTAACGTTAATTACATGTCGAAATCTAGTTTTCACTATAACTTCTTTATTTATAATTTTTTTAAATAATACTTTAGCACAATCTTAGCACAACCCAGCACAATTTAGCACAATTGAGAAAATTGAAAAAAATGAAAAGTGGGGGGCTACTCAAAAAATCGATTTTTTCAATTTTCCATCTTATTTTTCATATTATAGTTATAATATTCGAGCACAATATAGCACAAACATAGCACAATTCAGCACAACTGTTGAAATTGTGTAATTTAACAAGTGGGGGGCTAACTTCTAGCAGGCTAACGGGCCATCGTGTTGCTAGGACAGATCGTCGATCTGCGAACGACACTCGAAACGTTGTCGATCCGGTCCGGTCCCGTTACGCATAATTTTCGCCCGGGTTGAAAGCGTCGTGGACACGTTTATCCGCGAGGAAACAACGCGCCCCGGCCACGACACTTCTGGGAACGTGCTCAGAGAAACTCGGAAAAATCCGCGGGATCGTTGTTGCGACCGTAAACCGAGACCCTTCGGTTAGGTCTGGGAACGCTGGCTCCCTCTTCGCGGTCATCTTCCACGTATCAACCGTCTCTTCCGTGAACTTTGCTTCGGCTTCGCCCCTATCTTTTGTTTCATCTGTTCTCGCCTCGACGGCATTTTCTCCGAGGTTATCCGGGGGTTCGATCGCGTGGAACCCGCGGGGCTCCGCTCCGGTGAACCCTCTCCTCGCCTCTGATGTCCTCCAGTGCCCCGTGGTGCCCCATGGTGCCCCCAACGGCACCCGGATCCGACAAGAAATCCATTTCCTGCGCCACTGAAATACGAGCGTGACTGAAGCCTCCACTAGTTGATCGGCGCACGCCGCGCCGTGTAATAGCGAGCCGTCTCATCGTCAACGATTTTTCCTCGGCTCCTATAATGCTCCTGCAACCAGCTACAGAAATAATTCGAGTAATGCCGCTGTTGCCGTTCTTTCTTCTTCTTCTTTTTCAAGTGAAACTTCTTTGCTGAGGGTAACAATTTTCTGACGGGACACGGATATGTGACGTGTCGATGCAACGGAAGTGGAAAGTCGGCCGCGAAAATTTCAACTGAGTAATCAACGGAGAAAAAGAATTTCTTACCCCGAAAGGGATTCGAACCCCGGTCCATCGATTCGAGACAATCAACGATCTTTAGAATGATAGCGAACATTTTGGTATATATCGCAACGAATAAAATGCTCGGTAGTATTCTTTCTTAGTATTCTTTCACAGTCCATTTCCACATCTCGTTTCCGCTCTCGCCTTCTTCGCCTCTTCCAGCACTTTTCCTTTCGCGCACTTCGCCGCGGTTCTCCTCACTTTTTCGTCCCCTTCTCCTACTTCGCAGATCCTTCTCTCGCTGCACTTCTGTTATTCCAACCCGTGCACGCACTCCTTGCTGTCGTCTTACATGATTTACGTTGGCCGCAACGCCGCCGTTCTGTTTTCTTTCATTCACGGGTGCTCCTGTTTATGCATCGTTCCGCATAACGTGAACCGTTCGGACCGATCACATAAAATCCCCCGATCGTCCAAACTTCCATTCCGCTCGGTGTTCGACGCGTCTTGTCGGAAACAGGAATCATACGGACAGAATAATTGCACGAACAGTGTCCGAACACCGATTTCTCTCGGTATTCTAACTACTCGATATTCACGCGATCTAAACGCGATCTTTCTATCATAGAACCAGAGGATCTCGCAATATCGGCGAACGTGGGCGTAGAAATACTTTGGCAGGTGAGACTAACAGAGGAAAACAAAACGAGGGATAAATTCCACGAGTGAAATTGCCCGCGCAGGAGCAGAGGACGTTTCTTCGAAAAGGTTAACAACGCGATTAGACCGGCGCGTTGGAATCCGCGAGGCGACACGCGAACGCTAAATTTGTCGCGACACATCGTCCTCTTTTAAACGTGCAAATTACCTGGATGCACCTTCTCGTACCTGTTATCTCGAGCGTGTTCTCTGGCGCGTATCGGGAGCAGCTACGAGCGCCATATGTCGTCGTCACCGTATTCGGAGCTCCGACAAGTGTATCTTTATGGGGAATTCGCCTAACTCCGCGGTCATCGTCATTTCGCGTCGTGTAGTAAACTGATTGTTCTCGCTTCTCGAAAAAGAAAAACGCGAATCGTACGATCTATTAAAACTAGTCTAAATATAAAAATAACAATCAAATAATCAAATTTTATAATATTTTTGTTTTCTTTGATCATGATTACTCCGCAATAATAACTACAATGAACCTAGAACCATTATCTGCTCGGAGAACAGTATCCGATCAGAACGTTATTTTTCATTTAATTAACAATCATATTGTTTGTTCCTCTTTACTGGCGCAAAATCAATTTTTATGTACCAGAACGTGAACTGAGAACAAGAGCGGGCTTTCAAACACCTAAAGCGAAATCTACTTATGGATTAATTAATCCAATGAATCGCATTATCTCAAAATCATGCACTATATATAATCGTATTGATTTTGTTCAGTGATTCTTTACAAATTTTCAAATGCAACTACGCAGGATTATATGATAATACCATATCGATTGTACCATTATTAAGTTGTTCTTTTGTGCATGTCCCTTCTTTGTTATTACACGAGCAGTATTGTATCTTTCTCTTTCTTTTTTCGTTTCTTTGATAGTGTAAACACTTATGTAAAAGGGCTTCAGTCCGTCTATAATAAATAATGATAATAATAATAAAACTGTTTAACCCTCACGCATAAAAGATTTTGCATTTGGTAAATTTGATGGACCAGCAATGACTTGTAACGTAGTTAGTACAGCGAGTGATGCTTCACCTCTGAGTAGTACAGGTCTCCTCTATTTTTTTTTTATCCTTTATCCTTGTTTTTTTTATGACGTTGCTATCATAAAGGAAATGTCATCGACTTGTGTTTTACAGATAATATGATATTGTTACGACGGCACGAGATGAAGTTGTCTTCCCTTGTGATATTCTCAAGATATCGCAGAGATCGTGTGAAGTCGCCCCGGAAAACGAAGTTGTTGATAAGAAGAAGAGAGACGTCAGATCCTCTTGAGTGATTGATACAAGAACACGCATCAACGATTATATACCTCTCTGTCGTTCAGTTAATAAAATTATAGTTTCCTTGTTCATTATTATAATGTGTTCTCCGGCAAGACCACGCCGAAGCCTCCGCTCAAGGATATCACAAGGGAAGGCAACTTCGTCTCGTGCCGTTTAGACAAATACACCAAGTTATAGCACATTTAGAAAGCTACTCTCTGCCACCTGCTCTCCCCCCATCCCTTCTTCAACTACCTCGGTATACCTTCTCCTTTTACCCTCCCGTACCATTTATTCGATTTAGAATTTGCAATTCTCTCCTATCTTTTTTTGTTTTTCCTTTTCCCTTCTCATTATCTCATCGCTTACCCCTTCCTTCTTTTCTAGCACATTTAGAAAGAAATCAAGCATAATACAGTATCTGGCAACAGAAAATGGTAAATTTTCACCCGAGTAGGGTGTAAGGGTGAAAAAGTTATTGTCTTTTCGGGACTGTGTGATCGGCAACGACGGAGAGAAACCTGCTGTAATTTCGTCTCCGTTTGACGGCGATGATTTCAGACGAGACACCCTGTATATTCGGAAAGAAGCTTACGCGTTCGATAGCAGGAGAAACTCGCTTGTGGGAGAAACGCGCGGAGAAGGGCCGAGTGACGTTCGTTCCGCTTCGTGCCCGGCGAAGGGCTGACCGCGCGCATTAGAATACTCGTGACCGGACCCCGATTTACATTCCTCCGCGAAACGCCAAGGCCTGTCGAGGGGGGCCGTTCTTCTTCCGCGGAGGGCAAGGGGCGGGGGCAGGGAGAGCCCAGGCGGATTCATTCGCCACGGCATGCAGCGCCGCGCCGCGCCGCGCCGCTGCGCGCCGTGTCGGGCCCTTCTGCATCCCGGACGAGGCGCAGCAGTTTCTTCGAACGGAAAGCAGCCCTTCCGCGCTCGTTCCCGCTCGGCTCTGCTCGCCCCCGCCTTTACCGGGGCCAACCTGGCGCGGCGAGGGGTCGCGAGGAATGCCGAGGCTTTTTACTATGGCGCGATTGGTCGCGGCGAGCCCGCGGGCCCTCGTAAAATCCGCGTTTCGCAGCACGCCGCCGGGGAACGCGTCTCCGAACGAACAGAACGACGGATACCGCGGGATTAATAAAATAGGGGGTCGCAAATCAACCCCCTCTGATATCGCCGAACAAGCCGCACTCGAAGCTGCTCATTATTTTTCGAATTTTTTCTCGGTATGCTGCCTGCCAAATTTCGAACCATCGAACAACGTTTAAATCATTCTGGAGAATAAATGTTTACTTTTATCACTGTTGGGGTTTTCAAAGTGCCCGCGCAGGGCATTCGAACCACCACCTTTCTTTTGTCTTGCGATGCGTTGATCGCTACCGCGCGATCACCGGTTCTGTTCTCGATCACCCGCTCTACAAGCATTTGCGCGACCGGCAGTCTCAGTACTGTAATTCGTTAAACATACATTTGATTCACTAAATATCGCGGCATTCCGTATCATCCTGGCCTACCAAACGAAAATCCCAACAATCTCGATCGGCAATTTTAAATAGAAATTGTAATTTCGGTGCACAGGTTCGATCCTATGTTACTATTTTCCTAAGCAGTTTTACAAATTAATAATTCGACGTTTCGGTCTAGGTTAGGACCATCTTCTAGAATATAATTGCGTCTGTAAACATTGTTATAAGAATATATATTTCCGCGTTAAAAAGCAAAAAGAGAAACAAAAGAGAAACAGACAGAATAAAGAAACCAATGGTTTGTTGGTGCAAACTTACTTCCTTAGTAACAAATTTAATTTAGATTTAATATTTCAAACACTTGTTGACCATGTGCCGGCATGATACCAATTCTGGAGAATGTCGTGAAACCTTTTCGAACAGACAAGGTCTTGCATCAGGGAAAATTGACGGAAGATATGTAAAAAAATAGACACCCCTGTCTCAGATGAATAATAAAGAATATACATGTACAAAATCTTTAAAGATTTAGCTTCAGGTTTGCTGAGAAGCTGGGGGAGACTAATTTACTAGATGATTTGCACAATGTTTTTTGCTAGGGCGAAACGGTTGATTGGAATTGCGAGAAAATAGTACAGACCGTTTGAGGTCTGTACTATGGTTCACTTCGTGGATCGTAAATGCTCACCGTTGCTACGAGCTGTAAACTATTTGCAAGATGGAAATAATAAAAAAAACAACTGTGAAGACATTGAAGACCGCTTTTCACTGTCAACGAAGAGAGCTATCTCTACGTATGGGTTGTCCTGACACGTCAGAAGGCTTTACTTTGTTTCACAGGGGCTGTTTCTCGCATCCCGCCTCGTCATCCGCGCGACAGTCCCATCGCGTTGGAATTCGTGACGAAGGGAATTCGTGTTTCACAGAGAAGCGAAACGAGAAATGTTTTCTGTAAAAAAAAAACGAACCACGTGTCCGCGGTTTTGTTTTCGCGATTGGATCTGTATCGTCTATGGCGTAGAGAACACAGTTGCGTAGATACACACTAGAGATTCCTATTTCACGTGCACGTGCTTCAGTATGTTAATTCGTATTAATTATCAGGATACAGTTACTAATATTCGAAAGCAAAATATATAAAATAGATAGAAAAATTAATTAGAAAACCACTAATCAAAGAATTGAATCGACTAACCCTCTAGTTTATTAGAGAAGAATCTATTGTGTTTTAATGTTCCGACTTGTTTGGGATAACAACATTCGTAGCTGTTGGAAAACACCATTCCGGAGCAACTTCTATTATTGGCACGTTTACAATACTTTCATGCCAGTTCTACAACTCTCAGATAGTTTCATAGTTAAAAATGATGTTGAGATGTGTTGTTGTGAAGCCATAGGCTCGATACATAAATTAATATCAACGTTCTAAAACTGATACGAATTGAAATGAGGATGCATTAACACTTTACCGACCGGAAGCCTATTACTAGGATTTTCAATAATTCTGCTGTAGCAAAAAAAAGCATAGAAATTTTCTTTGACATTGCAATCTTAAAGGAAACTATTAGACGACGTTATTCAGGGTGACTTAGTTAGTTCATATTAAATGCTAAATGAAAATGTACCCATGTTCCATAGATTTTTCAAAAATATGCAATAATCACCGGTCGGTAATGTGTTAATGCACGTGTATGTAAATAATCAAAACCACGATCTGTAGTGTACACCGGCGCGGCGCGATCTTCGTCATTTACGTGCACACGTCTTGTTAAACTGCGCCGCGTGCATATCGGAGGAAAACGTTCTCCGTCCAAGAGCTAAAGGGGTCACGAATCGTTCTCGATCGGAGCCCGCGCGAAATAATGTACGCGAGACGATACAATATATATATTATGTAATAAAATGAACGCGATTCGGTTCTCGTCAGACTGTGAACGGATGGTAAAAATAAGGGCCCCTCGTTCAGCGAACGACGCGAATGAAAGAGGCAAGGGTAGGCGCGTGTTTTCTGCCCGATGAAAACACGGAGGTAACGTTCGGCGCCGCAGTGCCAGTGATCGCCGATAGAATGCAGAAATGGATGATAATAACAGCCGTGGCCCTTGTACGACCATTAAATGCACCTTGTGCTGCCCACCGTTTTACTTGGAGCCCCTGGTTCTTGCCGCTGTTACGTGCCCCGGCCAACTGTGTGACCTAGAACCTGAAACCGTGAACCTCCGACGTTCTGGTTGCGGTTACAGGTCGGCTACAGCCTCTTTTCTCTCTCTCTCTCTCTCTCTCTCTCTCTCTCTCTCTCTCTCTCTCTCTCTCTCTCTCGCTCTATCTCTCTATCTCTGTCTCTCGTTTTCTCTGGTCGTTGTTTTAATAGAACGCGTATCATAAATACACCAACCCTTTAAAATTGCTGACCGTTTAACGTTCTGAAAATAAATTGCGCCGTAATATTGCCTCTCATTGCTAGACAGTGTTGTGCTTATTTGTACTGTTATCACTAAACCGAGCATTTTATGCATTCACGACGAAATGGAGTGGGTGTAATCTAAAACAGTAAAAAGATTAAATGAGTTTAACAACGAAGACTTATAATTTTTAATATATGAAAATGATTAAGGAAGAAAATAAATATTTACTTAACTTCTATAAATAGCAATTGATGTGCAGAAATTTTATTTTGCATGAGGACCCGTAGTCTAGTTGCGAATAATGTAGTTTCGTTTCAGGTTAATTTTTGATCAGACGTGCTCGCGAAGATAACGCTTAAGTCTCGGTGTTTCTCCATTTTATTATAGAAACGAAAGTGCCGATTCCCTGTTCGCGTGCTTCAAAGTAATACCGGTATTCTAAAAACGACTGGTCGCGGGTAATCTCTTCTCGGGCTATCAAGGTACTGAATTATGGACGGGCCGGTATAATTATGATACGCACTGTATACGCAGAATTGAGAGAGGAGCTGCTTTGCGGACAGATTTATGGCAGCCCGAGCATCCTCTAGCCGGCGACGATTCGTTTTGGCGGATTCGAAGGCAGTTAACTATCTGCCGCGGTGCCGCGCGGCGTCTTGCCGGCTCTTAAACGTGGCGAACAATTAACCATTCGCTGGAAATCATAAAGTTTCCCCCGTGGCTCGATGAGAAACGATTGAATTAGCATTCCCCGTTCATTACAAGCCACTCATTTATATTCGTGGTCCATGGCCGCCGTGATTTATATTATTTGAGGGATCTCCTGCGGGAAAAACTTTCGAACGTTTTTCGACGACCGGAAACACCGGGGGAAAAATACGTGGAGAAATCGCGGGGCTTTTATTCTTCCCGGAAAGCTCTGAACTTGACGATGTTCAACGAGAAACCGCTGAAAGGTTATTAAAAACGATCTGATTTGTACGTACTGTATGTACAGATTGGTCCCTCGAAATGTAGCCATAAACAATGTTTTAAATACAACGTAAATGCTATCACAAGGTTGAATGCAAACGTTAGTTTCTTCTCCGTTATATTTTCCGAAGTTTTCAAGACTCGATATTTTGTTTTCTTGTAAACGTATATTCCTTTCCCTTGCATATACTAGCCCTTAGCACTCGAGTGGCGCCTCTGAGGCGCCACTAAAAATTGCTGTACTATTATTTAAATAATTGTTTACACTATCAGATATGTCGGTATCTAACCAATTACTACACATTTAAGTATTGTATGAGGTATAATATCAATTTCATATTTATCAAATTGAAAAAATCATAGAGAATGGAAATATTGTAGGTCATAAGAAACGTTTAATTTTCAAGTTAAAATAGCTTCGAGTGCAAAGGGTTAAGTATTGTATGAGGTATTATATCAATTTCATATTTATCAAATTTCAAAAATCATAGAGAATGGAAATATTGTAGGTCAGAAGAAAGGTTTAATTTTCGAGTTAAAATAGCTCCGAGTGCAAAGGGCTAGTTGACATTAAAACTCGTTCGGAGATACAAATAAGATGACCATGAAGGAACCTTTGACTTCCAAGGTTATCGAAATTGGCAAAGTGACCGCGGTTTGGAATAGATAGTTAGCGAACCGTCGCAGAACTCTTCGACGAACCTGGATGGCTCGTCAACCATAAACCATAACCCGAGTCCTCTCGCTTTTATGGAACATTCCAGGTAGCTATCAATTTGCTTCGTCCTTGTCGAGGGCAATCTGTCAAGGATTCGCTTCGTTAGCAGTCCTTTTAATTCCGCCGAGCCGTGTCTTCTTCTTTCTCTCCTTTTGGTTCCGTTTCAGTTCCGAGACCCAATTCCGAAAGCGTCGGCTCGTTCCTTCCCTCTCTGATTGGTTGTATTGTATCGGTATAGGTTCTCGGTATTTGCAACGTTTCAGTTGGCTAGAAAGGGTTCCAGGGAACCGTGGCCCACGCCAGTCGTGGTCCGGCTCGGTCTCGGGCCTCTAAATTAAATCTCGAATCGGATAGCCGCGAAATCTATTCCTCCGGCTCGCGCAGGGACACTCGCCAAGGAAATCTCAAATGAAATCTACATCCCGCGGCTGCAAGGCGACACCGCCGCGACTCGCGTTTTCAAAAAGCTCGGCCACTCGGAAATTTGCATACCGCCGCGCCGTGCTGTTGCTGGTGCGCAAACATTCGAGTATCGCGCGAAAACAAGACCTTCAAATTGTTTCTTAACACTTTAACCTATCGGAAGCCTGTTAACAGGATTTTCAATAATTTTGCTCTACCAAAAGAAAGCATAGAAATTTTCTATTACATCACAATCTTTAATGAAACTATTATATTACGTTATTCAGGATGACTTGTTAGTTCACAATGAAAATTCCTGTTGCTATTCAAGGTTCCATGAAAAAGTGTTTAGCCGTGTACCATAGATTTCTCAAAATTCTGCAATAAGCCACACTAACTCTAAATAAAATCAATTTTGTCGTTTTGTTAAGTATCCGCTACCAACGTTTGTTTCGGCAGCAGTCTTCGTTGTCTTGTTTGACATTTTTAATTCTGACGGAAGAATTGAAAGAAAAAGAAATTAAAACAACATTTTCTAGTAAATAAAAATAAATAAACGTAGTAAGAAAACACATTCTTAATTTACTATATAACAGATTTGTTAACTGTGTCAGACATGATAGACGATTCAGCGAAGGGTTAAGTTGCGTGGAAAGCAATTTCGCTTTTCGCGTAGAGACAGCGTTTCTTCGATTTGTTATTACTTATTTTCAATCGTAAAATCCTGGTATTCAAAGACCTGTCTAGTAGTGCTTTCTATCCTTTCAAGTATTTTATTTATTTATTTATTAATGGTTTATTTGTTTTAATGTGGTCGCATTAACATCTAGGTCATTAGCGACCACATGGTTTATAAACAAATATATATTACATGTTACTGAAAGGGTTACGGTTAATATTAACAAACAAATTATAGTAATTCATAAATGCCGATAGATTGAAAAATCAAGTATTTTAACTTTTCTTTTTAATTTGACGATTCGAGACCTCAATTATATCACGGTCCCGGTCACGCCCGGCGGGAATCCGATTTCGGCACGACGAATGACGTATTTCGCTCGACCTCCGGCGATTTCCTGGTTGATCGTCCTTGAGGATACAATATTTTCGATCGTCCGAGCACCGTTATCTCTTTTTTTTCTCCTTGACAGAGATTAACGAGGCATAGCCTGATAGACGCAAGATTTAACGACGGTGTCGATAAAAATTCAGCAAGACGGTGTCAAGGTACGATATCAAACAGCGACGAGATTAAGAGAGTTCAGAGACATCGGTGCATTACTTACAACTTGATGAAATCGATGCGCGACATTTTTCTCAATGAAAGTACCGCCATTTTTCCGCACTAAAGGGCCTAATAAGGAACAAGGCAACTATTCTAATGCAGTCAGTCCGACTTAGCCGACCAAGCGAATCACAGCGCTCGCACGGTTCGCATATAGTTCCATTACATTGTGTTATATGCAAACATTATTTATTCACACCTGAGCAACGTTTATGTCATTGTTCGCATTGTGTATATCGAATCTCTTCACCTATAACCCCAACAAATTCTTAAAAATCAGTTAGTCGTGCTGCTCGTACACGACAAGCTGTCCTTAACCCTCGCAAGGTAAGATCTAATAACGCGTGAATAAATAGTAAGTGGAGTCTTTTACATCCCGACAAATAAATTTCATAAATAGCCTCGATTATTCGGGATAAAGAATGAAATAAGATATAAAAAGTAAACAAACAGATTTAATTTTTAATTAGATTTACTTTTAGATTAGATAGATTAGATAGATAGATTTACTTTTAGTACAGTTCCAACCGGCTTAGTGACTAGTAACATTCCATTGAATTTGATTTCATTCTGTTTTTTTTCACAATTAACATACGCGGACTTTTCTTGATAATGGTTCAAAACAGAACCGAAACGTCGAAATTATAATTCTGCAAAATTGATAATTTTTGTATATGTGATCGAACCTGTATCGCCGATATTATATCGAGCAGATTTAATTTTATTCGTATAAATATTCTTTTGAAAAATCTGAAGCTGGGGGTCTCGGAGACTCCACGTTCCCTAGCGAAGGTTAACACTTTACCGACCGGAAGCCTATTAATAGGATTTTCAATAATTCTGCTGCAGCAAGAAAAAGCATAGACATTTTCTTCGTCATTGCAATCTTAAATGAAACTATTAGACACGTTATCGAGGGTGACTTAGTTAGTTCATACTAAATGCTAAATGATAATTTAGCCATGTACCATACATTTTTCAAAAATATGCAATAATCACCGGTCGGTAATGTGTTAAGTAATAATTGGTGGTTAGAATTTTGATTTTCCTCCATCTAGATTCGCGATTTGGCCCAGTGCGCGACGGTCCCGAAGAACGGGTCGGTGGAAAGCGTGCAAGGTCATCGTTTCGTTCTCGAGTTGTAAGGCAAAGTGGAAGCCTTTCTGCGGGTCTCGTGAATAATCGGTCGATCATATCCCGCGGCCGTAAATCGCGTCGCCTGACGAAAGAACGCCGAACCGGCTGTAATTCTTGTCACGAGGCGGGATCGCCGACAGGTACGTCGATAGAGCGGGAATGTTTTAAAAGAGGGGGCGAGGGTTGAACGCGGGGCCCGACAACTCCGTGGCGTTACCAGCGGATATATTGATGGATATCGGTTGGCCGGGCCGGCTCGAGGGGCCAGGGGAGTCACGAGGAGGCAAGGATGACGAGGATCACTGTCCTACAAGTATCAAAATGGAAGAGTGGACGACTCTCGTCGAAGCCTCCGGGCCAGTATGGCTCCGGCGATCGTCTCGAACGTCGAGGCTATTCGCGGGCTAAAACCGAGTCGTTCTCCGTGCCACGAACAACCAACACGATCACGAGAAAGAAAGAGCAACAGAGAGAGAGAGGGAGGGAGGGAGGGAAAGAGAGACTCTGTTGAAAAGGGACGGTTGGCTAACGCGGAGAAGAAGAACAGAGGACTACTCCGGGGAGTAGGGAGAAAGATAGAAAGAACGGGGGCCTTACATAGCGATTGCTGGCAGGGCCTGAAATAGACCTCGAGAATCCTCCTGTAGCATCCTCTCTCGCTCCTCTCTTGCTTCGCCTCCTCTTTCGAGCGCCTCCTTCTTATCCTCGTCTTCTTCTTCTTCTTCGGCGGCTTCTTCTTCTTCTTCTTCTTCTTCTCTTGGCGGTTCGTCGAGAGCAGAGTTGCCTGCAGCTTGAGCACAGAGTTTTCTTGGTTTTGTTTTCGCAAAAAAGGACCAAGCCTCTCTTGGCTCTCGGCTGTGAGAAGTTGTTTCTAGCGTCTCGTTCGTGCGAGCAGGACCGAGGGAAATGGCGGAATGAGGACGATCGAGAGGGAACAAGAGAGGGAGGGAGAGAAAGAGGGGCTGGCCGGTGGAGGATCGCTTGTTTATCCAGGATCGAGCTTCTGCTTTCGTTTCGTTCGCCGATATATGGCCACGAACAGACGGGGGCCCCGTAGGCATCGCCGGACCTAAAGTGCACTTCGACGAGAGCTCACGGACCGCATTCCCGTGGGAATGCACGCGTCGCTGGGAATCCGACCTGCTAAACTGACCTGCGCCAACGTACCAGCAAAACGTGACCCACGCAACGAGCCACGGGCCTGCTCTTCTCTCCGTGCGCGCCTAGGATCCGACGAGCTTCCTTTTGCTCCTGGCTCGCTCACAGACCGATAAGCTAGCCGTGTTTGTTAACGAACCGAGCCTCGTCGCAGTACATTCGTAGCTGGCCAATAACGGAGCCCATCGTACGCTCGAGAATCGCCGCGAAAACGTATGCCACCCCTGAACGACCAGCACCTGACCCCGCGACAGATCCTCACTGCTTCCAGAGAGAACAAACTCCTGGTTCTTTTTTTTTCTGCTCCTGATAAAAACGAAAGTAACACAGCCGAGCAACGGTTGCTAGATCGAAATACTATAATCGCGAAAATGGACGCTGAAGGTGGCTGATGAAAATTATGGTAAAATGAGACAACCCTTTGGTCAGCCAACACCTTTCAACGCAACGTAGCTTAGCGAAGTATCGGGACAGAGCAGATAGGATACACGCAGATAGAATCGATCGGCGAAAAGGCCGACAAGCTCGAAGCCCACGTGCGATTCTCACGGGAGTCGCGTTCGCTTCTATTTACGATCGACGGGGTGTTGTGGTGTCCCATGATGAAGCACGGAGCTCCCGTAATTCCGTGCTCGCCGCGCGAACCCGTCCCGCCGAGTTATCGTGCCCCTAAATCGACCGACGCCGGACCCGCCGCGCATCCACGCCGGGAAAATGCCGGCTCTCGGGCTCGAAACGCGACGATACGGAGGATAGGAACTCTCCCGGATGTTACGCGAGACGTCGTTCTGGCTGCTCGCGCAGAAACCACTCGCCTATGATCCTGCAACGTTACAGGACACCGGCGACGAAGAGACACGGTTCTTCGTTACCGGTCGCCGTCGTAACCCAGCATCCAGAAAGACCGAGAAGAATATGGAAAGAGACAAAGACGGAGACACGAAGCTGAGAAGGGCCGACCGCGGGAAGACGTATCCCAGGTGATCCCTCGAGCGAGAAGACGCGAGCGGTCAGAAATGAAGCCTACCTTGAGCTACGGGGCCTTTTTGCGGCCTGCCGATACGGTCCCGCGCAAAGGGGCCCGCAAACGACCAACTCCGCCGTGGAATCTCGTCGAAAAGAGTCGACGTACACTGGGCCATTTCCATAAAATAGCTGGAATCGATCGGACAATATCGTGAGATCGGTTCGAATTCAATGGAGGGTTACTTCGTTAGAAGTAAGAAATATCGTTTTACAACGGAAATAGGTCCAACGTCAATGTTGTAAGAACATCGAACTCGAATGTTTTCCCAGGTGTATCGGACCCGGTTCGAATTCAATCGTATATTCCTTTTTCGACCGTGTCTGTCCTGTAATAATATATTTACCGTTTTTATTCGCAACTAACGACGTATAATTACCGGATACATGAATTCTTGCGAGGTTTTTGCGAATGTGGCCCGGGCGGGTACATTAACGTGCTAATATCGAGCTGGTTCGCGCTCGTTGCTGCGGATGAAAATCGTTCGTTACGAATGGAAGATACCTGGGATGGGAGTGTTCTCGGTATCGTAATGGCGGTCTACTCGGCCGAGATTGGGGTAATTAACGCCGCGGACCCTGAACGAACCTCCCCATCGCCTCGTCCCCCTAGCCTTTCGAGCGCATAGCCGCGCATTAAACGCGGGAAAAATCCGCTCGTACGCTCGCTCGTTCGCTCGCTCGCTTGCTCGCTTGCTTGCATGCTCGCTCGCTCGGATACGTTTAAACGATTGCGAAACGATTATACGTTTTTCTCTCGGACGTCGAAGATACCACCTCCGTTAATGGGGGAGGGCAGATAGAGGGCATCAGAGGGAAAAAACTAAGCAACGGAAAGAGACCGGAGAATAAGAATAGACGGCGCCAAAGGCTTAACAAGGGAACCGGTTCAAACCTCCTTGCGCATCGGCACGGCGCGAACCTGCGCACCGACTGTCATGGAGATTCTTCCACCGCGTCGCTCCCGACCGTGCTCCGCAATACAGGGTGTTCGGCAACAGGTGGGAGAAAATTTATAGGACGAAAGTCGGCTATAAAAAGAATTGCGATTTCGTTGATTGCTTCGAAATCGGTGACGATCGAAGTCGACCATTGGTGGCTAAACAAGCTTTGCAGTATGTCCTAAGAGATCCCTATTTTACGTGTATTTTAATGTACGGGCACACGTGTATTATTTTTACATATGTTTTTTGTTTCACGAAATTTGATTTATATTGAATTTTTTTATGTAAAGAACAATATTAACCTCGCGGGTCGGATTCAAAATAGGCGGCGGGCCGTAGTTTACGACCCCTGCTCTAGTTTATTAGAGAAGAATCTGATATGTTCGAATATTCTGACGATAAACAACTTCTTTTGGAATAACACAATATTATTCGCTGTTGGATAACACCATTCCGGATAAATTGCTGTTGCTGATCTATTTAAATATTTTCTTGCCGGTTTTAACAATTGTTACGCGATAGAGGTCGACCACCCGATGCGAAATATTTCTCGCTTAAATGATTGTCGGTGAGGTCAGGGTGTAACTCCCTTCAATATCTTCCCAACTGTTGCCAAACACCCTATATATTGAGCGCGACGCGCACGCGGATCGCTCCCGTGATCGCCGTGATGATGCCTGATGATGCCTATGCTTGGCGACCGCGGGACCGTGCCAGCCTGTCCGAGTAATTAACGGCCGGCCGATGGAATTTATAACGTCGCCGGGCTTAGAGGAAATCCGGATGGACCCGAAGGGAGCTACGATCACATCGACGCGTTTGCGAGCAATTTCCCCGGAAAAATGTATTGACTCTTCCCTGTTAATTGAAGGTGGCCTGCCATAAACGAGTGCAACGACATCGGTACACCATCGGCAGTACTAACCAGAAGGATGAAAAAGGGAAAATGTCGAGTATACGACGCTGTGCTATTGTCCTTAACCGAACGCGTTTCCATTAACCCTTCACTGCATGATCTTTTTTTTAATTGGGTTGACAAAATTGTAAGGAGGTCAGTTTTAGCTTTTAAGAGAAAAATATTGAAAAAAAATTAAAACAACATTTTCAGACAAATAAACATAGTAAGAAAACCCACTCTTCATTTACTATATACCAGATTTGTTAACTGTATCGGATATGATACACTATGCAGCGAAGGGTTAAAATTGATTTTCCTTAGCACTCGTTAAACTCTTCGCTTACGAGTTCTTTCTGACCCCACGTCCACCTGAATAGCTCTTCGTATTATAAGTTCAATAATCTCATTTTAATCTTATCTCATACCGTCTGGAGGTTAAATTTTCGGAAAAGGAAATTGTAATAGCGAACGCGTATTGAAGCGCGAGAAATCGTCGAAGACAACTCGTGAAATTTCGGAACGGTGTTTCCGTTGATCTTTATTTTGTTTTCGGTGAAAAACGGCGTTGCTCGCGCGATGACTTAACACGTATAAATAACGCGAATGCTCGACCGGACAGCGTCGAGGCGTCGCGTCGCGCTGTTAGATGGCCGAGGAACTTGAGCAGCAGCTAACGACGTCGTTCGCGATCCCGAGGATTTTGAGGGATGGTATGCGGCG
Organism: Lasioglossum morio; assembly: GCA_916610235.2. Classification (NCBI taxonomy): domain Eukaryota; kingdom Metazoa; phylum Arthropoda; class Insecta; order Hymenoptera; family Halictidae; genus Lasioglossum; species Lasioglossum morio. Next base: position 20,060,037 of record OU744323.1, on the reverse strand, counting down.
CGGTGAGGCAGCGCGTTCGCGGACACGCTCAGAAATGAAGTCTACCTTGAGGCCTGCGTCGTTTTTGCCCGGCCGGCGTCGATACGATTCCATTCAGGACGATGAGAACCGTGAAGAGAAGCCGCGCCGCGGCGAGTTTCTGCCCGGCTCGGCTCTGTTCGTCGCAAAAACAAACTAAATGACAGGACCACGTTATTAATAGCGTGCACCGGCACTCCAAATAGATTGGTGCGCGCGGATTCCCCAAGAAACGATCCTCGCGAGAGTTGCCTCCTCGTAAACTGGCCGTGCGCTGCCTCGGAAACGCGCCGATCTCTCTTCGATCTCCTCTCTCGGATCGTCTCTCTGCGGCTTCCATCTTGTCAAAAGCGGTTTCTCGCGCGATTCTACGCGGCTCTGTTTCTCGCGTCTGCGTTGCGATAACGCGACAATACGACATCAAGAAATTCCCTACCATCGGCGATCGAGGAGAGAGCCTTTGTTCGGCGGGAACTTTGACTGGCCGATCGCCGAGCGTCGGCGAGCAAAGTTCAAGCGTACCCGTGTCAACGAACGGACCGCATCATCATCATCATCATCATCATCATCATCATCATCATCGTCCTCTTCGGACGTTACAACGCGCGGTGTTTCTTTCTGTCTCTATCTCTCTCTCTCTCTCTCTCTCTCTCTCGTTTTCTACCGCAGCCGATCCTTGCACCTTTCTTTCCACGCCGTTCTTTGCCAGAAGAGACGGACGAGACCAAGTCGATTACATTTCGGTTCGTCCCGTGTATCCCCAGTCGCTGTCTCGCTGTCCCGCTCGTGCCCGCGTCCCTTCGTGGGCTGGCTTCGCTCTTCGCTCGTCCTGCTCTAGGTTAGCCAGTGAATCATCTTCAACGACCCCCTCCTCTGGGATCCGGGCAGAAGACTCTTAAGGGGGCCCACGGCGCAGCGCGAGGCCAGTCCGAGAACGCGACCCTAACACTAACATCCGGTGTATTCCGAGAGTCGGAAACGGAAACGGCTGCTTGATCGATTAATCAACACACGGCAACATGAAGATCGCTCTGCTGCTGCTGGCCGTCGCGGCCTTCGCCTCAGGTGCGTAACAAACATTCCGAGCACTCGCTATTATCCGTGTATATATATATATATCGGATTTTAACCCGTTCGACGTCAGGCGCCAACCGCATTTCGCTCGGTCCGACCTTCGGACGCGATCCTATGCTCCGTGGGAAATCGGCTTTTCAAAATGCCCAGAGAGCATTTCTCGTTCAGGCTTCCTCACCGTTCTCCGCTATGAAGTAGTGTCGGAACCTTTGAGGGTACGCGCACAGTGGATCCGTTTTCGTCCGATTCGGCCGACGTCAGATGTTGTGTCTCTTTTCCGCACACTTGAAAAAAGAGACAGATGCGTCGGATGTCGGCCGAATCGGATGAAAACGGATCCACTGTACGCGTACCCTGAGTCGTTCAAAGAACCTTTACTCGTGCATTGCCCTGTCGATGCTGAATCGTTTCAGCGGTTACGCGATTCCTTTCCCGTGCAATTGCATTCCGAGTCGACCACCAGAGTTGGCTGCTCTGTTCGCCGACTGTTCGGTCAATTATCTCGAGGCTTTCCTCGTTGGACGTCAGCCAAGGTAGTGTCCTCTTTGAAGGGTCCTTCGACGATCCTCAGCCAGTCTCGCGGAACCGTGTACACCGTGTTTTCCACACACTCGTTGGCCCACCTTTGTTTGATAATAAGCAACCTTGTTTCCCGACGTCCGGAGCATTCAAACGCTGAGAAGGAAACGAGAAAGATTTCTCTCGCGTACGCAAAACTCGGGAGTTTGCGTTTGAATTTCTGGTTACTGTAGCGAATGGTTGTGCGGTCGTTTAGGCGATTCGCATTCGGCCTGTCGCGTTGCCGTAGGCGTCCGGTTAATTGCGGCGCAAGTGGCATAATTCCTGAACGCAACAACAGCGGTCCGTAGCGTCTGGCGGCTGTCTTCTTTCGCGGGAACACTGGCGGCAGACGTCTCAAGGCCTGCAGGTCGTTTACCGCCACCTGCGCCGCCGGGGCTTCGCGATCCGGAACATTTTTACACCGGACGTAACCTGCGAACACGCTCTGCGATTCTCATTCGTTCGAGTCGGTTCGCGAATTAACGCGAAACTTCCTGTCGTTTGTTCCTTTAAACCGTTCCTTACCGAAGAAGAAGCAGTCTATCAAATTTATCAATCGACGCGCTTAATCCCTCCAATTGGTCGTTTCATCGTACCATTCGTAATTCGAGAACCGTGGAGAATTTGTTCGGAGATTAGATCTTCCTACGAGAAAGCCTAGATTATGCCAACCCAGGGTTGCACAGAGATATTCAGAAGCTCGTATCACGTCAGTCCTTGCGTAGTCGTCGGCTTCGATAGACATTTAACCCTCGTACGCTTCTCAAAACTAGCAGCATAAAAGAGACAAGGATTAACAATTTACCCATTTTGATTTTACACTAGAAATCAACGCATTATGTTTCATATATAGCTTCGCATTCGAAAGAACTACATCTCCCGACGTAGACATAGAAGGATGAATAATTTTACAGTGTGTGGAAACATCGAACGGGTGAATTTTTACCCTGAAGAACGTGCGAGGGTTAACGATGCTCTTATCGTTCCTTCGTAAAACAACCTGTTTTGATTTGCTTCATCTAAACACTAAAAAATAAAATCGCGTAAAACGGCGATCGAAACGAGTCTACTGGATAGACTGAGATCGTGAGAAATTCCGCGACCGTGGCCAGTCTTCAGACGGCAATTAACGAGACCGTTGTCTCAAGGCTATTCGGGGGTCGAAACGGGTCGCAATTCACTGTTAACCAAATAACCGTACAAGTTCAACGAACCCTCTCGCTGAAGCGCGAGAACCACCGAGTGGTCATTCCGGCTGAAACGGACCGCGTCAGTGAAGTGTACACAGTCAAAGGTAAATTAAAATCGCGTTAGAGGGAATGATTCAGCGCTGCGCACGCGTCCCGTGCTCGACAGCGACTGCCTATGGCTTCGTAAACAACGTTCCGCACGAACGATCACCACGAACGTTCGAACTTGAATTCTCCGATTCTTTCGTTGACCGCTGAGAAGGGGCAAGGAACATTCGAATTGCAATCGTTTTTAACCGTTTCACGGTGAAAAAATCTTCACTGGCGATCGATTTGCCAGGGCTCGGAACGGAGACATTTTATTCGAACAAGGGAGACTTCGAAAGTGGGGTTGCATGTCAAGGATGGCTCGAAAATTATGGTTCGGAGCGTCGATCTACCGATCAGATTATTTAACAGTCGGCGACGCGCGTAACGGTTCCATGCGACGACTGGTGAAACGGGACACCGGGTAGATTAGGATTCACCGGATGATTTTTCCCGCGTCTGGGACTGCCATTTGCGGCCCGGTCGGAAGTCAACGGTAGAGAGACGTGCCTCGATGAGATAATACGGGGGGGCAAGAAAGGAATTTCCTTCTTTGTTCTCCCGGGCCCCGTCGTCGTCGATAGATCGCTTTTGTGCCCCGGTGAATCGATGGGACACTTGTATTATATCCTCGCGACGACGACATCACCGACGCGACGCACCGATCTGAATATATGCATGCCTAATTCCGAATCTAATAAACCATCGTCTTCGAAGAAAGAAAGAATGCATCTAAATCGAATAGAATGTGTACTCTTCAAGTATAATGTTATGTGGGCTTGTACTTGATCTAACTCGCCGATCACAGAATTAGTTTCATAGACATTTCCTTCGAATTCCTATTTGCGCTAGGCAAAGTGTAATTAATAAACTACGGACTTTACGCGGTTACGTTAAAAAATTAAGTAGCTGTAACGTAAAGCGTTAAATACATTAGAAAAATTAAAGAATTCTATATTTCATCAACATTTTAAAATGTTATTAAGAAAGAGGAAATTCGGAAATGTAAAAGAGATGTAAGCTAAGAAGAAAAAGGAAAGAAAAGTGTAGAGAGAAAGATAGGAACATGTCCTTTTTCATATACCCGGAATACTAAAAATAAATCATTTCTGTTCTATTCAGTTCTACATTAACACTTTAACGACCGCCTGTCTACGCAGTCAAACGTCGCCAGGGGCCGGCAGTATTTTTGTAGAATTAATTTTAAAGAACTTTATTGAATTATTATTAATAAAGAACTTTATTGAATATTTTTCCTTTGTATGATAATTATTAAAGCAACCACCTACATGTAATGCACCTATCTGTACATGTGTAGACATTTTACATGTCTTACACATAAAACGGTTGTTCCGGCTATCACACACATGTTGTGTGCGCGGTCGTTAAAGTGTTAAGAAGGAAAATAACATGATTTGAATATTTGAAGAGCTTGAAAATGCTCTTACTTCGTTTAGCTTGTTTACGCTTAACTGTGCGAGTATAATTGTGCCCTCGAGTCCTCGTATTCTGGAAACATTTAGAACACTTATGTTCAACACCAGCACAGCGTGCACCACGTGCAACACTGTTGTTTGATTAGTCGGGACTCGGTGGGTCGAGCAGAGCACTCGGGCCGCATTGTCGGTTTATTCGAGGGAATTCGCGAAGCGAAGCGAATCGGGCCACGAATCACTTAAGACCAATTTACAGCTCAAAGGATCACGACGATCCAGCTGGACGGCGTGCAGTACTTCGTCTCGAGGATGAACCCGTACAGTCCCGAGCTCAACTATTTCCTGGCGTATCAGTACTGTCGCTCGTTGGGCCTGCAGCTCGCCTCCTTCGAGACGAAGGAGAAGGCCGACACGATGACGCAGTATCTGAAGAACGCCGGCTACGTGAAGTACAACTTCTGGACATCGGGCAACAAACTGGGCACGGACATGTTCCTCTGGATGAGCACCGGCCTGCCGTTCAACGCCACCTTCGACTACATGCTCAGGCGACCTGGCAACAGACCCGCCGACGTTCCACCTGGCACCGAGCCTCAACGAGTATCTCGCGATAGGTAACCAACACCCCCATCAATTCCTCGATCGCGAATAACCTGTCCCATGACGCGACCTCCACAGCTCCTCCCTTCGTCGATTTACACAATTGCAACCTCGTCGATAAAAACAAGAAACAGAAGCCAAAGAGAAGTAGATTACTGCATCCGAAATGTCTTTTTTTTCACAGTAACGTCAAACAAACTTACATCTTCTTTTAAATAAATCTACGGGTTATAATCAATATATTATGTCAATGAACGTACAAGTCTCTTGATTATGTTGCTGTCGAAATGGAATTTCTTGATCGTTCGCTTTTTCCATTTGCAAGATTAGAGTGTTAATTAATCGATACATTTTGAACGGGCAACGTATTGGAAAACAATCTTAAAATGTACAACGAGCCTGTAAAATATAACTAGACTACGGATCTTTATGAATGTATGGCATCTAAAAATTTTTTAAAAATACTGGAACGTAAAGTTTGATAGAATTTGGTACGATTTTTATTTATTCCAGAACTACGAGGATTGCATAAACATCCGCAGCTAATTATAATAGTACTTCTTGATCGAAACGTTTCGTAAGATTTGCGTGTTGAAATCGGACATTCCATATGCGACAGGCCAATAAAAGTTCGTTTCTTGATTAAACGAATGTCTTGGACGAATCCTGACGGGGTCAAAGTACTTCGCGAAACTATTAGAGAGGCGCGGCAGGTTTTTTGAGACACGCACCTGTCCCTGAACCTGTGGGGGTCGTGCGCCGTCGCGAATACCGGAAGTCGGTGTCAGAAGTTCGCGCGGACAAAGATGGCCGTCTCGACCAGAAGGACAATAGACCGACACTACGTTCATCGTCACGAACGATAATTATCGGTGTTCCCCGCGTGTCTTCACCCGGAAACACGTGCGCCGACTCGGTGAACGAATCCCGACGCGCGGTGCTTCCGATCGAGAAATTTAGTGACGTCTATCTCTGTGAATCTTACCTTTCCACTCTATAACCACAGCATTTTCTCAAACTAGAATATTTCCATGATTTACCTTCTTTTACGCATTACATGAAGTTTATTAACATTTTGCACTCGGAACTATTTTAACTCGAAAACGAAACATTTCTTCGGACCCGGAATAATTCCATCCTCTAGCTTCTTTTCGTGGACATGAAATAAATATAGAATACCTCGTACAATACTTAAATGTTTAATAATTGATTAGGTACCAACGTATTTAATAACGTATTTGGCTGCTCTTTACCTTGACGGACTCAATTACGGCCTTTTTTCAATGATGTATTTGGTATTTAACCCTTTGCACTCGGAGCTATTTTAACTGGAAAATTAAACATTTCTTCTGACCTACAATATTTCCATTCTCTATGATTTTTTAAATTTGATAAATATGAAATTGATATAATACCTCATACAATACGTAAATGTGTAGTAATTTGGTTAGATATCGACATATCTGATAGTGTAAACAATTATATTATTTAAATAATAGTACAGCAATTTTTAGTGACGCCTCAGAGGCGCCACTCGAGTGCTAAGGGTAAATATTAACCCTTTGCACTCGGAGCAATTTTAACTGTAAAATTAAACATTTCTTCCGATCTAGAATATTTCCATACCTTATGATTTTTGCAATTTTATGAATATGAAATTCGTATATTACCTTATACAATACCTAAATGTTTAGTAATTGATTAGATACCGATATATTTAATAATGTAAACAATATTTTGAAGAATGGTACAGCAATTTTTAGTGGTGCCTCGGAGGGGACAGCCGAGTGCAAAGGGTTAATTCGGTAGATTTGTAACCAGTGCGGATGCAGTTGAAATTTTAATCCTCTAGGATCAATGGTTCAAGATTGGTTTAGGATTATAGTGACGCACGATCGCCTGTCAAAGCGAAAACTGCTCAACTTTAAGCAACCATAAATCCTCAATCATTGATCCTAGTAGATTGAAATTTCGACTGCATCCGCGCTAGGTACAAATCTACTGAATCGCATATCAAATACAACATAATTCATTCGAATAGATTTGAGTCCGACAAGGTAAAGGTTTACCCCAATATTTTTTTTAATAATGGTACAGCCACTCGAGTGCCAAGGGTTAATCCTTTACGTGTATTTTGTTTTGTATAATTATTAAAAAAAAAAAAATGTATAGAAGTCTCGAAGGGGCATACAGTGGGTCAGTGGATAGAGCGCGCGACTGCGACCAGGCGGTCTCGAGTTCGAATCCCCGCGCCCGGGCACCTCTTGAAGTAATTCAATGTGCTTTTTTAAAAAACTGTGGTGCCCAAGGTGGTTCGAACCCACCTTAATAAAAAGTAGGTCCCACTGAAATAGGCGATAGGGAGAGTATTCTCCATTTTTAACGATCGTAAATTTCCGATATTCTTTTGGTTTTCCGTGTCGACTTTGCCACAACAGTAACAGTTTAGTACAGTTCCAACCGGCTTAGTGACTAAAAATATTCCACTGAATTTGATTTCATTCTGTTTTTTTTTCACAATTAGCATGTATGTATAAACACCTAATTTTCATAACTATTAAATAGTCAGTTTAATGAATAACAAATTTTATTAGTTTAATTTTCACAGACGCGGACTTTTCTTGATAATGGTTCGAAACAGGACCGAAACGTCGAAATTATAATTCTGCAAAATTGCTAATTTTTGTATTAGTGATCGAACCTGTAGCGCCGATATCATATAGTGCAGATAGGGAGAGTGCTGGTTAAAGGTGAGAGGTGTGGAACGGAATTTGAAACCCTGAGGGGACCAAATATCCAAGACACACATAGTAGTATAGAAGTCTCGAATTGTTCAAGAAGTTGTAGAAGAGGTTGTAGAAAAATGTCACGACGATATTCTCGATCGGAAATACGTGCCGTGCGCCGCGCCGCGCCGACAGAAAATTTAGAACCGGATAATCGCGTGTTTCCAGCGGCGACAGCGGAAGCGCGGACGGTTGCGTGGCGATGGTTGCGCCGACGTTAGCTTGGGAGGCGCAGGACTGCACCCGGGAGAAGGACTTCATCTGCGAGCAGACAAGATGCTACTACTACAACTACGGCAGCATTCCAGTCTCTGCGACTCAGGGGTAAGAGGTGAGATAATACTTGTCACAGAAATACACAAACTTGCCGAGACGGTGAGAGAGAAGGAGATAGATGTTGGAGGGACAGCTCGGAGAGGAGGTTCGACGAGTGTCCCTCCAACAGATGGACGTCGTTGTTGCACGGACGAGAAAGAATTTGAAACCAAGTAATTTCCGATGACGACCGACACGGCTCGCGACGATAAATTGCCAGTGCGTCGACGTTCCACGCTCGAGATAATTGGTTGTACGTTTCGCCGAGGACATCGGCTCGCGGAACGTCCGTCGCGAAAACCAGTGGGCCTCTTCCCGTCAGTGATGCCAGATAAGGGTAATCACGGTGAAACGATGTACCCCCTCTCTGATGACCAGAGTAATATGCGCACGCGCAGCGTGTCTATGGCTTAGTGTGGGGGACGTTAGATGGCGATGGAATAGGATAGTGGAAGGGGAAAAGGAGGAGAGTACCGAGGGTCCGTTTTTTCTCTTTCTGGCATCACTGCTTCCCATGCAAACGAAGAGGTCGGTTCGGGAGATTCTTTTTCGCCGTGCGACACGCGCGAGTCCACGAAGCGATCGATGATAACGCTTCTCTGGGATAATGAGAAAAAGTAAAATAGATGTTGGGCTAGATGGGGAACGCGACGCTTTTAGGCGTCGCAGCTTGGAATTACTATATGTAACGGCTTCTCTCGCTTCTCGCAAACGTCAAAGACACACCGATACACGCGCGCAACACGCGTGGAAAAGTGTGGACACCACTGAACGCACTAATATCGAGCCGGCAGGGTCTTCCAATCACCCTGTGTACACTGGTAGTGGTTCCAGACTTTTTCCTGCATTAACGCTTCTTAACACCACACGCCGACTAACACACCGCTAATACGATCACAGCAGGCGCGGGCACGGATCCGAGAACGGGATCGACGTTCTTTCTCGCTTTCTCGCCTGTGTAGAAATGAAATAAAATTAGTGAAGGTCTGCTTTGTACTCCAAGGGTACGTTTACGTTCGAGCAATCTTGTATCGACGACGCATTAGCATTCGTAGACCGAAAGGAGGAAGAAAGAAGCGAATAGGAAAACTATGCTAACCGGCCGTTATCTTCTTTCTCTCGCCTTTCACTTTTAGCATCGTTGATACGGCTTCACACGCTTATGGTGCGCTGACGGCGGATCAGTGAAATATATTCGAAGCAGGTGCGCAGAGGTTGTTAGACGATTTCGGATTTAATCGCCGCTGAACCGGAACTTTTTGTCCACTGGCTTGTATCGCAGCTCCGACGTAAACGTACCCCAACGAGGCTGACTCCGGAAGCTCGTCCTCTTTCGAAAGTGAATCACCGTTCCTCCATGCCTGCGCCGCCAGACACGCCCACTGACAGAATTTCGAAAAAAAAACTGCCCCCGTAAATGAACAAACCAGCAACGAGCCCCCGCACCACGAACGAGGGAAGTCTTTCCTTCCTGTTTCGTTCGAAGATCTATGGCTTCGTCGGTGACCCTCGAGCCGCCAGGCGCCTTCAGTCCTGCCACCAATTTCCAGAAATCGCAGACCCTACGTAACAACCACCTCGGCGCCAGCCAGCGACGACCAGGTCGACGACCACGAGGAGAGTAGTTTGGTGACGAGCGACGTGGCGGGGGGCGAGGAGGAGAACACCGACGAGAATCGAACACCGGAAGAAGATGGGAGCTCCGTCGTCGACGAGAAACCACCCGAAGACCCGATCGTCAGCAAGCTGATCTCCACGGCCGTTTCCGCATCCGACAGGCAACAAACATCGATCGCTCAGTCGACGTCCTCGCCGGTCGTCACCGAGGACATCCACGAACAGCCGACGAACGGCGAACTGGACAACACCAGGCCGGACCATCTGCCGGACATCGCGAGCCTGTTCACCGACAGCCCCGCCCCACAGCCGAGGAAGGAGAACGTGTTCGAGGGTCTGCAGACCCGCGAGGTTCACCGTTCGTCCCTGCGATCCTCCTCCGACATGAAACTCGAGCACCGCGAGTCCCCGGACTATCTCGAGACTCAATCGGAGACCGAGTCGCCCAACAACGGGCTGGAGGACGCGCACACCGTCGGCCCATACGACACCGTGCAGGATTACTATGTCGACGATCATCCGGAGCCGGCGGCCGAGCTGTCGATGATGAAAGACCAGGACGACGACAGCAGCACGATCCTGCCGGAGGCGGAACCGGCCTACAGGTACACCATTAAAGTGCGCAACAACGGCAAAGTATTAGATCCTCCGTCCAAGTAACGCTTTAAACACTTTAGGCACCGTATTCTCTCTCGCGTGTCACGCTCAACGTCCCAATTGCATGTCGCGCGACCATCAAATCCACCGCCGAAACGATGTCTCTTTCGCCAAGTCGGCCCCGCTTCTATTCCCTTAAAGCTTCGATCAACTCGAACGAACAACTTCGCGAAATTGTACGTTGTCGAAGAGCAGGTTGAGTTTCGAGTAGCCTGATTTGGACATTCCTCGTCGCGTTGGTCGGTCGAAAACCGACGATTACGGTCGATTCGTACATCTCCGATTCCGGCGTCCGACAAAATATTGTTAACCGGGTTTAAGCGAGACCGTCCACAACCGGCAATGTCTGTCCGATTTTCTTCCGATAGTTTCCCTCCGAGTCGGACAGGCCATAACTCACGAAAAAAAGGTTTCTATGGGCTCTACGACTCCTCGGGTGTACTATCGGTAGCTCTCCTTTGCAACATCATGGTAATGAGAAACGTTCCTACTCGAGTTGCCTAAAAAATTGGCCGATGCAGGGTGACATGTATGAATCGAGCGATTAAACTGCAAAACCATGCGCGATTAGTTTCGATAAACTTCAGGAACGAATAACTTCGCGGAATTGCACGTTGTCAAAGAGCAGGTTTGTTTCGAGTAGCCTGATTTGTGCATTCCTCGTCGTGTTGGTCGGTCGAAAAGCGACGATTTAAACTGTAAAACCATGCGTGATCAGTTTTGATAAACTTCAGGAACGAATAACTGCGCGGAATTGCACGTTGTCGCGGCATAGAGCAGATTGGTATCGAGTCTGAACCAAGCCTAATTCGGATATTTCTCGTCGCGTCGTTCGGTCGAAAAGCAACGACGTTGTTGCCGCGACGTTCAGTTGGGACACAGCCTTATTCGTGGTTAAGTGAACAGAGAACGGTAGAGGGAGATCCGAGAAGCTAGATGTATTATGTACGTTTTTATCATGTGTATATCGTGTCACCAATCATCGTTCATCATTCGTTCTGATCGGACGAACTCGCGCGGTTAGTGCTCGTCTGGAATCCCCTTTCGTCGGGACTCCCGCTCGGCGGGAGAAGCAAAAGAGGTTCGGAATCGTTCGAAAGCGGGCACACGTAATAGGCCTTCATCAATATTCGCGGAGAATTTGCTCAAAGGAAACGTTCGAATTCGTAAGAGACGGCTCCCTCCTGCCGTGGACTCTCGACGACAGAGCGCCGACATTGTTTTCCCGCAGGGGCATTTACGCGATCGATCGGTCGGTCCTTTAAATCGCACAAACCCGTGGCGCTGGCGGCCGCGTTATCTGCATTCTCTCCGTGCCTCGCGAGAAGTTTCCCGTCCAGGAATTCGAATGGAATGCGGCAGCGAACCCGTCCGATTCGATCATTCCGTTGACACTTTCGGTTCTAGCCGAATCATTCGCTGAATTGTCTGGCGTCACGACCTAAATGCTTCGAAGGACTACTCGCGAGGCACCGGGCAGTACATGTCGCATCGAATCATTATGAAATCGCATCGCGCGCAATCGATCCTTCTCACCTTCGGAGTTAGACAATCTGTTGTCAGCTGATTCGTAGCAGCTCGTAGACAATTTCAAACGCGAACGCGCGAGGACTCGTCCGCGTTGGGATCTCAGGCATCAACGGTAGAACGGAAAGAAAAACGCGGCCGGGCGAAAAATGTTTATCGTTAGCATGGCTAGCTGAACTCATCTCTTGGTGTAGGGTTTGGGAGTCCGCCGGCGCCACCAATCATCGTCACACGCACACACACACACACACGCATACAACACGATCGAACACACACGCGCACCAAAACACACGCACACGTATCGAAGTAATCATCTTAGGTAACGTTCATTCGTACGTCCGCAAGATGGAACGTTTCGCGGTGGATCGATCCTGCGATCGGGATCCATGGATCAACTTCGGTTCGAGGGATAGATACACGGTTTCGAAACGTTCCGGTCATCCAGACGTACGGCAACCGACGCACGCGTAGTTTCGAAATGATTCTTTAAACCGCTACGATAAGTGATCGTCTCACCCGCGGATCATCGGATATCATTGCGTAAACACGCCGCGAATGTGTAACTTGTGTAATTGAATATTAATAAAGGTACGAGTACATTCTTACGTGCAGCAGCGTCACCATTCATTCATAAACCTTTGCGACCATTGATTAGAAACACGTTTCTCCGATCGACATTACTCACCAACCGTTCACCACGCCCTCGATGTTCAGCATAGGCACGATCTTGAACACGTAGTCGTCCCGAAGGCTCGACGCGTATGCGTTGTTGCTCAACAACGCCTCCAGAGTACCGTGCATCACCCAGGAGGCGTTGCTCTCGCCCGGATGGACCCTCGACGTCAGGAACACCACCTTCCGGTTCTGAAAAACGTAAATATACTGGTCAATATGTCGTGGTAAATGAAAAATGTAGATGACAATCTTTGCGAACGAATAACGTGAAGAATGAAAGTATTCAATTTTTCTTGTAATACAATCGAGAACGATGCTTTAACCAACAGATTTCATTTAGGAAAAAGTTATGTTTAACGTTGCTGGTAGAAATAGGACGTTTCATGCATACAGGGCGAGTCTCGTAAAATGACTATCTCGAATAACTTTCAATTCTTGCTGTTATACAATCGAGAACGATGCTTTAACCAACAGATTTCATTTAGGAAAAAGTCATGTTTAACGTTGCTGGTAGAAATTGGACGTTTCATATGCACCGATCCAATGAATACAGGGCGAGTCTCGTAAAATGACTACCTCGAATAACTCTGCAGTTATTTGTTGTACAAATCAATTTTTCAAACAAACGTTGTGTGGTATTCAGGGTGACGTACAGCAATCTATTCTTTGTTCATTTTCTTTCGGAAATTTCGAGCGCTGGTTGACAGGTCGAAGCGGTGCGTAACGTTTCAGGGGGTCCCGCAGGGTCCTTTAGGAAAACTACCGATAGCTCTCCTTTAAGACATCATGGACATAGGAAACGTTGGTGTGGGTTCTTCGTAGAGTGGGTACGAGATAATTTTGACTCTACGAAGAACCCACAGCAACGTTTCCTATGTCCATGATGTTTTAAAGGAGAGCTATCGGTAGTTTTCCTAAAGGACCCTGTGGGACCCCCTGAAACGTTATGCACCGCTCCGACCTGTCAACCAGTGCTCGAAATTTACGATTCTCGGCGACGTCGCCTGGAATCTTCGCCCGTATGAGTCCACCTTAAATCAGAAAAGCAAGTCTCCCTTGTAAGTTGTCCCGCCAGAGACCGGCGTTTAGACAACTTACAAGAGTGTCCTGTACTGGTGTCACACCACAAGCGTGGTAAAAAGTGTTACACCAAATAGGAGCGAAACGCGCGGATGGAAAACGGGTGCGTAGCCCTCGAAAAACGGCTGAGACGAGAAAAACTTCTGCTGTAAGGTGTTGAGAGTCTGGCAAAGTGTGGAGCGTGTACCGACCTGTACAGGGTTGCTCTTGGTGTCCATCGAGGTGATGGTCAACAGAGGGCTCTCGTTCCCGTTGAGGGTCTCGCAGAGAGTCTCCGCGCGGAAGTAGGTGTTGGGAGGGACCTTTCTCGTCCACTTCCATATGTTGACCATCAGCTGCGTGTACGTGTAGGGGAAATGGTAGGCCAGATAGCAGATATCTTTCTCGTGCTGGAACGTCACCGAGAACGAGATGGTGAAGTAATTCCTCCCCTTGGTCGGCCGCTGGTAATAGTTTCGGTAGTAACAGATGTCGGCGCCGGTTCGCACCCAGCCTGGCCTACCCAGCTCAGCCTCGGTCACGCTGAACAGGATCGGCTTCATGCCGAAGTTGAACTGCGAATTTGCCTTCTCGCAGTTGATGATGTTGAACGTGTACGGCACGTTCGCGTCCATGTTCGCCACCTTGAAGTAGAACCACTGGTGCCTGGACCCACTGTTCACATCCGGCGTCAGGATCAGGTCGAACTCTCTCAGGCCTATCTACAAGAGACCCGATTCGAAAGAAACGCCGCTAGTTCACCATCGTATTTCCTATCTCTTGCGACCCTCTCGACACCTCCGATCCGAAACCCGATTAATCTTACAGATCGTTTAACCACCTTGCCCACATTCAGCAAAATTCGGTGATCGTAAATAGACCGCGGATCTTCGTGCAAAGTAATAATTTTCAAAAGCGCGGAGTAGACAATGTGTTCCTAAATTCTCTTCACCGTTAGACTATTCTATGTATGTCTTGGATATTTGGTCCCCTCAGGGTTTCAAATCCCGTTTCACACCTCTCCCTATCGCCTATTTCAGAGGGACCTACTTTTTATTAAGGTGGGTTCCGAACCACCTTGGGCACCACAGTTTTTTTAAAAAAGCACATTGAATTAATTCAAGAGGTGCCCGGGCGCGGGGATTCGAACTCGAGACCGCCTGGTCGCAGTCGCGCGCTCTATCCACTGACCCACTGTGTACCCCCTCACCGTTAGACTATTCTAAATTATCTCTATTGTATAAAATGTTGTATAAAAATTCCCGTCGCTTTCTAGAAATATTTCATGTGTCACCTAATACTGTGGGTGGCCAAGGTGGTTCAGTACCCACTTTAATAAACTGTAGGTCCCGTCGCGAAGTAACCTTAGCAAAGAGTTGAAAGCGACGTTTAAATGAACATAAAAAAGAAATTGCATAAATCCGCGGTCTAATCGTACATTAAATGTACACTTGAGCGAGTATAGACAAATGCATGCACCGAAACTATGAAGTTCGAGAACTACAATGCTATCGACCGTCGCTGGAAACATTTTAAGTGTTGCTGGAGGTGTCCGAGAGTTCGTCCATGTTTAACTATGTAGATCGATAGGATCTAGATAGAGGAAGAGGTTGCTGGGACTTTGCGAGCGTTCGAAACATCCGCAGAGTTGTACCTGAATAGCTTTCCTCAGGTTGCCGCTCTCGAAGGCAGAGAAGAAGTAGAGGGACTTGGTGTGGCCGACCGGCAGTCCCACCATCACCTCGTCGTAGCTGGACAGCTGTTTCTTTTGCGCGACCTTGCAGTCCTCGTTGGGCGTTCTGGTGACTATGGTGTCTAGGTCGTACACCACCTCTTGCATTAGAGTACCACCATGGAGGCCTCGTTCCACGCAGGTGAGCAGCTTCGCGCGACAGATCCACCTGTCCTTCTGATTCAGCGGCTCTTCTTTCCCGAGAGCATCGCCGCCCATCAAATCAGGGTAAGCGACCTCAGTGAAGTCGATTATACTTTTCACCCTGCTGGCCAGCTCCCGGTAAGCTTGCTGGTCCGACAAACTGGCCGGCATGTTGTCGAACATTCTGATCCCGTTGGCCCCGTTCTCCGACGGGACTTTGCTACCTCCGTCTCTCATCGCGTCCTTTATCGTGGTTCTGCTACTCTTCGATCTCGAATTGAACTTGTTGTTGCCCTCCGTAGGATCACCGATGTCCAGCTTCTCCGTGGAGGACTTGCACAACTGCGACAGGTTGCCCAGCTCCTTGAAGAACATCGTGTACCTGCAAGCATCGGGAAGATTGATCTCGTGCAAGAATGTCCGTCGATGCAACAACGCGGATCGCAATCGTAAGAAGAATGATACGCCGTACTCGTTCAGTTCCTCCTCGGTTCTCTGCGCGGTGAACACGCCCGCGAAGAACTTGCTCTCGTCCACCTCGTCGGCGGTGCTGATGTTCCCGGTGTCGTTCGACCTTGAATTCTGGCTCTCCTCGTCGTCGCCGGAGTCAAGGTCGCTGTACAGCCTTCCCAAGGAAGCGACGCTATTCGCCTGGAATCAATTC
Source organism: Lasioglossum morio (assembly GCA_916610235.2). Lineage (NCBI taxonomy): Eukaryota > Metazoa > Arthropoda > Insecta > Hymenoptera > Halictidae > Lasioglossum > Lasioglossum morio. The sequence continues at coordinate 20,043,895 of OU744323.1, read as the reverse complement.
GAGGGTTACACAGTTCGATTGTCCGATAAACGTACGGTGAAAAATTGCACGCGTTCTCGCCGGCCATCGCGGGTCCGTTTGTGTAACGTTTCACCGCGTTACATCATCCCGGCCGACAAAAATACGCACCTGACTGTCGATGTCGCTGCCGCTTTCAGCGCTGTTCGGCCGGCCGTTCGTCTCCGGCAACGCGAACCTGTAAAAAATCCGTCGTGCATCGTGCTCTTTCTTTTTTTTCGCGCGGGACCAGCGATATTCGCGATCGAGATTCTACAGACGCGCGCACAACTGGTCACGTTGCACAACTGGTCCAGTTTTCACGGGAGGAGGACGCTTTCGACACACTTTAATGTATGATTAAAGACCTGGCAGCACGAACAACTAGAACGCTCTTCGTTCTCAGTGTCAGCGAGCCGGGTCTCTGTCGCCATCAGGATCATCTCTAAATTCAAACTTGAACGAAACAGCCGACCAACAACTTCGATAAAGCTCTGTCCACACCGAACAAACATAGAGCAACTTTGTGTCGTCCCTATTGTTGCTTTCCTCGTTTTCTTTCCGAATTTAGAAACAACAGGCTACATCCAGTTGCTCGACGCCGCACAGTGGGAAAACTTGACCTAACTCGATTCAAAAACAAATAACTTTCGATAGAAATGAGATAGAGCGATGAAATTTTTTTTTAAATTAAAGCTGAAACAACGTGGAATATGGGAAAAATAGGGTACTATTTATCCAGCTGGATAAATATACAATTCGAAAATTGTTGCGCTGCGGACGTTTACGCGAATTCGTAATTTATGGTTATTCATTCATTGAGGAAAACAATTCTCTCCGTGCTGTAGTAATCCTTCTTTTTGTTAAATAAAACGTATACGCGAATACGCCTTCTCTTGTATCGCGCGTTGGCCCGCTGCCACATTCTGGAGACGGTCAAGCGCGTAACCTCAAATTTAGCAGCAGCTTCTTTTCTTTTAGCCACGGGTTAATTTGCTTTGAACTTTCGTCCGAATCGAATTTTTTTCAGAGCTACGCTAACCGTGCCGATATAATAATCATTTACAGGGACTCGCGTGCCAGAGCGCATTCACTCAAGGTGTTTCGGATACTGCCTACTAACTGGACCAAACCCAAATGTGTAGAAACAAGGAGCAAAACAGCTGCCACTATGTCCACCGACCATATGAAACTTGACATATGAAAATGCGAGTTAACGTTGATTTGTCCGAGTTGAAGTTTTGGCAAACGTTGTAAAAACGCCGTTTGTCCAGCTAGCTTTGATCTCTCGGGAAAACCGTGGAACAAGGATAACGAATCGCTGTTATCGCGGACCGATTCGAAGAGCGATCTTGGACGGATTCGTTCACCTTGCCGGAAACATTTCGGCGACGGGCAGCTCCTTCTCCAGACACTGATTGATTATCCCGCATATGCGCGACAGGAGGCTGTCGTACGCTTTATCCTCGGGACAGTTGCAGCAGAACCGGTACAACACTTGCAGACCATTGTTCCACTTGATAGCCTTCCTGCCTTCTTCTGCAACGAGCAAAAAGTATCGGCGTGTAATGACCGCGTGCTCGCGCGCAACTTACCCCCCCAGAGACATAAATTCAGCGTGCCCGCCGTTTAGGATCGTATACCGCGAACACGTCTCCGCGTAATTGGTGATTTTCACGACTCGCGATACCAGCACGGCGAACCGTACAATGGAATTGCGTTCGCGAACACGTCGACGAGCAACAAAGATCGACCGGCGGATGCAAATGCGCCAGCAGCGCAGCGAAAAGAAACGTCGGCCGCTCGGGTTTGATCGATGCGCCCCTGGCTGGAGCTGTCTAACAAGGAGCATAAGCGCAACACCACGATTTTAATGAAATTTATGTAAGGTACCTGAAGGGCACAAAAAGCTTTCTAGCTTGGATAGAAAGGCATTGGTCAGGGGCGGATTCAGTGGACTAAGCGGACTAAACGGCCGCTTAGGGCCCCGAATGGTTCTGGGATCCTCGCTGTTGCAGCAGAAAATGTATAGCTTGTCAAATTCTGTAACATCGCTGGCCATCGTGAACAGATATTTTTGGTAGTTTTGGTTACATTTTTTTCTAAATTATGATTTAACCCCTTAACCTACGATTTCGATACGAAAATTTCGGGCCATATTCCGTACGATGATCGGGCCAAACGTAAATATTACGGGCATAGCCCGTAGTAGATGATCGGGCCAAACGTGAATATTACGGGCATAGCCCAAACTGTGACCGTCATACTACGAGTGATACCCATAATATTTACGTTTGGCCCGATCCTCTACTACGGGCTATGCCCGTAATATTCACGTTTGGCCCGATCATCTACTACGGGCATAGCTCGTATTTATAGGTTAAGGGGTTAATGAGTTTTCTTAAAACTTCTTTGTGGGGGATCCCGAAATTTCTGACCGCTTGTGCTCCCACTTGTCTTGTTCCGCCCCTGGTATTCTCTTGTCGATTCTTAATATAGTTTTGCGTTATTTGAGTCGTCTTACGATACGTTTATATCTTTGTCGTAGCTCTGCGATAGAATTTGCAACAGCGGCGATAAAAGCTGATCGTCTAGCTGCCGTGCACGGTGCTCCGTACGCTTTTATTATCAAACAATGGTTTCTACTCAAACTGTGATCTTCCAGCGTGGAGAGCACGACATCCGGCCGGATATTGCGAGAGTCGCGAGGCTGAAAGGTCGTCGCCAATAAACTCACTCGTGGCGCAGAGATGTTGGATCGTGGTCACCGCACAGTTGCAGATCTTCAGCCTCATGTAGCCGTCGTGACGCTCCCATTTGTCGAAGATTCGCATCAGCAGGTACATCATTCCCAGCTTGACGAATTTCGCGCAGAGCAGCTCTAAGGTCGGAACGAATCAACGTGTTCGTTAATCAACGGACAAAAGGGAATTATTCGTTTTCGGGGGAAATAGTTTCACGCACGTACTGTTCGTTGTGCAGTGTTTGAAGCACTCTAACAGCAACCTCAGTTTCAGGTGGGGCCTGTAACCGACCGAGACGAACGTCTTCTCGAACGTGCTGGCGATCCCGTCCTTCACCAGCACTTGAAGAGTGTACGCTGATGAGAAGAACAAGGATTCAGTCGGATCGAAACGCGCGTCCACGGACATTTCTAAACGAGCGGATAAAGGATCGACTCGGTCACGCACAATTTCTGGCGAGGCTCTTCAGGATCCACAGCAACGGCATCAGGATCTTGCTGTTGTTGTAGTGCTGTTTCAGCGTCGCGTGGTACACCTTCACGGTGTTGAACATCTTCATCTTCGACGCGAACTTCGGGTCTCCCTGCGCCACCTGTCACAACAATTTACGGGATTCGATCAGTCGAAAATTGTATTAGGTTCTAAGGAGAACAATTACATTACTAAATAACATTTGAAAGAATTTATAAAAATCCGTCGCTAATAACCATTAGCAGTTGATGCGACGTAAAATAAACAAAATTCAAACAAAACGAATTTACAAAAATATATGTTCAATGTTATTCAATGATATAATTTCCATTATTTGTAGCAACTTGTTGCCATCTTTCAGATAACTTGCTTATTTAACATACGACAGAACTTCCCCGCCAACATGACACCATTAGATCGGATCGGAAAAACATTGTTGTTCGACATCGGAAATGCGCGATGATGCCTTCAGCATCAGAAAATTTGAAAATTTGAGATTTTGAAGAGCGCCAAATCATAACTTTTCCCGTATGGAGCGTTTTCAATTGCGAAGAAAAATGTTTTATCGATCCGGTCTACTGTACATTCCCGAAAAGTTTTAACACGTTTTAAGGCTTTAACGCGTTCGCTCTTCTATGGCAAGATTTTACAAGAAGATACATTGCGTTTAATAGAATGATGCAACTGTGAACGGTATATTGCTGATTATTGTTGTTTATTTCCAGGGATTTCAACGAAGACTGTCTCACCTGGCCCAGTAACCAGACCACTTCCTGCGTGAGGACCTCGCTCGAAACGGTGTCCGCGTGTTGCAGATTAATCAAAAGCTTAACTAGGACTTGCGTGATGCCCAAGTTGACCAGTTGCATCACTGCCATTCGACTGCTGGATTCTGTGAAGGGTAGCAAATTAGAGGTGCTCGATCAAGCGTGGTCGATCATGCAACGGTTGCAGCAAAACGCGCTCGCGAGCCACGTGAAACTAGACTAGCTTAACGCGTTCACTGTCTTGCGGTGCACAACAGTGTTCTTTCCCGTGCATTGCATGCGGTGCATCGCGTTTCATGCCGGCGATTACAATCGGTATCGAATGACTTTTATCCTTTATCCTAAACCAGGGAGTTCCAAACTTGTTTCGCTCATAGGACGGCAAGGTCCCCACCATTAGTCAAACTTCTTCCCACTACTGCCGTAGAATTAGTGGGCGGCACGGGAACGGAGACGAATTTTCATTTTTTTTATATTTATTTAACATCGCTCTCAACACTTTGCTAAGGTTACTTCGCGACGGGATCTACAGTTCATTAATGCTACAAGTTAGTACTCCCTGTCCTAAATCAGAGGTCGGCAATAAGTTTCGTCCGATTTCTCGTGACGATCTTCTCGAACCACCTCAGGCCCGCAACATATATCCCAGTGGGGTGGCTACGATAGAGGCCTCACAATCTTCTGTTTCCCCCCACCAACCTTCCTTTTATAAAACGCCTCCTTACATTAAATTTTTTCATTCTGGTCTGTCTTGGATAGTTGGTCCCCTCAGGGTTTCAAATCCCGTTTCACACCTCTCACCTTTAACCAGCTCTCCCTATCGCCTATTTCAGCGGGACCTACTTTTTATTAAGGTGGGTTCCGAACCTTCTTGGGCACCACAGTTTTTTAAAAAAGCACATTGAATTAATTCAAGAGATGCCCGAGCGCGGGGATTCGAACTCGAGACCGCCTGGTCGCAGTCGCGCGCTCTATCCACTGACCCACTGTGTGCCCCCCTAAAATTTTTTTTTTTTTTCATTCTTTTTGTCATTATTGGGTTAGGGGGAGGCGCAAGTTAGATACTTGCCAGAGGCGCTTCACACCCTCGTTACGGCACTGGTACGTTTAGACGCGCTTGGTAAATCCGAAATGTTGAATGGAAGGACCTGAGGTGGCTGAAGAACTAGGAAAGGAGGCGTAGCCCTCGAAAATCGGCCGAAACGAGCACTTATTACCGATCTCTGTCTCAAACGATACAAGCACAACATCGTTATGAATCGTAGAAAATAATTTGTTGTCGAATATAAATGGTGAAACGGATGAAATCGGTGTTACTTGTGGCTTTGTTCTTCGGCAGTTTGGTCTTCGGTTTGGGGATGCGGGACGCGATGCACTCGTGCAGTATGCTGGCGATGCTGTAGCTGATCACGTGATCCTTGCAGTTCTGCGGCAAACAGACACGGCTGGGTAATTTCGAAAAGCTCCTCTTCTGTTTCTCGCGGTTATTTGTAGGAGTCGGGGATGAAAAGCGGAAACGCGAGCCAGACCGAGCCGGAGCGCCCGAATTGGCTCGCGTTTGCGAGGCGATCGAGAGATAGTTGACGCGCTTAAATGCCACAGACCATAATTAGGCCGGGCGAAGCCCGCGTGCGTGCAACACTTATCAGAAAATGGAACGAACAGATTTCCAGTTTCGCATGTTGCAGGAAGCACACCGTCGACGAGATAGACAACGAGGTCCCCGCACGCTGATGCGACTTTACCACGCTATTCCGTGCACAGCGTAGATCCCCCGACGCGGTTGTCTGCGGTGCACGGTTAATTGGATCCGCGGAGTGTCGATTAAACGTCGACTGTCGAGAAAATTATAGTCCACGGTCACACCAAGAACCGTAAAAACCTCAACTAAATTCGCACCGATGTTATCGGACCGTAATTTACAGCAAGTGAAACGCTTTCGCAAGTGCTCTCATCCCTAGAGCATACAGTGACTCCCACAAATATTCGAACACTCTTAAATAGACGATAACTTTTTAAATATTATACTATACGATTTGAACTTATTTGGGAAGCTAGAGCAATTAGTTTGCTACAGGACCTGCAAACAAGATTTTGTCCAAAATATTGCAATTGCTCGGAATTGTAGAGAAAATACGAAAAAGTTGCATTTTACAACTTTCTTATGTGAGCCTGTATTGAAAATTTAAAAACCAGTTCTAATAAACGGTGGTTCTAGGAAATTCTAGGGATGGGCAAAGGGGAATGAAACGACGATTCAATTAAGTGCCACCCACCTTGAGCGACGCGACGAATATCTCCATTGCCCTGGAATTCTTGCGCCATAGTTTCTCTAGCGTGCGGTCGCGGACTCGTCGATCTGAAAATTATAGTTGTCACAGACGAAAGGCGTTCACAAAAAGTTACCTACGGATTGCGGATCTCGATGCAAATTCTCGTCTTACTTCAATAAATAAAACCGCTACCGGTTTATGTTAATGTGCACGTGTCATTTCCATCTTGGGAATTCGTCCACGTTAGCGAGTTTCTCGGCGGTTTGATCATTAGCGATCGGATTCGAGTGAGAATTAATGATTCTGTGGAACATATACTCTACTGTGCAAAAGAAAGAAGCACCCGGCCATATTTAATAGAAAAGAGTAAAAAATCAAATAAGATCACAGTCAGTTTATAAGAAAGTTTCTGCCATATAATTGAATAATCAATATTAATCAATCATTGTAAGTACAATTTCTACATAGAGATATTGTTTGTCATTATATCTTATAATTATTCTAGTTGCTTCTTTCTGTTGCACAGTGGTGTAATCCACTGTTTCAAATACAGAAACAAAAGTAGCAAAAGTAGAATTTGCACGTCCGCCTTTTGTAATTTGTAATACACGAAGAAACATCGAGCAACCATTTGGCAACTTTCTGAGACCAAATAATTCGTGCTCGAGAAACAAGTTAATTCGGCTATCTGATCCGTCTATCTTAAGAACATCAATTTTTAATGGACACGTGTATTGTTAATTGAAAGTCGCGACGATTGGTCGGAAGGCTCGAGTCGGAATGTCGATCGAGAAACAGCAGTTTGCTAAAACGACGAAGTTAAGATGATAATCGGTCGGAACATAAATCCTCAAGGGACTTCCCAGTGCCAAACGTTACAGCGACCCTGCCGTAATAAATAACGGGGCGAAGCAGGTGCGGGCAACAATGCTCTCGGTGCGATACCGAGCGAGGATTGGCAAAACGCGCGGCTCCCATTTCAAACTTGACGCAAGGCCAAACGCTCCCAATGCCATGAACACTATCCGCAAAAGAAAAAAAACTGGACATCGAATATTTCATGCCAAACAGACTGGTCGGACAGGGCTATCGGTTGCCACCGCATTCCCGGTCGATTAAAGTTCTCGCGTGATACTCCATGCTCTTAACGTTGACAAGTAATCGTGTATACGCGATCGCGTACACGTGTAATTATTTAATAACCCTTCCCCGACCGTCGATATTAATTACTCGTGCCTGTCCGAGGACATACATCTTTCTCAAACGTAAACAACAGCGAAGTATCCGCAATCCACTGGTAACCAATAATAAAAATATATAAAAATACTTTTTTCAAAACCACGCTTATATTAAAATGCACTAAAAAGTAGAAAATAATTTTTTCAAGTATTAGTGACGCTCCACGTTTTTGTTCTATAGTCGCTAATATCTAAAAAACATTATTTTCTCCTTTTTAGAGCATTTTAACGTAAGCGTGGTTTTTAAAAAGTTTTTTTTTTATATATTGTCATTTATCTCCTAAACGCACAGTTTTTTTAAAAATATTTTTTTAATATAACCGTGGTAAAAAAGAAATGATCATGCTCATCATTACAAATCGGTTGGAATCTAATGTTTGCTTAAAGTCTGTCGCATCAGAATGAGACTGCGAATTCAAGGAAAATATCTGTCCTCGAGGGTAAACATTGATCGCGCAGAAGTGGACAGCGCAACGGAGGACACAATTGGCAGTGACAAGGGCCGTTAGCAGAGTTTCACGGGAAAGAATGACCCACCGAAGAAACATACGGTAGAATGGAAACTGCAAGTTCATCTCGATACCGAGCCTCGCGAGACTTTGTAAACACATCATTAACTAAGTAAGCACGTAGCATGTTTCACGAAACATTCTAGATTACGACAAATTGACTTTTCCTCTCGTAGCGAAGCTCTCCTAAATGAACAATTTGCTGTACAAATCGGCAGAGTACAAATACCTTCTCGACAACGAGATTAACGTGCTCGCTTTTTTGCAGGAAGTCATCACTCAGAAACTCGAGCAAGATATTTTTGCGAATGACTATAATAAATGTTCTTTGAGAAAGCGAGATTCGTTTCGGAACAATCTAATATTATAACCGCGGTCTAGAGAAGAATAAAACAGCGAGACCGGAGATGAAGCACACCAAGTCGATACTGTCTCGGTTGCGACACCGAGCCGGCGCACAGTAGTCCAGGAATCCGCTTTTTCTGGGCGAAATTCAATTTTTCGACGATCTATAATAATATAACATTTCTTTTTATAATATTTGATCCATCAGGGTTTCAAATCCTTTTCAAAAACTTCTTATTTCAGCGGACCCTACAGTTTATTAACCCTTCACTGTATGACCTTTTCAATTGGGGTGAAAAAGTTGAAAGAAGGTCAGTTTCTGTGTTTTATTTAAGGGAAAAATATTTTTAAAACATTAAAACAACATTTTCAGAAAAATAAATATAAATGAACATAGTAAGAAAACACGTACTTAGTTTACTATACATATACCAGATTTGTTAACCGTATCAAATATGAGACACTATGCAGCGAAGGGTTAAGGTGGGTTTCGAACCACCTTGGGGCAGTTTAGGTATCACATGAAAACCTTTCTGTAACGAAAAATACTATAATAATATAACATCAAGCCTTGAAATAACGCTACAATAGTATCGGCCAGAAAAAGGCCGGTGGAAAGAATTACATAGAGATAGGATCGTACCCCCAAACCAATAATGTACATCTATAACGTTATTCTCGCATGAATTTCTGGTAATGATAGTAATGGACACTCGCAAGGAAATATATAACGATTTCTTTCTCATATTGTTATCAATACAATCAAACTACAGACTTCAGGATAGGGTTTATAATCTGAGAAAAAGAAATAAGAGTAATATTGTTAGATTCGTGGCGCAGGGAGTCGTTGCGATGACACCCGATCTGTCGGATAATATAGAAATATCGAGCAGCGGGACAGAAGGCTCTTATCAAATTGGCACGACCGCAATTCACTTCAGGACGATCGAAGCGGTGGTATTGTTCGTCTTTGCGGTCCGTTGGAGCTTGTCCAAGCGATGTATCACGCCGGTACCGAAACCCCTTACGCAACCGAGTGTAGCGGGTAGCATCGGCTTTTTCGAAACTAACGAACGACCCGCCACGCTGCCTCGCACACCTGTTCGCCGGAGCTCCGTTTCGCGGTGCTCCGACACCTTTTCGCGCTTCCTCTTTTTTCCACGGCTTCCGTGGTGGCTCCTCTCGCGAACGATCCGCCGCGCGATAAATAAAAACCTAGGCTAAATTTACGCGTTACTGAAATTCAGTGTCGACGATCCGCTAAAGATAATCCGGTCGCACGCGAGCGACCAAACGGCCGGCGTTTATCAGGCTCGAATCGCTCCATTGTATTCCGATCCGCGAATTTTTCTCCAGCGTCGCGCTTCGACCTCGTTCATCGCTTCGAGAAACATGACTTTGAAAAAGAACCGTATTTTTCAACGTTAAGCAAATATTGTGATGTTATTCTAAAACGTATTCTGAAACGTATTGTATAAAACGTATTGTATGTATTGTGTGTATTAACAGACAACCCTATGTATAGTTAAATTTATAAAATAGAGAATCGGGACAGAAGAATTTTAAAATTGTAATTGCCAACGAATTGTACAAAGAAGTTCAGATCGAAACGAGCTCTCGCGACAAACACGTCTGTCAACGATTGGTTATCCGTGTGTCTTGTTTTACAAATAAATACGGTTTATTCCTTACAAATAAACACGTCTGTCAACGATTGGTTATCCGTGTGTCTTGTTTTACAAATAAGTACGGCTTATTCCTTACAGTATTGAATTGTTCTTTGCAGCAAAAGATTCTGTAGACTTTCCCGAATACAGTGACATGTAATACTAATACATTATGATTGTTTGAACATGTTCGAACAACGTCTGTCGGGTCAGCTAGTAAATCTTGTTTTACAAATAAATACGGCTTATTCCTTACAGTATTGAATTGTTCTTTGCAGCAAAAGATTCTGTAGACTTCAGTGACATGTAATACTAATACATTATGATTATTTGAACATGTTCGAACAACGTCTGTCGGGTCAGCTAGTAAAGAATGAATGAATGAACGAGATCCTGCGGAGACAAGACAGCAGGGCCCACGCGATTCCGGAAGCTCGGAGAAACGCGAGACGCAACGAGTCCCATTCGAAAGCGACCCGAATGCGAATTTGCTCGTTAATTTCGTCGTTTTCTGGGCGAAGTGACGCGGCGAGGAAAGTTCTTACGTGACACGTCGTCGTCGGGAGAGTTCGACAAAGCAATGTTCCGTCGAACGACGGGGATCGGGACTGTTCGTGCGGCTGCGGATTAGGCCGGTTCCGATTGCGACACACGACGAACCAATTGCAAAACCGGGCCGGAAGTTAGCCGAGCAGCTCGGCGATGATGCCGGGTTCGCGAGACCGCAGGAATATTGTGCAAGTTTTCTGGTGATTAGCCTGGCGAAATGGAAGCCAACGTTCGCGGTAAAAATAGCGATTTAACGGCACGAGCCCGAGTCTTAAAGTGTCCAATCTCTGCTTCGACTCGTTCAGCAACTTCGTTGCCGCATTCGAGCATCGCGCGAACTCCCCTGACGTGTAAAAACCGAGTTTCCGGGGCCGGGAACGGGTTCCATTATCGTTGCCCGGATTGCACAAGGACGTCTCAACGCATTGCTTTTGTTGACAATCTTATGTGTAGTTGTAACTCTGAGAGTGAAACTCTAAACCACGTCATTTGGCAGTGTGACCTATACAATACACAAAGATCTATACTTTTGAAAAGACTTTATAAGCTGGGATTTCAGCTACCACTTGACATTTCTATGTTTTTGTTGGGTCCTAACATCGGGGCTTGCCACTATATTATAACTTTTTTAAACAAATTTAATCTGCGAGTCTAGATGTTATCCTATTGTTATAATGTTATTTCACAGATCTTTATATTTTTTTCCAGTATATCTGTAAATTTATATCCAATGTTGTAATAAATCTTTTTTAAGATTTCCAATAAAAAAAAGGCGTCTCAAAGATTTCAAGTCTTGAATGTCGTACGAACATCTCTTGAACGTCTGTACTACGAAACTGTGCGTCTTAAAGTGACCGGTTGCAAATGTTTTATTTTACAATTATTGAAATAATAAAAATGATTTTATAAGGAATGGTTGTATAGATATCTTTAGTAGAGGACGTATTACAATAGGAGCCGCAGAAAGTATAAATAAAATCAATCTTGTCATATTTATAAGGGAACATGTACCATTGTAAATTGTATAATGGGATTTGTAATGCGTAAAGGGACTGGTACCCTTCCAATCGCTTTTCACATGACCAATCCAATATGTATCTTTAGACGTATGTATATAAAGATGTAAAAAAAACGTCTTAAATTTCAAACGTTGAGCAAGGGTCAATCTTTAAGACGTCTTAAAGGAGTCCAGTTTAATTCATAAGCCATGCAGAGTAAAATTGACGTCTTTAAAACGTATCGTGTTCTACGTGGACGAAGATCCCTTTTGAGAACCGAGCAAGATGTTTAACACTTGAACCACGGAGTCCGTGAAAATTTATGGTCAAAGTTGAGTGGGTAAATTGTTTAGCGCAAGTACTTCTTTATTCGTGTGCTGACCAATTCACCTGAGTTACTCGCTAATGGCAAAGCACTTTAGAGAGAAGATCGTGTGTACATCGATACTCTGAAGTTTATCGACAGGATTTTCGGTGGCCGTGCCACATGAAACGGAACGTACACGTCTTGTTTAAGTAATAATTCTAAAAACAGCTATTAGGTCACGTTGCTGTAGCAGACTTTCTGAATTTGTCTCTCTCTCTTCCTCTCGCTCGCTCTCTGCTTGATGGAAATAGACTAACGTAGGTTTGGATAAACAGGAGAATCGTAAAAGGGCGATCAAGATCAATACCTGTAGACGTGACACGCGCGTGAATCTTGGCAGCAACGTTCCTGAACGCCTCGCTGTGCGGCTTCGCTGCACAGGTGATGAGCTTCTCCAGCAGAGCATCGTTCGCAGCCTCGTCCGTCCCTTTGTTGCTCGGTGACATCACACTAAACCGCAAAACCAAACAATGAAAGCTCAATTATAAGGGGATACGCGGGGCGAGGGGTTGCAGGTGTGAAGCAAGCGTTAGCGTAGATCATGCAAGCAGGCTGTGAGAAACAAGCAGAACAGATTTCTGATCGTCTTCTTCGTCGACGGACGACGATGAACTAAGACACAAAGAACAGTTCGGATCTGTCGCGTCGGATTCTGTATGTACCACGGGAAACACGGAATTCCGTGGACCGTCGGCTAGCCCCCTCAACCTCGAGTTTACCCTAATTTCATCGGAGTTAGGCTCGATTCATACATGTCCGGCCGGCACCGGTCGACTTTTTAGGCAACTTGAGTAGGAACGTTTCTCATTACCATGATGTTACAAAGGAGAATTACTGATAGTTCACCCGAGGAGTCGTGGAGCCCATAGAAACCTTTTTTTTGTGAGTTATGGCCTGTCCGACTCGGAGGGAAAGTATCGGAAGAAAATCGGACAGACATTGCCGGTTGTGGACGATCTCACTTAACTAGGGATTGCAATCCCGCGCCATTTTTAATCCCGCGGGATTGATGTGGGATTTATTTGAATCCTGCGGGGTCCCACGGGGTCCTGCGGGACTAAGGATTTAGTTCTTCAATCTATTATATGTATATTAATAAAGAAACAAATTTTACTTAATGAGATGATCATCATTAATCGTATTAGTCAAAATTTATGAACGAAATCTAAATATACATAAATTTAAATGAAAATAAATCTCTTTTTGGAACTACGATTGAAATATATACATATATGTATATGTGATATGCATATATATTAGGACTGTAACTTTTCCGAAGCTTCGAATTCTTCGTAGTCTTCGAAGTCTTTAATTAAATTAAATTTAAGTAATTAAATTAAATTTCAAAAATCTTATATATCTTCGAAAAAACATCGAAATAGTTCATCGTGCGCGTCGTCGTTTGCGAAATTTTGTTTATGCGCATGTCCCGCGGGATTCCGCATCACCTATTTAAGAAATGCGGGATTGCAATCCCTACACTTAACCCTCATTCACACGACGTGGTACCCGGGTACCTATTTCAAATTCATTTAGAATAGTACAAAAAATTACCCGTGTGGATGATGGTTAAACCTGGCTAACAATATTTTGTCGGACGCCGGAATCGGAGATGTATATGAATCGACCTTAATCCGACAGAAAGAGCGAGCAAAACATGATCTTGCTATTTGATCTCCGCGTTGCAAATGGCTTTTCTAATTCGGTAACTCCGAATAAATTGCCCCTGCTAATTCTGTCGTTAGGCGACTCGAACCAACACCACGATCGAACCCATTTCTTCGTTGAAGTCGCGTATTTGAAAGAAATTGGAACGATCGACTCGAGCGATGAGAGGGCCAACGGGAACCCGGACGGGGGCAAACCAAAGACCATTGCGATCATTGTACTTAACCAAAGGATCGGGCCGCTCGTCCTACTCGTTTCCTACGAGGCCCTTTCAATCTGCGATACAAGAATACAGCAATCACGAATCGCTTTTGATATCGAGTGAAATTAAATGGGATAAAGTCGCGACGTTCGCGAATGGTTTCATTAAAAGTTTTGCTTCTAATCAAACTCGTAATTTTGTTTATTGCTTTAAGTCATTTATAGGCTATTCAGTTAATTTTAAAAATGGTTTAAGCCAATCCGAACGTCAAGAACAACATTTTCGTATGAGATTCACAGAAAATTTCACATTCATAAGAAATCTTTCATTAATCAAGACTAATTCTCAATTAAAATGGTACATAATGTAACATATATTTATTCACTTATTCAAATGTCTACAAATATGACTTAGACCATTTTCGTAATTATGGGCACATATGATAGAAATCGTTAACAGATATGTACGTATCGAAGCAGTTCAAGATACCAGAAAATGTGTCCCAACGAATTTCTTCATTCAACTTGGCCGAGTTTCTGTCGCGACTCGCGAGTTACACAAGAATTGTTACAAAGATTTCACGAAGGTTTTAATAATAAACATTTCGATGAAATTCTTTGCAACTGTTTTTCAATAAACCGTCGAGTTTACTAGGAAATAGGAAAGAATTGTTGTCTATGCTTAATATGTATCGACAGTCCATTGGCTTCCGGCCAGCACTGGCATAATGCTAGTTAATCCCCTTTCGCGACCAGCTCGATCGCCGACACGGCCAATGTCAAACGAACGAGAATCGAACGTTGGAAAGCGAGCCGTGTCGCAGCGCGTCACCGTCACCAGTCAAGGTTAATTAACGCGGCCGAATAACAAGCGGCGCTCGTAAATGAACGGCGACGACAGCTTTATGGCGATTGATAATTAGCCTCGCCGATCGATTACTATCCTCCACCGCGAGTTCGCCTTATCTCCCGCGTTTTGCGACCATTTCTCGTTCGCTTTCAACACGTTCCATCTTACGTAGCACACAAACCTCACAGTTCTACATCATTTGAAAGAAGTAACAATGAATCCACTCATTTGCATTCTCGAATAGTCTGGTAACGCAAACGCGTCCGGTTCGAATTTCAATTAATGAATAACGAGTTTCAGCTTGACGACGCCAGATTTTGATCGGAATCGATTAACCCTCGGACAACGGACGATTTTTATAGCTATATGATTAGCAATGCTAGGACCGTTCGCAGCTCTAATTGTTTTTTTTCTTTTAAATTTACTATTGATATCTCGTGTAGACTTATTAGTATCTCCGATATGGTCAATGAAACAGATATTCAGTCAGTTTAATTGTCACGAATTGAGTACTTAAATGGCAATTTGAATGATCCCGGTAAAAAACAACCTCCGATTCACCACTCGGAGGTACAATTAACACATTACCGACCGGTGATTATCGCATATTTTTGAAAAATGTATGGTACATGGGTAAATTTTCATTTAGCATTTAGTATGAACTAACTAAGTCACCCTCAATAACGTCGTCTAATAGTTTCATTTAAGATTGCAATGTCAAAGAAAATTTCTATGCTTTCTTTTGGTACGGCAGAATTATTGAAAATCCTATTAATAGGCTTCCGGTCGGTAAAGTGTTAATGTTATTGGCGCACTGGTTCGATCAATTGTAACTGGTTCGTACAATTGATCGAACCAGTGCGCCAATAACATTAATTGTAGTTTCGAACAATTGTCGATCGAGATACAGAGAACTGCAGCACTCGGAGGGTTAAGGATGTCGACGAAGACTGCGAAGGCTAAACCCGGATCGTACCAATTAATCGATCTCGTTCTACTGTATCGAATGTTGAGTCGAAACCGCAGAATTTATCGGCCATAAATATTATTGCCGCTCGCTGTTGATAATTTACGAATCCAACAGCGTGACACACCGTGCGTTTTGGCCGGAACCGTGTCGCGGCCGTGCCAACGCAGATTTTGAAATGATTCTGACCGACCAGCCAAGAGTCTACCGAATACTTTACTGGAACATCTGTACACATTGTTCCCCGAAGACGCTCCGCGCCGCGTCGTTCGCGAAATCCATTTCCCACGCGGCTTTCGACGCTTCAATTGCCAGATCGTGAGCATATGAACAACGACGATGCTCTTGAAAATTCGCATTTTCATAAAAATACTTTCGGTAGACAATGGTCGAAGGATTCCTTCATTATCTGGTAGTAAACGCGTCACACCGTTTTCCCTCGAGAAAGGAAAAATCAAGGCGAACTATTTAACGAAACCAACACGGGAGATACTGAACGAACTCCTCAACCCTTAAGTACCCCACAAATTCGAACACGATCTAGTTTATACTCAAAACTAAAAATAAATTTTTAAAATACCACGTTTTCAAAAACATACTAAAAACTATCAAATGATTTTTCCTAGTCCCATACAGATTCCTAACCTCGTACAGATGGTCCCAAAAAATTGTGATTGTAAATTTTTAATAGCTATAAAAATACTTGTAAGATTTACAACGAAAAACGTGATAATAAGATAAGTAGCGGTCGACGCGTTAAAGTTCTCTCTACGAAAAAGTTATAATAATTATCGTAAACGCCATAGAGTAAAATTCTGATCGATCGATCGATCCGACTCGTTCGCAGCTACGAATGTATGAATAATTTGATACATGTCCAGCGTACACGGGGTGATTAATTGATTCGTGGTACCGTGGTTTATGATTCGCGTGGTTGCCAGTAGCTTCTAGTATAGCGTGAATTAAATTTTTGTGGGCAAAGTGCCTGTAATTTTCGAGGGACTGCGAGAGCAGATAGTTGAACGTTAAAAAAAATTGATTGTTCGCGTAGAAAGGAACCGTGGCAAGGGGTACCGCGAACATTGGCAACCCCGTGGACAAAGGGTTGAAGCGTGCGTGAATCGAGACGGCTGTAGAGGTGCGTTCGGAACGGGAACCGGAAACCTGACGCAGAGCTGCGAGCACACGCACGGGACGCGGGCGCGAGCGATTTTGTTAGTGGCGTGATTTTTACTCTTCGTCCTGGTCATCGTAATCGTTCTCGTCGTCCGCCAGCTGATCCGCCTCCATCGGCGGCCGGTTACCCGTCTCGCACTCCTCCGACGCACTTTTCATATTTCTCTGGGCCGCCTCTTCCGGTCCCCACGCGCGGCTCGAATTTCTTTTCAGCCGATCGACACTCTCGTGTTAACGGAAACACTTCGCGATAGACGAACACGTTCGCGGTTTACACGAACACGACGGCCTTCGCGATGCAACCTTTAACGCGCCATCCTCGACGCGGAGGCTGTAAGGCGCTGTTTCTCCTCTGCTCCAACGAACGAACGATACGCGACCACAGGATCCACCTCGTCGGCGGTCACGAGGATCGAGGAACGAGGGTCTGCTACGAGATCTCTCTCGACGATCGAAGCAACGCGATAGAACCGGCTCAAGAGAGGTTTTCCGTGAAATTCGCGGCACGATCCACGCGCTTTGCCACTCCGAGGCGGTTTGACGTTTCGCGCTGCCAAAACTATGTTTAAAAGCATAGCACGCACGCACGAGGCGCCTCTATTTATAGTGACGGCCGCTTTCCGAAAACCGCGCCCCTTTATCTCATTTTTTTCGATCCGACCCCCCGCCTCACGGTCTCATCCCCTCGGAGAATCGGACCCCGTGTGTTCCATGGAGCTGTCGCGTCTCGCACGGTCAAGGGGGCGCCAGATCGATCGGCGCGTCCTTTGTCCGCATAATCGCCGATCGGTTAGCGTCCTTGTTAAATTCCCCGGGCCTGTACACCTTCGAGCTCTTTGTTGGTTTTCGTTCGACGTTTATTTTCGTCTTTCGAGGTGTCGACGGTCTCTCGGACCTCCAGTCTCCAAGGATGCCCGCTGCTCGAGGTACTCGTCCTTCGGGGATCGGTCGTCGTCGCAGAAACTTACGCGAGAAGCGGTCTAAGTCGTGTATAGACAACGGATTTTATCCATTTATGAGGAAACAGTTGTAAATTAAAACTAGAAACAGTAGAAGAATTTGAGAATACTACTATATTATTTTCAACCTGTTAAACATAGTAATGGGTGACTGTACCATTGTTCAAAATATTGTTTACGTTATTAAATGTGTCGATATTTAATGAATTACTAAACATTTAGGTGTCGTATGAGGTATCGTACCAATCGTATCCATAAAATTTGAAAAATCATGGGGTAATGGAAATATTCTAGCTAGGAAGAAATATTTCATACTCGATAAATGTCTATTTCACTCCAGTTTGTTGCGAATAAAATAGAAAATTTGTATTTTGCATAATAATCCTCTGTATAGCAAGATATTTCTTGTTTCGAGATGTTTAAAGGAGAAGGATATTAACCCTTACCACTCGAGTGGCGACTATGAGGCGCCATTATAAATTGCTGTACCATTATTGAGAATATTGTTTACATTATTAGATATGTAAGTATCTAATCAATTACTGAACATTGAAGTATTTCATAAGGTATAATAGCAATTTCATATCCACCAAATTTAAAATCTCATAAAAAATGGCAATATTTTAAGTCGGAAGAAATGTTTAATTTTCGAGTTAATATAACTCCGAGTGTAAAGGGTTAACACCAAATGAATTCCTGATAATGTTAATATGACAAGCGCTGTCTAACGGTTCATTATTGACAATCTCATAAAAATTACATTGAATGTATTTAGTTTGAAACAATGCGATGTGAAATAACTGGTAAACTAATTTTCTTTGAATTCTCGCTTGGACCACTTTCATAAGTACGAACACGTATTTCGCGGCGTGTCACGCGACGAAAGATTTTGTTTACTGCGCGAAACGCGGAATGACGGAAACCAGATCCGGCTGCCAAAAAGATGGAGAAACGATCGTTAATAACGAACGAGCGAAGTTATGAAAAACAGGTGAGAACGTGAAATATTAGCGACGTCGACGGAAACATCGTCCGGGATTTTCCTCGAGCAAAAAACGCCGAGGATCTAGCGAGTGCTCGAATATCTTCCGAGGAAAATTCTTGACAGTAACCTTCGCGCACTGTTCGGTCGATTTCACTCGAAAGCAGACCTTTGCTTGCGATTGTAATTTTCCTTGAAATGTACAAATAAATGAAATAAATTTCAACCCTACGATTTCTTTCACAGCAATGATAATTAGATTTTCTCTGAAAATCCGTGATTCGTTCATTTGAATGAGAAGGGACCTTTGCAATCCTGGAAAGGAGAACACCTCCTTAAGAAAGATCTAAATCACATCGAAGACTGGCCTGCGAAGAAGTCTAAAGCTGTCAAGTCTGATAACACAAAATCACAACCCTTTACTTCTAAGATTCCTTTTTGTAAATATAGCGTGTTTCTCTCTCTCTCTCTATTTATTTGTAGATAGGTTAGGTTAAGTTTAGATGATAAGGAAAGCGTTGAATAAGAAGGGGGGTAGTTGTAATGGATTTGTAACCCCAAGGGGATCAAATATATATATATATATACTTCTAAGATTCCCATTCGAAGAATTACTCGCCGAACAAAACGTGAGAAAATGAAACGAGCACATCGGAAAGACTGAATACCCGTCAAGTGCAGCAACACGGAATCACAATTTCCACTTGTCTCGACGTTCTCATTGCAGCGTGGCAGTTTCAATCGAAGAAATAGACGCGAGGTAACCTCGCTTCGGTGAACCACGCGTCTCCGGTGGCATCGGAGACCACGTCTGACAAAGCGAGTGCACTCGTGGGGTGCGCTAAGAGGGGGTTAGGACACGGAGTCCTCGAGCACGTCGAGACCTTAGGGGAGGAGAGGACCGCGAGACCGGAGCGTGCAACGACACTGTCCCGTTATTAATAGAGTCGGCTCCGATAAATATTCGCGCGCGAAGAAAGTCGGGAAAACGTGGATTGGTAAGCCAAGAGGAAACAGAGGGGAGAAGAGGGACGGTGTCCGCGACGAAACGGCCTTCGAACGCACGGGGGAAAAAGCACACACGTCGAGGCGGATCCTCTCTATCGCGAGCCGTCGAAGGACACACCGGAGAGTCCACTCTCGTCGGGACACCGTCAGGATATTCCGTCAGGATTCCGTCGGTACGCGACCCGTCACGCAGCAACACACCGTCGAGCCGACGGAACGCGACTCGTCACGGAAGGGTGTCGCGCGAGAATCAGGTGTATGCGGCACTTGTTGATAATCACGAAACCTCCCACGAAGCGAATTGATTAGTAGCCGTGCGAGCAACCACGAGCGTAGTCGACGCCTCACGAGCCTTCTCCGTCTATCGATTCCTGAAACGGCGCTCCGGTTCAAACTGGTCCACCAACCACTCCTCCGCCATTTTCGCGGCCTCAATTGCCCAGCAATTTTTTCGCAATTTTCGAACGCTCGCGGAACTTCTGAGACTCTCGCCGTCGTCAGGAACAATATCTACGAAAACAGCTTAACCTCCCTTCTCAGTATGGGCCTCCAACTGCCCCTTAATATAGACACAATCATAGCAAAACCAAATATCAAAGCTTGTATTAGCATCCACTTCTTTTTCCAAAATTGTAAACAACGTATTTAGTGCTAAAGGACATTACTGTTATACTCACTTGTATTATTAGAAAACTCTTACTGTATTATTGCTGTACTCCACATTACTGTATTTACTTGTATTATTCATGTAAAGCAAAATAAACCCAGTAGAGTTTCAAAATGCTCAAAATAGAAAAAAAAGAAAACAGCTTAACCGGTCATTGCTTTTCCTTATTCACATTTCGAGACAGACGATTTTTTGTTTTAAAGGACCTATATTATCAAATAAAAATGGATCTTACTAATTTTGTTTGAATGTAGAGAACATGCAAATCGAATCTTACATTTTCTTATTTGACTTCTAGAGTTGTGTCCATAATCATCCCGCTGTTTATCAATCTCTTTTTTTCAACATTTATTTAAATAGTGTATGTATATATTTAATTACCACGTTTTTACCACGTTTTTTATTATTAGCTCGCTTTCTTGTCTGTGTGTCTGTCTATCTGTTTGGTACAAATCTTGCAATTGATTTTAAAATAACTTCCCGATGAGCTAGAGACTTGAAACTTTCAACATAGCTCAGTACTGGATGATGATGCAATATTCAAAAAAAATTGTTTGCATTCATATATTATCGCATAATAGCTATATCGAATCCAAGTCAAGCTTGGACCATTTTTTTGAACGGTACATTCAGCGAGGATTTTAAGCCAGCGTATTAATTAGACTGCATTTCTGACAGAAATATATGGATCAAATGCAAACCAGTAGAAATATTTAAAAAATTTCAAAGTTACAATTTTTATTTTACAGACAATCGGTAGTCTAGCGATTATCGTTCCTGCAATTAGAATGAGCTTGAATCGAATTTTACGTCGCTTAATCGTTCGAGGATTAGCCTGGTCGACAGTTATACGTATTATGTTACGAAAGATAAATGAAATTTTATAGCTGTTCTTTGTAAGTTGTTACGCGTAACCTTGAGAACCGAGTATCTTAAAGACAGGATGGTAGAATTGTCAAGATAGAATTTCCTAGAATTCGTCGCACCTAAAAACAAGTTAATCCTCGCGTGCACGGTTCGAGAGAATTTAATTCTCAAAGTATGATTATTCGAATTTCCTGAAGTTTAAGTTGCTAATGTAATTTGCGAATTGATGGGACTTACC
Source organism: Lasioglossum morio (assembly GCA_916610235.2). Lineage (NCBI taxonomy): Eukaryota > Metazoa > Arthropoda > Insecta > Hymenoptera > Halictidae > Lasioglossum > Lasioglossum morio. Next base: position 20,022,387 of record OU744323.1, on the reverse strand, counting down.
TCGAGGAGTCCTCGCGACATCTTTCCCAATCGCTCATCCTCCTCCGACTGTCACCTCGACCCTATCGGATCAAGTCTCGCCGTCGGAAGTTGTCTTTCGCATTTTCGGCCAGCCAACCTCGCGAACCATCCTGCGATAACCACGATCGGCCACATCAACAGATAAAAACCTTTTAAAATCCGCCGAGAGCCCGATGGACGGTCACAATTTCAATGGATTCTCTTACCAGCTGTACAATTCCTCCCAGACCAAAAAAACGAAGGTTATCCGCAAGAAGCGTAGCCGAAAACACGTCAGCGACTGCCTGAAGTCAACTTCGAAACCGACTGATCCTCGTCGAACGTCGAACAGTAAATAAATTCGATATCGTGTCGAACAGAGATTCTACAGGTCACGACGACGACTGGAACTAAATATTTACGGTCAATCTCATAATTGGTGGTTCGAAACCCACCTTAATAAACGGTAGAACCCGTCGTGAAATAACTCTTAACAAAGAGTTGAAAGCGACGTAAAATAAATTTTTCTAAATCTCATTATTAATCGCGCACAATTTAAATGAGAATAACCACTTCGTAACACGATTTCAATTTTTCTGTCAAACTAGATGAAATAGTTTTCTAGATTCAGATTTTGAATTAAACTTTTACAAATATTACATCAAATACTTATTTAATAGTGATTACTAGACTGCAGATTTCTATTCGTTTATGAAGAAATTGGCTGGGTGAAATGTAAAACAGGAAATAGAAAAATTTCAGGATATTATAATGTCGTTTGTAATGCAACAAAATCATTAAGGGATGAAATTAATTTTTATATTACTCCAGCTTCCTGTAATCATTGCAGGACATTTTTATTCTGCATAAAGATCCACAGTCTAGTAATTACCAATTTATTAACTTTGAATGTATAAAGACTGTGCGTAGATAGTATTGAGTCTAATGTTTACCTGGCTCCTCATTCTTAATGAATGAAATTAATTTGCAAAAGGTTGAATCTCACTAGGAAAAGGGTATTGGAGTGCAAAACCTATATATGTTTACTAGACGATTAAAAATAGTGAGAACTAACTGGATAAAAAAAATGTTCCACGCAAAAAATTTCAATAAAAATACTAGCAAAAACGTTATTACCTGATAAAAAGAATATAGATCACTACCATTTTTCTTTAACGACATCGTACCTTTTTCACTGATCGATATACCTTCGTGTCCTCTTTAAAAAAGAAAGTATTGGGAATCTTAGATCGAAAACAGATTAGTTGAGAAGTTATTAATTTCCTTGCCACTCCCTTAAGAGTTCGAACACTGTGCGGTCGCCAGAAATCGACCGATGATCGACTGACGATCTCGATGCGCCGGATCAAAATAGACCCGGGCACCGACGACGGTCCCCGAAGAGCTCGTTTCCAATGTAACAACGAACCAAAGTTCAATGCATTGTATGTACAACGGTAACGCGAGATTCGAGAATGCGACACGTGTTCCCGCTAATCATCGATCGAAAATCGAAATGGGGCGGTGCCGTCACCGAAGGACATTAGAAATGTAGATTCGGGTGTCGTAGACACCACGCCACGCCCTTCATTCATATTCCGAGCGAAGAATGTGGCATGCGTCAACCGGTCCGCGTACCTACTCTCTCCGGATTATTCATTGTTCCCTCGAAACAATGAAAAAAACGGTCCAAATATTACAATCGTTCCTGGAACACCAGGATCCACTCAACCGGTTGTCACAGTTACCATCCTCTAGCTCGTGTCCGCCATTTATGTTTTTTTTTTTTTATTAAGCATTTCAAATCTCCACTGAGATCTATATCTGCTGTACAAATGTAAATTACAGTAAATACATATTCATACATACGTAGACAATATTAAATCAAATTAAATTCGTACTTTACAATTCTTTAGGAAATGAAATGTAAGAAGACAAGCTTTAATGTTGGGTCGGGCATCTAACATTTTTAAGCATAAGGATAGTTGCAATTTAATTGTTACACAGTTGATGAGTTCACTTGGATCGCTGCAAATCAAAGAGGCTACATTACCAGAATCTTACATTTGCTATACGTGACGCTATATACATATATAGCTCACAATCTTTTAGGAAGGAACAAATAATCTTACACGCCATTTATGTTCCGCGCGCGTCTCCCGTGAAACTTAAGAAACCGAAAATAAATGAAAATCTATTTCTCTTACCTTTTTGTCCTTTTATGTCCCCACCTGTCTACCCTTCTCCTCTTTGATACTTGCACCTTTTTTTCCCTACTATGCATCCTTAACTTCACCTATCTCTCCGACTTTCACTCTCGTTCGTCACCCACGCATCCACACAAATCACACCACCTAACTTGTTGTGCTGACTTGTGGAATGAACGAGTAAAAACGCAAAATTAGAAACTAGGATAACAATTCGCCTATTTTTATTTTACACATTAACTCAACACATTATGTTTCATCTAAAGCATCACATTTTAAAGAAATACATCTCACGATGTAGACATAAAAGGATGAATAATTTTACAGTATGTAAAACTATTGAATTGGTGACTTTTCAGCCTGAGGAACGCACGAGGGTTAAAAAGGTTGCGCTGCAAAGCGGACTTCTGTTTCGCAGGATCGGACAGCATAAAATTCGTATCAATGTATTCGAAGAGGTGGACTGCAACAGCGAGGAGAGTCTCGCGTGTCACGGCCGGTGAGTCGAATCGTCTAATTATTATGCTTGCGTCGCAGAGCGACGAGAGAAAAAGATGAAGAGAGAGAGGAAGAATAAAAAAGAATCACGAGCAGGTATCCCGTTGATCGAGGTGGTCGGTCGGGAGGAAACGACACGGAGGAGCTAAGCGTAGGAGCGAACGACAGAAAAAAAAAGAAACAATCACGGATGATATCTCAGCATGATGGTGGGGGTTTGCTCTCCAGGAAGAATATATAAATCGCGGGTAGGGCTGAAATTCAGGTTAGTGCAGATAGCTTTCCGAGCCTACCGCGAAGCTGCGATCACACACCATGCAGGTAAGTCGTGAATTCGCTGAAACTAGTTTTCGTTTCTTAGGGACCTCGTGATCTCGAACGAAGCGCCGCTGCACCGGTTCTTTTTGTCGACGCTTCGAACCAAGAGAAAACCCTCGGATTTTTATAAATAATTCCCGTGCGGAACCGTTACCTCGACGAAATCTATTTCCGCGTTGTTTGCCATTCAGGACCGTGTTCGTATGCGGGCCACGATCGTCGCGCACCGAGTTAGGATACCAGAGTGTATGTATCATCAAAAACGTCCGCGTCACTCGTGCTGCTTCTTCATTCGATGCAGACCGCGATCAATCTGTATCGGACTGCCGCATTGTTTCCACCGTCATCTTCGAACGGACTAACTCCTCGAGGAGACGCCCAACATTCCTATTCTCTGATCCTTTGTTCCCCTAATCGGTTCTCGCGACGCACTATGGGACAAACCGATGAAATCTGTGTCAAAATCAATGAACTTTCGATAGAAACGAGATAGAGCGATGCATTTCTTTTTTTTTTAATTAAAGCTGATACTGGTAGAGGTATTCAATTATCGATCGCAATGTTTTGATAACTAGATGTAATTTCTTATCGGCGCACAGGTTCGATCATAAGTTACAAACTATATAATTTTATAATAAATGTATAATAAATATAATAAATTAGTGAACCTCCGATGTATATCACTGAGGAATAAGCATTTATTATAAAATTGTATATATTTTTGTAACTTATGATCGAACCTGTGCGCCGATAAGAAATTACATCTAGTTATCAAAGCTGATACTTTTCGGAATATGGGATATTTATGGAGATTATCGTACGAACGTTTTTTTTTAACCTTGGTAAACTAAAAATGTAAATTTTTAACAATAATTCGACTCTCTGCAAAATCCGGAGGTCGTGGACAAATTTTCAGACCAGATTTGAAATCAGCGTGGAAAAATCTACGGAAAATGATGTATAGCATATGAAAAAAAAAGTTTAACAATTTTTTTCATGGTTAAAGAACGTTCGTACCACAATCTCCATAATTATTCCATATTCTGCAAAGTTTCAGGTTTAATTTAAAAAAATTTCTATCGAAAGTTCTTTGATTTTGTCACAGATTTTATTTTCCACGGTTTCTGGTAACTAGACGGATCTTTATGCATTCATAGTAAAATCGAGTAGATGAAATTAATAATATTCGATTTGGTTTCTATTGCTTGCAATCGGTGCACACAATTTCTATTTCGCATAAAGTTCCGCAGTCTATTGATAACCTTACGCTGGAATTGGACTACGTTCATGGTGGAGCCCCGATAAACGATTATGAGACGCACTGTGGAGCTATAGATCTACTTTCTTGGACGTCGATCGCGAGATCTTAATTTTTATTTCGCATAAAGATCCGCAGTCTATTGATAACCTTACGCTGCAATTGGAGTACGTTCGTGGTGGAGTTCCGATAAACGATTATGCGACGCACTGTGTAGCTGTAGCTCTACTTTCTTGGACGTCGACCGAGATCTTAACTATCGGGAATAAAGAGATGTCGGTCGTTAGTATCTCTTGTAATTAATGCCAGCAATCTTTATTACCCATAAAGATCCACAGTCTATTGATCACCAAATACAAGACTTTCATCCAAACTTTACGTCTGCGCACAAAGATCTTATTAGACTGCGGATCTTTATGCATGAAAATATTCAAAAAAGGCTAGGATATAAAATTCTTTAGATTTTTCTACAATTTTCATTTATTTTGGATCAACAAACGCTGTTCCCATTAAAAATAGGATTTTATTTAGTTCCACTTTCTTAAAAGTCGATTCTTTGATAAAAAAAAAGAGTCTAGTCTAATTCGCTCTTGTTCTTAATGATTAAATCTAGTCTCTCTTTTAATTTTCATGAATCTCGTCGATAAAAAAGACATAACGTCGAGAAAAATTGGAAATGCATCAACACCCACAATCTCATAAAATTCCACGTAACCAGTTACGAAGAAACTGAAGTAACCGAAGGTTGAATAACTAAAATACAGAAAGATTTAAAACACTAAAAATAATCTGAAACGGTCCCGAGTTTCGCTGAATTGTTAATTAATGTACTTTTTTTTATTCTCTCCTTGATCAATCCTTCCGGCGACGAAACATCAATCGCACTTCCAACGATCTACAATCTTCGATCTTCCAACAATCGAAGTTCGAGCAGGAACGATCTTCTTAAAGAGAACAATAGTCCTGTGCGGTAACTGGCAACGAAGTTTCTCGCATTACAATTGCTTTTGTAACGAACCAGCGGACCAACGAAAGTTTCCCTGGCCGGATCACGTGATTCAGGAGATCCTCCGAGCAGATACCATTCGAGATTTCGTGCGCGTTCGTTTTTTTTTTCGGGCCTCGGAAGCCGCCGTTCGGGATTTCTTATTGTACCTATGACTCAGTTATTTTGAACCGAATCGTGGAACCGCCGAATCTAGATTGCAGAATCATTCCACCGAATACAGGTTTTATGGAGCACGGCTTATGCTTTCGGAGTTGCTATAAAAAACGATGGAGGTGATCGGGTTGTTTTTTTTATTTATAAAGGTCCACGTCAAGTTGCTCGGCATCGCTGTGATCCTGGTCGCGTCTATAGAGTCGAAACCGATCTGGCCTGACGTCTACCTGGGCAATTATGCCTCCGACGCAATAACGTTGCAGCAGCCGCAGCTCCTTCACTACCAGCAAAACAACCCCTACTACTATTACAATGTAAGAAAACCGCACACACGATACATCGATTTAACCCTTCCATCTGTACCCGAAATTTTAATTCCATGGATATGAAAAATATATTCAATTCTCGATCATAAATGTTTTAATAACTAAGATTTTTAATTTCTTCTCGGCGCCATGGTTCGATCATTATGTTACATTATTGTAATGTTTTATACAATATGATATGAATATATCGATATGAAAAATATTGAATTGTCGAGTCAAAATAACTCCAACTGCGGAGGATTAAATATTAACACATTGGTTATTATTGTATAATTTTGAAATATCTATGGTACATGGCTAAACACTTTTTAATGAAATCTTCAATAGCAACAGCAATTTTTGTTGTGAACCAACAAGTCACCCTTATTAACCTCATATAATAGTTTCATTTAAGATTGTAATGTAAAAGAAAAATTCTGTGCTTTTTTTAGTGCAGCACGATTATTGAAAATTCTATTAATAGGATGTTTTATTTAATTAATCCTATGAATCGAATTTTCTTTCGTTTAAAAAGAGGAGCGTAACATCCATATTTGTTAGACTTTGTTTAGAATCTTCATCACGAGGTTAATAGCCTCTTTAGTACATAAATGACTATTTCAATTGATATTAAAAATTGTACAATTTCTTGGCAAGAGGTATCGAGATAAGGGTTAAAATAAGGGTAACATCGTTGCCTCTTTGAAATACAGGTACCCACAGGCTTGAACAACGTTCCAGCGGCTGTGATCACTCACTCGAAACCGACGTTACCTCAAATACCCACCTACAGCGTCTTCTATGAACATCCGTTCTTCGATTTCCGGTTCCCAGCGATTCCGGTAAGCATTCTCCCGAATTCGATGATTCTGAGAGTTCGGGTTCAATCATGCTGCGAGAAGTTTCATTATCATGGAAATGAACGGTCACCGTAATCTACAGGTGTGCGAGAACTCGAAAATGTCCCGAGCTAAATATTGAAGAATAGAATAAAATAGTTGTGTTTAAAATAGTATGAAACCAAGTGTTCTAGAGGCAGTGTTAACAATATGATAAATATGGTTGGAAAAATTTTAGTTAGAGGACAAATGAATTCCTAAATCCTTTACCTCATTTATTGAGGAGAGAATAAATATTAGGAGGACATAAATAGATAAAAAGAAAAGTAGCAATATTAACAATATGATAAATATGGTCGGAAAAATTTTAGTTAGAGGAGAAATGAATTCCTAAATCCTTTACCTCATTTATTGAGGAGAGAATAAATATTAGGGGGACATAAATAGATAAAAAGAAAAGTAGCAATATTAACAATATGATAAATATGGTTGGAAAAATTTTAGTTAGAGGAGAATTCCTAAATCCTTTACCTCATTTATTGAGGAGAGAATAAATATTAGGGGGAGATAAATAGATACAAAGAAAAGTAGCAATAATATAAAGAAAGAAACAAAAAGAATATAGGAGGAGAGAATTGCGGAAAAACTGAAAATATCAACAAATTCCGAATAAACATCCCGAAAAAATGTCGACCCAACATTTTCGAGTTCTCGCACAGCTCTAGTTGAAAGACTTTCGGAGAACTAGCAGTGTCCGGAATGACAGCATTGACGATCGATTTTGTTCTAGCTGTACCCAACGGTGAAGCCTGTTCAAACAGACGAGGAACCGAAAGCAACCCCTCCGCCGATGACGACCACCGCTGCACCAACGGAAGAAAAAGATAACGGCGTTGAGAAATTGGACAACAAAGTCGAGCCGGATAAGGAAACGAAGAAATCGAGCGAAGAAAGCAGCGACGATGACACCGTCGTCATCGAGTCGATATAAAATCGCTCGATCGCGTCCCACGCGAGACCAGTCTGATCAAACGAAACGCTTGTACGATTTTCTCATATTTTCTCATATTTTCTCACGGAGTCACTTTGATCATTAACGAATAATAAACTCGACTCTCATTTCCTTATTCAAACGTTATTCTTCTTCAAACGTTCCTTCATCCGTATGATCCGGAAAATAGACTATCTTATCAAACGTTGATTAGAGTCTTTGTGCGTTCGTCGATTATATGTAGAGACGCGTCTCGACGCCAGGTACCAAGTACACTCTTTTTTTTTTTAATTGGGGAAAATCCGATTAATGGATAACCATCCTTGCTGCCGAAGGCAAAAAAAAAATAGTCCGAAAGAACGTCAACATTAGAGAGCAGTGACGAGTATTCGAACGAGCTACCAGTCCCTTCCAGTTCAGAAAGTAAACAGCATTTGGTTATCGGAGGGACGATAAACGTATGAACATTTCTTTGTCTAAACACCGTTCCTTTCCCCCATCGATTCGGATACTGGAGGTAGTGATGGCTTCAAGTCCAATATGTAATAACTAGACTGCGTTTGTGTTTGTAAAAATTTTCAAAAAATTCTGGAGTATTCAATTCGATAGAATTTGACCGATAGAATTTTTGACAGTTACGTTAAATGTGTCTAGAAAATTTGAAAATTGCAGAAACGTCTGTAGTCTGGTAGTAACGAATCAGTCAAGTTCAGTAGTCAATTTGAACCACTTCAACGATCAAGCTTCAAATGATTTTCAATTCGATATTTTATATTACACGAGCTAATAGTTAAGTTCCTGGTTTTTCCTAACAGTCAAACAGGTGCTCCATAACCACAACCGTTTCAAGAACCGAAACCAATATACTATAACAATTTCCAGAGGAGCGTCGCATCAGACAGCACTATAATTAAAAATCTTAATAAACTTTTTTCTATTCTGGACATTACCCTTAATTCTCTGAATTAACGATTAAAGCTTCTGGAAACCCACAGGAAAAATGTTCAGTTTTGTACATGACATTTGAAAATTCAAGGAAACACAGATGACAAAACGCTAATTATTGCGACCCTGTTTCCTCTCTCATCCCCACAACGTGTTCACAAAAAGAAAAATGAACAGACGCCGCGTCGGAATAGCCTTACGTTGCCACGGTGTATGCAAGAATACAGAAAATTCAATACAGTATTAACAATAGTTTTTTGCGATTATCTCGAAAACTAAAAGCGACCCCCGTATATTGAAAAAGGAAAAAGTTGTTTAAAATGTCAAAATCCAGTAACCCTTTCGCAATAATTGCCGCAAATCATTTCTGGGTATACAACCGAAACAAGCCCCGGTTTCTGTATAATAAATTGATGATATCGGCGCCAGGTTCGATCATTTATTAAAAAAAAACAATAAATGTGCAATTAATTCATGTTTCTAACGTTTCGATCCCGATGTGGATCTTTTTCTGTCTTCCCCGGTTTCTGTCTTCTGAGACACTTGCAGAGGGGTTTCGAATCGAATCAAGATTCGAGTCCATTTGGAGGGTACTCGATTCCATCGCTGACTGGACGACTGGTTCTTCCGCGTGCGGCCGCCTCTCGGAGTCGCTCGATCTTGACGCCGCGCCGTTTCTATACTTAGCTATCGTGTTATGCACACGGCAACGAGGGGAACTTTGCCCCGAGCAGTGGCCGATAAATCTTAGGGTCAAAGCTGCATTGCCAGTCTTCTGGCTGGTTCGTTCTCGCGAGTAGTCGCCGGAGGATCGTGACGATCCACGTTAGCATGATCGCGACGATGAGGGGCGCGTGTCTCGTCGGTGTTCTCGTGATAGTAATCGGCTGCCTGACGGAAACGCGGGCGTACGTGAGCTTCGACCAGGTGAATCCCGGCAATTCGAGCGTGTCCGACGACGATCTGCTGAAGAGCACGGTACCCGAGCAGGAAGCCAAAGCGGAAACAGAAAAGCCGAAGCTGACCCGCGTGCCGTTGGAGCCGCGGAAGTCTCGTCGGGCGATCGATGGATCTTTGCGCACGATCAACAAGAACGATGGCGGGAAACCAGGCAGAATCTCGATCAAAGAGCGACCTGTTTCGAAAGACGTCGCTCCGAAGGCGCGACCAGCTGCGAAGAGGAACCACAAGAAGATGAAACTGGCGCTGACCCAGAAGAAGTCGAAGAAGACGAAACGCTACATCCACACCGCGGCCACGCAGCAACTCTTGAGCAATCAGAACCGTTCGGAAACGGAAAACAGCAATCGCTATAAGACAAAATACTACGCGCAGAGGAAATCCATCATGGACAGGTTTTACGCG